>CM046334.1:17936957-18646934 GCA_025403435.1 Artocarpus heterophyllus
GCATTACACATCAGTGACCTGATGGGATATATGGTGACTGAACAAAACGATTCCCACAAATGGGTTTTATTTTGTTTTATTTTACTTTTCTTTTGGCAGTGAAAGAAAAACACCTTGAAAGTTCTTATAATCACGAGTATTATAACCTCAAGGGTACAACATAGAGAAACGTTTTTCGTAAGCACTAGGAAAAATCTTGCTTGGAAAGATCTTAACCTTCTATCATTCAGTTTCCTTCCTAGTCGTCTTCCCTTTCTTTTTCTCTTTCTTTTTTTTTTTTTTTTTTTTTTTTGCCCCCTATCATGATGTATTTATACAGGGCTTGTTTTTTATATATGCTGAAAAACTGATGTATATCATCAGATGAAAAGTGGCATGTAACTTAATGACGCTATGTAGATGTGATGAGATTTATATGTTTATTTGTGTGAAAACTTTGCTCTTATAACTTTAGTTCAATATGTATTTTTCTGCACTCCGTTGTATAAAACTACCACATTGTTTTTAAATAAATGTGTTACCGAAATATCATGATTTCTATCCTCTCAAAAAAAAAAAAAAAAAAAGTAATCTCATGACTTCTCTAACATAGGGAAAATCATCATATGTATAGTTAGCTTTATTATAGTAGTTTGAATTTATTGTGTCAATTTTCAAACCTAAAAATGTCTTAATTTATGAGATTTAATAATAGAAAAAAGTTGTGATGGAGAATGCTAAAATACTCCGGTGGAGTATAAAAAAAGAGCCCTTGGACCGCTATTTAATGGGTAATGGGTACTATGAAGGAAGCTTATAGTTTGTAAAATAGTCTTGGATGTAGACAATTACTCAGTACAATCATTTTACAGCAATATAAATTTTCACCCAAAATCAATCTGAGCTATTAATTTAACAAACTTATAATCATGACCCTTAATTCCACAAATTGTACAAAACCTAATAGATCATCTGCCGCCTCCAGTCTCATTCAATAGCAGCAGTAGCGTCCTTCGATGGTAGCTACAAGATTTGAGCAACGAAGAAATCATTGAGATCGGAGCTGATAAGAGACGATCAATCCTTGCGGATGTAAAACTACAAGGCAGTGTCGATGACTGTGGCGACTAGCTCCCCCTTGTTGATAACGAACTAGATCGGCCCAATGCTCTCCAGCACCATCACGATCCTCAGCGTTCATTGGGTTTCAAGGTAGATCATAGCGTTTGCTAGGTTCGACGATGTTTGTTGGGGCTTGGCTAGTATGGAGGAAAGGCAACCTTTAGACGAACCTTGGCTGGCACGACAGGGGTTAGAAGAAATATGAATTTGTGTGATTAGCCAGATTCTGGATTTTCGGGTGCCTCTTCCAGAATCTGAGTTTTTTTCCTTAATTTTTAATTGTAAAATTAATTTACGCTTTGAAATTTTTTTTGTATTATGGAAAGTATTTTTTTTTTGGAAAAGGATTTTGTAAAATTGGTTTTATTCTTGAATTGTAAAATTAATTTTTGAGACTGAGAAGAAGGTTTCGGATTTTTTTAATTATTATAGAATAAAAGATATAAATAAGATTTAAATTATATATTGTAAGTCTTAAATTAATTTAGTCCTCTTTCTCTTTTGATCATAGATACAATTGCAAGAGTCTCTCATCGCCATTGGGTATTTTTTCAACGGTAGAGAATAAAATCATCCTCTACCATACTTGTCCTTAATAAAAATATTGGGTAATTTGTCAAATTTGATATTGTAATCTGTATTTATACAACTATCATTTATTGTGCTTTTTGCTATTGAATTCTGTTATTTTTGATAATTCATAGATGTTCGCACAATGTCAATCACTTAAATCTTGTGGTTTTTTTCCCTTTATTATAGTCCTCTATTTTTATTTTATCTAATTATCAAAAGAAAATGGAAAAAAATCTTTACACTCGCTCATAACAGTCCTTCTATTGCTGTCCAAGAGTGGATTCATGATCAGAGTTCCATTTTATGAGTGCACATTAGAAAAACTATTTGAAAACGAATACACAGTAGAAATTTAAAACAATCTTAATTATTATTACTTTTTTTCATAGAACGAGTTAGCTATGTTATATATCATGAATTAATCAAAGATCTTCATAACTCTTGTAGACCGAAAACTACACTTCTAGCTGAATAAATTCGACAAAACTGTTACGTAAGAAATACAACCGAAAGAGCTGTAACCAACTAATCTTTTTTACTATTCTCTTTTCTACAATCAGAATGTGTCACGCCCCGGGGTATGGGAGGTGACATGGAGGTTGATTTAATTTAATTAAATAAAAATTTAGTTAAAAACATGAGTTTAAGGGTTAAATTAAATATAAAAGTATGAAAGATTTAAAAACCATTTTTAAAAGAATTCATAATCATTAAACAGATAAAATCATTGAACAAATCATTAAGCAGGAAATAAAATAATAAATATAGCGAGTATGGGTCCTACTGACCTATAAATTCTACACACACATTGTATTGACAATATAATAATACAACCACAATCCAAACACAAAGAAAGTTAAAACAGTACACGCCTTGTTCAATTATTACAAATAATCTACTAGCCCTTCTACTGCTCCTGAGTTCTGTCCGTTGAGTCATCTCTGAACCTAAGAGGAAATCCACCTAGAGGGGAAAGTTTAAAAACAAATAAAATATGAGCGAAAGGCTCAGTATGACTATAATTTAAGAAACATTAAAATTTTAAAAGAAAATATCTTTAATCAAGAAATCATTTAGGAGAAAACTTAATTAAATAAGTCTAAATAAAACCGTTCTTACCCAAACAGTTCATTGGTTAACCAGAAATACTATCATTTTCTTTTCCTAGGCAAACCATAAGAATATCAGTACCGTAGTGGCCCAGTTGGGTTTCGGGACCTATCCTCGAGGTCGATCGCTACACGACCCGATCTCTGATATGGCATCATGCCCTTACATTCATTTTCATCATTATTCAAAACCCATTTACCGAGTGTTATCATTTACATTCATTATAAAGTTTATTATGAAGTTCATCTCAGTCCACGGTTCATAAAACAACCGATAAAATTCCCTTTTTAATCCACTGTTGAAATCATTTTGATAAAAACCCTTTTCAAGGCCAAATCATTTGAAACTAGGTTACCAAAGAAGGAAGGGTAGAAGTCCTACCTCGATACTCGTGTCGGTGTCCTACATCGAATTCTCGGTCCGCTATACGTTAGCTCTACAGAACCACGAACGACCCTAAATAAAACTAAGTCTATCAGTAACTAATTTAAAATATCCTATGTTACTCAACTATTTCATGATGTCCTATTGTGCCATTTGTATCTTAAAATCATTCTATAAGGTTAAGATTTCAATCGGGGTTTAAAACAGTGAAAACGGATGAAAATCACAAAATTTGCTCTAGTTTGGTCGGCCTGTTGGTCTCCCTGGTTCGGCCGGCCGAACTGTGCCGGAGGACCAAGTCCGGTCGGTCGAACATTCCCAAGTTTGGCCTGTCGGACGGATGAATCCGGCCTGCCGAACACGAAGTTTGGCCTGTCGAATTGGAAAATTTCTAGAAATTTCATGCATAGGTTTTGGGTCTCCCAAAACCCAAATCTTTATTTTAACCTATTTTTCTCAAATCTCAGGCATGAAAAACAATCATAGATGATAGAGAACACAAGATAAAACACTATTGAACTCATTTAAACAAGATTTGAACACAAAATCTCAAGAAATCCAAAAATAGAGAAAAATGAGAAAAAATAAAAAATCTTAAATCGAATCGTTTTTCTTCAAACAAAGCTTAGATTCTAGTTGTTCGAAGTTCCTTTAACTCAAATCAAGGGTTTTCTAAACTCAAACAAACTTAGGTTTCAAAAATGCATGAAAAATTGAAAAATTGAAAAAGTTTAAAAATTTCAAATCTAACCTCAAATTCAAGCTTCATTTCACGTTTTCGGTTGTTCGATCGAGCTACCGAGCTTCCAATCCACCAAAACCCGAAGCTTGAGCTTGATTGGAGTTAAAATTTGAGAGAAAATGAGAGAGAAGAAGAGAGACCAAGAGAAAGAGAGTGAGAGGCGCTCAGAGAGAGAGAGAAAGAGAGAGAGAGTGAATCAAAGAGAGGGAGAGGAGAGAGAATAAATAGAGAGAAATAGTGGATGGTTTTACTGTCTGAAAACTGTGTGCCGCCCACGGTTTTATAAAACGGAATATATTTGACATTTTACAAATTTTTGTGTCCCAAAGATTCAAAATAACGTTTAAAATAATTAAAAACAATTAGAAGTCATTAAGATAACCCAAATAACTTTACACCCAAAATTTTATTAAATGATCACGTTTCATTCCAAACCACCAAAAGTTACCTCTTAGATCATCATACATCTTTGTTGCACCTGGATGAATAGAGTAAGGAGTGTCATGAATTTCTGCCAAGATCTTTTCCCTTAAGTCATTAACATTAGGAACACATAAGCAGTCCTTGAGGTACAGAGTTTCGTCATCCGCAATACAAAACTCTTGACATTTTCCTTCTTTCATTTCTTGCTTGATCCTTACAAGGCTTACATCTTCATCTTGCTTTCTCTGAATTTCATCATACATCGTCGGAGCAAGAGAGAGTGCTGATAGCTGGCCTGCTATAAGTTCCAAACCGAAGTCTAGAATTTCTTTCCTTAAAGGTGGAGACATTGCTTGCATTGACATCAACGTGGCAACTGACTTCCTACTTAGAGCATCAGCCACTCGGTTAGCTTTACCAGGATGATAAAGGATTTCACAATCGTAATCCTTCACCAACTCTAGCCATCTTCGTTGTCTCATGTTCAGGTCTCTTTGCGTGAAGAAGTACTTCAGACTTTGATGATCAGTGAAGATCTTACATTGGACCCCGTATAAATAGTGTCTCGATATCTTCAACGCAAAAACGACTGCTGCTAACTCGAGGTCATAAGTAGGATAGTTCTTTTCGTAATCCTTCAATTGTCTTGAAGCATAAGCAATCACCTTTTCATTTTGCATTAATACAGCTCCGAGGCCCATCTTGGACGCATCACTATAGATTACGAACCCATCATTTCCTTCAGGAATTGCCAACACTGGAGCCGTCGTTAGTCTTTTCTTCAGTTCTTGAAAACTCTTTTCACATGCATCCATCCATTCATACTTCTTTTCCTTGCGAGTCAAGTTCATGAGTGGAACTGCTATCTTGGAGAAATCTTCTACGAATCTTCGATAATAACATGCTAGACCCAAAAAGCTCCTTATTTCACTTACATTCATCGGTTGCTTGCAATTGAGTATAGCTTCTACTTTAGCAGGGTCAACCATAATCCCATCCTTTGAAATAACATGCCCCAAGAATGACACTTTATCAAGCCAAAACTCACATTTGGAGAACTTTGCATATAACTGGTGTCTTCTTAAAGTCTCCAGCACAATCCTTAAATGCTCCTCATGTTCTTCTTGATTCTTAGAATAGACAAGAATATCATCGATAAATACAACAACAAATTTATCGAGGAAATCCTTGAATACCCTGTTCATCAAATCCATAAAGGCAGCAGGTGCATTCGTCAGACCGAAAGGCATAACCACAAATTCATGGTGACCATACCTCGACCTGAAAGCAGTCTTGGGGATATCTCCTTCTTTAATCTTCAACTGGTGATATCCTGATCGTAGATCAATCTTTGAGAACACAGATGCACCCTTGAGCTGATCAAACAAATCATCAATTCGAGGCAACGGGTACTTGTTCTTGATTGTCACCTTGTTCAGCTCTCTATAGTCAATGCAGAGTCTCATAGTGCCATCCTTTTTCTTCACAAACAAGACTGCAGCACCCCCATGGTGAGTGACTTGGTCTGATGAAACTTTTCTCAAGTAGCTCTTTTAATTGCATGTGAAGCTCCTTTAATTCCGTCGGGCCATTCTGTAAGGCGCCTTAGAGATTGGATCGGTGCCAGGAGCAAGCTCAATCTCGAATTCAACTTTCCTTTCTGGCGGTAGACTCATCAGATCATCAGGAAACACATCTTCATATTCATGTACAACATTCACATCTTCAATTCTTGTCTTTCCTTCTTGGCTTTTGTCTACAACGTTCGCCAGATAGCCCATGCAGTCACTTGCTAATAACTTTCTTGCTTTCATTGCCGATAGGAACATGTGGGGTTTCTTCCTAGACTCGTCAACATAAATGAATTTCTGATCACCTTTAGGATGAAAGATCACTTTTGTTTTCAGCATTCAATAGAGGCATTATACTTTCTTAGGAAATCCATCCCAAGAATCATGTCGTAGTCATGCATGTCGATCACAATAAGGTCGACAGATAACTCCCTATTAGAAATCCATAGGGGTACTGCACGCAAAAAGTGCATGGATAAGATCACTTTCCCAGAGGGCAGTGTTGTAGTGAATCTCTATCTCATAGGCTCTAAACTTACCTCTAATTTCTTAGCATATGACATAGATACAAAAGAATGCGTGGCACCCGTATCAAAAAGAACATAAGCATCATTAGATAAGCTTGTTATCTGACCTGTGACCACATTGGAAGCTTCTGCAGCCACTTGTTCTTTTGTCATGGTATAGATTCGGGCATTCGTCGGTGGGGCTTTAATTCTCCCCTGACTAATAAGTGGCCCTTCAAGGGAGGCTTGCATCTGATGAAGCTGGGCTTGAGGAGGAGGTCTCTGCGGGGCGTTGACCTTCATCAGCTTGGGGCAATTCTTAACATAATGGTCTTCACACCCACAGATGAAACATTGGTTTGTTCCCAAGCGACATTCCCCTGGATGCTTCTTTCCACATTTGGCACATGGTTGAAATCGCCTGTTATTATTGTTAGGCTGACCATCATTATGCCTCTTGTTGTCTTGGCCCTATTGTTGTTGAGGATTGCCCTTCCTCTTATTGTTCCTCTAGTTCTGGTTGTTGTTGTTGCTGTTGTTGCTGTTGTTGTTGTTCCTGTGGGAGGGCTGTTCTGGTTGCTTGCATTATTGGCCTGTTGGCTAGGCTGAGGCTGGTTCCTTCTTAACTTTGACAGATGAAACTCAGCACGTTGAGCCCTCATGACAACCTGTTCTTGGGTCCTGGGTGGACTAGCTCCATCAACAATTGCAGCAATGTCTGGCCTAAGGGCTCTGATCAGTCTTCTGACCCTTTCACTTTCATCCATAACCATTCCTGGACATAAACGGGCTAGCTGATCAAACTTCGTCACCACATCGGTGACTGACATATCCCCCTGTCGTAAACTCTCAAACTCCTCATAATGCTTCCTTGTGACATTCATATGGAAGAACTTCATGTTGAATTCATGAACGAAGTCAGCCCATGTCATCTCTTCAACATTCCTGCTCATTTCGATGCCATCCCACCAAATCCTGGCTTCCATGGTGAGGCAGTACGATGCACAGAGGACCTTTTCGTTGTCCGTAAAATCCATAAGTCGTAAGGTGGCCTCAATCATCTTTAACCATCCCTGAGCGACTAACGGGTCCTTAGAACCCTCGAAGTCCGCTGGCTTAACCCTCTTCCATCTAACCAGTAGAGGTTCCTGATAGGCCGCTCTTGGTTCAGCAGTAGGAACTAGAACTTCATTTACTTGTGGCTGCGGAGGAGGAGAAGGAGGCACATCATTGCCTCGTCGGTCATCATTCTGGCCGTTGGCCCTTAAAGCAGCAATTTCCTTCTTTGGTCCTCCAACTGCCTTTGCAGTTCAGCGATCATCGTCATGAGTCTTTCATTGGTTTGGGTGCGAGTCTACATTCTTCTGTGGCCATCCATCGTAATTTTCTAAAAGAATTAGGAACTTAGAAATAATCTTCCATTTATGAGATAGGTTTTCACTACTGGATCGTTAATCATTTAACATTTAAACCTTAATCTTATCATCATACTTGCATCTATACATCTAACTTTATAACATACTTACTTGGGGGACTTGGATTGACGTGTGGCGATATGAATTGTAATCGAAATTCTGCTCTGATATCGAAGCCTAAAATGCCCCTTAACTCGGACGTCACAGATGTCGTTACATTCTTACGTTCATACTTGTTTAAAACTTTAATCATAAACATAAGTCCAAAACTTATACAATACTTTAAGTTGTAAATATAACAAAACATACTTATCCAGGATCCATTCATACATATACATTTTTTTTATATAACTTAACATTATTAAATCACATTGCTTAACTCATTCCATATCATAATTTATTTTAATTATACTTTAAATTAATCATAAACTTATTTTAATTAAATAGACAAACCAAGTTGTAAAATCATATTTATAAAACATCACAACATATCTCATCAATCATCATAACATTTAAAGCTTACTTACTCCCACAGTTTGGCAAGCCGAACTTGGGACTTCGGCAGGCCGAACATGATCGGCAGGCCGGAGTTCCTCAACCGGCAGGCCGGCAGAGGCTTTGCAAAACTGGCTTAAAAACTCATCTTCGTCCGGCAGGCCGAACCTTCAGACTTCGGCAGGCCGACCAAGGATGTTCGGCAGGCCGACCGAGCCAAAAATCTTTGAGAAAACTTAATTTTTAAAACAAACCAACTTTCATAAAAATGCGGAAGATCAAAATTCATTAAAATGATGAAATAACTTATAAAACCATAGTTCAAATATTCTTAAAACTTAACATTAAAAATAATGTTCAAATATAAAGCTTGATTTAAAACATAAAACGTTCATCTTGGCGTTTCTTCCGGTTACAATTCATTGAGCTTTGTGTCCACACGCCTTCCCATGTCCTCCACCTAATCCATGGCTTTCTTACCCTTATCTGCAACATGACATAAAACTTGAATAAGCTAATGCTTAGTAAGTACATATAATTCTCACAATTTAAAACATTTCATAAACATCATCATCATCATTGTCATCATATCATAAAAGTGCCTTAAGCACAATTTCATAGAACATATCTTTCATTGCGTTCATCATTTAAAAACTTATTCCATTTTATCTTAAGGGCCCAAGTGTTGCACCAAGAACATCATTGTAGGCGCGCCATCAGAAAGGAGAAAGGTAGCTAATCCCAAACCAAACATGACATCATAACATATCATTGCATAACATTGGTGTGCAACACTTATTAGGTGATACATATATATACATAATTTTCATGCTTTGAAACATGTCATCAACATACATGCATAACTTTAAATTATGAAAATCTTTTATAAGAAATCCTTTAAGGAAAAATCATCATAAAATCATCATGAATATCCTTGTAAACATATCATCAAACCTTATAAAACGTGTCATGTTGCAGGTGAGAATGTACTTACCTTAACGCTAGCTTACTTAACCTTAGTATACTTTTTGGTGACGACGCCGCGGTCTCGATGTGCTCGTTTCTTTGAGTGTTCATGCCATTTAACCATTTAAAAATACAATAAAATTAATACTTATCATAAAACATTCATTCATATCATATATCATTCTTTCATATAACATTCATATATACATTCATATATACATTCATCTCATATTACAAACATAATTCATAACCATAAAAATTGTCATCACATAAACATGTTATTATGATTTTTCTTAAATCATAAAATTTACCTTAAGCATATAAATACAAACCATACATTTTTAACATAATTATCTTTGAAATAAAACATTTTCGAACAATTAAAACATATATATTTTAATTTTAAAAATTCATACAAACACGATATTATCATGCATACAATTATTTCGTTATCATAAAATCATTTAAACATACAAAACATTTCATAAACAAAATCCAGAAATAACATTTATTAAAACAGTTTTCTTAATGTATTCCCATAAAAATTTCATAACATAAAAAAAAAAAACACTCATCATACATTATACATGCATATTCTTAACATCTTTCATGAAAAACATCATATTTACCCCTTGAATAACATTACCTTTTTCATGCATCAAGATTAAACAGTAAAATTTTACTGTGAGGGGTAGAAGATAGAAAATTCATATTTTATCATAAAAACGTTGAAACAACTTGAAAGTTAGGAAAGCATCTCATAACACATACATGCATATCATATTAAAATTTCAAAACAAATACAATACCTAAAGAAAGATATTGTAGACGAATTGAGGAGGAGAATTTCTTTTCAAAAACACCGGAAAAACTAAATTCTTACCTTGAAATTTCTTCAAAATCCTTGAATTTAACCAATGAAATATAACTTTTTCTTTCAATACTTGCAGAGAATTTTTGGGAGAGATGGAGACAGGATTCGTGGAGAAGAGAAGAGGAAGAATGAGAATGAGAAAAATGTCTCAGATAGTGAATGAGAGGAGAAAATAACGTGTGAGGAAAAGAGTCGTTAAAAATTTTAACGTAACAAGTATAATGAACATTCATTGCCCTCCATTAAGTCAGAATTTCTGACTGTTTGACAGCCCAAAGCGTGAAGGAAGGAGAGAAGAAAAAGAAAGTCAAACAAATCATCACATCTTACCATATTTTGCCCTCTTAAAATAGGAAACCATTTAAAATAACACAAATCAATGCAAAGTCAAACCTTTTTATTTTCCTTAACTGATAAAACATTCCATTATTATGCCAATTAATCACATTAAATCATCCAATTAACGTAATTAACTTAGCCATAGTTTTTGGAGAGATTTCTGCTGATTGCTCGTCAGCCGTGTTCGGCCTGCCAATTTTCCTCTTTGGCCTGCCAATTCCACCATGTTCGGCCTGCTGATGGTTTCCTTCGGCCTACCGATCTTTGGCAGTCTGTTCGGCCTTTCGATCTTAAAAGTTTGGCCTGCCGAACTATTCTTAAATGCCGTACATTAAAACATTCAATTCATCCTGCATCATAATTAAACATACATTAAAATATTCATGAACACTTGAGCACAACGATACCATGCGGTCGTCACCTGTCATAAAACTTGACATAAAAAGTTAGTAACATTTACATCATATATCTTTACATATAACATAAATTATTAATAAAATTTCTTAACATCGTTACTAACTTAACGTGGTCCATTACATAAAAATAGGTGGGTGTTACAGCTTTATCGTAAAGGAATCTAATGGGAAACATAATGAATTTGGAAAGGAAGTAAAGGAATAAGAATGGGAATTATTGATTCCCTTTCTAGTGTTTACTTTTCTATTAGATGGTGAAATGTGAAATAATCCAATTTCCTTTTTAATATTCCTCAACTTAGATAGGACCTTAGGGCTGTATAGAAAAACCTGCTGGAAAAATAGTACGCAGTAGAATTTAAAATTTTTTTATATCAGTGTATTTTTCAAAACACAAGTTTAACACATTATATGCATAAATTAACCAGAACTTACTAACCTTTGAATGCTGAAGAACTCCCGCAATCTGTGAAGAGAAATAACGTTCCAAAAGAGCCTCAACCAATTGGTCTTCTTTGTTATTCTCTATCCACGATCAGAGTGAGTGTGGGCTCACACATACAGCTCTTCTACCAGGTGACTCTCCTTCCAACCAATTAAGAGAACCCAAAGCTAGTGTTTATGATTTGTGAACAAGAGCTCTTAGGGAGTTTCAGAATCTCACTATCAGAGTTTCACTTTTAATCTCTTAATTGATCTAAATAATAATGAGACTCACTCCCTTTTAATAGAGATTGGGTCCAGGAGTCAGTCCTTATCAGATAATGCCTTAAAATTCAAATAAGAATCAAATTCAGATCAATATCTAATGAAATCCGCATGAAAATGTGTGATCTTTTTATAGCACAATTGGCATGCCGATTTGTCTAACCGGCATGCCGAACTTGCCCCATCGGCAGGCTAAACCTAAGAATCGGCATGCCAAACTGCCGATAAAAAATCTCAGCGAATCTTTTATTTTTCACCCGAGATTCTATAGTATAAAGTCTTAGTTTTAATTCAAATAACCCAATAGAAAAGTTATCTAATTAAAACAACTTTATTTAGATAATCTCTAGGAAAATAAATGAATTCCTAATAATTCAATAAGTTTATCTTGAATTAATTCAAAATTAATTCAATCGATAAACAAACATGAATTATCTGATCCCGATAATTCAACAAGTTTATCTTAAATCAATTTTGTCACAATATTAATTCAACCGATAAACATACATGAATTATTTGATTCTTCCAAATTTTAGCCAATCTGATAAATCTGACATAAGTCACCAATTATTGAAAAAACACGCCGTATCGTTATAGGATTTTTGTGAGCTAGCAAATGGGACCTGATGGACCTATATAGTTTAAGCTCTCGATAATTATGAAACCCAATATCCCAAATATACATTTTATAATTATTAACTCTAACGCTACTCCACTAAAAGCTTGGAGCTGCATTCTCAAACTATATAGAATTACGAAGCCCGTATAGCTAAGTCTGTAGGACATATCATAGTGTATCGTATCACTGTAGGATCATCCATAATTGACTTAAGGATAAGTTCTGTCTTACCTTCTCGATTATTTTTATCTTACGTTCCATTATCTCACCATAAAAAAACTTACCATCCAAAATGGTATACCATTCGATTACACCTATGTATCCAAATGGTTGAGTGCTTCAGTTTTCTAATTACAGGATAATGCATATAAAAGGATATCACTACTCCTAAAGAGGAGCTATAGATTCCATATCTATGAATAATGGGTCTACGCTATCAAGAGTTATGTCTCCAACGTAACAACATGCGTATCACTATTAAAATATGGGTGTCACCCTTTGGTACATCAAAAGACACAAGTCAAGACAATGAGCCCACTATTCATATCAGGATTAAGATACAATACAAATAATTGTCTAAAGTGAATCGATTTCCTGAGACAGAATTATCAATCTAAATCAATTCACTTTATGTCCCTATCCAATACATCGTCATCTATGACAATGTGTTAATGTTTCTATTCGTGGAGTCCACCTCTGATGGTCAAGACAAACCATCTCCTAATAGGGATATAGACAACATAACAATCTCTACATGAATAAAACGCCTAACTCTATTCCCTCGATTGTGGATCTTATGTTTTAGACCGTCACCTTAAGAATAGTGTCTTTCGCATAATTTGTCCATCATATGCCTAATTCTTAAAGGTTTTCACAGATAGTCTTAGACTATTGTTTGTTTAACATACATTCAACAAATATGAACATACAGAGGACAAGCTTTGGTATACAAATAATAAATAAATTCTTTATTGATAAAAATGTCTCAAAAACATATTACATTTTTACTCCTTATGGCATACATGTCTAACAAAACCACCCTAACCTACCTAATCGACTGGCTTGAGGGAACCAACATTGAATTTTGGACGACTGGCATAAACCAATCATTTTGAATTTTAGAATTGAACCGACCATCGTATACAGTAGTCATTTTTTGTTTAATTTTTTAGATAATCTTTTATTCATCTATATATATATATATATATATTTATATTATACTAATGATCCCTTTCCGCCAATATCTTGTTTGTAAAACCGTAGCCCCTTCATTTTGGATTATTTCATTTCTTGTACTCTCTCATTTCCCAAAGACAACCTTAGCGTTGGCATCTCTTCCCTTGTCCAATTATTCTATGTGCTCGCGGCTCACCTCACCGTCTAGCTTGCTGCATCAATTTACACTCCCCTCCCCTTGCGGCCTCAGTTCACTTTCTTCTCTTGGATACTTCTCCTCCCATTTGTCATGCTTAACATATGTTTTGTTCAAATCTCATTTCAAAGTACTGGAATTTGTTTTGTTCAATTTGGGTTCTTTTAATTTTTTTTTTTTGGTTGTGGGTATTGGGTTTGATGTGGAATTCATGATCTAGATTTTATGTTAAGTGGGGTTTTTGTGATTGTGGTGTTTGAAGCATATTGCACTTATTTATAATGGTTGAAGTTTGCATCTTTGGACCTTGGATGCTAAATGTGTGCTATGATTGCTTAAGATTTCTTTGTGTTTGATGATGTAGGTCACCCCTTACCAAGAGACAGTGTTTGTTGTTGGTGTCAGCTGGTTCTTTGTAATCTTTCTTCTTTGATCACTTATGTGAGGTAATATCAATAAGAAATTTGACATGTTATTATGTTGCTAACCTTTTGAGTCCTGCTTGTTTAAGGACAAAGAAAAGAAAGCAATAAATAAACACAAGTAGTAGTTTAGCCTTAACGATGAGCTTATCAAGTTGCTTTTCCCCCCTCTTTTGTTTGTTTTCTCTTTACTTTTTTCTTCATATAAGGCAGTCTCTTTCCACAGGTGTAGTCTAATTCCTTCTCTTTCTCCTCCTTCTCTTCCTTCTATCTCTACAAAATAAAAAAGAAAAAGAGAAAGATAAAGACAGGTTATTGACTTGTACTACATATATCCCACCTAGCCATGTTAGATGTCTGCAAGAAAACTACATGTGATCATCATTATAATAACTACCACTAATTATAAGGATAGGGATCGATGGATGAGTTAGCATTACATTTGACAATTTATCCAAATTTATTTACTAGAAAATTTTACATATTAATGAGTTAGTATAACATTTAACAATAGGATTAAAAACATCAAAATGACGATTGACAAGAGTTGGATTTTTGAAAATGATCGTTTTTCAGATCGATACTGGAATGGTGCAATGGCATTTTTGGAAAGAGCAAAAAACTACACGAACGAGGATTGGGAAGTTAGTTGTCCATGCATTAATTGTTTGAATGTGGCAATGCAAATATTACTAGTGGTTGAAGCTTATATAATTGACAAGGGATTTAGTCAAACATATACTACGTGGATATACCATGGAGAATCTTATAATGCGAACATTTGTGGTGATGAAACACATGAACAATGTAGTGGGGGCCAACAATCATGTGGAACCAAAAGAGTCAAGTCCAACTGAGGAATACACGACTGGGCAGTTTGAAGAACTTTTTACTGAGCTTGAGGCAGAGTTGTATCTTGAGGCAGAGTTGTATCATGGATGAGAAAACTTTTCATCTCTAGATTTTTTAGTAAAATTGATGCATTTAAAGGTGCTTCATAGATGGACCAACAAATCTTTTGACTCTTTGCTAAAGCTTTTAAAGGAGGCATTACCAGGAGGGAACAATATTCCTGCTTCACATTATGAGGCCAAGATGAAGTTACACAAGTTGGTCATGTGTGCAAGTATGATTGTGCTTTATTCTATAAAGAATATGCTGATTGAAACACTTGTCCTATATGTGGTGAGAGTCGAGGGGTGAATCCAAACACAAAGAGAAAGAGAGTGCCTTATAAAGTATTACAATATTTCCCTTTAAAGGATTGGTTGAAGCGTTTGTATTCGCCAAGACATACTGCAAGAGATATGAGATGGCTGCAAGGAGTTTTGCAACATCCAGTAGATGGAGAGGCATAGAAGGCATTTGATCGCAGGTATCCTGATTTTGCTTCTGAAGTAAGAAATGTTCGTTTGGGTTTAGCGGCTAATGGGCTTAGTCCATTTGGAAATACGAGTCAACCTTACAGTATGTGGCCAGTTATCTTGTCAACATACAATCTACCTCCATGGCTGTGTACATAGGAACCATACTTGATGTTGACTTTGTTGATTCCAGGACCTAATGCTCCTACAAAGGATATGGATGTGTTTATTAGACCAGTTGTAGATGAGTTGAAGGAGCTTTGGAAGCATGGATTGGTAATTCATGATGCCTATGATAATACATCATTTAGGATGCATGCGGCATTGTTATGGACTATTAATGATTCTCCTGGTCGAAGTAGTTTGTCCAGTTGGAGTGACTAGGGACACAATGCATGTCCAACATGCAACATGCATGCTCCTTCTAAGCGTTTAAGGAGTAAGGCGTGTTATACAGGACATCGGCGATTCCTTCCTAGTTCAAATAGGATGAAGAGAGACAAACAAATTGATGGTATGGTAGAGAAAAGACCCCCACCTCCATGCTTGTCTATTGCTAAAATATTAAATCAGTTAGAGCGTGTACAAAGTAGATTACTATGCAAGCACATTGATTTGGTGGGAAGAAACATAGGTGAGAACCTTACGAGTTGAACTGGATGAAAAAGAGTATATTTTTTGAATTGGAATATTGATCAGATTTGTTGCTAAAGTATAACTTAGATGTCATGCATATTGAGAAAAATGTCTATGATAGCTTGTTAGGCACAATATTGCATATTGATGGGAAGTCAAAGGACATAGACAAGGCAAGAATGGATCTAGCTGACATGAAAATGAGGAATGAATTGCATCTTTATAAGGATGGGGATCCATGGATGAACCCTCATGTAGACTACACTCTAACTCCTGTAGAACAGAAACAATTTGGTGCCTTTATTAAATTCGTAGAGTTTCCTAATGGGTTTGCATCAAATTTGAAAAAGAACATCAATACTGATGGTAAGATCACTGAACTTAAATCACACGATTGTCATATGATCATGCAGCGTATATTACTAGTCAGTATTCATCCATTTCTGAAAAAAGAGATCACTAATACAATTGTTGAACTTTGTTATTTCTTTCAACAAATCTGTTCCAGAACCCTAAAGATCTCTAATTTAGAGAAAGCTAAAGACCAAATTGTCATAATATTACACAAGTTGGAAAGAATATTACTGCATGCATTTTCGATATCATGGTTCACCTGGCTTTGCATTTCCCAAAAGAAGCCATGCAAGGGGGTTCTGTTCATACAAGGTGGATTTACCCCTTCGAGCGGTATATTAGGTCACTTAAGCAGTATGTTAGAAACTAAGCACGAACGAAAGGGGTCAATTGTAGAGGCTTATGTTGTGAATGAGGCTTTAACTTTCTGTTCATGTTACTTTCATGGTATTGAAACTAAGTTCAATTGGCCTGAAAGGAACCTGCCTGATCGTGATTCTGCTTTAAAGAAAAACTTATTGGTCTTCCAATCACAATGCTGGCCAATGGGAAAGATTGTCGCAACTCATTTAAATGAGCAATTAAGGAAGAAGACTGAGTGGTATATTTTAAATGATTGCCCAGAAATCCGAAGTACATAGAGTAACTTTAGCTCTTTTATTGTTAACTTTCTAGTATGTAATATATAGTCAAATTTTTATGAGACACAATTTGTGTACAGGGAACACATGAGTGAGCTTGAAATTACTGGTAGAAGAAACTTGAACAAGGTTTAGATTGATGAGTTTCCGGCGTGGTTTTACAAAAAGGTAAAAAAATTATTTTATCTTTTTAGGTGAAAAACTCATATTTAAAGATTTACTAACAATAATAGATTTCTCATTGCAGGTGTACAATTTACGAAAAAATCATTCACCTGAGGCCACTGATGAATTGCTTGCCTTGGCATCTGGTCCTAATGTCACTGTACTATCATACTCCGCTTGTGTGGTAAATGGGGTCAAGTTTATGTGCAACAATCGTGATGTTTAGCAAAAAAAAAAATAGTGGGGCTTGTGTACTTGGTGTTGATGACAACACATATTACAGTCTGCTAGAAGATGTATTGGTATTCTAATATGTGAATGACTGTTCAGTTGTGTTGTTTAGGTATAAATGGTTCGACGCTAACCCAAGAAAAAAAAGGATCTTACATAATAAAAACTTGACGTGTGTTTGTCAATGCTGAGGCTTATAAAGATGATCCCTTTATATTATCATCACAAGCAAAACATGTGTTTTATCTTGAAGATTAGCTTAATGGCCCTAATTGGAAAGTGGTCCAACAGTTTGGTCATCGACATGTGTGGGATCTCCCTGACACTGAACATAAAGATTGTAGTTTAGTTGAGGTGCTACAAGATGCATATTCAAATTTTGAACTGGTAGTTGAGCTACCCAATTTGGAGTCAACAACATTTAGAAGAAATGATGTTGATCCTAATGTCGTTGAGAATGCAACATTAATTGAAGTGGGGCATACAACTAATGACATTGAGGTTGACCTTGAGGTGGATGATACCTTACTAGAGTACGACAATAATACAAGCATAGAAAATGAAGATGAAGATGATGATATCGGTTTTGAACAAACTGACAACGAGTGTAGTAGTGATGACGAATAATGTACTTGTAAATTTAACTTGTTTCCATTAGTACTAGTTCTCAATGAACTTCCTTTTTTATATTATTCTTTTTAATAAATACTGTTTGAATAACTTGTTGTTATCAATAGGTGATCTTAATTGCTGGACAAGTCGCTGCATGTGTTAGATCTTCTAGAGGTATAGAACCTTCACCGGGGCCAAGAAGACTTCCAGCAGATTGTGAGTCAGATATGACTGAATACAATATGTCTTTTAACAAATGTATTATAACTTTTATATAAAATCTAACACTCTTGCGAAACACTTGTTTTCTTTTTTTATTTTTCAGTCCTTACCGCTGGAAAGAAAGTTTGTGGACGCACAAAGAATAAGGATATCCACAAGATTGTTGGTGCTAGTAAAGGAAAACTTTCAATATTCCTAGACACTCAAGGAAAGACATAAAAAGGCTTAGGGGTCAATGCAACTTGCTTAAGTAATTGTATAGGTCAGGCGGTGTAATCCAAAATTCCTCCATATTATGATAGTTGGAAGAAGGTTCTTGTGGTATACAAGGATCAAATTTTGCCTCAAACACGAGTAATGGTATTTCACATTTTATTTATGATATATTATTTTAGCTACCATGTATTAATTGTTGTATTTATAATGAGATTATAGGATCTTTTTTATTTTAATTTGACTTCTATATCAGCTGCATCAATAGATCGTAATGCACAGGACCGGTATAAGAATGAAAAAATGACCTTTATGAATACTTCAAGCAATTTGGGGGGAGGGGGGGGGGGGGGGGGGCGGCGGCACACAAAAATGCAGTTGATGTGAAGAAGAAACGTCTCGACAATGTACGAACACAAGCAAATTAGGAGGCTACTTGTGATCGCTTCTATAGCAAAGCTTTTCAGGTTTAAAGTTATAAACTATATTTTTCATGATCATTACATATATCAATATGACCTACTAATTTTAATAATTCATCTTTGTAACAGAAAAGGTCGGCAACAAATAAAAGAAACAAGGCAAACCTGAAGCAACCAAGTCGTCATGGAACGCAATTGTATGCTAATTTGAGATATCAAAAGGTAGTAAATAAAAATTTATTAAACTATGTTTCATTTTTCCTTTCTAACACAAGTTTATCCCCTCTATAGAGAAATCCCAAGACTAGTGAGTTGTTTTCAATTTTGGAAAATTGGCGTCAGTGTCATCAATATTGCAATGGTAGATGGGTTAATGACGATGCAGAGGCTAGATATGAAAGTCATATAACTTATTAAGTTGTAATTATGAAATTTTGAGTTGGATTGTAATTTACTTTGTTAAATGGAATGTGCATAATGCAATGCTTTAGATGCATACTCAACAAGCCCAAGCTGCTGCTACTTATCTGCTTTTGCTTCTAGTTCGGGCACATCTCATGAATGAATAAGAGATAGCAGAGAATGTGCTTGGATCACACGGAGGGCATAGCAAAGGAGTGGGCCCGAGGATGAGAAAAGACATCCTTGCAGCAATTACTCTTAAGGAGGGCTCATTTACAACAGCCACAAGTCCCTTCGCAAGTGCAACAATGGATGGAGAAACAATCTCAATATAACACACAACAAACTCAATATCAAAATCAAATGACAGCTATAATCAAGCATTTCGTACTCGATTTAGATTTCCCAATGCCTCCCCCTCCACCACCACCACCACCTCCACCTATTATATCTTCCTATCCACCTCAAGAAGAAAACAATGATGATGATGATGATGAAATCGCTAATTTAGGAGATTAGTGTCTACTTTAGACTTACTTGTTGACTTAATGTACATATAAACTTATTGTCTATATGGTTCCGTTTTGTTTATATCCAATTTTATTAGTTAATAGTATGATGAGAAATAAAATGAATAAATCTGGTGAATTGGCAATTATTTGCTTGCAGGTTTATTATGGTTGGGAGTGAAAATTTAAAACAGCTAAAAAAAACTGACGACAATTGTCGTCACTAAAAGTCCGATAATTGTCTCCATCAATGACAATTGTCATCGCTTAAAGTCAATTGTCATCACTGAAACTTTTCAACGACAACGTTATATCGTCGCTGAAACTATACAGCAATGACATTTATAGTAGCTAAAAGTTTACAGTGACGACAATTGTCGTCGCTGAATTTTGAACAATTTTAAAAAATTTTAAATTTTGTTTTTAATCAGCGACGACTTTATTAACGATGATAAAATGTAGTCGCTAAATGGTTTTAGCCACTACTTGTTAGTGATGATATTTAGCGACCGCAATGTCGTCTCTGTTTGTTATTAGCTACAACTTTATTGGTTTTAGCGATGACAAATTATTCGCTCCTTGTAGTGACGCCATAGTTTGGTATTCTAGTTGATTGAAAATTTCAATGTCGAAGAGCGATCGTCAATGCTAAATGGGAGGACTTTTGTCCTAAGTCTAGCTCTCTTCTGCTCCATGATTGGCATCCGAGATAGAGGATATGAGTTTGAACAAATTGGAATGACAAGTGATGTCAAGGGTATGTAGGGAGGGAATCAAGCGGGAAATCAGGAAGGGATCGCTTCACCAGCTTGAAAAGTAAAACCTGGAATCGGAAAGATTATTAGTATTTACAACCCCCCATGCTCACCTCACTTACTCTTACTAAAAATGAGATCAATCAAGAGTGGCTTTACTCTTTATCAACTTAAGCAACTTTCAAAAGACTGGATTAGCGAAGGCCGTGGGAATAAATTCTAAAATTTTGTAACGAATTATATTTGCTTACTATGCTTATTTTACATGCAACATGCTTACTTGAAAAACTCAGTCTGGAAATGCTTTTGTTTTATAATCCTAGAATTTTTCCTAGAATTATAATCCTAGAATTTTTCCAAATATTTTGCTTCTAGAATTATGCTTCTTGTATGATTCATCAAGCTATTAGTTTATTTTTTCTCTGATATTTTAATTCTTTTTTAATTTTTTGTCATTTTTCAAACTTACCTAAACTTTTATGTGGTAGATGTGGATTCCTATTATTATAAAGTTTAGTCAGTTAACCCTTTGCGAGTTAAATAAATTTTACTTTTTTGATATTTTACTTGCATAGAAAATACATCCTTTATCCATCTCAAACTCATTGAATCATTTTTCTCCCGACCACAGTAAATGCTATACATATATATATTTTCTTATTTTTCTTTCGTATAAATAGATGGATAAAATTTGGGAATAAATACATGTTAAAATCTGGGGAATATTTTACACACTGAAGCCCATAAAAAAATAATAGAAAACAGTGTAAAGATATGTCATGGTCATAGTTAAAACTAAACATTCACTAGTTCTACGCTGTTATAATTTTGAAATACTCATGAGATATTCCATTAACAACTGGAACAACAAATCTCAATAATAATAATAATAATAATAAAAGCATAGCATAAGGCGAATTACTCCAAGTGAATTATAGGCAGACAAATGCAGGAAACAAAAAATACAATGATTATGCATTAGGACCCACCACATGATGTTAACTAATGAATAACTAAAAGTTAAAAAAAAAAAATACCTTAATTAAGCCCTGTAAACAGACCCATAGTGCCACATTTTCTCAAATCTTCAGAGAACCATCACGGCCATGGTTCACACCATCCGCATTGGGAACTCCGACTTTGGGAAGGCGGAGGCTGAGGCAGAAGTCCAACAACTCTGCATACATATGCATGTATTCATCTTTAAGTTCCTTAATTGCAGCCCAAAAATTTTTGTAATCGGTTTCTGCCTCAGACTAAATGATCGAAGTTTAGGCAAACAGGTGCTCTTTCTCGACCTTGACTGAATTTAGCTAGGAGGCGAGCTCCTTGACCTTACGTTGTAGCTCCTCTTTCTAGTCTCTGAGCACACAACACTGCATTGACAAATTAATCTCCTTCATCATTTGTTTGTTTTGTCTTCTAGCTTGTCGTTGATAAACTGGGATGGGTTTTCAAAAAGTCGTTCCTATGGTGCGCTGCTTTGGTTTGATCCATAAGATGGGGATGCCATGCCCCAAAAATAAGGAAAAATGATTATATGGTTATATATGGCAGTACAAAGAGTGTGGGTTTAGTACAAGCTTGTGAATATGCTAACTGGGGCTTAATCGGGGGATTTATGGAGAGACGGATTCTAGTGGAAGCTTCACAATCAAAACCCAGAAAAGAAATTATTAGGACCTGCAAAAGGCTTTTAAACCAACAGCACATTACGATTTTTTTTTTTCCTTTCTTAAGAAACATTGGCTTATTTATTTCCATAGAGCGTTTTAGGATTTTTTTTTATGCTCATAATAACGTGTTAGATTATTACAATTCTAAATTTTGAGGTGAATAACTCAGTTTATTAATTAATCAGGGGTGATGAAGCAAAACTTCCATCTTAGGTTTGAAAACAAAATAAAATTTAATTGCACGTGATCTCACCCGGTAGACTTTATTATTGGCTTCTGAAACTCTTATAGTTTGCAAAGAAAGTAATACATATTTTCCCATATGTGGAATTCTCATTCACAATCAGTTAGGGATTGTTGGGATTCTATTGTTCTATACTTGGGATGTTGTAATAAAGAGAATCTGGTATTAGATTACCAGATCTCTCCTTTTTTTTTCCTCTCCTTAGTTAGTAGAGAATTTCCTCTGTTAGTTTGTTTAGGCCCTAGTTTTGCGGCTTGCTAACAGCAGCTAATCCCTATATATGTATTTCGAGTTAGTCAAAGACAAAAAAGAAGCATTCTCTTAGAAATTTTTATGGTATCAGAGTCACCCTCTAAAACCTTAATCCTCCCATGACAAAATACGGCATGGCTAGTAAGAGATAAAATTCAACCTCTGAAGTGACGTCAAATCCAAATCCTTCACTGGCGGTAACCAATCATGGAGGATTTGAAACCACTTCGCTTCTCATCATAGGTAACAAACTCAATGGTCATAACTGCCTTTAATGGTCTCAATCGATGATGATGTTCATCTGTTGGAAGGGCAAGGACGATTACCTCACAGGAGAAATCACTATTCTGGGAAAGAATGATCCCAAATTCAAGACCTAGAAAACCAAGAACCACATGGTAATGTCTTGGTTAATCAACTCAATGAATAACGAAATTGGGCAAAATTTTCTCCTATATGGTACTGCTAAGGAAATATGGGATGTAGTTAGAGAAATGTAGTCCAGTTATGAAAGCACAGCAACTCTATTTGAAATAGAGGCAAATCTGCATGACCTACAATGGGGAGACCTCACGGTCACCCAATATTTGAACACCCTCACCCGCCATTTGCAGCAGCTTGATATGTTCGAAGTTCATGCTTGGAAATGTTCAGAAGATACAGCTTAATGTAGGAAGATTGCATAACAAAAGCATACCTTTAAGTTCTTTCTTGGCCTAAACAAAAATTTGGATGAAGTTAGAGTAAGAGTGATGGCAACCAAGCCTCTTCCAAGCAATAGGGAGGCATTCTCCAAAGTATGTCACAAAGAGAGCAGGAAAAAGGTCATGATGGGAGCCAAAATTCTACCCAAACACCGGAAATTTCTACCCTAGATACTCGAGGACCCTAATCCTACACTAACAGTGACAACTGTCAAAGGAAAAGATGGCCTTGGTGTGACCATTGCAATAAACCAGGGCATCTTAGAGAAAATTGTTGGAAAATTTATGGCAAACCAACATATTAGAAGCCCTCACGACCTGTAAATGATTGGAAGAGTCGTGCCAACGTTGCTACTACCACTAATGACAATCCTTCCACTTTGAAGACAAGTCCTTTCACCAAAGACCAACTCGAGATGCTATAGAAACTGTTCAACTAGAACTCTATAACTCAAACGACTACCTCTGTTTTTGTAACTGGCATGCTAACACATAAAGGTAAATTCTCATTGTTAACGAAAAACAATCAAGACCATGGATCACTAACTCAGGAGAATCAGAACATAAGACAAGAGATGTTAATTTATTTCACGGTATAGTTCGAGTAAAGAAAATTACACAGTCTGAATTACAGATGTGTTTTTATCTAGAGTTGAGGGAACAGGTTCTGTTGGTGGTGTGCTTGGCGCTATCCGTCGAGGGGAAGATCCTTGGTGGTCGGCTAATGTGCTCCGTAGAAGCACCAGGAAGCGTAGTATTAATCCCCAAGAGTTCAGCCTGCCTATCCGAAGTGCTCTATAGGGCCCTTGCTAGTTATGGCGCAAGTTATTGCAAGTGCTTGGGTCAGATTGTCAGAACCTATAAAAGGACAGCCACTCATCGCAAAAAGTCTCCAAATGGTCGCATTCCTGCCATCAGATGGATAATCCACCAGCAGGGACCATGACACATGTCACTTGCCTTTTGACAGGCTTTGATGTGACACACAGATCATGGGAAGAACCCACCAAACACCATGTTCAAGTGGCAGCCTATAAATAGTGCACATGTGTTGTAGGTCAAGGCCAACGTGCTCCTTCTCAACCAACTAGCTCCCATTCTCTACTGAGAAGCACCTGCCTTCAGCATCAGAGAGCCTTTGTCTAGTTTCAAACTAGTGTCCCCCCTTTTAGTACCTCCAAATCATCCCTCCTCTTATTGTAGATACGTCCAAGTAGGCCGAGACGAGTAGGGAAGAGCCATCTGAACACTGTGCATAGCCGCACGTGGTGCTGAATCAACACCACTCATTGGTAAGCATCAACATTTTGGAGCTAGAAGGAGGGCGCCTACTCCTTCACTCGAAACTATAAGCCACAACTCTTCTTGTAACTTAAGCATGGTGACAATAGCAACACCCAATATGAAGGTGCTCGATAAGAGGGGTCGGGTAAAGAACAAAACTAGAACCAAAACTCGAACAGACCTCAAGGCCGTCGTCGAGCTACCAGATCCTGGTTCAAGGCTCAAGGTAGTATGGCTAAGGCCGAATAGATGGAAGGCTTGGTTGCTCAGGATCTGATTGAAGAACTTCAAAATGCTGTTAGAACTCTAGCACAACAACTCACTCAACAACAAGCACAGCGTCAACTGGCCCCTATCCTCCTTCCCTTAGCCTAGGCAGACTAGATTTGGGATTAAGCAGGACAAGGGGCTAAAGACCGCAACAAAACCGATTTTGAGCACTCTAGACAATCCACACATGGCGAATAACCGACTTGTATGAGCCGAATTGGCCCCTAGGGTGGCTAGGGACAATCACCACAGGGCTCCTGAGCATTAGTGTTTGATTCGCTTGGGTGCCAAAGAGAAGTCCATCAGGACAAACAACCCGAAGGCAGTGATAGGATTGAGGGCGGAACCCCATACAAGGTGGAACTACCCAAAGATACCAACAATCGTTAGCTCAGAAACTTCAATGACAAATTGATTAGATTTGCAATAACAGGTTCGGGTTGGACGAGGGTGGCATGTCGAACCTGCCATTTACAACTCCATCATGTAGGCACCCATGCCTCTGAAATTCAAGGTCCTATAGATCAAGGCTTACGATGAGACAACCGATGTAGACGAGCACGTGAAGCTCTACTGGGGTCACATGCTTATCTAGAACACCAGCGACGCGGCCATGTACAAAGCCTTTTCACTTACACTTATCGACCCTGCTCAGCAATGGTTTAGGTGGTTAGAGCCAAGTAGCATCACATCCTTTTGCCAATTATCATACGCCTTTTCTTCTGCATTCTTTATGACTAGAACGAGGAAGAAAGAAGTTACCCACCTCTATGCCATCAAACGAGGGGATGGAAGCATAAAGGATTACGTAAACTGATTCATCCAAGCTGCATAAGAGGTTAGGCATGTCGAAGATGAGACCCTAAAACATGCCTTCACAGAGGGTTTCCAAGATAGAAACTTGACCTGGTCGCTCGCCTTTGAGCAGTTGACACCTTCTCATAGATGCTCGAGTATGCCCAAAGGTATACAAATACGGCCGAGTACATGAAGAGCCGCCAAGATGGTGAAGGGAGTAGCAGCGACAGTAAGAAAGGAAAGAAACAGAAATCCCCACCGGAGCAGCCCAGCGTCGAGTAGAGCAAGAAGCAAAAGAAGGAAAAGCAAAGACCGAGAAGACCAAGGTGTTGATCAGGAAGTTTTAGAGCTACACACCCTTAGTTGCTAGCATTGACAAGGTGTTGGCCCAGGTGAGTGGTAGAAATTTGTTGGTAGAACCTCCCAAGCTGAAGGGAAGCAAGGCCAAGAGGAATCAGAATAAGTACTATAATTTTCACAAGGATGTAGGACACAACACTTGCGATTGCATTTAGCTCAAGAACCAAATTGAAAGATTAGTCCGAGACAGGCATTTGCGAGAATTTGTAGAGCAAATCCTAACTCCCAGCTCTATAGCAAGGAGGAATGACCAGCCGACTAGGGATGCCCAGTCCCAACCACTCAACGAAGGTGGGAATGCCTCAGAACCCCAGAATATTGTTCACACAATCTTCAGTGGGCCTGTTACCAGGGACATCTCAAGTGGATGGCAAGCTTATGCTCGGGAGGATCAGTTGGTTGAGGGAGGCGACCTTATGAATATGTCCAAACACATCAACAAGATCTACCAACAAGAAGACGTCCACATCACTTTTGTCGAGGAGGAGGCAGATAAACTTGTTCATCTACACAATGAAGCCCTTGTATGTGAACTCCATATTGCCAACGATATTGTCCGGCGAGTATTGATAGACATCGGTAGTTTGGCCGACATCCTTTTTAAGCAGGCCTATGATAGGTTGAAGATCAGTAACGCTACCCTTGTTTCGGTCCAAACACCATTGTACGACTTCACCGAAAATGCATCCGAGTAGTCGGAAAGGTCGGCCTGTCGATCACCTTTCGAGAGGGGGCTGCTCGGGTAACATGCATCGTCGACTTCCTTGTCATTGACAAACCCTCTCAGTACAACATAATCATTGGAGGGCTGACCCTAAACATCTTAAAGGCCGTGGTTTCCACCTACCACTTGGCAATGAAATTCCCAACAGAGAATGGGGTTGAAGTAATCAGATCGTGACAGAAGGATTCTCAGGACTGTTATGCAAATGTTGTCAAGGCGGCCTCAGCTTGGCAATTGATGTCTCGGCCATCTATAAGGTCGACAGGATGCCGCTTCTTGCCGAGACAAAAACAAAGATGCTGTCTGACTTGGATCCTAGACTTTCAGAGGAGGAGATGAGAGCCACATCAGTGGAAGAGTTGGTGTCATACAATTTGGATCCCGAACATCTTGACCGAATGGTCCAACTAAGTTCTTGGCTGAAATTTGAGATCCAAGCTGACCTGGAGAAATTCCTCATAGAATATCAGGATGTATTCGCATGGCCCCATGAAGACATGCCTGGCATCGGCCCTAGCGTAATTTGTCATCGCCTCAACGTCAGGCCCGAGCATAAACCGGTCATCCAGAAACGAAGAGCCTTCAACCCTAAAAGTTATGCTGCTATGAATGAGGAAGAGAAACAGCTCCTGAAAGCCAGGTTTATCCAAGAAGTTACATACCCAGAATGGTTGGCGAACATGGTCCTTATCAAGAAAACCAATGGGAAATGGCGGGTCTGCATTGACTATACCAACCTTAACAAGGTTTGCCCTAAGGACTACTTCACACTTACCCGAATAGACCAGCTCATGGACACAATGGTCGGACACAAGCTGTTGAGCTTTATGGATGCCTACTCCAGTTACAACCAGATCAGGATGGCTGAGGAAGATAAAATTAAGACTACCTTCACCACGGACCAAGGGATATTCTACTACGTGGTTATGCCTTTTGGATTGAAAAACACCAAAGCAACCTATCAGCACCTAGTGAACAAGATGTTTGCTCAGTTGATTAGCAAGACCATGGAAGTTACATGGAATCTATCCGAGCAGCGTACCACATCGTCAATCTTCAAGCAAGCTTTGATATTCTTTGAGAATACAGAATGAAACTAACCCAGCTAAGTGCGCGTTTGGGGTTATCTCAGGCAAGTTTCTCAGGTTCATGGTGAACCAGAGAGGAATCGAGGTCAACTCAGCCAAGGCCTAAGCAATGATCGACATGCATTCGCCTTGAACAATCAAGGAGGTGCAGAAGTTGACCGGCATGGTGGCAGCCCTATCCAGATTTGTTTCTCTGTCTATCGACAAGTGCCACCCATTTTTTCAGGCACTTAAGGGGAGGTTTGAGTGGAGCAGGGAGTGTGAAGAAGCATTCTATAATCTCAAAAGGTACTTAGCCATACCCTCGCTTCTATCCAAACCTTTACCTGGAGAAATATTATATGCCTACCTAGCTGTGTCTGAGAAAGCCGTGAGCTTGGTCCTCGTTTGAGAGGAGGACGTTATCTAGAAACCTATCACTACACCAGCCATGCATTCCAGGGCACTGAGGAGAGGTGCTCCCCACTCAAAAAACTCGCCTTGGCCCTCGTTGTTTCGACTCAAAAGTTCAGGCTATACTTCCAAGGTCATATAGTTTGAGTCCCGACCAAGTACCCTTTACGACAAGTCCTCCAAAGTCTGGAGATATCAAGATGGATGGCCAAGTAGTTGGTTGAGCTCAGATAATATGATATATATTACGTTCTGAGAACGGCTATTAAGGTACAAACCCTGGCTAAATTTATTGCAGAATTCACTGATGTCGAGCAGAGCACTCCTTCCATTGAGAAGGCCCCTATTGAAGATCAAGACTTTCCTAGCAGTAGCGAAAGTAGCGACATTTTTGAGTCGGGGCCCGAATGGAAGCTGTTCTTGGATGAGTCATCTTGTCTCGACAAGTTGGGCGTTGGACTAGTCCTCACCAGCCTGGAGGTTATAAAGCAATTCACGCACTTTGCTTTGATTTCAAAGCATCCAACAATGAGGCCAAGTACGAAGCGCTGTTGGCCGGCCTCAGGATAGCGCAAAACCTAGGGGTGGATCGCATATGTGTTCACAGCGACTCCATGCATGTCGTCCAGCAAGTTACGGGGGGATTCCAAGCCCTAATAGAATCTATGACTGCCTATCTAAAAGAGGTTAAGGCATTGCTAGGGCAATTTAAGGCCTATTCTTTCACTCAAATCTCAAGATCTAAGAACTCTGAAGTTGATGCCCTTGCCCGGCTGGCTTCGGGTCTGGGCGACAACGAATTGACATTGGTCTCTATCGAGAAATTGGCCGAGCCTAGTATTGCAAAAGAAGTGGCTAGTGTAGCCGAAAAGCAAGAAACCACCTAGATGGACTTGATCATTTGATACCTGACCACAGCTGAGTTGCCCAGCGATCGAGAACAAGCCCGTCGAATCTGCAACAGCTCGGCTCGATATTTGATGATCAGAGGAAAACTTTACCGACGTGGCTACACTACCCCGTGCTTAAGATGCATGGGGCCTTGAGAGGCCTAGTACTTGATGAAGGAAATCCATGAGGGGCTGTGCGGCAACCACGCAATGTGGTGTTACCTGGCCCAAAAGTGTAACACCCGCCTATTTTATGTAACAGACCATGTTAAGTTAGTAACATTATTTAAGGGATTTTATTAATAAATTATGTTATGAAATATGATGTGTTGTTACTAATTTTTATGTCAAGTTTTGCGACAGGTGACGACTGCATGGGATCGTTGTGCTCTAGTGTTCATGTGAAATTCTAAGTATATGTTTATTATGATGCAATATATGATTATTTATGATGCAATGATGTATGAATATTTTATGTTGTGTCATTTAATGACAGATCGGCAGGCTGAACTTTTAAGCTCGGCAGGCCGAACTTCTTGCCCGAGAACAGCAGGCCGAAGAACCCCCACCGGCAGGCCAAACTTGCTGGAACCGGCAGGCCAAACTTGCTGGAACCAGCAGGCCGAAGGGGAAAACCGGTAGGCCGGATATGGCTGACGAGCAGTCAGTTGAAATCTCTCCAACATTATGGCTGAGTTGATTACGTTAATTGGGTGATTTAACGTGATTAATTGGCGTAATAATGGAATGTTTTTATCAGTTAAGGAAATAAAAGAGTTTGACTTGCATTGATTTGTATCAATTTAAATGGTTTCCCATTTTAAGAGGGCAAATTAAGGTAAGAATGATGATGTTTGACCTTCCTTTTCTTTCTCTTCCTTTTTTCACGCCTCTTGCCTCCCTCAACAGTCAGAAAATTCTGACTTAATGAAGGGAATTGAATTTTCCATCAATTGCATTTATTACGTTAAAAATTTTAACGTTTCTTCCTTTTATTATTTTCTCTTCTCTCACGCTCTCTTTCTCTCTCAAAAATTCTGAGACATTTTCTGAATTCCATATCTTCCTCTTCCCTTCTTCTTCTCGAAATTTCTCTCTTTCTCACGAAAATTTTCTGCAAATATTGAAAGAAAAAGTCTTGTTTTGTTGGTTAAAATTTAAGAATTTTGAGAAGAAACTTCAAGGTATGTATTCGGTTTTCTGGTATTTTTTTTTAAAGAATTCTTCTCCTCATTTCGTCTACGATATCTTTCTATAGGTATTATGTTTGTCTCAAATTTTTTTTAATGTGATGTTATGCATATATGTTACATGGTGTTTTTCTAATTTCATGTCATATGAATGTTATATGAAAAATGAATATTTATATCTTCTACTCTTCATAGTAATATTATTATTTAACCTGGATGAATGAAAAATGTAACGATTATTCAAGAAGTAATGAATGATCTTTCTATGAAAGTTGTTAAGAATGTGCAAGTATAATGTAAGATGAATGTATTTTATGACTATGAAATTTTATGAGATTATTACAAGAAAACTGTTTTGATAATGTTGATTTTTTTTTTTTTGGGATTTTTGCTTTATTAAACTTTTTATGTATTTATAAGATTTTATGATAAAAAAATAATTTCATGCATGATAATATGATGCTTGCATGGAGTTTTAAATTAAAATATAAATATATTAATTGTTCGAAAATGTTTTATTTAAAAGATAAATATGTTTAAAATGGATAGTTGTTTTATATGTTTAAGGTAATTTTTACAATTAAGAAAATCATAATAACAATGTTTATGGTTATGAATTAATATGTGATGGTTGTATACATGGATATATTATGAATGAATGTCATGAGAATGAATGTTTCATGGTGTGTATTAATGTTTTGCATCTTTAAAATGATTAATGGCATGAACACTCAAGGAAGCGAGCACATTGAGACCACGGCATCGTCACCAAGTACAATTTTAAGGTTAAGTAGGCTAACGATAAGGTAGGTACATTCTCACCTGCAACATGACACGTTTTACAAGATTTGACGTTATGTTCATATTGATATTCATGATGATTTTATGATGATTTCCTTAAAGGATTTCTATAAAGATTTTGATGATTTTAAGTTATGCATGATGTTTATGGCATGTTTTTAAACATGAAAAGTATGTATATATGTATCACCTAATAAGTGTTGCACACCCAATGTTATGAAATGTTATGTTATGATGTCATGCTTGGTTTGGGATTAGCTACCCTTCTCCTCTCATGACGGCGCGCCTATAATAATGTCTATGGTGCAACACTTGGGCCCTTAAGATAAAATGAATTAAGTTTTAAAATGGTTAACGTTACGAAAGATATGTTCTATGAAATTGTGCTTATGGCACTTTTATGATATAATGACAATGATGATGATGATGATGTTTATGAAAGGTTTTAAATTGTGAGAATATATGTACTTACTAAGCGTTAGCTTAATTATGTTTTATATTTCATGTTGCAGATAAGGGTAAGAGAATCATGGAGTAGGTGGAGGACATGGGAAGGCGTGTGAGCAACTGTAACTTGAAGCACACCAAGAAAACGATTTCATGATTTCATCAAGTTATATTTTTGAACATATATTTTATGTGAAGTTTTAAGAACACTTATATGATGGTTTTATAAGTTATTTTCTTATGAATTATGAACTTCCGCCATATTTTACGTAAAGTTGGTATGTTGAAAATTAAGTTTTTCAAAAGAATTTGGTCTTAGACGGCCTGTCGAACTCTGTGGCCGGCCTGCCGAAGACCAGAAGTTTGGCTTGCCGATCTAATTTTCTGGCCTGCCGAACATGGATGAATTTTCAATCCATTTTGCATAGCCTCTGTCGGCCTGCCGGTTGAGGGAATTCTGGCCTGCCGGTTGAGGGAATTTCGGCCTGCCGAAGTCCCAAGTTCAGCCTGCCGAACTGTGGGAACAAATGGATTTCTAATGATGTGAAGATCAAAGAGTTTTTAATGTGATATTTTTTATAAGTCCTGATTTTACAAATCTACAAACCTATATTATATATAAGTTCATGATTAATTTAGAGTATAAATGAATAAATTATGATATGGAATAATTTAAACAATGCTTTTCAAAACAACGATTAAGTTTAAAAAAAAAACGTATGAATGGATCCTGGTAATGAAAGTTTTAAATACTTTTTAAAACCTATTGTAACGATTAAGTTTGATATTATTTTAAAGATTAAAGTTTATTTATGTACGAATGTAAGTATGTAACGACAACTGTGACGTCCGAATTAAGGGGCGCTTCAGGCTTTGGTATCAGAGCGAAATCTTCCGATTACAATTCATATCGCCACACGTCAATCCAAGTCCTCCAAGTAAGTATGTTATTAAGATAGATGTAGAGACGCAAGTATGATGATAAGATTAAGGTTTGATTGATTAATGATTAAATGAAATAGTAGTGAAAACCTGTCTCATAAATGGAAGATTATTTCTAAGTCCTAATTGTTTTAGGAAATTACGATGGATGGCTACAGAAGAATGCAGACCCACACCCAGACTAACGAGAGACTTATGACAATGATCGCTGAACTGCAAAGGCAGTTGGAGGATCAAAGAAGGGAGATTGCTGCATTAAGGGCCAATGGCCAGAATGGTGAACCACGAGGCAATGATGTGCCTCCCCCTCCTCCGCAGCCACAAGCCCAAGTAAACGAAGTCCCAGCTCCTGCTGCTGAACCAAGAGCAGCCTATCAGGAACCTCTTCTGGTCAGATGGAAGAGAGGCAAGCCAACTGACTTTGAGGGTTCAAAGGATCTACTTGTAGCACAGGGATGGTTAAAGACGATCGAAGCTACCCTGAGACTTATGGATTTCTCGGACAACGAGAAGGTCCTTTGTGCCTCGTATTGCCTTACCATGGAGGCCAGGATATGGTGGGACAGCATCGAACAAAACAGAAATGTTGAAGAGATGTCATGGGCTGATTTTGTTCACGAGTTCAATACGAAGTTCTTCCACATGAATGTCACGAGGAAGCATTATGAGGAGTTCAAAAGCCGACGCCAGGGGAATATGACAGTCATTGATGTGGTGACAAAGTTTGACCAGCTCACTCGTCTTTGTCCAGGGATGGTTATGAATGAAGATGAAAGGGTCAGAAGGCTGATCAGAGCCCTTGGGCCAGATATTGATGCAATTGTTGATGGGGCAAGTCCGCCAAGGACACAAGAACAGGTTGTCATGAGAGCTTAACGTGCTGAGTTTCACCTGTCCAAATTAAGAAGGAATCAGTCTCAGCCCAACCAGCAAGTCAACCATGCCAACAACCAGAACCGCCCTCCCAACAGGAACAACAACAACAACAACAACAACAACAATAGTCAGAACTGGAGGAATAACAAGAGGAAGGGCAATCCTCAACAACAGCAGGGCCATGACAACAAAAGGCACAATGATGGTCAGCGCAACAACAATGATAGGGATTCCAACCGTGTGCCAAATGTGGAAAGAAGCATCCAGGGGAATGTCGATTGGGGACAAACCAATGTTTCATATGTGGGCGTGAAGACCACTTCGTAAAGAATTGCCCCAAGCTGATGAATGCCAATGCCCCACAGAGACCTCTTCCTCAAGCCCAGTTGCATCAGATGCAAGCCTCCCTTGAAGGGCCACTAATTAGTCAAGGGAGACTTGAAGCCCCACCGACAAACTCCCGAATCTATGCCATAACAAAAGAACAAGTGGCTGCTGAAGCCTCCAATGTGGTCACAGGCCAGATAACAAGCTTATGTAATGATGTTTATGTTCTTTTTGATACGGGCGCCACGCATTCTTTTGTATCTATGTTACATGCTAAGAAGTTAGGGGTTTGTATAGAGCCAATGAGACAGGGATTCACTACGACACTACCCTCCGAGGAAGTGATATTATCCACGCATTGTTTGCGTAAAGTACCCCTATGGATTTCTAATAGGGAACTTTTCGTGGACCTCATTATGATCGACATGCATGATTACGACATGATTCTTGGGATGGATTTCCTAAGCAAGTATAATGCCTCAATCGAATGCTGGAAACGAAAGGTGATCTTCCATCCTAAAGGTGATCAAAAATTTGTGTACGTTGGCGAGACCAGAAAGAAACCCAGTATGTTCCTATCGGCATTGAAAACAAGGAAGCTTCTAGCAAGTGGCTGCTCGAGCTATCTGGAAAATGTTGTAGACAAAAGCCAAGAAGGAAAGGTACGAATTGGTGATGTGAACGTTGTTCATAAATATGAAGATGTTTTTTCTGATGACCTAACGAGTCTACTGCCAGGAAGAGAAGTTGAATTTGGGATTGAGCTCGCTCCGGGCACCGAACCAATCTCTAAAGCTCCTTACAGAATGGCCACGGCAGAATTAAGGGAGCTTCACACGCAATTAAAGGAGCTACTTGACAAAGGATTTATCAGGCCAAGTCACTCACCGTGGGGTGCTCTAGTCTTGTTTGTGAAAAAGAAGGATGGCACTATGAGACTTTGCATCGACTACAGAGAACTGAATAGGGTGACAATCAAGAACAAGTTTCTGTTGCCTAGAATTGATGATTTGTTTGATCAGCTCAAGGGTGCATCGATGTTCTCTAAGATTGATCTACGATCAGGGTATCACCGGTTGAAGATTAAAGAAGGGGATATCCCAAAGACTGCTTTCAGGTCGAGTTATGGTCACCATGAATTTGTGGTTATGCCTTTCGATCTGACAAATGCACCGGCTGCCTTTATGGATTTAATGAACAGGGTATTCAAGGATTTCCTCGATAAATTTGTTGTTGTATTCATCGATGATATTCTTGTCTACTCTAAGAATCAAGAGGAACATGAGGAACATTTTAGGATTGTGCTGGAGACTTTGAGAAGACACCAGCTATATGCTAAGTTCTCTAAATGCGAGTTTTGGCTTGATAAAGTGTCATTTCTGGGGCATGTTATTTGAAAGGATGGGATTATGGTGGACCCTGCTAAAGTTGAAGCTGTACTCAACTGGAAGCAACCGATGAATGCAAGTGAAATAAGGAGCTTCTTGGGTCTAGCAGGATATTATCGGAGATTTGTAGAAGATTTCTCCAAGATAACAGCTCCACTCACAAACTTGACTCGTAAAGGAAAGAAGTATGAATGGACGGATGCATACGAAAAGAGTTTTCAAGAACTGAAGAAAAGATTAACGACGGCTCCAGTGTTGGCAATTCCTGAGGGAAATGATGGGTTCGTAATCTACAGTTATGCATCCAAGATGGGCCTAGGAGCTGTGCTGATGCAGAATGAAAAGGTGATTGCTTATGCTTCAAGACAACTGAAAGACTACGAAAAGAACTATCCTACTTATGATCTCAAGTTTGCAGCAGTTGTTTTTGCGTTGAAGATATGGAGACACTATTTGTATGGGGTCCAATGCAAGATCTTCACTGATCATCAAAGTCTGAAGTACTTCTTCACGTAAAGAGACCTAAACATGAGGCAACGAAGATGGCTAGAGCTAGTGAAGGATTATGAATGTGAAATCCTTTATCATCCTGGTAAAGCTAACCGAGCAGCTGATGCTTTAAGTAGGAAGTCAGTTGCCACGTTGATGTCGATGCAAGCAATATCTCCACCTTTAAGGAAGGAAATTCTAGACTTCGATTTAGAACTTGTAGTAGGCCAGTTATCAGCACTCTCTCTTGCTCCGACGATGTATGATGAAATTCGGAGTAAGCAAGATGACGATGTAAGCCTTGTAAGAATCAAGCAAGAAATGAAAGATCTGAGATGATAAAGTTGATAAAAAGAAGAATGGAGACCACCCAAAGCCGTCAAAAGAGCTATGCTGACAAAAGAAGAAGACCTTTAGAGTTCGCTGTGGGCGAATATGTGTTCTTGAAAGTTGCACCAATGAAAGGAGTTATGAGATTGGGAAAGAAAAGCAAATTAAGCCCAAGATTCATCGGTCCTTATGAAGTTGTTAAAAGAATAGGCAAAGTAGCTTATCAGCTGAAGTTGCCTTCTGAAATGTCTGCAATGCACGATGTATTTCATGTCTCCATGCTCAAGAAGTATGTTCCATACCCTACGCATGTGATTGAGCCACAAGTGATCGAGATACGGGAAGACTTAAGTTATGAAGAAAAGCCAACGAAGATACTCGATCGAAAAACCAAGACCTTGAGGAGTAAAGAAACTCCATTGGTCAAGGTATTATGGCGAAATCAGCAAGCTGAAGAAGCTACATGCGAACGTGAAGATGACATGAAAATTATGTATCCGCATTTATTCTAAGTTTCGAGGATGAAACTTTTATAAGGTGGAGAGAATTGTAACACCCGCCTATTTTATGTAACGGACCACGTCAAGTTAGTAACATAATTTAAGGGATTTTATTAATAAATTATGTTATGATATATGATGTGTTGTTACTAATTTTTATGTCAAGTTTTACGACAGGTGACGACTGCATGGGATCGTTGTGCTCTAGTGTTCATGTGAAATTCTAAGTATATGTTTATTATGATGCAATATATGATTGTTTATGATGCAATGATGTATGAATACTTTATGTCATGTCATTTAATGACAGATCGGCAGGCTGAACTTTTAAGCTCGGTAGGCCGAACTTCTTGCCCGAGAACAGCAAGCCGAAGAACCGAGAACGGCAGGCCGAACTTGCTGGAACCGGCAGGCCGAAGGGGAAAACCGGCAGGCCGGATATGGCTGACGAGCAGTCAGCTGAAATCTCTCCAACATTATGGCTGAGTTGATTACGTTAATTGGGTTATTTAACGTGATTAATTGGCATAATAATGGAATGTTTTTATCAGTTAAGGAAATAAAAGAGTTTGACTTGCATTGATTTGTATCAATTTAAATGGTTTCCCATTTTAAGAGGGCAAATTAAGGTAAGAATGATGATGTTTGACCTTCCTTTTCTTTCTCTTCCTTTTTCCACGCCTCTTGCCTCCCTCAACAGTCAGAAAATTCTGACTTAATGAAGGGAATTGAATTTTCCATCAATTGCGTTTATTACGTTAAAAATTTTAACGTTTCTTCCTTTTATTATTTTCTTTTCTCTCACGCTCTCTTTCTCTCTCAAAAATTCTGAGACATTTTCTGAATTCCCTATCTTCCTCTTCCCTTCTTCTTCTCGAAATTTCTCTCTCTTTCTCACGAAAATTTTCTGCAAATATTGAAAGAAAAAGTCTTGTTTTGTTGGTTAAAATTCAAGAATTTTGAGAAGAAACTTCAAGGTATGTATTCGGTTTTCTAGTATTTTTTTTTAAAGAATTCTTCTCCTCATTTCGTCTACGATATTTTTCTATAGGTATTATGTTTGTCTCAAATTTTTTTTAATGTGATGTTATGCATATATGTTACATGGTGTTTTTCTAATTTCATGTCATATGAATGTTATATGAAAAATGAATATTTCTATCTTCTACTCTTTATAGTAATATTACTATTTAACCTGGATGAATGAAAAATGTAACGATTATTCAAGAAGTAATGAATGATCTTTCTATGAAAGTTGTTAAGAATGTGCAAGTATAATGTAAGATGAATGTATTTTATGACTATGAAATTTTATGAGATTATTACAAGAAAACTGTTTTGATAATGTTGATTTTTTTTTTTTTTGGGATTTTTGCTTTATTAAACTTTTTATGTATTTATAAGATTTTATGATAATAAAATAATTTCATGCATGATAATATGATGCTTGTATGGAGTTTTAAATTAAAATATAAATATATTAATTGTTCGAAAATGTTTTATTTAAAAGATAAATATGTTTAAAATGGATAGTTTGTTTTATATGTTTAAGGTAATTTTTACAATTAAGAAAATCATAATAACAATGTTTATGGTTATGAATTAATATGTGATGGTTGTATACATGGATATATTATGAATGAATGTCATGAGAATGAATGTTTCATGGTGTGTATTAATGTTTTGCATCTTTAAAATGATAAATGGCATGAACACTCAAGGAAGCGAGCACATTGAGACCACGGCATCGTCACCAAGTACAATTTTAAGGTTAAGTAGGCTAACGATAAGGTAGGTACATTCTCACCTGCAACATGACACGTTTTACAAGATTTGACGTTATGTTCATATTGATATTCATGATGATTTTATGATGATTTCCTTAAAGGATTTCTATAAAGATTTTGATGATTTTAAGTTATGCATGATGTTTATGGCATGTTTTTAAACATGAAAAGTATGTATATATGTATCACCTAATAAGTGTTGCACACCCAATGTTATGAAATGTTATGTTATGATGTCATGCTTGGTTTGAAATTAGCTACCCTTCTCCTCTCATGACGGCGCGCCTATAATAATGTCTATGGTGCAACACTTGGGCCCTTAAGATAAAATGGATCAAGTTTTAAAATGGTTAACGTTACGAAAGATATGTTCTATGAAATTGTGCTTATGGCACTTTTATGATATAATGACAATGATGATGATGATGATGTTTATGAAAGGTTTTAAATTGTGAGAATATATGTACTTACTAAGCGTTAGCTTAATTATGTTTTATATTTCATGTTGCAGATAAGGGTAAGAGAATCATGGAGTAGGTGGAGGACATGGGAAGGCGTGTGAGCAACTGTAACTTGAAGCACACCAAGAAAACGATTTCATGATTTCATCAAGTTATATTTTTGAACATATATTTTATGTGAAGTTTTAAGAACACTTATATGATGGTTTTATAAGTTATTTTCTTATGAATTATGAACTTCCGCCATATTTTACGTAAAGTTGGTATGTTGAAAATTAAGTTTTTCAAAGGAATTTGGTCTCAGACGGCCTGCCGAACTTTGTGGCCGGCCTGCCGAAGACCAGAAGTTCGGCCTGCCAATCTAATTTTCTGGCTTGCCGAACACGGATGGATTTTCAATCCGTTTTGCATAGCCTCTACCGGCCTGCCGGTTGAGGGAATTCCGGCCTGCCGACGATGTTCGGCTTGCCGAACTCCTGAGTTCGGCCTGTCGAACTGTGGGAACAAATGGATTTCTAATGATGTGAAGATCAAAGAGTTTTTAATGTGATATTTTTTATAAGTCCTGATTTTACAAATCTACAAACCTAAATTATTTATAAGTTCAAGCCCAAGTAAACGAAGTCTTAGCTCCTGCTGCTGAACCAAGAGCAGCCTATCAGGAACCTCTTCTGGTCAGATGGAAGAGAGTCAAGCCAGCTAACTTTGAGGGTTCAAAGGATCCACTTGTAGCACAGGGATGGTTAAAGACGATCGAAGCTACCCTGAGACTTATGGATTTCTCGGACAACGAGAAGGTCCTCTGTGCCTCGTATTGCCTTACCAGGGAGGCCAGGATATGGTGGGATGGCATCGAACAAAGCAGAAATGTTGAAGAGATGTCATGGGCTGATTTTGTTCACGAGTTCAATACAAAGTTCTTCCACATGAATGTCATGAGGAAGCATTATGAGGAGTTCGAAAGCCTACGCCAGGGGGATATGACAGTCATTGATGTGGTGACAAAGTTTGACCAGCTCGCTCGTCTATGTCCAGGGATGGTTATGAATAAAGATGAAAGGGTCAGAAGGCTGATCAGAGCCCTTAGGCCTGATATTGCTTCAATTGTTGATGGGGCAAGTCCGCCAAGGACACAAGAACAGGTTGTCATGAGAGCTCAACGTGCTGAGTTTCACCTGTCCAAATTAAGAAGGAATCAGTCTCAGCCCAACCAGCAAGTCAACCATGCCAACAACCAGAACCGCCCTCCCCACAGGAACAATAACAACAGCAACAACAATAGTCAGAACTGGAGGAATAACAAGAGGAAGGGCAATCCTCAACAACAGTAGGGCCATGACAACAAAAGGCACAATGATGGTCAGTGCAACAACAATGACAGGTGATTCCAACCGTGTGCCAAATGTGGAAAGAAGCATCCAGGGGAATGTCGATTGGGGACAAACCAATGTTTCATATGTGGGCGTGAAGACCACTTCATAAAGAATTGCCCCAAGCTGATGAATGTCAATGCCCCGCAGAGACCTCCTCCTCAAGCCCAGTTGCATCAGATGCAAGCCTCCCTTGAAGGGCCACTAATTAGTCAAGGGAGACTTGAAGCCCCACCGAAAAATGCCCGAATCTATGCCATAACAAAAGAACAAGTGGCTGCTGAAGCCTCCAATGTGGTCACAGGCCAGATAACAAGCTTATGTAATGATGTTTATGTTCTTTTTGATACGGGCGCCACGCATTCTTTTGTATCTATGTTACATGCTAAGAAGTTAGGGGTTTGTATAGAGCCAATGAGACAGGGATTCACTACGACACTACCCTCCGAGGAAGTGATATTATCCACGCATTGTTTGCGTAAAGTACCCCTATGGATTTCTAATAGGGAACTTTTCGTGGACCTCATTATGATCGACATGCATGATTACGACATGATTCTTTGGATGGATTTCCTAAGCAAGTATAATGCCTCAATCGAATGCTGGAAACGAAAGGTGATCTTCCATCCTGAAGGTGATCAAAAATTCGTGTACGTTGGCGAGACCAGAAAGAAACCCAGTATGTTCCTATCGGCAATGAAAGCAAGGAAGCTTCTAGCAAGTGGCTGCACGGGCTATCTGGCAAATGTTGCAGACAAAAGCCAAGAAGGAAAGGTATGAATTGGAGATGTGAACGTTGTTCATGAATATGAAGATGTGTTTCCTGATGACCTAACGAGTCTACTAAGAGTTTGCACGAAAGTACCTCAAGTGTCAGCAGTTGCTCGAACAATCAGACACCATGCCAAGCCTCTCAACTCGGTGACATCTGCCTGGCCGTTTGCCAAGTGGGCTATTGACCTAATCGGACCACTCCCTCAAGCTCGGTCATAGTTCAAATATTGCATTGTGGCCATAGACTACCTTACTAAGTGGGTAGAGGTTGAGCCGTGCACCAGTATGACCGAGGCAAAATGCACCAACTTTTTCTAGAAGAACATCATCTGTCGGTTTGGAATTTTGCATACCATTGTGACCGACAATGCCAAACAATTCGAATCATTAAGTCTCCTCTGCCTGTGTGAGTAGCTCAGCATCAAAAAGGTCTTCTCCTCGCCCGGCTATCCTCAGAGCAACAGGTAGGTTGAAGCGGTCAACAAAACAATAAAGGACAACTTGAAGAAAAAAACTAGAGGGCCTTAAAGGCATGTGGATCAACGAGCTTCCAAAGATGCTCTGGGCATACCGAACAACAGTCCAGACCATAATAGGGGAGACTCCATTCTCCCTCGTCTATAGGGCCGAGGAAGTTATCACGGCTGAGGTTGGCCTACCGAGCTTTAAGATTGATTAGTATGACATGCTTCAAAACACTGAAATCATGATGTCTGAGCTTGATCTACTTGAGGAGAAAAGAGATTGGGCAATTATCCGCACTACAGCTCAAAACCAAGTAGTTGCTCAGTATTATAACAAGCGCGTCCAATCGAGGAGCTTTAAAATTGGTGACTTAGTACACAAAAAGGTTATTGTACAATAGCCCAAGCTTAGGTCATTCAGACCAAAGTGGGATGGCCCATTCAAAGTGATTGGAATTATGCGACCCGGCACATACAAACTCTTAAACATGGAAGGCAACATGCTCGGCCACCCTTGGAACGTCGAGCACCTGAAAAAATTCTTTTGTTAGCGAAAGCCAAAACTCTTTTTTTGATATCTAGCTCTATTCTTTTGTAACTAGGTTTGCTAAGAAGAACCGAGATGTAAAAAAGAAATTAATGAAAGTGCCCATTTTAGAAAATCCTTCTGAGCAATTCGTATTCAAAAGGCCACGATCCCTGAAGAGAGGAGACCGTCCTAACTCCCATTCAAGAAACTGGACTGCAACTCCAAAAGAGGGGGAATAATCCCTACCAACTAGACCAGGGCTGGTCGGCACGATACCGACCACATGTGGGCTTGAAACACTAGTCCACTTGTCCGCCATCATACAGATGACCTAGCAAAAGTTGTCCTAACACTGAAACAATTCTGGCAACATAACTCCTGACCATAATTAGACTTGTAAAAGTTCAAGTTAACTTAAACAAGTCTAATGGGGGCTATAGGGTACTACACGACATTGTAGTTAACCTTACCCGAGGAGCATTCAACTTGAAAAAATGGATTTAAGGTTTCATTTCCGAGAATGTCCGTTTTTGAGAAGCATTCAACTTAGAAAAATGGAATTGAGCTTTCATTTTCGAGAAAGTTTGTTTTCGAGAAGCATTCAACTTAAAAAATAAAATTAAAAATCGAGTTTCGAGGAATGTAGAACTCGGGAAATGAAATAAAAGTTTCATTATCGAGAAGCTTTTAACTCAAGAAAATGAAATTAACATTTCATTTCTAAAAGCTTTTGTCTCGAGAAAAATGAAACCAACATTTCATATCCTGAAAAGCGTTTTACCTGTAAAAAAATGAAATTAACATTTCATATCCAAGGAACAATAAACTTGGAGAATGAAAGTAAAATTTCATTAAAAAATAAAAATATTAAATTGTCTCCGAGAGGTGCAGTTAATCGGACACCTCCTTAGCCCAGACAGAAGACAATTAAAAAATATTTTTAGGCCTAGGCCCTGTCCTGGGCACCTTTGTTTTTGCCATTCCCATCCTCAGCATCTAGATCCACGACCATGTCCAAGTTAGCCTATTCCGCCTCTAGCTTGACAATTATGGACTAGTCCAAAGCAACTGTCTTGGGATGCTTCTCCAAAAGATGGCCTCACAAGTCGGTCATCCCGAGGTAGTAATTATCCGCATACTCTGCGAAAGCCTTGGATTCCTCAACTGCCTAGACAAGGCAATCGGGCAGCTCCTCCCTCAAGAAGTGGTCGTGCTCCTCTCGGGCAGCCTGTAGATCGGTGTATGCCTAGTCAGTCTCGGCCCTTGCCTTATTCTCTTCTTCTAGGGCAATTCTCGCCTCTTCCTTAGCCATGGTGGCTTCAGCCTTCGCCTAGTTGAGTCAGTATTCTTTGATTCAAGTGCTTTCTCTGACTCGATTCTCTCCAGATCAGCTTTCTTGGACTTCTTCTTCTCAAATCCAAGCTCGCGCGTGCCAATAATGTCTGCCATCTTCAAGAGGGAGCAGGCCTTAAAAAAAGAGAGAGAGTGAAAGCTGGTTAGAATAAAGAAAAAGGCGAAGTGACAAGGAGCTCAGGATATAGGTCAGCATACCCTGACTGAGGCACAGAATGCCGACCGGAAGCAGTCTGAGAAGTTTTCTTCTTAGACTTTCTCAAAGAATTCCTCCTCGGGAACCTCATGACCGATGGTCTCGACCATCAGTCGCCATGTGGTGGGACGTCTCCTTGGGGGGTCTATTGGTGGTGGCGGCACAATAGGGACTGCAATGGGTGGAAGGTCTTGGCTTGATGATCCGCCAGACCTAGTTGATGGTGGTTGAGTGGGGAGCTACTCGACGGCTGGGGGCTGCTCGATTCTCAGGGTCCTCTTTCTCTTCAACTTGGCCATGCCCTTTTCTTTTGAACGGCAGGGGTTCTCCATCGTCCTCTGTCGTTCCTCTATAGATACCAGCCTAGAACACATATCTGCCATAAGAAATCAACAAGTCAATATGAGCTCGACAAAATAATAAAAAAAAACTAGGAGCTTACCCTCAATCCAAAGCTAGCATGACGGATATAAGTGTTGGATCACGTCCTCAAGGTCCTCATCGGCAATGGGTGGGCCTAAGTCGAGGGAACTGCTTAACATGTCCTTAAAACTAGACGATGAGGGCTCCTTCATCGGCCACCCAAATCGGCTAGCACTCGGCCCTGGGATGTCTACAACACTAGGCCTGGCAATTGTCACCTGCCCGGCCGACTGGTTAAGTGGAATGTTTTGATGAGGGTTTGTTTAGCTAGACCAAACCAGCCATAATGGTTGAGATTGGACTTCTGTAGAACGAAGGACTGTTGCCGTGAAGACTCGGGCTTTCTGTACAAGTCCTTCACTGCTACGATGACCTCACTCAGCGCCTGTGGTTTCTTCGACCAAATGTGGCCCTGCTCGAACCTTGTCGGGACCTTCTATTCCTCGAGCACTACCTCACCAGCTTGGGCTAAATAATTATCCCTGACGAAGAACCACTCAAACTTCCATAGCTTGTGTAACGTCCCCCCTTACGGACGTCACAGATGTCATTACATTGATTCTTTAATACCATACTGTTTAACAATATACTTTATGACAGAAACTTTATTTGGCAAAACATACCCAAGATCCATGCTTACACATTTCTTGTTTTTTTATATAAAACAAATACATATCAATATTTAATAACTTAATCTATCACATTAAATCACTTGATCATAAACATCCATTAAATAGTTTGCCAATACCATTGTAATTTGAATTTACTTTATTTTTAAAAACATCAATAAAATGTGCATATGCAGTTCGACAGGCCGAACTTGAGACTTCGGTAGGCCAGTATAGGGTGATCGGTAGGCCGGTCCATACATCGACAGTCCGACCAGTAATGGTCGGTAGGCCGACCGACTATCAAAAATCAACTTCTTAAAACAAAACTCAGTAATTTAAAATGCGGAAGACATATGATAAAACTATAAGGTTAAAATATCATAGTTTAAAATCTTTAAAATTCAACAAATAGACATACTCAAAATTATAAAATGTAGTTTATATCATTAAAATCCCTTCTTTGGTATTCTTCCGTTTGCAATTCAACTTGCTCTCACATGCCTTTTTATGCCTTCCGCCTAATCCATAACCTTCTTACCCTTACCTGCAACATGATATAAAACTGAATAAGCTAATGCTTAGTAAGTACATATCATATCTCACAACTTAAAACATTTTATGAACATCATCAACATCATCATCATATTAGTGCACTAAGCACAATTTCATAAGGAACATATCTTTCATTACAATATCCATATTAAAAACTTAATTCATTTTATCTTAAGGGCCCAAGTGTTGCATCATAATCATCATTGTAAGTGCGCCGTCATGAGAGGAGAAGGATAGCTAATCCTAATCCAAACATGGCATCATAACTTAACATAAACATGGGTATGCAACACTTATTTAGGTGATACATATATATGCATAAGTATATACTTATACATTTTGAAAGACTTCATCATCGAAATATGCATAAACCTTAAATATCAAACTTTCATAATAAAACGTCATGTATAATGATCGTGGAAATTATAATAAAATTATCATGAACATAGATTTCAAACTTTCATCAATCACATCATGTTGTAGGTGAGAATGTACTTACTTGTGAGCTTACTTAACCTTAATTTTGTAGGTAACGACACCGCAGTCTCGATGTGCTCACTTCATATTGTGTTCATGTCATACATTCATAAGAAAAAAGGTGATTAACTTATATATATATATATATGTTAATGAATTAATCACCACAACATAACATCCATTACCATATATCATCCCACATACATTCATCTCCTGAAACATAGATTATAACATATTTCATTTAACATTTAAAACAAGTCTTAATTTCATGACACAAAAATCTGCCAACATTACAAAACAGTGAGCAACACCATACTCAGGCTCGTTTAACACATTATTAAAACTATAGAAAATCCAAGAAAATTAACATATATAAAGGACACATAAAACTATGACATATCCAAAAATCACCTTTAAATAAATTCCATACAATCCAAATCGTATGTTTGAATTCAGAGACAAAACAACCATAAATAATTCTGGCAGTGAGTTATATGCAATCATCATATTCCAATAATGAAAATAAAATTATTGTGACCCTAAAATTCATAAGACAACTTTTTAACATATAGTTACAGTACCACATAAATTCTTGTCACCAAATAAAATCATTTAATCATACAAAAATATCACACAATAAGAGTTCAACGATTTACCGATAAAAACAGTCTAAAAACCTAGCTTCAATAAAAAAAATTCCATATTACATAGAATATTCGTCATATTATCATGAGACTTTCCAATTCATAAATTGACATATACATAAACATATTTGCCAAATTTCGTGCAAAACAACATTCATTTGCATTATGAACAAAACCCATATTTTTGTACAACACAACCAAACAACAATAATTTACTGTGAGTGACAGAGAGAAGAAAATTCATAACTTATCATAGAAAAATCCAATTAACTTGAAATTTGGAGGAACATCACATAACTCATACATGAATAACATATTAAAAATTCAGAGCAAAAAGGAATTTTTGTAGAGAAAGATATAGCAGTCGGATGTCAAGGAGGATTTCATTTCAAAATTAAACCGAGAATGAACTCTTACCTCAAAACGATTCTTCTCAAATTCCTTTGAATTCGCCCAAAGAAAACTCAATATTTCTTTTAATTTTTGCAGTAAAATTTTGAGGGAGTGAAGGGAAAGAAAACATGGAGAAGAGAAGAAGAGGATAAGAGAAAACTAAAGAGATATCTCAGACAGAAAAATGGATAGAGAAATTTTTCACGTGAATGAGGAGAATATCAAGAGTGGTCAATACTCCCTAAAATGGTAGGAGAAATTCTAAAGAAAAGATTCATTTCTTGTGGGATAATGGAGAGAATTGAGGGAGAGTTAACTAATTTAACTTCACTTACCAAATTTCAATTCTCAAAAATAGGAAACCTTATCAATTAAATTCAATCAATCAAAAAGTCAAATATTTCATTTCCTAAAATGAGGAATTAATCCAAAAATATGCCAATCAATCACATTAAACCATCCAATCATCATAATTATCTCAGTCACAAATTTGGAGAGATTTTTGCTGACTGCTCGTCAACAGTCTTCGGCCTACCGATTGCTCAGTCCGGCCTATCGATGGTTTGAGGTCTGGCTTGCCAATTCTATTCATCGACCTGCCAAACTTGAAGGTTCGGCCTGCCGAACTTGAAGGTTTAGCCTGCCAAACTGCCTTACACCAACAAAGTTAAACAAAACATTAATCATTGCAAAAATCATCATAGAACATACAACATAATTGACATGAACACTTTAAGCACATCAATTCCACATGATCGTCACCTGTCATAATACTTTAAATAAAATAGTCAGTGATAATAATATCATAAATCAATAAGAAAATTACTTAATGCATCACTAACTTGACATTATCCGTTACATGAAAAATTTAGCAGGTGTTACAATTCTCCCCACCCTATAAAAGTTTTGTCCTCGAAACTCAAAACAAATGTGGAAACTTAGTTCTCATGTCATCGTCATGTTCCCATGTTGCTTCTTCCATTTGGTGATTTCAACATAGAACCTTGACCTACAGAATTTCTTTATTCCTCAAAGTCTTGGTTTTCCAATCAAGTATCTCCACTGGCTTTTTTTCATAACTTAAGTCATCTCGTATCTTGATCACTTGTGGCTCAATCACATACGTGGGGTCTGGAACATATTTCTTGAGCATCGAAACATGGAACACATCATGCATTGTGGACATTTTTGAAGGCAACCTCAGCTAATAAACTACTTTGCCTATCCGCTTCATAATTTCATAAGGTCCGATAAATCTCAGGCTCAATTTGCCTTTCTTCTCAAACCTCATAACTCCTTTCATTGGTGCAACTTTCAAAAACACAGATTCGCCTACTGCAAATTCTAAGGGTCTTCTTCTTCTATTAACATAACACTTCTAACGACTTTGCGTGGCCTCTATTCTTTTCTAAATCAACTTAACCATTTCGGAGGTTTCATTGACAAAATCAGTCCTTTCGGCGTCAACGCTTTCCATCATCTTCTTTTCACCAACTTCATGCCAACATATAGGCGACCTGCATTTTTGCCCGTATAGAGCTTCATAAGGTGTCATTCCAATTGTCGCCTGGTAGCTATTATTGTAAGCGAATTCCGCTAATGGTAGCATTTTACACCAGCTGGTCTTGAAGTCTAGAGTACAGGCTTGAAGCATATCCTTTAAGACCAAGTTCATCCTCTCTGTTTAGCCGTCTGTTTAAGGATGGAAAGCTGTACTGAAATGCAACTTGGTCCCATTGCAGTCTACACACTTTTCCAAAACTTGGATGTGAACCTGCCATCATGGTCTGAGATGATAGACTTAGGGATTCCATGAAGTCGTACAATCTCCTTGACATAGAGTTCCGCTAACCGTTCCATAGAGTATGTCATTTTGGTAAGAATGAAATGCGTCGTCTTCGTCAGTCAATCCACAACGACCCAAATAGTGTCGTAACCGTTCATAGTCTTGGGCAACCCGGTAATGAAATCCATTGCTATATCCTCTCATTTCCATTCTGGTATCTAGATTGACTGTAAATCACCACCAGGTCTCTAGTGTTCAGTCTTAACTTGCTGGCATGTCAAACATTTCTTCACATACATAGCAACGTCACGTTTCATTCCAAACCACCAGAAGTTATCCCTTAGATCATTATACATCTTTATTGCACCTGGATGAATTGAATAAGGAGTGTCATGAATTTCTACCAAAATCCTTTCCCTTAAGCCATCAATGTTGGGAACGCATAAGCAGTCTTTGAGGTATAGAGTTCCGTCATCTGCAATACGAAATTCTTCACATTTCCCTTCCTTCATCTCCTGCTTAATCCATGCGAGGGTTATATCATCATCTTGCTTACTCTGTATTTCATCTTGCAGCGTTGGAGCAAGAGTGAGTGCTGATAGCTGGCCTATGAAAAGTTCCAAACCAAAGTCTAGAATTTCCTTTCTCAAAGGCTGAGGCATTGCTTGCATTTACATCAGTGTAGCCGCTGTCTTCCTACTTAAAGCATCAGCCACTCGATTAGCTTTTCCAAGATGATAAAGGATTTCACAATCATAATCCTTCACCAATTCAAGCCATCTTCGTTGTCTCATGTTCAAGTCCTTCTGAGTGAAGAAGTACTTTAAACTTTGATGATTGGTGAAGATCTTGCATTGGACCCCATATAAGTAATGCCTCCATATTTTTAGTGCAAAAACGACTGCTGCTAACTCAAGGTCATGAGTAGGATAGTTCTTTTCGTAATCCTTTAGTTGTCTCAATGCATAAGCAATCACTCTGTCATTCTGCGTTAGGACAACACCAAGGCCCAACTTAGAAGCGTCGTTGTAAATCACAAATCTGTCACTTCCTTCTAGAATGGCCAATACTGGAGATGTCGTTAGCCTCTTCTTCAGTTCTTGGAAACTCTTCTCGCTTGCTTCAATTCATTCATACTTCTTTCTCTTGTGAGTTAGATTTGTGAGGGATGTTGCTATCTTGGAGAAGTCTTCCACGAATCTCCGGTAATAACCAACTAGGCCCAAGAAACTCCTTATCTCACTTGCATTCGTCGGTTGTTCCAGTTGAGAATAGCCTCTACCTTAGCAGGGTCCACCATTATCCCTTCCTTTGATATTACATGACCCAAGAAGGACACTCTATCAAGCCAGAACTCGCATTTAGAGAATTTCACATACAGCTTGTGTCTCCTTAATGTCTCCAGCATAATTTTTAAATGCTCCTCATGTTCTTCCTGATTCTTTGAATAAACAAGAATATCATTGATAAACACAACAACAAATTTATCAAGGAAATCCTTGAATACCTGATTCATCAAGTCCATGAAGGCTGCAGGTGCATTCGTTAGACCGAAAGGCATAACCACAAATCCATGGTGACCATACCTCGATTTAAAGGCTATCTTAGGAATGTCTCCTTCTTTAATCTTCAGCTTGTGGTATCCTGACCGCAGATCTATCTTCAAGAACACAGACGCACCCTTAAGCTGATCAAACAAATCATCGATTCGAGGCAACAGGTACTTGTTCTTGATTGTTGCCTTGTTCAGCTCTCTATAGTCGATGCAGAGTCTCATAGAGCCATCCTTCTTCTTAACAAATAGTACTGGAGCTCCCCAAGGTGAGTGACTCAACCTGATAAAGCCTTTGTCGAGTAATTCCTTTAATTGCTTATGAAGCTCCTTTAACTCTGCTAGGGCCATTCTATACGGAGCCTTCAAAATCAGGTCGGTGCCTAGAGCGAGCTCGATCTTGAATTCGACTTCTCTATCAGAAGGTAAGCTAGACAGGTCATTGGAAACACCTCAGAAAATTCACGTACCACTGCCACATCTTCAATCCTTGTCTTCTCTTCTTGGCTTTTATCTACAATGTTGGCCAGATAGCCCATGCAGCCACTAGCTAACAACTTCCTTGCTTTCATGGTGGATAAAAACACACTGGGTTTCTTCCTAGACTCGCCAACATACATGAACTTTTGATCACCTTCTGGATTGAAGATCACTTTTTGTTTTCGGCAGTCAATGGAAGCATTGTACTTGCTCAGAAAATCCATTCCAAGAATCATGTCATAATCATACATGTCAATCACGATAAGATTGACGAAGAGTTCCCTATCAAAAATCCATAGAGGTACTATACGCAGACAGTGTGTAGATAGTATCACTTCCCCAAAGGGTAGTGTCGTAGTGAATCCCTGTCTCATAGGCTCTAAATGAACCCCTAACTTCATAGCAAAAGACGACGATACAAAAGAATATGTGGCACCCATATCAAAGAGGACATATGCATTAATAGAAAGACTTGATATCTGACCTATGACCACATTTGAGGCTTCAACAGCCACCTGTTCTTTTGTAATGGCATAGATGCGGCATTCGAAGGTGGGGCTTCAAGTCTTCCTTGACTAATCAGTGGCCTTTCTAGGGAAGCTTGCATCTAATGGAGTTGGGCTAGAGGGGCTCTCTGTTGGGCATTAGCATTCGTCTGGTTGGGGCAGTTCTTGGCAAAATGATCTTCTCGTCTATAGATAAAACACTGGTTTGTCCCTATGCAGCATTCTCTAGGATGTTTCCTTCCACATTTGGCACATGGTTGAAACTACCTGTCATTATTGTTGTTGGGCTGGCCACCATTATGCTTCTTGTTGCCCTAGTTTTGCTGGTTTTGAGGACTGTCCTTCCTCTTGTTGTTCCTCCAGTTTTGGTTGTTGTTGTTGCTGTTGTTGTTGTTTCTATGGGAAGGGCGGTTCTAGTTGTTTGCATTACTAGCTAGCTGACTAGACTGAGGCCAATTTCTTCTTAGCTTAGACAAGTGAAACTCAGCATGTTGGGCCCTCATAACAACCTGCTCTTGACTTTTGGGAGACCTGCCCCATCAACTATTGCAGCAATCTCTAGCCTGAGGACTCTAATCAGTCTTCTGACCCTTTCACTCTCATCATTAACCATCCCTGGGCAAAGGCGAGCTAGCTGATCAAACTTTGTCACTACATCCATGACTGACATATCTTCCTAGCGTAGGTTTTCGAACTCATCATAATGCTTCCTTGTAATGTTCATGTGGAAGAACTTAGTGTTGAACTCATGAACAAATTCACCCCACGTCATTTCATCTACATTCCTGCTTTGTTCGATTCCATCCCATCAGATTCTGGCCTCCATGGTGAGGCAATACAAGGCACAAAGAACCTTCTCATTGTCTGTGAAGCCCATGAGTCTCAGAGTGGCCTCAATCGTCTTTAACCATCCTTACATGACCAGTGGATCCTTAGAGCTTTCGAAGTCTGCTGGCTTAACCCTCTCCATTTGACTAAGAGCGGTTCCTAATAGGCCACTCTGGGTTCAGCAGCAGGAGCTATGACTTCATTAACTTGTGGCTGAGGAGGAGGAGAAGGAGGCATGTCATTGCCTCGTCACTCGCCATTCTGGCCGTTGGCCATTAATTCTGCAATCTCTCTTCTTTGATCCTCTAGTTGCCTTTGCAGCTCGATTATCATTGTCATAAGCCTTTCATTGGTCTGGGTGCGGGTTTGCATTCTTCTGTGACAGTCCATCGTTGATTTTCTAAAAGAATTAGGAGCTTAAGAATAATCTTCTAATTATGAGACAGGTTTTCACTACTAAGGCATTAATCATTAAACATCTAAACCTTATCCTTATCATCATACTTGCATCTTAACATTTAAACATACTTACTTGGAGGACTTGGACTGACGTGTGGTGATATGAATTGTAAATGAAAATTCGCTCTGATAACAAAGCTTGTAACGCCCCCCTTACAGACATCACAGATGTCGTTACATTAATTCTTTAATACCATAATGTTTAACAATATACTTTATGATAGAAACTTTATTTAGCAAAACATACCCAAGATCCATGCTTACACATTTCTTTTTTTTTTATATATAAAAAAATACATATCAATATTTAATAACTTAATCTATTACATTAAATCACTTGATCATAAACATCCATTAAATAGTTTGCCAATACCATTGTAATTTGAATTTACATTATTTTTAAAAACATCAATAAAATGTGCATACGCAGTTCGGCAGGACGAACTTGATCGGTAGACCGATGTTCTACCATCGGTAGGCCACCGGAGGCTTTGCAAAATGGGGTTTTAAAAATCGATAAGATCGGTAGGCCAGTTCATACATCGGCAGTCTGACCAGTAATGGTCGGTAGGTCGACCGACTATCAAAAATCAACTTCTTAAAACAAAACTCAATAATTTAAAATGTGGAAGACATATGATAAAACTATAAGGTTAAAATATCATAGTTTAAAATCTTTAAAATTCAACCAATAGACATACTCAAAATTATAAAATATAGTTTATATCATTAAAATCCCTTCTTTAGCGTTCTTTCATTTGCAATTCAACTTGCTTAGCTTACACGCCTTTTCATGCCCTCTGCCTAATCCATAACCTTCTTACCCTTACCTGCAACATGATATAAAATTGAATAAGCTAATGCTTAGTAAGTACATATCATATCTCACAACTTAAAACATTTTATGAACATCATCAACATCATCATCATATTAGTGCACTAAGCACAATTTCATAAGGAACATATCTTTCATTACAATATCCATATTAAAAGCTTAATTCATTTTATCTTAAGGGCCTAAGTGTTGCATCATAATCATCATTATAAGTGCGTCATCATGAGAGGAGAAGTGTAGCTAATCCTAAACCAAACATGACATCATAACTTAACATAAACATGGGTATGCAACACTTATTTAGGTGATACATATATATACATAAGTATATACTTATACGTTTTGAAAGACTTCATCATCGAAACATGCATAAACCTTAAACATCAAACTTTCATAATAAAACGTCATGTATAATCATCGTGGAAATTATAATAAAATCATCATGAACATAGATTTCAAACTTTTCATCAATCACATCATGTTGCAGGTGAGAATGTACTTACTTGTGAAGCTTACTTAACCTTAATTTTGTAGGTGACGACACCGCGGTCTCGATGTGCTCACTTCATATTGTGTTCATGTCATACATTCATAAAAAAAAGGCGATTAACTTATATATATGTTAACAAATTAATCACCACAACATAACACCATTACCATATATCATCTTATATACATTCATCTCCTAAAACATAGATTATAAAATATTTCATTTAACATTTAAAACAAGTCTTAATTTCATGACACAAAAATCTGCCAACAATACAAAACAGTGAGCAACACCATACTCGGGCTCGTTGAACACATTATTAAAACTGTAGAAAATCCAAGAAAATTAACATATATAAAAGACGCATAAAAGTATGACATATCCAAAAATCACCTCTAAATAAATTCCATACAATCCAAATCATATGTTTGAATTCAGAGACAAAACAACCATAAACAATTCTGCCAGTGAGTTATATGCAATCATCATATTTCAATAATTAAAATACAATTATTATGACCCTAAAATTCAAAAGACAACTTTTCAACATATAGTTACAGCACCACATAAATTCTTGTAACCAAATAAAATCATTTAATAATTAAAAAATATCACACAATAAGAGTTCAACGATTTACCGATAAAAACAGTCTACAAACCTAGCTTTAATAAAAAAAATCCATATTACGTAGAATTTTAGTCATATTATCATGAGACTTTCCAATTTATAAATTGACATATGCATAAACATATTTGCCAAATTTCGTGCAAAACAACATTGATTTGCATTATAAACAAAACCCATATTTTTGTACAACACAGCCAAACAACAATAATTCACTGTGAGTGACAGAGAGAAGAAAATTCATAACTTATCATAGAAAAATTCAATTAACTTGACATTTGGAGGAACATCACATAACTCATACATGAATAACATATTAAAAATAAAAATTCAGAGCAAAAAGGAATTTTTGTAGAGAAAAATATAGCAGTCGGATGTCAAGGAGGATTTCATTTCTAAATTAAACCGAGAATGAACTCTTACCTCAAAACGATTCTTCTCAAATTCCTTCAAATTCTCCCAAAGAAAACTCAATATTTCTTTTAATTTTTGCAGTAAAATTTTGAGGGAGAGAAGGGAAAGAAAACATGGAGAAGAGAAGAAGAGGAGAAGAGAAAACTGAAGAGATATCTCAGAGAGAAAAATGGATAGAGAAATTTTTCACGTGAATGAGGAGAATATCAAGAGTGGTCAATACTCCCTAAATTGGCAGCAAAAATTCTGAAGAAAAGATGCATTTCTTGTGGAATAATGGAGAGAATTGAGGGAGAGTCCACTAATTTAGCTTCACTTACCATATTTCAATTCTCAAAAATAGGAAACCTTATCAATTAAATTCAATCAGTCAAAAAGTCAAATATTTCATTTCCTAAAATGAGGAATTAATCCAAAAATATGCCAATCGATCACATTAAACATCCAATCATCATAATTATCTCAGTCACAAATTTGGAAAGAATTTTGTTGACTGCTTGTCAGCAGTCTTCGGCCTGCCGATTGCTGAGTTCGGCCTGTCGATGGTTTGAGTCTGGCCTAACGATTCTATTCATCGGCCTGCCATTCCATGAGGATCATTTCGGCCTACCGAACTACCTTACGCCAACAAAGTTTAACAAAACATTAATCATTGCAAAAATTATCATAAAACATACAACGTAATTGACATGAACACTTTGAGCACATCAATTCCACGTGATCGTCACCTGTCATAACACTTTAAATAAAATAATCAGTGACAATAATATCATAAATCAATAAGGAAATTACTTAACATCATCACTTACTTGACATAATCCGTTACATGAAAATTTAGTGGGTGTTACAGCTTGTCTGAGTTGGGGTTGCCCAAGATGAAGTCCTTCTTAAAACTGATGAAGTAGTACCACCACGACTGCTGGAGAAGCCTCTTCATTTTATATACTTGCTTGAAGGCTTCCCACGGCATCTTGGTTGCTTGGTAATATCTCCATAGTATGTACATCCCAATCATGGAGCGGTAGTAATTGGGGTTAAGCTGAGCAGGGCACACATTTAAATCGTTTAATGCTTGATGGAGGAATGGATAGAAAGGCAGACGAAGCCTGACCTAAAAAACACGGTGTAGAGCATGATGTGACTAGCAAGTAGGTTCAACGACGAGTCCCCTTCCCTAGGCAAGACAAGGTCGACGTCTTCCAGGATACAAAATTCCTAGCGTAATGCTTTGAGCCGGCCCAACCTTAATGCACATGTGTATCTCGCTACTGAGGTTTGGCCGGGCCGAGAACTCCTGTACACGATGACACCCCAAACCTTAGTGGCGATGGGCCTCTCATCGACATCTTCGTCTTTGGCAACGGCCTCCTTGGATTCCTCATCCCCGGTTGGCCAGTCTCCGATGGAGACTTCCACGGTTACTTGGCTTGTGACTAGAGTAAGAGCCCTAGCACCTCAACTCGAGGTGCTTGGCACGTCAAGGGCTGCCACCAAGCTGGCATGTTCCCAAGCTGTAACTCGAGATGTGCTAGTGGCAACCACCACGATATACAGGTCCCACGGCCTAACCGAGCCCTCTCGTCTATCATGTCTAAGAATTCTTGCTTAGGTGCCGTCTCGGCATTGAGGCTTAAAATCTCGGCCAGCCAGATCGCACCGTCGCGCTCAGGCGAGACTTCTTTGATGTCAATTTCTTGGGTCGTTGACTAGTCGGTGTCGGTACTATTATCCAACCAGAAAATGTTCACATTTTGGGAGTCGCTAAGGTTACTCATTTTTGGATTATCTTTCGGGAAAATTACCTTCTCGGTTTTATGGAAGCTTGGGACAAAGTCTAAAGTCCTCGAGTCACAACCTACAGCTCGGCAGCTAAAACTCAAAAAACCTAAAGTCGACTGTGCATACACATGGTCCTAACTAGGGATCGACTCCTATTTATAGTCAAAACTCAAGTGTAAAACTCAGGCACAGGAATCAAAGAGAAGCAATAATTACACTCGTCGAGGAGATACCTAATCGCGTGTTGATACGTGTCCCTTCGATCTTCACTATGTGATCCTTCATCTCTTGTCTCCCCGGGACACCACCTAAGGGCTAATCTGAGCCGACCACACCCTCTCAACATAGTCTACTCGGACGGTCACCAACTAGGCCCACTAGGGGCTACTATTGGTGGTGTGCTCGGCACTATCCGTCGAGGAGAAGATCCTCGGTGATTGGCTAATGTGCTTGGTAGAAGCACTGGGAAGCACAGTATCAATCCCCAAGAGCTCGGCCTACCTATCTGAGGTGCTTATAGGGCCCTTCTGGCCATGGCACAAGCTATTGCCTCCTCGGGTTAGACACATGCTCGGGCCAGATTGTCAAAACGTGTAAAAGGATAGCCACTCGACATAAAAGGCCTCCAAATTGCCACATTCCTATCATTAGATGGAGGCTAATCCACCCGTGGGCACCATGACACATGTCATTACCTTCTGACAGGCTTTGATGTAACACACGGGTCATGGGCAAAACCCACCAAGCACCCGGTTCAAGTGGTAACCCATAAATAGAGTGCATTTACTGTAGCTCGTGGCCAATGTGATCCTTCCTAACCAACCAGCTCCCATTCGTTGCCACGTAGTGCCTACCTTGAGCATCGGAGAGCCCTTGTCTGGTATCTCATCGGTGTCCCCCTTTTTAGTACCTCTGAATCATCCCTCCTCTTGTTCTAGGTATGTCCAAGCAAGCCGAGACGAGTAAGGAAGAGCCATCCCACCACCGTGCATAGTAGCATGTGGTGTTGAATTGCTGCCACTTACTGGTAATCATCAACAGGTTCCATCACCATTTCCAAGGACCTAACCCTAAACTCTATTCTCGATGTTCCTAAGTTATATTGTAATTTGCTATCTATCAGTAAATTAACTCATGATCTCAATTGTGTGATTAAATTTTTCCTAAACTTGTGTGAATTTCAGGATTTAGATTCGAGGAAGAATATTGGCAGTGCTGAGTTGTGTTCTTGACTGTATCTCCTCAAAGACAATTCTCCTCTTGGAAGACAAACTCAAAGTGCAAATTGTGTATCCTTTGAGAGTTAGTCAATTTCAAATTCTTGTGTCAATAAAGATAGTGAGGTTATGTTATGGCATTTTTGCCTTGGTCATCGAAATTTTATATCTCTGGAAAAACTATTTCCTTCTATGTTTATTAACAAAAGTTCAAAGTTTTTCAGTTGTAAAATTTGCCAATTAGCCAAATATACTCGTACCAACTATCCCAGCCTCTCATATAAACCATCTCATCCATTTGTCATGATTCATAGTGACATGTGCGGCCCATCAAGAGCAAAAAATTTAACAAGAACATGATGGTTTGTGTCATTCAATGACAATCACAAAAGGTTGACTTGAAATGGGTCAAATTTTCCAAAATTTTAACACCATGATACAAACCCAATTCCAAACCAAGATTCAAGTACTAAAAACTAACAATGCCAGAGAATATTTCAAGTCTGTCCTTAGCTCATATCCCTTAAGTCGGACATAGTCCACCTAAGTTCTTGTATTAACACACTCCAACAGAATGGAGTTGGAGAGAGAAAAAACAGACACTTACTAGAAGTAGCCCAATCCGTTATGTTCTCCACACATGTCCCCAAAACACTTATGGGGAGAAGAAATCCTTACAGTTGCATATCTCATCAATAGAATGCCCTCTAGAATCCTTAAATTCCAAACCCCTTGCAAAGCCCTCTTTTAAATATTTCCACACACCAAAACAATCAACTCTTTGGATCCTAAAATATTCAAATGCGTAGCATTTCTTCATGTCCATCAACAACACCGAAGCAAATTGGACCCCAAATCCATCAAATGTGCGCTCTTTGGGTATTTTTCCAACCAAAAGGGATATAAATGTTACTCTCCTATCACCAAAAAAATATACAACTGCATGGATGTCACATTCTTTGAGCATCAATCATATTATCCCAAACCTTCACTTCATGGGGTGAACATGAATGAATATTAGTTTTGGGATGATTATCATGGCAGTGAATCTCACCTTCCTCAGCGGTCTAGGAATTTCTCACCACCACCATCATACCAACCAAATGCCATTCAAATTCTGGAAAAACCCAAGAGTCATCCTCCTATAAGCAGAATCCAAACTCTTGACCAAACAAAGATCTGTAAACACTTACCTCACCCCTATCCGTGACATGTCCAAGTCTCCTTAATTTGTAAGCAAAGAGTTTCGTGTCTATGCTAGGAGAACTAGGCCGAGATATAGATAGTATGCCCAATACCTCTCACTTTGGACCAAGATTTTGAATCAAGTTTAGGTCCTGCTTAAATTCACTTAAGTAAGGGAAATTATGGTCCTGAAGATACTGTACTTGTCACTAATGATTTGGATATGCCAATTACTCTAAGAAAGGGTGCTAGTTCTTATAGCAACCATCCTATTGCAAATTTGTGTCATATGAAGGGTTGTCACCTTCCTACCAAGCTTTTGTGTCCTCTCTTGATAGTGTATAGGTACCTCACTCCATTTAGGAAGTCTTGATAATCTTGCATAGAGAATGGTAGTGAATGAAGAAATTGGAGCATTGGAGAAGAATGGTACAATGGATAATCTCTGATCTTCCTAATGGAAAGAAACTAGTTGGGTGTAAATAGATTTTCACTGTTAAACACAAAGCTTATGGAAGTATTGAGAGGTTGAATGCCCTACCTTGTTGCTAAAGACTTTACTCAGTCTTATGGCATTGACTACCAGAAAACATTTGCCCTAGTTGCCTAGCTTAATATCTTCAAAGTCCTACTCTCTCTTGCAGCTAAAAGAGATTGGCCCTTGCATCAATTGGATGTCAAAGATGCCTTCCTAAATGGTGATCTAGAAGAAGAAGTGTATATGGAGATTCCACTAGGACTTGAAACTACTTCCAATCATAACAAGGTATACAAACCTAGGAAATCTCTATATGGTTTAAAGCAATCACCTTGTGCCTGGTTTGGTAGGTTTGCAAATTTAGTAGTGGGGCATAGATACACTCATTGCTAAGTAAATTACACCTTGTTTGTGAAGTTCTCCTCTAAAGGAAGGCTATAGTCCTAATAGTGTGTGTTGATGACATAATTTTAATAGGTGATTATGAGGAAGAACTAGTGAGAATGAGAAGGCTATTATCCAAGGAATTTGAAATCAAGGACCTAGGCTATCTCAGGTACTTTCTTGGCATGGAGATGGCTTGGTCTAAGAGAGGTATATTTGTCTATCAACATAGATATGTTCTAGATTTAGTAAAGAAGGCATGTATGTTGGGTTGTATACCGATAGATACTCCCATGAATTTAGACAAAAAGATTGGAACTAAACAGAATAGTGCACCAATCGATAGGGGAGATATCACAAACTCATCACCTCATCTAGCTCTCACACACTCAACCCAACATTGGGTTCCCTATTAGCGTTGTAAGTCAGTTCATGAACAACCCGACAGAAGAACATATGGAGGCTATGAACATAATTTTGAGGTATCTTAAGATGACCTCTGGAAGAGGATTGTTGTACAAAAAGAGTGACAATAAGTAAATTGAAGTCTTCTCAGATGCTGAATGGTCAGGAGATGTGTTAGAAAGGCATTCGATATCAAGGTACTGCTCCTTTGTATAGGGAAACCTTGTAACTTAGAGAAGCAAGAAACAACATGTGGTTTCAAGAAGCAGTACAGAAGCGGAATTCAAAGCCCTAACCCATAGTATTTATGAAGGGATGCGGATACGAAGATTGCTCAATGAACTAGGAGTTACTAACGAGAGGCCTATCAAGATGTTTTGTGATAATCAAGCGGCTATTAACAATACAAAGAATCATGTGTACCATGACTGAACTAAACACATTAAGATAGATCGACACTTCATTTCAAAGAAAATATAAAACTCGATTGTGCAACTCATATACACGCCTACTTGGTCTCAAACGGTGGGTATTCTCACCAGAGCTCTTCCACAAACAAATTTTGAAGAACTAAGTCATAAGCTATGTATGTACAACATTTACAACCCAGCTTGAGGAGAAGTGTGGAATTCTCGTCCATAATCAATTAGGGATTATAGGGATTTTATTTTTCTATATTTGGTATGATATAATAAAGAGAATCTGGTATTATATTACCAAATCTCTCCTTGTTTTTTCTTTCCTTAGCTAGTTGAGGAATTTCTTCTGTTAGTTTGTTTAGGCCCTAGTTTTCTGCCTTGCTAATGGCAGCTAATCTTTATATATGTATATCGAATTATTCAAAGAGAAATAAGAAGAATTCTCTCAAAAATCTTCACCATATAACTAGGAGATATCCATAGAGTGGGCTAGATCTAGATGGGAAAGCTGCAATTACAGGCAAGTAGCTCTGGCTAGAGAGCAATAAATTTTAGTGCTAACATCTAGGCAATACATTGTAGATCCCATGATAAGGGTTGTCCCCAAAATATGGTTACAAATTTTAATGTTGCTATGCGTATCATTGACCCTCTGACATTCGACAAAGCCTGAACAAACTTTACTAAACATGCTTCTGGTATCGTACCTAGTTGGGAATTCTTGCATTAATGGGCGTTAGCACTATGTCAGATGTGGGGCTGCAATACGAGCACTAATTTCCTACCTCTTTAGCTTGCCATGCATTAGTTTGGGCTTTTACAGCTTGAACTTGCCTGCCAAAACAAAGCCTACAACTTGAAGGGAAATAGAATGTGTTTTCCTCCAAAATCTATATTGAATAGATATTATAGTTGAAAATAAATTGCTTTCTATCTGATTATAAATGTTTTGATGTTCTTTTTTCGTCGATAACAAAAACTGGAGCATTTTTCACCATGATCTGCACAAGGTGATATTTTGGGCATAAGAATTGTTCTAAAAGTATAACAATTCATCTATACAACCGCATCTAAAATATGTTCACCTAATATAATTATGGACAAAAATTTTGCTGAAATTTTAGAAATATCAGTCCAAATTTTATTGTGACGGTACCGATATATCTTTTGGTTGTAACATCATTTTCCTCAGAATTGTTAGGATTATTGCCTTAACATATTAAATATTTTTATTAAATAGACCTTTTATCATCAATAAATGATATTGCTATATTACATTTTAATAAGAAATTGTCATATTTACTTTCATTTCGTTGATTGTATGATAAGCAAACAAAATGTCCATGATTATTATATTAAATCTTAAATCATGCATATATATCCTCAAAAAAATTTTGGCATACATAGATTTATTTATGGAAAAATATGGTTACAAAATTGTCTAAAATTATACTTTGCAGGTTGTGGAATAAAGTTGGTGACTTTATTCCGGATAAAGTTGTAACATGGATCTAGTCCAATTAGTGAGGCAATTTATCTTGATCGTCAAGACCAAGTATGGCTCCATGGTAGACGTATTGATCATTAACTTAAGTGGAGATCATATAATAGACTGGACCTAAAGTGACCATTGATTTATTAATAATTTTGTTTACATAAATGATAGGTTGATTTTATTTGTTATCCTCATTTATATATTTTGCAAAATTTTTGAGACATTTAGTAGATGTTTTATGTTCCTTATGTTTTTGCTAGGTTTGGGCCAAATGGAAGAATAGAGATTATGTTAGCTTTTTTGGCTTAAAGGAGAAACAAAGGCATGCCCATGCGCCACTAATCTCATGCCCCAGCTGGAACAAAAGTCCAAAGCCAGCAATTAGGCACCCTAGCGCCACTCCAGTCGGGCGGTTGCACGGTGGACTAGAGCGCTAGCGCTGTACTGCCATCTTAAGCTCTTGACCACATGTGCCACTTCTCGCCTTGGATGCTGTCCAGCTAAAGCGAATGGCCGCGCCAAAGAGCAACTGCCCAGCGGCGTCCTATTTTTGACCTAAGAAATGATGAATTTGATGTTGCTTTTGAAGGAAACTCCTCAATTTTTAGACAATATATGAATAGCTATTTTAGGATTTTGAAAATGGGACTTTTTTGGGGAGCCGATTGAAGAATATAGCAGTCATTTTTTGAAGGAATTGGAAAGAAAAGGAATAATGGAAGAATGGACAAGTACTTAAAGCTTGGATCAGCTAGTTTATTTCTACTTCTTTTTCTACTTTTGATTTCCTTTGAGAATTATTTTGGATTCTACGTTTTTCATTATATTTATGATTGTGGATTTTATTGAGACCATGATAAGTTAGATTTTTATTCTAGATTCTTATGTTGATAAGTTATATTCATGTTTGGATAATTTGCTTATCTTATTAGTTGATTTAAGATATGAAATTAGTATTTGGGAAAAGACGATTCTAAATATAGGTTTGAGAAGCACAACCTGCGGCAATATAGAGTTGGGAGATCTATAATTCTCTCTGTGACCATTTATAGAATTTGAACTTAATGAGTCCTTAATAATTAGTTCAAGATAGGGATATTGGAATTAATTGTTTTAGGCATTTCTCAACTGTGTACTTAGAAGAGGAGACTTGGGATACGATTGAATTTTTGATCAATAAATTAGGGGAATTAAATGATAACAATCTAGGCAAATACAAAGCATGATAAAGAATAGGTGAAGTAGTTCCTCTAGGCTCTTTTATTACTGATTTCTTAGTTTTAATTTTTCCTTAAAGTTCACTTTGAATATTCAAATTTAGTTTCCTTTAATTCTTTGCTTTGTAATTAAAATAGATATTATCATGGTTGTCTAGATAAAATTGGAAATGCTTAAGCTGTGATAAATAGTAAAAACTAAGTAATTAAATCTCTGTTGAAGTCGACACTTGTGCTCTCATTTTATTACTTGCAACCGTGTGTACTTGCATGCGGACCAAGTGTTTGGCGCCAATGTTGGTTTCACCATGGAAAAGTGGTGGAAAAAGAGAGCCATGAAGGAATAAAGTGAACGTGCTCAAGGATTTAGACATGATCTTTACGCGACTTCCTTGAAGGGTTCTCTTAAAGTGGAAAATGTGTAGACTCAGCCTTATAATGTGATTAAAAAACTACTCCAGTATATCTAATAATGATTGGAATGTTATGAAATAAAGCAAAGTATAACAAAAAAACTAAAGAGAACAATAGAGAAAGACAAGAGAAAATTGGAGACAAAATAACTTTCTATACTTTTAGTTGTGAGGGATTTAATGGGGATGATAATATGGTCTAAATGGTAATAAAATGTTTACATGTAACTCATGGAATACCAAGAGGTGGCATCCACACATACTTGATTCACAACACTCCCCCTTGGATGTCCACCATACAAATAATATGCCTCATTAAAAACCTTACCAAGAAAAAACCCAATGGGAAAAAATCTTAGTGAAGGAAAAAAGAGTACATAATTATTGTATGTTCTGCATTTAGGATTGCCTCATTAAAAACCTTGCCTAGAAAACCCAACGGGACAAAAACCTAGGCTAAGGGAAAAAGAGTACAATATGCAGTGTCTCCCCCTCATGTCAACATCTCTTGTTCAAAGATCTCTAAGTCGACGCATACCAATTTTGTGTACCAACTTCTCAAATATTGTTGTAAGAAGTGCCTTTGTAAACAAATCTGCCAAGTTGTCACTGGAGCGAATTTGATGTACGTCGATCTCTCCTTTCTTTTGAAGCTCGTGCGTGAAAAAGAATTTTGGTGAAATGTGCTTTGTTCTGTCTCCTTTTATGTCACCCCATTTGAGTTTAGCGATACAGGCTGCATTATCTTCATACAACACAGTTGGACTTTCTTTGTTGAATGAAAGATTACATGTTTCTCTTATATGTTGCACCAGGGATCTTAACCATACACATTCTCGACTTGCCTCGTGAATTGCCAATATCTCAGCATGATTCGAAGATGTGGCAGTTAGGGTTTGTTTTGTTGAACGCCACGAGATAGCTGTACCACCATATGTAAACAAATAACCTGTTTGTGATCATGCTTTATGTGGATCAGACAAATATCCTACATCCGCATATCCAATCAATTCTGACTTAGAATCCTGTGTATAATACAGACCCATATCTGTTGTACCACGAAGATAACGAAGTATTTGTTTGACACCATTCTAATGTCTTCGAGTTGGTGAAGAACTATATCTCGCTAGTAAGCTAACAGAAAATGATATGTCGGGTCTTGTGCAATTAGCAAGATACATTAGTGCACCAATAGCACTAAGATATGGTACTTCTTGACCTAGAATTTCTTCATCATCATCTCGAGGATGAAAAGGATCTTTTTTCACATCAAGGGATCGTACAACCATGGGAGAACTCATTGGATGGGATTTATCCATATTAAAACGCTTTAATACCTTTTCAATATATGTTGACTGATGAACAAAAATCCCTTTTGATAAATGGTCAATCTGCAAGCCTGAGACAGTATTTTGTTTTTCCTAAGTCCTTCATTTAAAATTCATTTTTCAAATATGTTATCGTATCTGTAAGCTCTTCATGAGTCCCAATGATATTCAAATCGTCAACATAAACTGCAATAATAGCAAATCCAGACTTATACCTTTTAATAAAAACACATGGACAAATTGGATTGTTAATATATCCTTCTTTCAAAAGGTATTCACTGAGACGATTATACCACATACGTCCAAATTGCTTTAATCCATACAAAGATCTTTGTAATTTTATTGAATACATTTCCTGGGGTTTTGAATTGCATGTTTCAGGTATTTTTAGGCCTTTAGGGACTTTCATGTAAATGTCACTATCAAGTGACCCATACAGATAGGCCGTTACAACATCCATTAGACGCATGTGAAGTCCTTCTGAAACTGTCAGGCTAATCAAAAATCTAAATGTAATTGCATCCACCACTGGTGAATATGTCTCCTCATAATCAATACCAAGTCTTTGCGAAAAGCCTTGTGCTACAAGTCGTGCTTTATATCTGACAACTTCATTTTTTTCATTACGCTTTCGCACAAATACCCACTTGTAGCCTACAGGTTTATACCTTTAGGTGTTTGGACAACAGGCCCGAAAACTTGACGTTTTTCAAGTGAACTTAATTCTACCTGGATTGCGTCTTTCCATTTTGGCCAATCATTTCTACGCTGACATTCTTCAACAGACTTTGGTTCAAGATCCTCGTTTTCTTCTGTAATATCAAGAGCTATTGCATATGCAAATATGTTGTCGACAACAATTTCCTTTCGGTTCCATCTCTTTCCTGAAGTGACATAGCTTATTGAGATCTCTTCATTAACATCTTTTTCAAATACTTGAACTTCTTCTGGGGTTAATTCTTCAGCTATGTCAATTGTTTTTATACTGGGCTCTTCAAGAACATTGGAAATGCCAACTTGCTTATTATTTAGCTCCTTTTTCTTTCTTGGATTTTTATCCTTAGAACCGATGGGTCTACCACGCTTCTGGCGTGCCTTAGATTCATTTGCTACCATATTAATATCTTCTCCAGTAGGAAGATCAATTCGAATAGGAGCATTTTCAGCTGGTATATGTGATTTTGTTACTTTCTTGACATCGGTAAATGCATCTGGTAACTGATTTGCAACCTTTTGTAAATGGATAATCTTTTGAACTTCTAAGTCACATTGATTAGTACGAGGATCAAAGTGAGATAATGATAATGCATTCCATGAAATTTCTTGCTTTTTTCAGATGTTGTTTATCTCCCCCTAATGTTGGGAAAACTGTCTCATCAAATTGACAATCAACAAACCGTGTCGCAAAGAGGTCACCTGTCAAGGGTTCGAGATATTTAATTATTGATGGGGATTCAAATCCAACATAAATTCCCAGTCTCCTTTGAGGACCCATCTTAGTACGCTGTGGTGAAGCAATTGGAACATATACTGCACAACCAAAAATTCTCAGATGGGAAATATCTGGCTCTTTACCATAAACAAGCTGTAATGGGGAGTATTTATGATATGTAGTAGGCCTTATGCGAATAAGTGCTGCAGCATGTAATATGGCATGTCCCCAAGCAGAGCTAGGCAATTTTGTTCTCATAAGTAAAGGCCTAGCAATTAATTTCAACCTCTTAATAAAGGATTCTGCTAATCCATTTTGAGTGTGCACATGAGCAACAGGATACTCAACAGTAATCCCAATTGACATGGAGTAATCATTAAAGGCTTGGGATGTAAATTCTCCTGGATTATCCAAACGAATTTTCTTGATTGTATAATCTGGAAATTGTGCTCGTAATTGGATTATTTGAGCAAGGAGTCTCGCAAGTGCAACATTGCGAGTAGATAATAAGTAAACATGTGACCAACGTGTTGATGCATCTATTAAGACCATAAAATACTGAAATGGTCCACATGATGGAATAATAGGCCCACATATATCTCCTTAAATTCGTTCTAAAAATGTAGGTGGTTCAATTGTAACTCTCATTGGGGATGGCCTTATAATTAGTTTTCCTTGAAAACAAGCAACACATGAAAAATCTTTGGACAAAAGAATCTTTTGGTTCTTTAAAGGATGTCCATTTGAATTTTCTATAATCCTTCGCATCATTATTGAACCCAGATGACCTAAACGGTTGTGCCAAACAATAAAATTCCTTGAATCTTTGGATTCTTCATTCATCACCACATAGGATTCAATTGGATTTATAAATGTATAATACAATCCAGAAGAGTATGCTGGTAGCTTTTCCAATTATTTGTTTCCTTCCTGAGACATTAGACGTAATATAAAGATATTCAACGTCTCTTTCATTTGTTGTCTCAATATGATAACCATTACGACGTATATCTTTAAAACTTAGTAGATTTCTTTTTGATCTACTAGAATACATAGCGTCGTTAATCATAAACTTTGTGCCACTAGGTAATAATATATTAGCACTACCAAAGCCCTCAATGAGATTTGCAATACCAGATATTGTACTAACATTAGCTTCAGCTAATATAAGATTGGAAAAATATTTTTTATCTTTGAGAATAGTGTGTGTTGTTCCACTGTCCACTAGGCAAAAGGCTTCATCATTAACTTTAATACCGGTGGAATGATTTTTGAAATCCATGCCTCTTCATGAAAAATAAAACAAAGAGATAAGAAAATAATATACTAAATACAATCCTTTTTTTTATAACAATGGAGATTACAAAACATAATAAAATCACACCTAAATTACAACCAAACTAAAATAAAAAAAATCAAAACATACTAAAAATTATGGTCACACCAGAAAAAAAAAAAAAAAAGGGGATAGATTGGGAGAACATTTTTTCAAGCCATATTGATGTTTCCCTCACTAATTAAATTCTCAAAATTTCCATTCTCAAAATTTCCATCATGATTCTCAAAGAAATCTGCAACGTCCAAGTGTGTAAAATCTGTGGGATCATGGCGTTCAATAAAGTTTGTCTCAACAAAATTTGCCTCTGCACCTTTTTCTTTCTCCTTTAAGGAAGCTTGGTAAAGATCAACAAAATGTTTAGACGTGCGACATGTACGTCTCCAATGTCCTTTCATGCCACATCTATGGCAAGTATCTTCATTGTTCTTTGGGGCTTTATTCTGAAAACCCTTTTCTTCTTGTTTCTCCTCATTCTTCTCCCATTTTTGATGGTGAGATGCAACTTTCTTGAAATTTGAGGAGTTTTGGTTATAGTAACCACGACCACGACTACGTTCATGACCACGACCTCGACCGCGACCGCGACCGTGACCATGTCCACGTCCACGTCCACCATGCCGACCATGCCCAGGATCTTCAACATATGCCGCATTCGCTTCAGGGAATGGCATTGATCCAGTTGGGCGAGATTGATGATTTTTCATCAACAGTTCATTATTTTGTTCGGCAATAAGAAGACATGATATTAATTCAGAATATTTCTTAAAGCCTCGCTCTCGATATTGTTGTTGCAAAAGCACATTAGAGGCATGAAAAGTAGAGTATGTTTTTTCTAACATGTCTTCATCAGTAACACTTTCTTCGCATAATTTTAATTGAGAAGTAATTTTAAACATTGCTGAATTATACTCGCTCACAGTTTTAAAATCTTGCAGTCGTAGGTGCATCCAATTATAGCGAGCTTTAGGAAGAATTACAGTCTTCTGGTGGTCATACCTTTCCTTTAAATTATTCTAAAGGACATATGGATCTCTTACCTTTAAATATTCAGTTTTCAATCCTTCATGGAGATGATGACAAATGAATATCATTGCCTTTGCGTGATCCTGTGAAGATGCATCATTTTCTTTTTTATTGTATTTTCATGATTCATAGTATCAAGGTGGATCTCTGTATTAAAAATCCAGGCCAAATAATTTTTCCTAGAAATATCAAGTGCAATGAACTCTAGCTTTGCAAGATTCGACATTGTGCGAACTAGTATACGATAAAATAAAGTCAATAAGAATTACAATAATTTATTCTTAATTAATTAACAAAAAAGACAAAAATTTACAATATGAGAATACCAAATATCATGCACGTGCATAGAAAATAAAAAAAAATATTGTAATAAAATTTTCATTGAAAATCATGTCATTAAAACTAATTGAAAAAAAAATAGCATATTAATGATAAAAGAAAACTTATACAATAAATTCATTTTTTTTAATTATATAGTTATTGATGATAGAAGAAATAATTTGTTAATGTAATAAAACGGAATTAATAATATAACAATTAATTATAACAAAGATGGATTATACAACTACTAATCTAAAAGCAAATGTAATACATCAAATAGTTAACACTACACACATGTATAACACATCAACAACGTGATGGATGGTGAAATTGCTAGAATTAATTTTACATGAAGAAAAAAAATTAATGAAATGATCAAAAGCCAACAGAAATACCAATCTCAAAGAAAGGAGTGTGCAATTGATATAAAACTATATTCAATAATAGATAAAGTAGACAGTGTCCTTAGAATTATAAGGGAGAATGACTATACTACATAAACATTAGTGAATATATAAGCACAATATACCTTTCAAAAGGAGAAGTGATTGAACCAAAGAGCAATCAACATTTGTAAAAGCTCACAGACAAGAGACTCGTGCTGATAACGTGTTATGAAATAAAGCAAAGAATAACAAAAAAACTAAAGAGAACAATAGAGAAAGACAAGACAAAATTGGAGACAAAACAACTTTCTATACTTTTAGTTGTGAGGGATTTAATGGGGTGATAATGTGGTCTAAATGGTAATAAAATGTTTGCATGTAACTCATGGAATACCAAGAGGTGGACATCCACACATACTTGATTCACAACATGGAAGCAATTTTTTGAGTATAAAAGATCTACATAATTCCAACGTTTATCGAAAAAGGAAAGTGAAATAAAAGGCCATAAATAATACCCATCAATAGGAGTTTGAGATGGATACAGAAAAATCCAACAAAATTTTTATTTTTAATAAATGTCCTTTACTATGCATATTTATATTTTTAAATGAATGTTCACTAACCCTTTTACAATACAGGTAAAAGAAACCGAGGAGCAACCATCAAGAGACAAGTTTTGGATCACAATTCGTTAATAACCTAATGGACAATTCAAGCAACCATCATTTGAATCTGTTAATGAATTGATTGTATTTTTTTAAGCTTAATTTCTTAAATTATAGTAAGTTTGTTTAGACCTTAATGGAAAAGTTTGCTATTCTTTTACAGGATGACTATAAGACATAACTGTCGAATTCATTTTTGAATCAATCGGCAACATTGATATATTAACCAAAGCCTTAGGCAAGACAAAACATTTAAGACGTCTTCATGGTCAATCTAAATTCATCGAGTAGCCTTAATACTTGGAGACCAGACACACCTCGATTAATATCAATTGTAAAGTGTATGATCTTTGGCACCAAGTGGAACAATTACAGAGTGTTATGCATACTTTGTTTGCATGACAAGGTGTTTCAATGACTGGGGGGTGTGGAATTTTTCACCAACTATTGATCAACACAATAGTTTCGACGCTAGTTGTATAGTTCACGAGAAAGAAGTTGAAGTATCACCTCGAGGTAGAAAGCCTATTGATTTTTGAAATGTAGACTCTTTTTCGATAACAATATTAAGGAAAAATTTCATTTTAGTACCCTGTGTTATATTACAATATGAGTTTGGTATCCTCTCTTTTGGAAAATTTCATGATAATACCTCGACCTTTTAGGAAATCTTTCTTTAGTATCTTGGAGCCTTTTTTTTACGATATGAAAAGATAAAATTATCCTTTGGAGAAATAAAAAAAGTAAATGAAACAAAAATAAAGTTTGTCTTTTTTTACTTCTTTACTTATGGACCTAAAATTAAACCCATCAATTTTCATGCCCAACAAGTCACCTCCCAAGAGAATACTCTTAGAAAAAGAACAAAAAAATCCCCACCCTTTTCTGGTACAATGTTGTTGTTGTTGAAGTTGCCGACAAGTGCAATGGCAGATCTCGCCACTGCTACAATGATCAGTGCATTATTTGAAAACAATTCAATTTTTTGGGGCAAAAAAAAAATAAAGAAAATTTGATCGATTTTTATTTGTTGATAGTTTGATAACTTACATTAAAGCCAACCGAGGAGTTCTTCTTCTCTTCCAATTCTAGAAATTACAGAGCCCTCTTTCCACTTCCACCATCGAGATGGCATATTCCAGCCAAATCCAATTCAAAATCAACAACAAACAAAAAATCTATAAAAAAAGTATGATTTTTTTAGGTGCACGGATCTTTACAAGAATAATTATGAGCAAGCACTCAATGACCTTCCAATTGAAGAGGTTATCGTCGACGGTGAGGAAATGGACCTCCTCATAATCAACCAATGAGAATTCGAACCTGTCGACCTTCTCCGACTTCCTCCGCCACAAAACGATGTCGTTGGGAAGGCTTCTATTAGTGGAGGGACGAGATAGGATGCGAAGATGGAGTTTTTTCCCATCCCTTCTTTTCTCTCTCTCCTCCTCCTTTATTCTTCATCTTCTTCTTACCCTTAAAAATCCAAAATCTTCTCTTTTATCTATCTATCTTTTCTTTATAAATAACAGACATTTTTTGTTCTTTTTTTCCTTCTCCATTTTTTTTTTTTTTTTCCATTTTTTGGTTGGAGCCATTAAGGCGAGGCATAGGAGCTACTGAAAGAGGAATGGTAGTGGCAGAGACAGCGATGGAGCAAAATAACTGCTGATCAGGGATAGTGTTAGACATGATGCCCTAAGGAGTAAAATATTATAATATATTTTTAGAGTCATTTTATCAATAAAGAGTTTATTTATTATCTATATACTTAATGTTGTCCTCTTTATGTTCATATTTGTTGAATGTATGATAAATAAATAAAAGTCAGGAACTATCGATCTAAACCTTTATAAATCGTACATATGATAGACAAATTATGTAGAAGATATGAATCATAAAGGTGATGGTCTAAATCATAACATCCGTAATAGAGGGAATAAAGTGAAGCGTTTTATTTATAATAAGATTGTTATGATGTCTACATCCCTAATGGGAGATGGCTTGTCTTGGTTATCGAAGTGGGACTCTGCGAATAAAAACATTGGTGCATTGTCATAGGTGACGATGTATTGGATCAAGGACATAAAAGTTGAATTGATTTGGATTAATAATTTTGTTTGTGCAAATCAAAACACTTTAGACAATCATATGTGTTGTGTCTTAATCCTGAAATGACTAATAGGGCCGTATTTTTTACTTATATCTTTTGATATACCAAAGGGTGACATTTTGACTTTATAATAAATCTTATAACGACACAGCATGTTTTTCCTATATATTAGTGATTTATGTTAAATTATTAAATTGGCTGAAATTCGATAAGATTAGATTTAATAATTCATATTAGTTTATCGGTTGAATTAATTTGGTAAATTGATTCAAGATAAATATGTTGAGTTATTTGGATAACATTTTATTTTCTATGAGATTATCCATATACGACTATTTTGATCAGATAACTTTTCTATTGGATTATTTGAATTAAAACTGAGGCTCTATCTAAGAATCTCAAGTGGAAAATAAGATACTCTCAGAGATCAAATTATCACAAGTTCGGTAGGCCGATGGAGTAAGTTCGGTAGGCCAATCTTCTAGTTCGGCCAGCCGACCATGCGATAATCTGTATATGCATTTGAGACGCATTTTTCATCAGAAATTGATCCAAATTCGAATTTTTAGGCCTTATCTAATAGGGATTAACCCCATATTCGACCGCTATAAATAGGGGTGAATTTTCTTAGTTATTCAGATCACTTGAAAAGCATAGAGTGAGAACTTTAGTTTGAGAAACTCTGATCTCAGGCCGAGAACTAAATGGCCGACCTAGGCCAAGAAGGCCAGTCATTAAATGGTCGACCAGGCCTAAGGTGCCGACCAAGGGACTGCCTTGCACGGGTCAACATTCACCCTCTAGGAAACATCCCAACGCTGGGATCTGGACACTTATCACTCAGCCCAAAGGCTATGTGCAACTGTACATTCAGGTTTTAGATCGAACATGTTCCACACCCGGGATCCAAGCTAAACTTTATAAATAAAAACATCAACTCCATTACAAAAGTACGTAATTTTTTCCTTACTTACTTTATCTCTCCCTATGCTCTTCCCACTCAGAACACTAACTTGAGCGTTAAAGTACCCTTGGCAGGCACCACATCGATGTCCCCCTTGCACTTTTCTTCTCTTGTTGATCTAACCAGCCTAGGCGGAGACAGGCAGAATAGAGAACCCGACCCCTATGCGCTCTTGCACGTGATGTTGTGTCAGTCTCAGGAATTAACAAAGTCCGAATATCTTTATAGCAAAAGTAAAATATTAAAAATGAATTATCAGTATCCACTTCTGTTAAATCACATAAACAACAATCGGATGGGATAGAAAAACCCTAAGATCTCAATAACTTCTTTTTTTTGAAAGTTAACCATAAATCGCTTCCCAAACTAACAGGGAACGACAAGGCTGAATAGAATTACGAGATGTTGTCCCTCCAGTAAACAGTTCTACGTGTAGGCCGTAATTGCTCATTTCAACTTTGGATTACCATCTAATGCATGGATCCATGCTAATTCATCTTTAGCTTTCATCGGAATAATGACATGATCAATATCAAGGAAATGCTTGAGAAACCATTTCTGAAGTAGTCAAGAAGAATAACCATTACATCAACTGAAATGTCACCCGGAATCTTATATCTGGAAAGATTTGGATAAACTACCCAATTATCTTTCTAAAATTTGACACTGGAATTGTCACTCACAAAACATATTTTTTAAAGAAGATCAAGATAATGAATTCTAAAAGTAGGCCAAATGGTAGAGGAAACCAATCCTTTTTTGGGATGACGAAAATCTTTAACATATTATTTTCAAAAAACCACACGTAAAAGTAATCATATCATTAATTTCCAAGCTGATTTCTTGATAAAGGCATGATTAATAGCTTCTATAGATTTGATTTCGAGGTCGCTTTCCTGCTTCTAGATAAAATTGCATGTAGGCAGTCGATAATTCTGTCATTCACAAAGTCTTCCAGGTGGAAAATTTAGCAATGATTTTGTCCACCACATATTGCAAAATGATTTTTTTTTCTTTTTTGGGAAGTTTTAAACAAAGGCTCACCCAAAGCGAAAAGGAGAAAACAAGTATATATGTCTGCACGCGGCGCTTAAGGACAAATTTCTCGAAATACATCTCTAAATTATGCACGATGATGCAAGTTTTCATGGCAGTTATTCTGGGTAATCTTGATGGCCCATGGCCTAAAGAAGAGGTTAACAATAAAAGCCCAAAACACCCAAAGTCCAGTGGGATCAATTGGCTGGTAGATAGCTCTTCTGGAGGTCGAAATAAACCTTAATGGTAAAGGTGTTGATATAAATATATGTCCAGGTTCAACGAATGTTGCAAGGTAATTTTTAAATAGGAAAGTCAATCGAATCTCTTGAGAATTAAGAAACCACGTATCATGCCAGATTTGAGGAGAGGTCAGCCGTGAGATGAAGATAAAGTAGTTAAGATAAATGTGGAAGGGAGATATTCCCGAATTAGTTGTGATTTTACTTCATATAATTAATTTGTACCAGAAAATGTAACTATAAATAGGAGATGAAACCCCAGAAAAGAGACTCTTGTCTCTTGTGTTTGTATTGAGTTCAAATAGTAAAATTCTCTCTCATAGCAGACGTAACTCTCAAGAGTGAACCACTATAATTTATGGTATTTTCGTTCCTTTTTATGCATTTTTATTTTCATTATTTCATGAGTGTTGCAATCATTATGGTAGATTTTACGGGGGTTTATTGTTGGCAAATTTCAATTGTCAATAATTGGCGCTAGATCTCTCATAGTCATCATGGTGACTACTCGCACAAACTGTACTGGGCTACTAGAGATAACTCCATCACGCAAGGAAACAATTAGTCTGTTGGAGAAGGAGGAAGAGGAAGAGGGAGACAGACATTAAGAACTACCATAGGTGAGATAAGATGCCCAGTAGGATGTGTTGGAGACCTTCAGAACAAGCTCGACATACACCAAGGTGAAGAGATCACCTATTTCCATCTGTTCCCCCTGGCATCATAGATGTGCCTCTACCATACAAGTTCAAGGTACCCCAAATGACTCGTTATGAAGGACTTATTAATTTGGAAGACTATATCTAAATCTACGAGTGATACATGGAGCTCTATGGGATACTAGAAGAAATCATGTGCCAAGCCTTCAGCCAGACGTTGGCAGGCCTGGTGAGGCGATGTTTCAGGAGTTTGAAGTCAGGTGGTATTATGTGCTTTCAAGATCTAAAAGTAGCCTTTCTTAACTAGTTCGTAGGTCCAAGAGCCCTACCTCCATCAAAGGAAAAAGCTCAACTTTTTGACACAAGGGCCCAATGAGCCCTTAAAAGACTTGTTGGGGAGGTTTACTCGATAAGTGGCCTTGATGGAAGGAATATCTTAAGATGTTGCCCTCATGGGAGCATTGAGCAGCATGCATACTAACATCCTATTCTAGGATGATCTTGACCGTAAGGGCGCAAATACTTATAGGGAGTTCCTAGAGAAGGCTAAAGGTTTCATCAACAAGGAGAAAGTGAAGGGTCTAACCTTAAGATGTACTATAGCATGCAGAAGCTAGGGATCGAGACAAAAAGGAAAGAAAATGAGCAACCCTTAAACCCAGAATAGTTCCAAGTGGCTAGTTTATGACCTGTAACAAACTTAGCCAAGCCAAGTAATTATCATAGATAACACTAAATGGCAAAAGTAGGAGGATGGACGACCTCGAACCCCAACAAAGGAATGATAACTATCATGACCTTACCATTCTTATCAACGACAATTAACACAGGATCAATTACAAGCCCTACCTCTAGCATCCTACACCGATGAGGTCAAATCCTAACAAGGGTAACCAGACAAATAATACAGGTTTCATAGCGATATGGGACATTATACAAGAATCTATGGAAGTCCCGACTGTTCAGTAGGAAGAGATGGAAGAGGGCATGCTATGGAAGTAATAGTTTCCTGCTGACCCTATGGAAGCAAAGATAACATGTTACAAGTCGGTAATTACTTGTTGCAAGACGAAATGCTCAAACGACAAGGTAATTCTTCTCTTCCTCTGCATTGTTTAGATAAAGAAAAAGCTTGCCAAGTCCTAAAAAAAATTCATGACAGGTTGTGTGGGAATCACTCAAGGGGGCAGTCCTTGGCTCATAAAACGTTAAGATAATGTACCACTAGCTAACTTTGAAGAAGGATGTATTTGAGTATGCATGCAAATGTGACAAGTGTCAGTGTTATGCCATCGTACAGAGGTCACCACCGAAGAATCTGGCATCAATTTTAAGCCCTTGGCCCTTTACAAAGTGGGGAATTAACATCATTGGTCTATTCATTACAGCACCTGGCAGGTTCAAGTTTGCCATTATCGTATTTGACTATTACACAAAGTGGGTTAAAGCGAAAGCATTTACAATGATCATGGAGGCAAACTATACAGATTTCGTTTAGTCATACATCATTTGTTGTTTTGGGGTTCCACATTCTCTCATCTCATATAAAAATTGACAATGCCAAAACAAGAAAGTTATATGAGATCTTGGCATTCATAAGAATTTCTTGGCAGTCATTCATCCTTGGTCGAATGGCCAGGTCGTGTCTGTAAACAAGATCATCAAGTACTTGGTAGGTTTTGATGGACACCAAATTAACCTTACTTAAAATGTCGTCGTTATTAAGTATAGTGATGAATAAGGATTGTTTCTGCAGAGGATAAGGTCTAATTAATTAGTTACCAACACTTCTAACACACAATAAAACTAAGTAAAAGATGGGAGGTTTCGATTTTAATTAAATTAGTGAAATAAACAAAACACAAGAAAATAAATAAACACAAAGCAATAATAATAAAATTGGTTAAAGAATCATTCGCTACCACTAAACAATAACCATACAATTAATTAATCACAAAGTTATTCTCAATTCTCTATTGAAACTACCAACCGTAGATAACAACAAGCTTTGTTATCTTAATCTTTTCTTAGTTTTTAATTTTAATAAGACAAACGCTCTATTAAACCCCTTTCCATTAAACAATCTAGAATAAGCTCTTTAAATTTAATCAAACGGAAGCATTAAGTTGAGAGAGATAGGTTGATCAAGGTAACAATCTCACAAGCTTAGATTATTCAACCTAGGTTATGTTCTACATCACAAATGAAAACCTCCCATAATCATACCTTAAAATTTGCTACTAATGATTAGAATAACAAGATAATTATGGATCAAGCATCTTAATCTAGCAATAGATTAAATTCAAGTTTTATTTAGTTGTGCACCCCAAACAAAACAAGAAAATAATTATGAACAAAAAATATAAGAACATAAACAATCTCAATTGAAAAATTGGAAAACAATTCTATAAATTAATTAAATAGTCATGTCTACGGGTTTGAAATTTCTTTCAATCAAAACAAAACTAATATAACATAATTGAAAAAGAAAATAAAGATTTTGGCATCGAAGAATTCTCCACGCGGACGAAATTCTTTGAGCCACCACCGAAGCCTTTCCTCTTTTTCTTCTTTTTCTTCATCTCTTAAGACTAACAAAAACTAAAGAAAACTAAAAAAAACTTATATATATATATTAGTGGGCATTTATAGGTTTGTGTTTTTAAGTTCAAAAGAGGCAACTTTGGGGCAAATTTAAGTCAAAAATAGAGGCACAGCATGAAGGATGCATAGGGACACCAATTGCTTTACGCGGGCGCCTGTGAGTCTATTACGCGTGGTCGTGTGGATCACTAGCATCAAGTTGTACATTCTTTCAGTGAGCAGGGGCAAGGCAAGAGTGGTGCAGCCACGCCTGGCCTCTATGTTGTGGCGCGGCTACAATCTTTTTTTTGTGCAAGGGCGTAGTCGGGTGTGCTCCAACATGCTGACTCAACCTCGAAAGCTCCTAACAATCCAAATTTGGCCCCTAGTTAATTTCCAAAATGAATAATTGCAATTTTAAACTTCAAATTCCTCATTTTCCATCCATTATTTAGCTAAACACCTTGAAATACCTACAAAACACATAAAATCATATAATAAACACAAATTACTCGAGAATTAGGCAATAAAATATGAGAAAATTAATTAGAAAATTATATCAAATTTAGCACTTATAGTACACATTCAAGATAGATCTCCCCGACTTGAAGGGGAGATGGACTGAGGAGCTGCCAAAAGTACTCTTCACCTATAGAATGACTAGCAAAACCACAATTGTAGGCCCCAATGCAGTAATACCCCTTTTTTGTTGGACAACAAACTAATTTTGTAGCAAAAGAAAAACTCGTCCAGGCTGAAGGGGGCTTCGAAGTGGATGCACCACAAGATCCACAATCCAAAGAAGATAAACCAGAATTTGGGGGTGGCTGAGTTGGTGACATTTCAAGTTTCCAACACAACCTCTTCATTAAGGTGTGAAGACGAATGGTAAGGCTATATTAGTCACACATCGATTGTTGATGGCGAGACATTTGAAAAGAGCAAATCGACGCACTAATGTTCGTTTGGAATGAGAAACTAGACCTGCCACTGAAGTGACCCTCTAAAAATACTCTATGAATGTCTAAGGGTCGACATGCAGAATTAGTTTCACTCGCAATCTTTGACAACTGCTCTCTTTTAAAGACGGCCAATGGCTGGTCCTCTAGTGCGACCATTCCAAAAGACCCCTACTTTGGAAAACTAAGATCAACTATCATTGATCAAGGGAGTTTTGGATCAGAAATGGCCATCGAAAAAGGAATTGGAATGTTATCTATGGTTTCATCAACACCGACTATCGAGGGAAGAATTCCAAAGTCGTCTATATCCTTAAAGATAAGATCGTCATCATAGATTAGCATGTTGTCTCATTTGGATGACTGAGCATCAACAACATCAAGACAAACTTAGCTCAATGAATCGACCTCTCAAGATGATGCCATAATCTAAAGAAATCAAATGAGAATCAATTAAAGGCTTTCCTAAGTCGAGAGATTGGCCTAAAATCCTAAAGTGGTGAAGGCTATTTGAAATTCAAAGGTGTCAATCTTTGAACCAAATTGTCAACCTATTCATAAAACATGCGACTCTTCCATAAGGAGGTCCAATCATCTAATATCTAGAATGCCAAACGCCTATAAGCAAAGTCATGGGATACAATAAGGAAGCTAACATAGAGCTGATGGACCTAGAGCTCAAGTTACTGGAGGAGCAAAGAATCAACTCACAGTTGCATCTAGCCACTTATCAACATAGAACAACAATATATTACAACAAGAGAGTTAAGGAGAGGAGATTTATAGTTGGTGACTTGGTTCTCAAAAGGGTGACTCAAAATACAATGCCCAAGAACACTGGTCTTCTTGGTCCAAATTGAGAGGGACATTACAGGTTTCTAGATGTCATCAAGTCAGGGACATATGTGTTAAATTCTATTACAGGTCGACGTTTGGAGTATCTATAGAACAGCAAGCATTTGCATCCTTACTATTAGTGAAATGGATTGTTATTTGTTTTTCCTTTATGTTAATGTGCCAATTGCAAGTATTTGAATTGAATAAATATAACTCCACAGGAGTTATTTCATCCCATTATCTTGCCTATTCAATTTCTTTGCTTTTATATATTGGTTATTTGTCAAATTGTAATGTCAAAAATTAAGTTAAAGACTTAATATTTGACATAGGGGCAGTAAAGCGAAGAGGCTAAAGGCCTAAAATAGGTTCTCTGTATCATAAACAAAATTTTTTATTATAACTTTTCTATGTAGAAATTTCAAAATAAATTCATCAGGTTGGCGTTCAGTGTGGTAAATTTTATATCGACTAGCATAAATAAAAAAAAATAAATTAAAATAAAAGATAGTAGAAGTTATAATATAAAATTGAAGTTATTACAAAATAAAAGGCCAAAGGCCCTAATGTCTCGACATATAAAAAAAATCTAAAAAGGTCACCGCTTGTCGCCTTTCTTCCAAGCATTCCCTTCTTTCCCAGCGTTTGCGGCCGACTCATCCATTGGAGTCGAGGCATCTTTCCCATACAAAAAGGACAAGCCCTAGTCTCGATGAGTTGCTTGAATTTGGCTCACGATTTGCTCTCCGATGGACTCGAGGAGTGGCCTCTGAAGATTTTTCATACTCCTTAAAGGCTTTTTTTCGATGGTGATGGTAGTAACAGTTTCTATTTCCTCAGTCTTTTTCTTCTTAGCCTCTTAGGAATCCGCTGTGACCCTTTGTTCATGTGCAGAGATGATCAGCTTCTCTTTCTCCCTCTCAACCTCTACTTTAAGTTATTGAGCTTCTTTGATAACTCAGCGGTCTTATCTTGCCCAATATTAAAAAAAGCATTGGTCTTGGCTCCCTTGTACTTCTTATCCTTAACAGCTAACTTCTCAACATCAAAGAGAGCCTCTAAAGATTCAGTCTCTTTATTTGGCCTCTCTGTGTTTTTCACCAATTGCTCAATCTCACCATATGAGATTAAGGCCATTATTAAAGTCTAAGAATAATCACCGAGCTAGTGAGATATAAATTGAAACGAAGGAACGCGAGGTAAAAAAAAAACACTTATGTTGACTTCGCTATAGATCTACGCCCTCTGAAAGTCGAGAATGGGAGATTTCTCGACACCTACCTGGCCTTTCTAAAAATGAACTCATAGAGGCGAGACTAAAGCATGGGGGAAGGTCTAGCATACTCTAGACCTAGCGCCCACAAGAAAGTTGGGGTCCCTGATATGACTCCTGGGTAGCAGGTAGAGAGGCTTCTCCGACGAGGGAGAAGGGAAATTTGGTACTTCAATAATAGGGGTTTTCTCTAAATGGCGCATTGGATTTAAAGAGTTGCCCTTTGTTCCTTGTCTCTTTGGGGGAGGAGTGTTGTCATACTAACGATTTGTATCCTTCTTCCCCTAACAAGGTTTCTTTGGCGGCCTTCCAACCCAATGAAGGTACCCCAAGTAGAGGCCTGAATTTTCTTGGATTAGGAGGGCAACTTCAGGTTGAGCTTCATCTCTATGCATAAAAGAAAAGATTAGTTAAATCACTATTGTCATAGCAAAAAAATTGAGCAAATAATAAATTCAAAGCTCTACCCTTTTTGGTTACGCCGTGGGGGGAGGCTCTTAAGAATGACCCAAGTCCACTAAGGAAAGTCGACTACCAGGCTAGAGGCTCGTTCATTCTCATCTATAAAAAGGTTAGCGGCCTGCCTTTCTTCCACAGGCATGGCGACGATATATCTAATCCTCTTTTGTCTCATCGCTGATAGCATAGGACGTTTGAAGAGTTCTACAAATAAATGACATGTTTAAAAAAGAGAGAGAAGAAAGGGAAAGACGACTCGTGAAAATTACTAGGGATATGTGAGGTAGTGTCGATGGTGCATTTCATGTTACTATCATAAGGCTAAGTGTTAAAATCTCCCCTCAGCATCCTCCAGGAAGAAGGAAGACCTACAATGATTAGGGGATTTTATCTTTAGCTCGATTACAGGCCTCAGTGTAGTAATACTCCTTTTTGTTGGGCAACTAGCTAATTTCGTAGCAGAAGAAAAACTTATCAAAGCTAAGGGAACCTTGAAGTGGATGTGCCATAGGATCCACATTCTAGAGAAGATAAACTATAAGTTATGGGAGAGTTGAGTGAGCGACATTTCGAGTTTATAGCAAACCCTCTTCACGAAGAGGTGAAGAGGAATGGTAAGGCTGGCGGTCACATTTCGATTGTAGATGGCAAGACATCCGAGAAGAGCAACATCAGCACACTGACGTCTGTTTGGAATGACAAACTGGAAATACCTGCCATCAAAGTGACCTCTAAAAATACTCGATAAATGCCATGAGGTCGACATACAAACGTAGTCACTCACAATCTTCGACAACCACTCTCCTTTAAAGATGACCTATGGCTCGTCCTCTAGCAAGGCTATTTCGAATGACTTCTCCTTTTGAAAACTGGGATCAACTATTATTAGTTGAAAGAGTTTGGGGTCAAGAATGGTGACCGAAAGAGGAATTGAAACATTGTCTACCATTTCATTGACACTACCTGTCGAGGGAACAGTGTCGAAGACATCTTTATCCCTAAAGATAGAGTCATCATCAGATATTAGCGTGTCGTCCTTCTAGGATGACTCGGCAACATTAACGGCACCAGGACGGACTTGGCTCAATGACTCGACCTATCGACAACCACTAAATATTCCCACAATATGTAGAAATCAAAAGAGAATCACTTAAAGGCTTTCATAAGCCGAGAGGTGGACCTAAAATCCTAAAGTAGTGAAAGGCTGTTTGAAATTCAAAGATGCCAATATTTGAACTAACCAGTTGACCTATACAGAAAACAGGTGACTCTTTCATAAGGAGGTAGAATTATCTAATATCCTATAAAGCCAAACGTTGCAGTCTCCAAAAGCCTTAAAGTAGTGCAAAAAATGTTCTAAAGCTTCTAAAACAAGTAAGTTTTATGCTTTGTTTTACACTTTTCTATGCTTAACTCATATTTTGCAAGAACAAGAATGTCATATACACGGAACTTATAAGCAGATTAAAATAAAAAGGAGTTTCGACAACTTACTGATTCAGGTACTGGGAATGACCCGTAAGAGTTTTTGCAAATGATGTGAGGGAAAGCGCTTCAAAGGTAGTAGCAAATAAGGATCGAGTGAAGATCAAAGAAAAGTTAAATATACAAGGGGATTTTGGGAGAGTTTTGGTAGAAAGTTCAAAGAAAAAAAATGAAGAAAAAGTGGTTTTGAAACCCATTAATATAAACTTTTGATGGAAACAATCTAAACCGTACGATCAAAAAACCACTAATTTAGTGGTCGAGATTTAGGCATCCAAAGGTCACCATGCTACGGTTCAAAATTTAGATAGAAAAACTCCCAAGTGATCCAATAGTTGAAGACTATAACGCTTGAGAGTCAAAGCGACACCTGATGCTAAAAGCGGTAGCAATGTTGGTTGATGTGACTATTAAACGACCTAACGTGTCAAAAGTTTGAAGTTGGAATCATTGTGTTGGTCAAAATCCTCTCCAATAAGCAACCTTAAAGTAGTCAAAGCTCAACTTTCAAGCAACAGAAGACCGACCAAGTCTCGATTATAAAGCGTGAAGCAACTCAAAGAGTCACTCCATGCTGGAGAGGAATTGTTGTGGGTAAGCTTGCTGGCCTATGGCCCAAAGACAAGATTAACAATACAAACCCAATAAGACCAGAGTCTAATGAAATCAATCCGCCAGCAAATAGTTCTCCTTGAGGTTAAGATAAACCTTGAGGCCTTGTTTGTTACTTAGGATTAGGATTGAGACTAAGATTATTTGTACTAATCTCACGTTTGTTGTTTACTTTGGACTGAATATGGTTGGGATAACTTATCCCAATAGTGCAAAATAATCCCACAAACGTAAGATTAATAATCCCTAACAAAACATGGAATTAGTCAGGATTACAATTTTTCTTTTTCATTTGAAAATAAATTATACTGTTTCTAACAGCTAACCATTCAACCATACACCCCCACCAGCCGCCAATCCTCAGGCAACTAGCACCACCCATCACTGCCACCACCTCCTTCTTCTTCCCAACACTCGAACTGCCACCTACTACTGCCACCGCCTGGCCTAGACAAATTACTAGCCACGAGCCCCACAATGCATTTTATCTCCCCTGAAGCCAAAGAAACTCTCCTACAGTAACGGCCCCGATATCATCTTCATCTGGTTCAACCCCAACAACGACACCAAAATCGACAAGATCGAGGACGGAGGCTAGGGCGGCTGGTCTTTCGCATCAGCCGCCGCTGCCAAAGACGACTTGGAACTCGAGCTTCCTGAGGTGGACTTCAATGGCATGGAAGGGTGGTACTGAGAAGAGTCCTTCTCCTTGGATTATTTCTTCTTGGCACTGCATCCTTGACTTGAGTCGGCGACAGGCGACAGCGGCGAAACCCTCTCCGCCACCAGCAACGTAGCTCACCCTCATGCCCACCCATCTTTGCTTTGACTACTTTCTTTGTTTACTGCTTTGTTATTCAATTAATGTTTTGAGCAGGAAAAAAATAATAAAAAAAAAAAAGATGGGTGACAATGAGAGATTTCAGCTAAGGAGGAAGAAGAAGGGAAAAAATGTAAGAAACTAAAATGAGCAGCATTTGATCAGCTCATTGGGATTCAATTTTGGAAAGTTTCCAACAAAAGCTTTATGTCAAGCGGGCATCCACTGAGATTTGTTTGACGAAGAAGAAAGTGGAGGAGAAAAAAAGGATGAAGTGAGATCCAAGCATACATCGACTAAGATTAATAAAAAGTATTTGTTTATTAATAAACAATTATCTTTTTAAAAAAATCATGATATTTAATTTAGTCCAATCCGATGCCCACCAAACACATGATAGGATTCAACATAATCTTACTCAATCCAGTCCAATCGGCATGAAGATAAATATATGACTAGGTTCAACGAATGTTGCATGGCGATTTTCAATAAGAAAATCAATCGAATCTCCTCCAAATCAGTAACCATGTCTCATGCAAGAATTGAGGAGAGGTCAACAGCGAAATAAACGGAAAGTAGTTAAGATAAATATGGAAGGGAGATATTCCCAAATTAGTTGTGATTTTATTTCCTATAATTAATTTGTACTAGAAAATATAACCACAAATAAGAGATGAAACTCCAAAAAGGGACTCTCGTCCCTTGTGCGTATATTGAGTGCATATAGTGAAATTTTTCCCAAAGTAGATATACCTCTTAAGAGCGAACCACTATAATTTTTTATTTTTTGTTCCTTTCATGCACTTTTATTTTCGTTATTTTGTGAGTGTTACAATCTTTGTGAGAGACTTTAGGGGGTTTTATTGTTGGCTAGAGGCTCTACAACATAAGAATGACATATGCAAAAGAAAAAGAGTGAAATCTCCTTTGTGAGAGGGAATATAAGAGCAAGTTACCTTTCTTTCACTTTACAATTAATAAGCCTGCTAAGAAAGTATTCATAATACTCAAAGAAAGGGTTAATTTTATTTTTGGCTTGTAAACTATGCAACTTGTCTCAATCTGCTCCCTGAACTTTAAAAGGTAACATATCACACTCTCGAACTATTCAACATACCCCATTTTAGCCCTTTCATAATAAATTTATTCAATATTAACGGTTTCAAGCCAATAATCACTTTTGACTCCTAAACTATGCAACTTGTCCCATTTTGATCCCTGAACGTTAAAGCATAACAAGTCACACCAATACACGATGAAACTTGTCCCATTTTAGCCATTTCTTTATTAAATCCCTTAAATATTGATGGGTTAAGCCACATAGTTATAGGCCTAATCGATGAATGATAAATAGACGATTGAGATTAAGTCTTTAACAATTAAATTTTATGCATCTCAGACCTACAAATAAGGAGTTTCAAAGACAAATGTATATTTTTGTTGACTTGAAATTAATAAGATTTTATAGGTTTTTCTAGTGGTTGTTAAGTCCAACTGAGCAAAGTATTTATTATGATGACACTTGCATAATTTTCAACCCCAAAAGTTAGTCATGAAAATGACAAGTAGGCTATATGGCAGTCTCCAATCTCCAAGTGTCGTTTACATTTCTTTGAAGACATACCATATATCTTAGTGCCTTTTTTTTCCTTATTTAGTCTTTTTTATTATTAACAATAATATAAACCCAGCATAAGTCAATTTGATAAAACTTCTCGAGCAATAAAAAGAATCTTTATAAAAAATTTTGAAAACAAAAAAAATAGTAAAATGAATATAATGAGAAACAAAATTTAAGGATTTTACCTTTAAAATATACGTTGAAAACTCATGTATAGCCAAAACGTCAAAATGATCATTTGTATCAATTCTCAGTATTAAAAAAATTTAGTAACAAAAAGAGCTAGATTAAGACAACTTTTATAATTCAAGGGCATGATTTGTTATGTTTAAAGTTTAGAGGTCAAAATGAGACATGTGTAATTCAAGGGTCAAAAATGAAATTAATTCTTAAAAACACTTAATAAGATGAACAATTGATGTTAAACTAAAAACATTCTTTCACTTGATACAAGTAATGTTAATTCTTCTTTTCAAGTCAGTACTTGGTTTTTAGTAATCTTTTAAAGAAAGAAAAAATGATAAGATGAACAACTGATGTTAAACTAAATACATCTCAATAAGATTGGCACTTATTACTAACTCAATCAAGTTCCCAACTAATTATAGTTTTTTAAAATTTTACTTTGAAGGAAAATAATAATGAAAAATAAAATCTCAAAAAAAAAATAAAAGAAATTGAACAACACGAAACAGGCAAACTAAAAGGAATAGACTAGGGTTGCAATTGGTTTCACTGGTTAGTTAGTCCAGTTCAACTCAATTCGAACGGCCATCACAGTTTAAATTGGTATTTAGTAAAGCATTTAATTCAAACTAAATTGAGAATTCAAACAAGGTTGAACTACTCAACTTACAATTCAAACCTTTCTATTTCAACATTTTAAACCAATATTAAACAGTGACTTCACTTCCATATATTTGTATTTATATTTTAACGTTATTATTTCATATTTTTTAATTAAATAACTTCTTTTTACATATTTCATGTTTATTCTTTAATTAAATAATTTTTTCATGCTTTAAAAAAGAGTTATCAGTACTCATCCAAACACAAATTAGATTAGATGTCATGTTTAAATTAACACTTAAATAATACATCTAAACGCCAGTTCGGATTACTGTTTCAACTACACAATTTGAATTTTTCTGGTTTAATTTAAACTAGTGAACCAAATGGGGTAAGAGATAGTTTCACCTTCCAGGTCAAAACTCCCACTTTTTGTGACAATTACAACTCGTGCCTCAACCTTTCTTCGACAAAATATTATTGGTATTTGTCTTAATGTTCTTTTTTATAATACATGTAGTCATCATCTTGTTGATGCATCTCTACACCTGCCAGGTAATTGTCTTTGTCAGTTTGATTAGCAACATTTTTAATAAAAGCAAAATGATTTTATTCGCCAACCATTCATGTTAATTGACAACATTTAGCTTTATTAGTCTTGAATTATGTGCATTAAACTTTTAATTTTGACAAATTAATCCTTGAACTTTTAATTTTTGACCATTTCGGTCCTTAATACTAAAATTTACAAATGATTTCTAAAAGTATAAATTGCTCTTGAGGTCCCCCCAATATTTCCAAAAGGTATGATTTGGTCCTTATTCCTTTTTTTAGTTGATCTAGGTCTAACATTTTGACTAGGTGCAAAAGGACTAAAACTAACTGATGTCTATTTAAAATCTAATCACGTGAAGTCTCACATGTGAAACCTAAAAGGACATTTTGGTAAATATATTTTTTGAAAAAAGTGAAACCAAGAACAGTGTACCAATATGTTTAGTTGGAGGGAGAAATGGAGGAAGAGAGAGGGGTGGAGGGAGAAAGATAGAAGGAGAGGCCAAATGCTTTGTTTGGTTAGCAAGAGAAGAGGAAGAAGAGGAGAGGTGGAGGGATATGGTCTTCCCCATGGCCAACTAAAATTGGAAGGACTATTTTACCCTCTAAATAAAGAATTATAATTAATATAAATGTATTACATAGTAATTTCACAAATAACTATCATTTATCCTCTCAATTCTCCTTTCATTCTACCGAACAACATAAAGAATTATTACAATCTTCTTCATCCTTCCTACTCTCCATCCCACCAACTCTCTCTATCTTTCTTACTCCCCATCCCTCGTACCAAATAGAGTGTAAAAAAAGAAAAGAAAAGAAAAGAAATTAACAAACAAGAATTCATATTAAGAAAAAAAAAATCAAAACAAGAAACTCATATCGAGCAGGGGGCTCGTCTCCCCTATTATCTTCTTCTTCCCCTATCTCTCATCCTCTTAGGTATTCATAACATGATCGGTGGCAACGTTGGGTCTCACGATGGTCATTATGCTTGGGCACAATGATGGCGAAATGGGTCTTCCAAGGGTTGCCATGGATTCCGATGGTGCCAGGTTGGTAATGAAATCTGACTATGGTTCTCTATCCCTTTTCCTCTTGGCCAACAGTTGTCGAGGAAAAAAAACTTTTCACTCAAAGTTGCACAATTGTCCTTGGTGGCTGCCAACTGAGATAATTTCGAGTAATACCTGAAGATCCCCAAAATCTCAGAGAAAAAATCAAGATTAACTATTTCCTGTTACCAGTTTATATTACTAACAGTTTCATTTTAAAACCAATTTAATTTGCTATAATGGTTTTACATAAATGATCTCATATTACCTATTAAAACCAGAATTTAATTCATTTAAATTCTGATTGAATCCTTGATAACTGATTTCTGGTCTATAAAGGTTCTTGATGGGAGAACAAATTGAACCAAAAAAAAAAAACAAAAATTAAGTTTTGGTCCTCATCACAAACACTCAAATTTCGTTAATGTGATAGAAGCATCCAAATACTCTTAGTAACCTATTCATGCAGTCCAAACAATAGTGTGACACCTGTTATTCTCCTAACGGGTATTAAGGTAATTAAATTAATTTTTAATGTGCCAATCAAAAATTTGTTTCATTTAAAATTTATTTCACAATATTTATTTCTATCTATTTTTAAATTTTCTAAAATTCTCCTATACTTATTTAGTATGTTTACTGAAAAGCCTTGAAACTTCTAATAAATTTCAAAAATATCATTTTGGCATTATGTACGCTAAAGTCTCCAGAAGAGACATGAGGATATTTTTCCCAACTACTCTTGACCCTCATTTTCTTTATTTCCTTCGTGATATGCTCCGATATGTCTCCTCCATAATTGCTTCTATCACTTCTCTTCAAAGACCTCATCTTTTCTTCCTTTTTTTCCACGGTTTCCACACTCTTCTTCTCATTTCTTTGCTGAAGTAAAATACTTAGAGAACTTCTTCAAGACAGCCATAAAAATCAGCCACCATCACCTCCATTTGAGCAAGAATTTCAGCTATACCGAAGTCAAGGAACCTGTTTTAAAGCTATTTCAAGCTTCCAACTAGCTATAATCCGAGGTTAGAATCTTATGAACAAATTTAGTCTTTTATTTATAAATTTTTTTATACTCAAGGATTATTCAAATTTACATTCTTAAACCTGAGTATATGTTTTGTTGCTATTTTGGAGCATATGTATAAAGTCTAAGTGTATACGTTGTAGACAAAAAATTTATATTATTAAACTTTGTAATACCTCTATGGGCAGTGGCTCTTTCTTGAAATTCTAGGATTAAATAAAAATGAATTTTATAAATATGTTTGAATGTTTAAAAAGTAAACATCCTAAGCTTTCTAACGAGCTATCATAAGCCTAAATCGGAGTGGTACTTTATTTTCTATGAATTTTGCAATTTTAGATTAAAAATGAGTAAACCTGCCAGTGACAATATACTGTCTGTTTATGTTAAGTAAACCACCTGTTAACCCATGTGATGATTGTAGATAGTGAACATATCCTTTTTGCAAAAGTATATTGCCAGTTTGCCATGGTATACCAGCTGTTTATGTTAAGTAAACCACTTGTTAACCCGTGTGATCATTGTAGATAGTGAACATATCCTTTTTGCAAAAGTATATTGCCAGTTTGCCATGGTATACCAGCTGCTAACCTGAACTAAGAACCTATTTTTGCTCACCACTTAATTCCTTAATGTCTTGCAACCTTTCCAATATTATCCTAAGTAATTGACGAATCTTATTAGAGACTAAAACATATAGATTACTTGTATATATTTTATATCGTGTTAAGACAAAGATTGTTTACTGTGGTATTCAAAAGAGATTTGCATAAAAGCTTTAATGGCACACTAGTAAGATGGATTTGCACATGATTTATTTATGAATATGGTTGTATGTTGTGCTTTAGTTTTAAATTGTCCTTATGCACGCCTTAGGATCAAGGGAGTGTGGAGCTAACGTTAATTGATTTCGGGATTAAAAGATTGGTGATAAGCTTGAAAGGTAGGGATTCTATTACTCATCTTTTGTGAGGTTTTTATGGAATTAAAATTGATTGTTTTACCACAAGATATATATATCTATGTTGAACTGTTATGATATGAGTATCATATATGAAACTATGACATGGACTCATCTTGTATTGTACGGCAAGGAACATAATGAATTGACACATGTTATAAATGAAGAAGCATGGTTAGGAAAACTGACTCTTTAAATAATGATTAAATATAGAAAAATAGTGAGATGTAAAAAGGGCGGCGGTTACGTTCTTGGGCACGAATACCCTAAAAGGTAAACTAGGGGGAAGGTGATGACGCTTCTTTGGGTTGAAAGTCCCAAAACACACTGTACAGGAATCGATTTGATGAGGACTCGGGGCTTGATGTCCCCTCACCAAAACACCCTTAGAGTGTTTAGAGGGTGATCAAGCGCGCCCATTTGGGTTTCGATGAGTTAAGTAATACTCTATTGAACGTGGGTACCTAGGAATAATGATGAACTATAATATTTGTATATATGTATATGTATGAAACTCGGTAATGATTAACTATAATATCCACGGAATATGATTATAATAAATCTCATAATCTAGATAATGATGAGTATTAACTAACCATGCAGGTTTTAATGTGGTAATGATAAAAACCTAAAGGTGAGTAATGATTTTCTCTACTGAGCATATTGTTGCTCATTCCCTTATATTTTTATCTTTTCAGGACTCACTAAGTGTGAGGTAGCTACGAGAAAAATAGTTGAGGAAGCGATGTAGCTATATTATGTTGGGACTGCTTCAATTACTAAGAATGTCCTTCATGATAATGTAAGCATCAATTATTACTTTCTGTGACTGTATTAAAATGCATTGAGGGTTGAAATGATGATGACAATAGTTTATATTATTAAATTTAAGGTGCTACATTAAACTATGGTTTAATTGTTGTTGATATTTTTATTTTTGATTTGAGAGTTTTCATTTAAGCCCTGGACAACTTTATTTTTAAGGTTTTACTTTTATTTTTTATTTTTATTTTAATTCATTAAAAACTGTTAGCTCCCATATAGGGGCGTTACAAATAGCATTAATGGCTATAGGTTAGTTTTTTATCAAGCTTTTGCTTATGGTTAATTTTATGCAATCCGGTTATACGCATATTGTTTTGAATCTCTTTTATGTTCATATTTTTTCATTTGGTACTAGAGCATGTTTAGGACTCTGTCTTAATGCTTAAAACTTATTTGGATAATTTTGAGTTTTTGAAAGTTTCTGTACAATGGTGTAGATCCATATAATTTATTTTTCTTCTTTTTTTTGTGAAAATAATGTTAAAAATCATTAGGAAATCAAATTTCTAACAATTCTGTGATTTAAAACATAAAAAACGTTGCTAAAATGAGTAAGAACGAGTCGAGTCATGAATTAGGTCTAAAACCGAGTCTGAAACTGAATCATTTGACCCGGCTAAAGGTTGAAGATAAACAAAATGACGTGTCATTTTATCATACTTCAAAACAACACACGGTTTTAAGGTGAAAATTTTCTTCTGTCATTGACAAAATGACATGTCGTTTTATTCAGTAAAGAAAAAAGACATGTCATTTCTTAGCAGAAATCGGCGCCATTTAAAGAAAAAATTACCTATCATTTTTTAGCCACTTTTTGACATTTTAAAATTAAAAAACTGAGTATTTATTTTTGTGTAATTTTGCACATTTGTTTTGGAATTACACAAAATAAAATTTTGGAATTTTGTAAAAATTCAAAATTTTGTCATTTAGGTTTGATAAAATTTTAAAAATTGCTTTTGTGTTAGAATTTATTCGATTCTTGCAAATTAAGTATTTTAGGCATTTCTAAAATTTTGTTTGGTGATTTAAATTATTTAAATTTAGTGACTTACTTAGAAATGCATAAAGTATGCATGTTTTGTTGACTTTCCTAAAATAATATTTGCAATTAAAAAAATACCAAAATTATAAGTTGAAAATTTTGGTAAATTATTTTAGAAATGCATAGATTTACTTACTGATTAATATTTCTAAAATAAAATAATGTTTATCTGAATACCAAATTTGTTAAGGATTGATAAAATTTGGTGATTTATTTTAGAAATAATTAATTTTATGCATAATTTATTTTTGTATATATATGAAAAATGACATATTGATATATGTAACACCTGAGAATTTCTAATGCATTAAAAATGCAATAAATTAAAGATTATGTTAAGATAAAAATACAGTTTAACAATAATAATGTATAATAATACTAAAAATTATATAATATTAGAATAATACAGTGTAAGAAAGTACATTAATAAAGTTATGTAGTCTAAAAATTACACTGTAAAAGTAATGCAGTGTAAGAATTAAACTATTTAAGTTGAAGCATCATATGAATAATACTGTTTGGAGAATATGGATGAATAAGGAATGCTATAACAGTATAGAGAATGTACCGACAGTATAAAAAAATTACTGTCAGTATACAAAATACACTAAGGAACGTTTCCCGACATTAGGCGTTTCGGGTCCGTTTTGACCATTTTCATAAAATGACCATTTTGCCCTTAATGTTTTTCTTTCATTCCTTCCTTGACTAAACTTTGAATCTTTTAAGACTTAGCATCTACGATTACTCACTGCCTACAGTAGTGCAGGAAACCAACGTTCCCTAGTGAAAACCTAGTTTGTACACAATTTTATGGTTTTGGTCTAAAATACAAAAATATTTAGATTTTTGCCCCTAGAACCAAAAACGACCATTTTATACCAAAACATTTAGTTTTTTGCAATGAATAAAACTTACGAAAGCTCCTTGGTCGAATTCTAAATATTTCATAACATTTCCATTTCTTGAAATTTTGTGCTTAAAATTTCGTAACATTCATAGCTCCTAAACCAAACAGAAGTTTGGAAAACTGTTCACGTTGTCCTAATAGTTTCGATGCGTTCTAGAACTTTTTTATTTTAACTTTCTTGAAATTTCAACATTTAGGGGGACTTTTTGGTTGATTTTCAAATCTGTCGTGAATACACTTTTCTTTACAATTTAGTCCCTTTTGAAATTTCACCAAAACCCTTACTTTTTTCTTTCCATCATCATCACCATCATCATAGAACATAAACCAATCATGCCATAATATCCATTTACATGGCATAAACCAAAACATTTCATCAAACACTTAGTATGCAGATTTTTAGCACAAATTTTCAAGTAAAAAGTTTAGAGATTTACCTAAACTTTGCCAACCTTTTTGATCCTCCACTTGTGAGACTAAACTTGCTTAGATTCCTTTGTCATAAACCATGATAAAATTCTATTAAAAACCCATCCATAACTTTGAAGAAAAAATCACTAAAACCCTAAGAAAAAAGTTAGAATTTTAGCTCCAAAGTTGCAAAAGTTAGCACTAAAACACTAGAGCTTTCTTTAAGCTTGGTTGGAGGTTTGTATCCATCAAACTTTGATAGAAAATTGCCCAAAGGACTGTCGGGTCCATGGGGGAAAAAATGAGAATTTTTCTTTTCTTTTCTTTCTTTCTTTCTTTTTTTCTTTCTTTCTTTCTTTCATTTTCACATTTCTCTCTCTTCTTCTTTTTTTTCTTGCATGTTGAAGACCAAAATTTGGTCTCTTATCTCCTTGATTTCTTAATGTCCAAGTTTAATAAGTATGAAAAATGGATTTTTTTAATAAAAATGATGAATCATCACCCTAATTAATTAGGGGTAAGTTGGCCACTTTTGGTTGGGCCACATTAGCAAATGTGGTTACCCAATCAAAACTCTCAAAGTATCCCCTTCGGTGGGTCCCACAATACTTTTTACACAATTTAAATTTATACTAACAATATTTTTCCTATACTACTGATATTCTTTTCTATAATGTTCATGAGGTCCCACAACCTCTTATACTTATTTACATCCATCACATAATGTAATTCCAACATTATCTAACTTTGTACAATCTAAATTTATACTGACAACATTTTTCTTATACTGTAAATATATTCTCTATATTGCTACAGCATTCCTTATTCATCCATATTCTCTAAATAGTATTATTCATATACTACTTCAACTAAAACAGTCTAATTTTTATACTGCTTAACCTTAAACAGCCTAATTCTTACAGTGCATTACTTTTGCAGTGTAATTTTTATACTATATAACTTTATCATTGTACTTTCTTACACTGTATTATTTTAATACTGTACAATTTTTTGTATTATTGAACAGTATTGTTCTTAAACTGTATTTGTTTTTTAACATAATCTTTAACTTATTGCATTTTTAATACTTTAAAAATTCTCAGGTGTTACAATATATGCATTAGTAAAATAGTTTTAATGCATAAAAATAAATGTCAAATGATGTATATAATTTAGAATAATTAGAGAGTAATCATAGCTTCTTTGATTAAACAAATTATATTAAGTGTTTGTATCACATATGGTAAAAGAACATTAAATTATGATTGATCATATGTAAAATAATAGATTTTATCTCACAAGAATTTTTATCATACTTAATATGATTAGTTATGATTATATGTCAAATTATTTTTTCTTAATTTACTCACAGGAATTAAGATAAAGGAATATAATTTGATAGTGTTATCATAAAGAAATAAGAATCTATTTGAATTAAAAATTTAGCCCACAGACAATTTTTATGTCATTTAATACATATTTTATTGCATGTATTTACATTGGTAAAACATGACATATATCATTATAGCCACAATTTAGTAACAAAAGCATATATGTTTAATTATGCAGCAATACAAACTATAAACTACTTTGATTTTAAATGCGATATTCTTGAACTATGCTATCTGTAAAGGTGATAATTATAAGGTGTGGAATGAGAGAATTCTCCTTTATTTGGGCTCAATGGACATTGACTATACTATCTGTAAAGATGAACCACCTGCCATTATGGAAACCAGCGAATCAAATGATGTTGATCGATATGAAAAATAGGAGCGATCTAATCGCCTTTGTGTCATGATCATAAAGACCAAGATCTCGGCTGGCATATGTTGTTCATTAGAACAGTGTGACAATGTGCGAGCTTTGATGAAGGCTATTGATGAGCAATTTGCATCATTAGACAAAGCTTTGGCAAACACCTTAATAATGAAATTTTCCTCCCTGAAGCTCCCTAGAGTTCTTCGTGTACGCAAGCACATTATGTAAATAAGGGATATAACGGCTCAGCTAAAAACTCTCAAGGTTGAGGTGTCTGAGACTTTCCTCGTGTACTACATCTTAAGCACACTCCCAGAACAATATTGACCTTTCAAAATATCATCTTACAACACATATAAGGATAAATAGACCATCGACGAGTTGTTGACCATGTGTGTTCAGAAAGAAATAGGGCTTGTTATAGAGGTGAGAGAGAGTATGCATCTGGCAACTCAAGGGAAGAATAAGAAGCAAGCCAAAAACAAAGGAAAGGGCAAAATGTCTGCACAGGCTGATATCAAGAAGGAATCCAGGTGCTTCTTATGTAAAAAGAAAGGGCTTGTAAAGAAGGATTGTCCTAAATATCAAAACTGGCTTGAGAAGAAAGGTACTCAATTCTCACTTGTTGGTTTCAAATCTAATATGGTTGATATTGGCCATAACACATGTTGAATTTACTCTAGTTCTACAATCCATGTCTATAATTCGTTGCAGGGTTTGTAAAACCTAAGGAAGACAGTGGGCAGTGAGCAATCCATCTACTCAGGTAATAAGATACGCTCACATATAGAGGCAATCGGAACGTGCAAATTAGTTTAAAGCAGTGGTTTTGTTTTAGAATTGTAAAAGACTTTTTATATTCCAAGTTTTTAGAGGAATTTAATATATTTTTCAAGGCTTGTATTATTGGATTTTTCCTTTAATTTTTTAGACACTATATTCAGTTTATATTATAGATCTGAACTTATTGGAAATGATGCACTGTCTGATGGTCTTTTCAAAATTAATTTACAAAATGAGACTTCTTATACTTTTATGCATGTTCATGATAATGCTAGCATTAAGAGATGTATTATGAATGAAGAATCCTATATGTTGTGGCATCGTAAATTAGGTCATATCTCTATTAAGAGAACAAATAGATTAATAAATTATGGGATAATTTGTACTCTTAATTTTACTGACTTTGACACTTGTGAAGACTGCATAAAGAAAAAGCATACCAATATGTCAAAGAAAGATACCAAGAGGAGTTCAGACATATTGGCGATCAAACATATAAATATTTATTATCCGAACACGAACGCGTATGGTCAAAAGTTTTCATTACTTTTATTGATAATTACTTACGATACATGTATCTCTATTTGCATCATAATAAGAATGAAGCTTTAGATGGCTTCAAGGTGCTTAAGGCAGAAGTAAAGAAATAATGTCGAAAGAAAATAAAGACAGTGAGGTCTGATAAAGGTGGTGAATACTATGGTAGATACACCAGAGATGGACAAGCGCCTAGCCATAACATGGGATTGTTGCTCAGTACACTATGCTTGGCTCTTCAAACCAAAATGGTGTGGTAGAAAGAAGAAACTGGATATTGTTGGATATGGTGTGGAGTATGCTTAGCAACTCCAAGCTTCTTAAGTCCTTATGGACTCAGGCTCTTAAGACGGCTGCATATATTTTAAACCGAGTTCCAACCAAAGCTGTCTCAAAGACACCATTCGAGTTATGGAAATGTTGGAAACCAAGTTTGTGATATGTATATGTTTAGAGATGCCCGTCTGAAGTGAGAGTCTATAATCCACAAAAAAAAAAGAAGCTAAACCCAAGGACCATAAGTGAATATTTTGTTGGTTATGACGAATGGTCTAAGGGATACAAATTTTATTGTCCATCACATACTACTAGGTTAATGGAATCAAGGAATGCAAAATTTCTTGAGAATGACTTGATCAATGGGAGTGACCGATCTTGGAACATTGTTCTTGAGAAAGATCAAGTAGATGCCCAGCCTTTCACATCATGTGATAAAGTGATTGTTGTATACAACACGCTTATAGTACAAATGCATAATGAACAACAACTAGTCGTTCAAGTTCCATAGACTGATGATCAAGAAGTTGTAGATCTAAATGAACAACAGATATAGGAACTTGTTGAATAGCCTATTGAACAATATGCTCCTCACGAGAATGTTGAACCAACAATAAGGAGATCTACTAGAGTAAAGTGATTGACGATTCCTAGTGACAATATTGTGTATCTACAAGAGTCTTACTACAACACTGGAGCCAAAAATGATCTAGAAATGTTTTTACAAACCATGAGTTGTAAGGAATTTAACTTGTAGTATGATGCCATGAAAGATGAGGTGAATTTTATATCATCAAACAGAGTCTGGGATCTTGTCAAGTTGCCTAATAGTGTAAAAGCCATTAGATTCAAATGGGTCTTCAAAACAAAGAAAGACTCGTTAGGCAACATTGAAAGATATAAAGCAAGACTCGTTGCTAAAGGATTTACTTAGAAAGAAGGTGTAGATTACGTGAAAACTTTTTCTCCTGTATCTAAGATGGACTCCCTTCATGTAATTATGGCATTAGTTACCCATTTTGATTTTGAGTTACATCAAATAGATGTGAAAACAACATTTCTCAATGGTGATATACAGGAAGAGGTTTACATGAAACAACTTGAAGGATTCTCCTCTAGTGATGGTAAGCAATTAGTGTGCAAGCTCAAGAAATTCATATATGAATTGAAATAGGCCTTCTGTCAATGGTATTTAAAATTCCACGATGTTATCACTCCATTTGGTTTTGAAGAGAATATCATGGATCAATGTATATACCAGAAGGTCAGTGGGAGCAAAATCTATTTTCTTGTCTTATACATGGATGATGTTATCCTTGCAACCAATAATAAGGTCGTTACTGTATGAGGGGAAACAATTTCTTTCTAAGAATTTTGATATAAAGGATATGGGTGAGGCATCTTATATTATTGACATTAAGATCCATAGAGATAGATATCAATGCATTATGGGACTGTCACAGAAAACCTATATCAATAAAGTTTTAGAAAGATTCCGGATGAAAGATTGTTCAACAAGTATAGCACCAATTGTGAAGGATAACAAGTTCAGTCTAAACCAATGCCTAAGGAATGATTTAGAGAAAAATCAAATGAGCAACATTGCTTATGCTTCAGCTATTGAAAGTCTTATGTATGCTTAGGTCTGCAAGACCTAACATTTTATTTACTGTGGGAATGTTGGACAAATATTAGAGTAATCCAAAAATTGGCCGAGAGCTACAAAGAAAGTGATGGGGTATCTTCAAGGTACAAAAGATTATATTATATATAGACGAATCGACAATCTAGAAGTGATTTGTTACTCAGATTTAGACCTTGTTGTCTATGTTGATTCAAGAAAATCAACATCTAGCTATGTTTTTATGCTGGGTGGAGGAGCTGTGTCCTAGAGGAATGGAAAAGCAAACATTAGTTGCTACCTCTACTATGGAGTTAGAGTTCATTTCACGTTTTGAGAGTACTACGCATGGTATATGTGTTGAAGAGTTTTATGACAGGCCTTAGAATCGTAGATTCTATGTCTAGACCATTAAGAATATATTGTGACAATTCAACTGCTATCGTTATGGCTAAGAATAATAAGAGTGGCAGTCGAAATAAACACATTGACATCAAGTACTTAGCCATAAGGGAACGCATTAAGGAAAATAAAGTGGTCATAGAGCATATGAGCATTAAATTGATGATTGTTGATCATTTGACAAAAGGAATGCCACCAAAGTCATTTAATGATCATGTAGTTTAGATGGGACTTGGTTTTATAATGTAATTTGTTTGCACGTAGAATGTACAGTCTTAATGAAATTTTTATTCAGTTGTGATGTTTCTCATTTTGATTCGCAATTACAATTTAGAGAAAATTCACATTTTACAAAACCAAGAATAAATATTGGGTTTATTCATAAAGTTAAGTCACTGCTATATAAGGAATAAAGTCTTAGAAATAAAACATTGTAATATATGGAACATAATATTCATGTTTAAAAGAACTATCGCGGTGATACATGTTTTTATTTCCTAAAAGTTTGGGGCTAATAGATATAATATTAAATATGGAGACCAATTGGGAGAATGTAACCATTTATATTACTAATGGTTTCATTTTGAAACCAATTCAATTTGCTACAACGGTTTTACATAAATGGTCTCATATTACCCATTAAAACCAGAATTTAATTCATTTAAATTCTGATTGAATCCTTAGTAACCGATTTCTAGTTTATAAAAGATTCTTGATAGGAGAACAAATTGAACAAAAAAAATGATCAAAAACAAAGTTTTGATCCCTATCACAAACACTCAAATTTTTGTATGCACCATCGTTATTGAGCGTTAGTGTGATAGGAGTATTCAAATACTCTTAGTAGCTCGTTCACGTAGTCCAAACGATAGTATTAATGGCTGGAGGTTAGTTTTCAATCAAGCTTTAGGTTATAGTTAATTTTATGCAATTCGGTTATATGCATATTGTTTTGAATCTCTTTCGCGATAATATTCTTTCCTTTCCTTCCTCAAACCTAAGCTTAATCTGCCTTTGCTTAAAATAATCAAACATAAGAAATCAAATCTACACGATATTAACAAAGCCCAAAACACTTTGGAAAACTAGTTGGGCAATTCTTTGTACCCAGCCACTTTCGCTTCAACTAAACTCTCTTATTTGGGTTTTTTTTTTTTTTTTTCTCCTTTTTTAGCTTCAGTGGAAGAACTAGGAGACGGTCCACTAATGTATGTATGTTGTTTTTTTTTCCCCCTCTTTTGGTTTCTAGTGATGAACAAGCTTAATTTCCTCTTTTTTTGGTTGATTTTGATATTTGGCTATCTGAGTATTGGATTTTTTGTTCTAATAGGCGATGAAATATAAGTTTTATTTCCTTTTTTTTGGCTGATTTAGATAATTTATGATTTGAGGTTAAATTTTTTGAGTGAAGAACATGGTTCTTTTTTCTTTTTTTCCTTTTGTTGCTCAGGGTATTTTTGTTGATTGGACATCGGATGAGGAGGGAAAGGAGAGGAAGCAGGGTGTTTTTGTTTTTGTTCTTTATTTTTTTTCCTTAACTGGTGTGAGGGGGAAAAAAAAGCTGTCTTTTTTAGGGATATTTTGATAATTGTGATGAAACTAATATCTAAAAATTTATTTTTGTCTAAAATTCTATTAACTCAGCCCTTTTGCACGTAAATCAAAAGATTATGCCCAATTTAGCTAAAAAAATTAAAAACCAAATCGTATCTTTCTAAAAAAATTGAGAATCTTTCAAGCAATTTACCCGTTTTAAAATTTCTCAAAGATAACCACGCCCAAATCGGATATAACCCGAAATTTTTTACAAAAACATTCAGATTGAGTGTAAAATATTCTAAATTTTAAGTGTTTTTTAACAACAATAAAAAAGATATTTTACATTTAATATAACTCTTTTTTTAAAAAAAAGTTAGTTATTATATGTCTGGGATGTGATGATCTATTTGAAAATTTAAAATTTTTTCGTTAATTTCGTTGTGAAGAACCAAAATGGTCAAAATAAAAAATTTAGAGACTAATTTATTAATAATGCACATAATTCAAGTATATTTCTTTTTTTATTTTTATTTCAATTCTTATTCGTATTTCATTCTATCAACTTAAGAGTGATCCAATAACTTAATAATTTTTTTTTTTTGAAGTAAGCTACGAATTTTTTTTTTATTTTACTTGGTTTGGTACGAGTAGTCCGGCACGAAATTGACAAAGAGCGCGTCTAATGGTAGGCCTGTAGTTCATTTTCAAACGTGTTCGTGCAATAACTACACGTGTAACAAGCCCTTTTTTAAAATCGCGTAACAACTAACAAGAACCTTCCTAATTAGTTAACCTACTTAAATATCAATTCGTTGAAGGTATTTTTTTTATTATCATTTTCGAATAAAAAAAGGTATTTTTTTATTTTAATTAGAGTTATAAACGCAGGAACTTTTATAGAACGATACTTGGCATATGATCTCAAAATAGCAGGCGTACTACGACTCACTGACTGCCAGCTTCCATCTTAAACTGGTAACACGTGTATATTATATACGTATATATAGATACACATTTGTATACGTGTAATTATAGGAACAAAACCTTGTACTAAATAATGCAAAGTAGAGTTGGGTAAGCAGATCCGTTCAATCAGTTCCAAAGAGTGTATTTATATGGAGAGCATAACAGAATTTTATATTGTTTCATAATTTTTTTTTATTTTATGTAGATAATTAAGTTTAAAATAACATTTTTCACGAACTTAAGAGGGAATCTTTCTTGTCTTCGTTGCTTAACAATGTCATAATTTCCAAGACAATAAAAACAAGAATGTCCTCTCTTTTTTTTATATATATTTTGTCAAATGTTTCCCCACTGCGCTTTCTATTATAAGCACTTGATCTCATTTTACTGTGCACGTATCACCCTTAGATTACATTCACAATCTATAAAACGTGTCGTGTAAAGGAAAGTTTAAGTTCTTCCGCATGGTACAGGCTGACTTTGGCCACGTGGATTGGTTCTTAATAAAGGGCAATCATTATACATTGCCCTTCTTTTTCAAGGGCATCAAATTAAATGAAAAGACCAATGAAATCTTTATGATGAAAATTTTAATTTTGCACTTGGATTAATTTTTTAATAGATTGATCTGTTAATAGATTACTTATTGGACAGTCATGATCTGACGGTTGAAATTTTTAAAACAAATTTATTAGCTTCTAGTTATATCGAGACCATCACAGAATTTTATATTGTTTCATAATTTTCTGATTTTAAGTGGATAATTAAGTTTAAAATAACGTTGTTCTCGTAGTTAAATTTTCATTCTCAAAATATTATGTAGTAAAGCTTAACTCTAAGACGTCAATTTATCATGTTTAATCCGATGTTAATGCTAATATTGGTTTCTCCACATTCTATCCCGTTCTTAAAAAAAAAAAAAATGAACATCCTATCCCAATTTAAGCCTAAAAAATATTTTGTTAAGCATGATAATTCAGGGGAAGAGAAATAAAAGGATTTTGTTTCTTTCTCTTTTTGAAAGCAGAAATTTCATTAAACTCAACAAAGATTTTTAAAAAGACAAGTTATTACTAATAAGTTGTGTGGCTTTAAATAGTATAAAGTTCTCACATGCTATAATTCTTAAACTCAGACTAAAAGCTTAAACTATTCTCTCAAATACCCGATAAGTTTTTTCTTCAAAATCATAAATATTAGGCTGATTTTTCTTTGGAGGTCATGTATAAGTTACGTCGAACAAGCAAAGGTGTTTGCTTTGCTTTGATCTGAGAAGTCATACTTAAAATTTAATTACCCATATATATATATTTGCTTATCCAAATGATCACAAATACAATTTTCCAAAAATAAAAAAGATGAATACGAGTTCGACACCTTTAAAGGTCAATTTATATGCCTAAAGAAATATCTAAACTCTGTTCTTTTTGTGGGCGACCGGACTATGAATCCTATTAACTTTGATGGAAAATTTACATGAGCATATTCATGTCCAATACCATATGTCCGTATCAAATAGGAGGAAAAATAAATAAATAAATAAACAACCCGGCCCGCTGAGTCATGTTTTCCATATAGCAGGTTAGTTTTTAGTGTTTTTGCTCCCCGTACTTTTTATAGTTTAACACTTTCGCCTATGGATTGTCATTTCATAATTTAATCCCCATATAACTATGAGAATAGCAATTAACACTAACATTAATGGGAGCTCAAATTTATTTATAAAAAAAAAAAAACAAACTTTTATTAACAAAATTTTTTTTACTTGTAGTCACAATTTTTAAATCAAATTTTCATCTAGTTAAATCAGCCACAAGGTTTTTAATTGTGAGAAAAAGTTTGTCCCATAAAAATAAAAATCATGACTAAAAGCTCTGTGGTTAAAAAATTTTAGTCTTACCATAAATTTGTGAGTAATTACATATCAGTCACAAGACAGTGACTAAAAGTATATTTGCCCACACAAAATTATTGTGATTACAGTCGTTGCAAGAAGTTGTTGCGACTAATTAACATATATAAAACAATTACTTTTCTTTGAACTTTCGAATTACCTATCAACTGTAAGGAAATTAATTAGCTTAATATTATACTTACATTCTCTTTTATCGTTCCACTGGAGTGAAAATAGAAAGAGAACAAAGGAGACAAGCCAAAATGACTGAAAGCTTAAGACATAATTAACTTTTTTAATTAGCTATAATAAATTCAATGCCTTATATTACATGCAATATATGTGTTTATGAATAGGATTTTGTGGACTGATATTTTTTCATAAATGTCTCATGAACTATATACTCTGGTATAACATGTCTCCTGATCAAAAAAGGGGTTCATTTCGCCCCCTTAACTAGAGGCAAAAGAAGGAACGCATGCCTTTTTTAAAAGCATACATGTCAATTAGTTTTAATATAGGTGTAGCATTTATAGCCGAAGTATGTCCCACGATAATAAGAGAACATGAGGGTTCCTTGAAATAGTCTCAGCGAGCACTGTGGAAGAGGATGGCGCAAAAAACAGCGGCAAACACTCAAACAACTGATGACTGTGCTTCAATGAATGGTGGATTATACTTCAGCAACAGGATAGACAACGGTACATATGCTTGGCAAGAGTGAATGAGCAATGCTTCAGGCAACGACGAAGTAGCTAATTGGAGGAGAGGCCGTTAAAGTTGACTGCACACACAAGGGAGAACGACGCTACTATTAAGAAGCCCTAGCAAAGCGCAAAAGATGCATAATCTTATGGTAATTGTTATAATTACTTTTACATTTTATATTACAAACTTACATACTATTTTTTCTATCCCTAAAACATTTTAGACTTTGGTAAGATTATGTTATATGCCTAAGTTTCCTAAGGGTTTTTTTTATTGGAAATTCTCAAGTCTTTACTATTACAAAAGTTTTGTCAATCCAACCCAACATTATTCGATTTTAAGAACTGCTTTCTATGGATTCTTCATTTTGAGGTTAGGATTTGGGTCTACAAATAGAGAAAATTACATGTTATGTTATTCTTTTAAAACAGTGTTTATTCATGCCACACTACCCACTTATAATATATATTTAATTTGTGCCACACTTGCACATATATTTGATTTATAAAAAGAAAGTTTCAAAACATGACATTTATAAAAATTTTCCTCTAAATACAGGACTCTTGATGATCCATTTTGCACTGTCTCTTATTAAAATAAATGTGCATAACATAAATTAATAATTCAATAAAATCTTGTTGATATCTCTATAAAAATAGAGTTATTTTGTACTTGATTGCATAAACTTTTGTTATGTTCTAAGCATTTTAATTTCATTTTATATAATTTTTTTTTATTTTTATTTTAGTTAATTTGTTTTAATTTATTTTTTTAGAATTTTATTTTATTTTCATTTTTTCCATGTTATTTATTTTTTCCTCTTGTGTAAGTAAATTAGGCACAAAGGCAAATATAGAAACTTAGAGCCAAAAGGGAGTAAAAAAAAGAAAGAAAATTTAAATTTAGAATGTGGTCCACTAAGCCACTAGGCCATGATGACATCAACTTGTGATTAGGGCCATCAGATCATACCTTCAGCAGCCCAAATGGCATGTGTAGCTCACACCCAACAACTACAGATTCCAACATTTCCAAAGCAACACTCCAGCCACTCACTACGTGCCATGCATCCTACTATCCCCGCTAACTCCAGCTAAGCGTGATCTAGTACGTTGCCTTCCTTTGTGCTCCCATGTAACTGCGTGCCTTGGCCTGTGTGTCGCACATTTCTCTGATGGGCTGGCGGACGCTGCCACCTGTTCAGTCAATTAGAGGCCCAATTTGTCTCTCATTGAGGGTAGAATTGGGGCTCATCCTTTTGGAGCTGAACGAGAGACCCCTTTGGGGAACCAGGAGAGGCACAAAACCAAAGAAAGAGAAAATGAAAAGAAAACAAGAAAGAAAGAAAGAAAGAAATGCATGGGATTTATAAAAAAATCGTGCCACACTATCCACTTATAATATATGTATAATTTGTGCTTCATTTATACATGTATGCAATTTATATAATGAAAGTTTCAAAGCATGGCATTTATGAAAATTTTCCTATAAATAAGGGACTCTTGATGATCATTTTTGCACTATCTCATATTAAAATAAACATATGCACAACATAAATTAATAATTCAATAAAATCTTGTTGATAATTCTATGAAAATAGAGTGATTTTCTACTTGATTGCATAAATTTTTATTATGTTCTAGGCATTTTAATTTTATTTAATTTTATTTTATTTTTATTTTACTTGATTTGACTTGATTTGATTTAATTTAACTTTGTAGAATTTTATTTTATTTTAATTTTTTCCAAGTTATTTATTTTTTTCCTCTTACATTACTAAATTAAGCATAAGGGCAAATATGAAAATTTAGAGCCAAAATGGGCTCAGAACGAAAAGAAAATTTAAAATTTGAATATAATTCACTAAGCCACTAGGCTATGATGACATCAACTCGATTAGGACCGTCAAATCACATCTTCAGTAGCCCAAATGGCGCATGTAGCTCACACCCAACAACCGCACACTCCGGCATTTCCAGAGCAACACTCCAGCCACTCACAACGTGTCATGCGTCCTACTGTCTCCGCTAACTTCAGCCGAGTGTCATCTACTGTGTTGCGTTCCTTTGTGCTGCTATGTAAACGCGTGCCTTGGCCTGTGTGTCGCACACTTCTCTAATGGGCTATCGAATGTTACCACCTGTCCAGTCAATCAGAGTCCCAATTTGTCTCTCCTTTGGGGTGGAATTGGAGCTGATTCTTTTGGGAGCTGAACGAGAGACGCCTTTGGGGAACCAAGAGAGGCACAAAACCAAATAAAGAGAAAATAAAATAAAAAAGAAGGAAAATAAATTTACAGTTTACGATTTTATTTTTAGGTTTAAGGATTTAGGTTTAGTTTTAGGTTGGGATTTTTATTTTTATTAAAACACGATTAGTTTATGAAGCTACGAAAAGGAGGAAGAGTAATAATGAAAATGAGGAACTTGGAGTATATGACATCTCCTTTTGGTAATTTTTTTTGTCTCATTTTTATTTTTCTTATTTTGTATATTTAGAGAATTTTGAATATTGATGTTATTTATTTTTACTTTTATTTTTGGTTTTATTTTCATATGTGAATTAATTTTGTGTTCTAGAATTCTAATGAATCCTTTTAATGGATTTTAATTTTTTTTGATTGGTTACTTATTGTTAAAAATTGTCTATTTTATTATGTGTTTAATGCTCTTAGTGATTTGGCCATTCATTATGAGATTTTATTACACTTCAATGAATTTGAGAGAGGGAATATTTTAGATCTTGATTAATAATAGGGTAGCATGTGCAATTTGGAATATGAATATATCCTTAGGACATGTGTAAACATTTTGAATGCTTGAACTTAATGAATTTGCTCCTATTAATTCCTCATTAGAATATAGAGGTTCTAACTAACTTGAATATTTCTACCATAGTTTATCGGATGAGGCAATTAGATAATTTCTTTCATTTGACTAACAAACTCATTAATTAAAATTAATCAATTAGGGGTAGATTTAATTCAAATCAAGTTAATTAGATGAAACTAGATCCTTAGAGCTTACTTTTATTATTGTAGGTTCATTTATTTTATTTTAAATTTTAATTTCATTAGTTTTTTAGTCAATTATTTAAATAATCTTAGAGTTAATATAATTTCTGTAATTAATGAAAATTAAACACAATCTCAGTGGGAACAATATTTTTCTCATCATTATATTTGTTTATGTGATATTTTGAACTTGCACTTGTTCATTAAAACCCCCATCAAATTTGAGTCACCAATAATAAACTAAACTATAACATTACAAATCCACCATAACATACAAATAAAACTAAAAATTCAAGAAGTCTTAATAATTAAAATTTTTGTGTGTATATATAATTTGAGTTTCATGGCAGTTCAACTTTTGGAGTGAGAATTTTTGGACTCATACTAATTCAAAATTCCTCCCAACCCAATTAAACTGTGCTAAGGTTGACTGGATTCCCAGTGAACATCCCAACTAACAAGAATATTGGTATTTAGGAGGACATCTCGCCTGAAAGATATGCATTCAAGCCCATTTAATTTTCAAAGAAAAAAAAGACTTTTTAGTGTTTTCATTGCTATATATATGTATATTATATATACATATATATATATATATATGCATAAATGGACTTGGTCCTTTCTTTGCTGATGGATAGCTTGATGAAAAGCATGCAGCCTAACATTGTAACCAATTTTCTACAGAATATAGAAAGAGGCAAAGAAATGGCCTGCGCTACCCGTATCATTCTGACATATGATTTGCTAGCTATACAAGACTAATATTGATGTGGTGTGTCGCGTTTTTATGTGTATAAGTAAATTTTTAAATCGAATCATCTTTTCTAAAGAGTACTAAATACTCAACTTGTTTCAAACCAGAATTTAATTGTTAGAAAAATAAACAGTAACGCAAATCCTTGTTTTTTTTTCCTATTTTGTTTTTGGTCAACTATGTGGATGGCAATATAACTCCTTTTTTTTTCTGTTGGTTAAAAGAAAAAGCAATGCCGACGTCATCAAAAAATTTAAACATGTCTCGATGAACTTAGCATGCGACCATCTAATTAAGATATATTACAATAATGTGATGATCATTTCAAAAAAAAGGATGGTTGTTTGTTTTCTCTCAATTTATTAATGAAATAGCAGTTTATCTGCCAAACAAAAGACAAATTAATATACAAAAATGATCGGGCACATATAGACATATTTCAAAGGGTTTTTATTTTTATTTTATGTTGTCCCAATTTTGTTGTTTTAATTTGCTTCCCTCCTAATTATTGTATTTTAAAACTTACACACCATAACAATATCATATATATATATATATATGTGTGTGTGTGTGTGTGTGTACAGGTTTCTCAAAACTTACACACCATAACAATATCATATATATATATATATATGTGTGTGTGTGTGTGTGTGTACAGGTTTCTCATAATCTATTATAACCTGAATTTTTGAGTAACTTTCTTATTAATTCTACATAAATATTCATCCTTTTGTACGAGTGAGAAAAACATTTATGCCCAAAGCTGCAAGTCTGAACAATCTATGGGCGGCTAATTATACTGTCAACAATCGGGTAATGTGTCAACATTAGTTGTATATTTCTTTTTCTCCTGAGCTGTATACATATATATATATATATATACACACGCATACGCAGGTACTACTTTGTCAACAACGTACATAGTTGATGAGAAGGCTTCTTTTTTCTTTTTTCTTTTTGTTTTTTTTTTTTTGAGGGGGAGGTTGATGAAAAGTTTTTCTTTTCTAACTTGTGAAGAAAGTCTATCTTATTATTTTGAATATAAAAAGCATATGCCGAATTTATATTCTCTAACCCGTTGAATGTTATGGTCCAAACATATGAAAGTCAAACTATGTCCATGATGTAATCAATATATTCAGACAAGTCTTTGATAAAAAAAAAAAAATGAGGGTCTCTGTCAAACAAACTTTAGTTGGCGAAGAGTTAGTGGCCCACATTGATAAGCTCACGTGGGACCTATTTGAGCAGCAAACGGATTATTTACAGATGCTATATATGCGTATAGCAACAGTGTAAAACATCATGGGCAAGTTGACACATCTTTATTGGGGGGAATGTCATCCTGGTGTCCTCTGGTTGAACATTTTCAAGAACGCTTGAAAATGCAAGTGGAATTATGAGTTAGAACTTAAATACCGTAATATATGAAAGCTTTACACTATATACAGTTAAAATTATTAGTTTCAATGACAGTTAAAACACACTCCAATTTAGTACATTAGTGTTTGAAAGATCCCACTTATCTTGTTGTTTTAAAAAGTATTATCCAGATACCCTCAATTCAGGAGTGGAAAGGCCTAGGCTGTGCAAGGTTAGGGGTGGCAAGGCTTGGACTATCCAATGATGGGGAGTGACAGGGGACACTCGCTGGTGGGTGAAGGCTTAGGTTTCATGTTTGTGTGGGTGATGAGGCTAGGTCGCTGGTAGGTGAGTTAAAGGGAAACAAGTCGACACAAATAATGGTGGGGACTTGGGTTGCTGGTGGCTAGGAGGCGATTGGGCTTGAAGGAGGGCTGCGAGGCTTGGATACAAAAATAAAAAATGCACAAAGAAAGAACAAAAAAACTAAATGGCTCACACGCACGCTTTGCATAAAATAGTTGCACGCAAGGTATTATTTAATGCAATGGTTCTTACAGTAGATATTAGCCACCATACCACCAAAGGCCTTCCAAAAAAAAAAAAATGAATAAAAAGAACTAAAGAGAGCATTAGAGAAAAACCATATCCTTATGCCCACCATGTTCATGTTCTATGGTTCCGAACAAAGTGGGGCTCTTTCCCTTCTGATTCCTCATGCCTATGAGATCCACCCAGATGATATGCAGAGGTAATGCTTGGAGATTCTCCCACAAAAACTGTTGTAATGTATCAACAACCACATTGGTGAGCTTAACAGAAGAGGATGTGGATAAACACAATTCCATGCAACTTTGTGAGGAGAAGGAAGATGTAAGGTCCCTAAGTGAGGGTTAGTCGTTTTTAATAAATTCAATAAAGATTAAAAAATAAAATAAAACTTCAAAAGAAATTTGCCCAATACTTAAATGAAAATTCTCAAATCAAAATAAAGTAAAAACAACAAAAAAAAACCACGGTTTAAAGTAGCATTTTTAATTTAATAATATAAAATTGTCATCATCATCACTCTAACTCTCAATAAATCTTAATATAGTCATAGATAGTAACACACAATGCTTAAATCATAATGAAGAACATGCTTAATAAACGAAACGGTTCCAACTGAATACAGTTACGTAGCTTCCTTAACTATTTTTCTCGTAGCCACCTCACACTTTGTGAGTTCTACAAAGATAAAAATATCGGGGAATGAGCGACAACTTGCTCAGGAGGAAAAACCATTACTCACCTTTAGGTTTTATCATGTACCTCATTAATACCTGCATGGTTAGTTATTCAATAACATTATATAAGTTATGAAATTCATTATAATCATATCTAGTGAATACCTTGCGTTAATCATTACTAAGTTTCATACATTTACATATATACATATATCATAATTAGTCAATGTTCATCGGTGTCGACAATGCAATGGAGTATCACATCACTCTTCTCAATAAAATCAAATGGGCGCACTTGACCACTCTATAATCATTCCAAGAGTACTTAGTGAAGGGACATCAAGCCCCAAATCCTCACTAAGTAGTTTCCTATACAGTGTGTTCTGAGACTTTCGACCCAAATGAGCATCGTCGCCTCCCCCTATTTACCTTTTAGGGTGTTTGTGCCTAATGACGTAACTGCTGCCCTCTTCATGTCTTACAATTCCCCTCATAATCTCTAGTTATGTTTAGAGTCAATATTTCCTAAAAATGCTTCTCAATTTATATCAACACCTGTCAAATCAGTTTAACTTCGCTGTATATTACAGGACCAGTTCGTATTACGTGTTATCAGTGATATTTATATTATAACAATTCAACATATATATACATATATATCTTGCAATGTAAAGAACCAAATTTAATTCCACAAACCTCACAAAAGATGAGTAATATATTCCATATCTCTTGGCAAATTTACTGCTGATAACTTCTAGCTCATGAAACCAGGTTCATCACGTAAGCTTCAAGTACATCGTTATCCTAAGATATACAAAATAACCATACTTTAACTTAAATTCTATTCTATAATCATGCCAATTTGCCATCTAATTTTATTAGTGTGCCATAATAATTAATATGAAATCCTTGGAACATTTTATAATACAAAACGACGAAAAATAGATGAGTTTAGACTACACGACCGGCCTGCTGATAAAACTGCCCACTTTTGGACTGCTTGGTTGGCCTGCCAATAAGCTGGATTTGGTGTGCCGGTCAAGTTTGGCCTATCGGCTGGTAAGGTCCGACCTGTCGAACCTGCTAACTAGTCCAACCTGCCGATTAGCTAATCTGGCCTGCCTACAAACGCAAAATCTGGAAAACTTTAGTTTTTCGTTCTTAGAGATTTTGAGCTTCAAAGTTTGATCCAACCTATTTTTTCAAATCCCAAAACGTGGAGGGGAATATCATACTTAAACACATATAAACCATTTTCCCTAAATTTTTCAAGCTCAATATGCAAATCTAAAACCAAAAATCAAAACTTTTCAAAGCTAGCTCAAGAACTCATTTAAAACAAAATTTTAAGTAGATCAAGTTTCAAAAATGCTGTATAACCATCCCTAAACATCAAAAACACATCTCTCACAAATTTTATGATAAAACACAAATTTTAAATCAAAGTTTTAGTTTAGAAAATCTCACCTCAAGCTTGAAGAAAATGGAGATTTTGCTTGCAAAATCCTTCATCCTTGTTTTATGATGATGGAGGATTGAAGGAAATAATTTCAGATCTTTCTCTTGATTTGTAAAAACTGGGTTTGCTAATCTTTGATTTTAAAGCAAACAAGAGGAGATGAAGAGGAGAAACGAGATAGAGTTGACGTGAGAGGAAGAAGCAGAAGAAAAAGAAAAAGAAAAAGAAAGAGAGGGAGATAGGGAATGGGGCAGATAGGCTAATTAAGTCTTCTTTAGAGACCTTGGAGCATATGACGTCAAATGGCATTTTTGAAATAAATTAGAAGTTTTAAGGGCATTTTGATCAATATACTAAATAGGTGTAGAAACATTTTAGAAAATTTTGAAAATAGGTAGAATAAATAATATGGATTATATTGATATGAAACAAAATTTTACAAAATTTTAATTGGTACACTAATAATTAATTTACTCATAATTATATCCGTTAGAAAAATAACAGTTGTTACAACTCTACCCTCGTCAAAGAAATTTCTTTCTCGAAATTTCAAATCTATGGTGTAAGTAATAATCATAAATCTCTTATAATTCCATTTTCGACTCTACACTCTCAATGTTATTTGCCTCCAAATGTGGGTTACCATATGTCCATTCATTTACTTAAAATATCAATCTTACTCTAAATACCTAATCCCTTGACAAGAGTGTTGCTAACAGGTTTCGTATTTATAACACTGCATTATTGTCTAGGAATCTGATTAGAAAAGTGCATAGGCTGATCATGCTATTTTCTAGTCATTCATTGTTTTTGGACCGTTGTTTATAATTAAATTAAGGAGATCGACATATAGGAATATTTGTGTACCTTGCCTTGGGGTCACTTTTTCTTTCTAAGTAAGAAAAAGTCTCGGATGGTTAGTTTCATATCCCAACTAAAATAAATTTAAAAACATAATAATTATAAGAGAAATAACACAAGCATTGATATTAAAAACGTATATTGAAATGATACATAGAGAGATTAGCAGGAATCTCGTAGTTGTAAACAAAATCGACGAATCCTCCTATAAACAACTATTGTCTCTCATAATACAAACATTCAACCTAAATAATATACATATATTTTTTCTACGGAGCATTCCCATAATTACTTTGAGACTCGTACAAAATACTAACAAAATACCATACATTACAAACATGACACGGATACGTTTTGAGAGTACAAAGCACTCTGTATAATCAGTTATCCTAATCATGCATGCTTAGAGAATGTTGAACCATCGATAATGGGATGTGTTTCGAGAGTATTAATTACGCCGTATCACCATCCATCCCCACATTGGAGTCAATGAATCTAAAATTTTTAACAACAACATGTTACAAGAGTTAGAGTACGTGGAAGAAAGTGATTATTCGAGACACAAATAATACGGATGTATATGTTGTGGGTAAAACCAAAAGATTATAGGTGAAGATTTAAATCTATAGGCCACGTTGGGCTTCCTTTCTCCAAATCAAGCTAGGACGTTGAAGTGTCGGATTTTGGACGTATGAATTGCATCTTATCTAGCAATTTCTCAACTATTGAAGCAGTAGCAAAGATTTGTCTCACCAACTCTACAATCAAGTTTTGTTCCACAACGTAATCTAAAAATTTTAAAAGATCATCATAAAAACCATTTACATTCAAAAGTCCTAAGGGTTTGGAGTGAATGCCCAATAAATTCATGCTAGCAACTATGAATATTTCGTTAAGAGTGTCTAGACCATCAGGTAATGCTATAAAAGCATCAAAATTATCGATCATGGTTTTAAGACATTCAAGGATGTCCAAAACTCTTTTCTCCCTACCTATGGTTTTCCCACAAAGATTCCATTTAGGTAGGACACGAAGGATAATCCCTATGACTTCAGTACCACTAGACTTAGTTGCTATTGCCACACTTTGTATGTCTTGCGGCTTCTAGATAGACTTTATCTTTCCAAGGGTTGGAACCATAAAAGATACATACATTCTTTATTTTCATGATTGAATGGGAGATAGATATGTTTAGTTAGTACGACTGATTGACTCCTTTTTTTTTTTTTTTTTTACTTTAAGCCTGCTCTATCTAAATTTGATTCCTGAATGGGATTTTAAAGATGATGAAAATGCAAAAAGACTATGGAGAATTGAGTTTTGAAAATAACTTTTGAAAAATTGAGTTTCCGACTGTATAACTTTTGACGATTGAAAATAATTTGACAAAAGATATCCCGACATGATTATAGGCCTTTTAACAAATGTACACCAAACCTAGAAAATTTATATAAACGACAAACTACTATAGAACGTTTGAAATATGAGACGTAAATCTTGGAATGTATGGATAAGTTTCAAAAACTCAAACATTGGCAGTATAACATGTGATGTATCTGACATGATAATATACTTTATTTTATTCTATTTATTATTATTATTATTATACATGTACACATATTTAAGTAAACAATAAACTAAAAGAGACACTAATTATTTAACACTTACTGTGAAAATCCAAAATAAGCAAATACTCTAAATACAAAAACAGTTTTCACATAAAAGAGACACAAATTATTAAACACATACCATAACAATTTCAAACAAGCAGTCACTCAAACAACCTCCATAAAGTGAGGACATATTCCCCATCTGGTTTCCTTACGATCTGGCAAACTTGATCTTGAAATGCCATATTTCTAAGACGTTATCTTTCTGCATGGAATTTAGGCCAGAGTTTAGAAATTGCACCTTGAACATATCCATTAAGATGATCTTGAAGAGAAGCATAGAGGTCATCCAAGTTTTCCTCAGAAAGTCCATCTGTGTAGAAATTTATTTTATCCTCTTTATTTATAGATACAAACCTAGCTGAAGTACATTTACCGTTACAATTTTGTCATCCATATTTGTTACAAGTGATCACGATAGCACAAGCTCTTCTTTTCATTACACTATGACTAGTGCCTATACTTGTTAAACTGACGTCTTAATTGAAGTCACTCGAATAAATCTTGCCTTCTATCAACATCCTTACATCACTAGGGATGTCAAAACGCCTAAAAATCTACAACCGAGCAATCTTAGTCTTGTATTTCTTCCTGAAAACTTTCTAGGAGAGTGATAGAAAATATTTTCTTAGGTGTTGGTACTTTGGGTCCATGGTACGAGGAAAAAATGATAAATAGCAAAGAAAAATTAAGATAGTAAGTTGTAGAATTCTAGAAATCCTTTTTCTTTTACAGAGAAAAAGAAAAAGATCTAGAGAGAAGGAAGAGGATTTGAGGGAGAGAGAGAGTGAAAAATTTAGAGAGAGGGTGAGCTCAAGAAATAAGCTCCTATGTACAGTAAACATATATATAGACAAGGTTGGGGCACTATGTATGACATGTATAAAGACCACATGCGAAAAACGGCATTTTGTTTTTCCTCTAATGGACCGAGCTAGTCCAAATTTTGAACTAGGCCTAAGTATTCTGGGCTGGAATGGGCCGGGTTGTTTCGAGCGTTAATATTTTAGAACAAGTTAAACAACAAGCATGAAATTGAAGCCCAAATCGTACAGGTCTTGAAGCCTAGTTTGAAGGCCAATTGAAATAGAGTTAACTGAGATAAACAACAAGCTCGATTAATTAACAATCAGGGGTCCTTTTGAATGATATCCAAATTGTTCTATAACAACAAAATCCTCTTGCAACTCAAATAATTTGCTTTAATTAAAACCTTATTGAACAATGCATATACCTCTATCTTATCATTAATACCCAACATCTATCAATAGATTCACTATTAACACTGCCAAGGGTTTGAATTTGACTAATCTCAAAATTAATACACTTTTTATCTTTCAACTTAAATCACATCATTTGGTGAAGGTCATTGGTGTTACTACTTAAGAACATGTACAATTCTCACAATCTCACCTATACAATCTTTAATTCCTCATAGAAGAAAATCTCTAGTAATCAAGAGATTCACATCTAAACATCTAAAAATTAAATCTTCCATCATAAAGGTCTAAAATCGTCGCATATACTTTGAATATTATGATTTACTCAAGGAAATTTCTATTAATCATTTTTACATTATATCCTTCGTAAAGACCCTTGACGCCACTTAAATATAACATACACAACATAAATATCCCAACCTTGAAATTCATACATTCTTTGACTTTACAAAATCTCAACATACCAAAAGATTAATATTTATCTCATTCTAGGTTCAATGTCATGGGTTCCTAATTTGTCTCATATTCCTCAAGTAAATAGGGCCTCTAAGAAAATTTATCGAGAATTAAGTACTCCATGGAGTCAAAGCATAATCACTACATATGTTTGAATTAATTATTAAGAATTTGACACAACCATGCCAAATCTTGAAATCGACAACTCAAGCCTTGTATTTCTTTTCATTTCTTACGAGATAAAAGGCTTATAGATCCTTGTAGCTATACAAATCTCTCTTATGCAATCTACCTATAAATTCATTTCATATAATTATCGCACCCGTATAACTGTTACTATCTTTATTCTAGGGATTCTTCATGTCGTGACATCCTCCTAGATTGTATAAATGAACTTGAAGGTTTGATTTGATGATGGTATTTTCAAACAATTAAACCGTTTCAAAATAAAAAGTAGTGCTACATTCCTTAGGTTAAACGAACCTAGGCTCTGATGCCACAAAATTTTATAACGCCCCTAAGTGGGGGTTAGTAGTTTTTAATAAATTAAATAAAGATCAAAAAATAAAATAAAACTTCAAAAGAAATTTGCGTGGGACTTAAATGAAAATTCTCAAATCAAAATAGACATTAAAACAACAATCAAACTGTAGTTTAATGTAGCCCCTTTAATTTAATAATATAAATTGTTATCATCAACCCTCAATACATCTTAACACAGTCACAGATAGTAACACATGATGCTTACATCATAATGAAGAACATTCTTCACAAATGAAGCGGTGGCAACTGAATATAATTACATAGTTTCCTCAACTATTTTTCCCGTAGTCACCTCACAATTTATGAGTCTTGAAAAGATGAAAATATCGAGGAATGAGTGACAACTTCCTCCGTAGGAAAAACTATTACTCACCTTCAGGTTTTATCATTTACCATATTAATACCTGCATGGTTAGTTATTCAACAACATTATATATCTTATGAGATTCATTATGATCGTATCTAGTGGATATCTTATGTTACTCATTACTAAGTTCCGCACATTACATGTATACATATATCATAATTAATCAATGTTCATCAATATCCATAGTGCAATGGAGTATTACATTACTCATCTCAACAAAATCGAAATGGGCACACTTTACCACGTTACAATCATTCCAAAAATGTTCAGTGAGCCCTAAATCCTCACTAAGTCATTTCCCATACAGTGTGTTCTAGGACTTTGGACCCAAAGGAGTGTCGTTGCCTCCCCTTTTTACCTTTTAGGATGTTCATGCCTAAGGATGTAACTGTCACCCTCTTCACGTCTTACCATTCTTCTCATAACCTTTATTTATGTTTAGAGTTAGTATTTTCTAACCATGCTTCTCAATTTAACCAACACATGTCAAAGTTGTTTATCCTTGCTCTACATAACAGGACGAGTTCACATTGCTGTGTTTTCAGTAATATTCATATTATAATAATTCAACATATATATATATATATATATTGTGTGATGTAAAGAACTAATTTTAATTCCATGAAACCTCACAAAAGATGAGTAGTGGATTTCCTACCTATTGGCGATTATACTGCTAATAACTTCTAACTCACGAAACCAGGTTCAACACGTAAGCTCCAAGTACGTCATTATCCTAATATATATAAAATAACCATACTTTAACTTAAATCCTACTCTATAATCATGCCAATTTACCATATATTTTTATTAATATACTATAATTATTAATATGAAATCCTTGAAACATTTCGTAACACAAAACGACAAAAAACAAATGAGTTTGGACTACATGACAAGTCTGCCAATCAACTACTTTTGGCCAACAGATCAAACTACCCATTTGTGGACTGCTTGGCCGGCCTACCGGCCAAGTTCGGCCTGTTGGTTAGTAGGGTCCGGCCTATCAAACCTACCAACTAGTTTGGCCTACCAATTGGTTATTCCGGCTTGCCAATAGACGCAAAATCTAGAAAACTCTAGTTTTTCATTCTTAAAGATTTTGAGCTTCAAAGCTCGATCCAACCAATTTTATGAAGTCCTAGACCATGGAGGTAAATATCATACTTAAACACATGTAAACCATTTTTCCTAAATTTTTCAAGCTCAACCTAGAAATCTAAAACCAAAAATCAAAACTTTTCAAAACTAGCTCAAGAACTCATTTAAAACAAAGATTTAAGTGTATCAAGCTTCAAAAACGTGTATAACCATCCCCAAACATAAAAAATACATCTCTCACAAATGTTATGCTAAAACACAAATTTTAAATCAAAGTTTTAATTTAGAAAATCTTACCTCAAGCTTGAAGAAAAGGGTGATTTTGCTTGCAAAATCCTTTGTCCTTGTTTTATGATTATGGAAGATTAAAGGAAATAATTTTATATCTTTCTCTTGATTTGTTAAATCTAGTTTCGCTAATCTTTGATTCTGAAGCAAACAAGAGAAGGAAGGATGGGGGAAACAAGAGAAAGAGAGAGAAAGTTGACGTGAGAAGAAAAAGAAGAAAAAAAAGAAAAAGAAAGAGAAAAAGATAGGGAATGGGGCAGGTGGGCTAATTTAGTCTCCTTCGAAGACTTTGGAGCATATAATGGCAAATGGAATTTTTAAATAAATTAGAAGTTCCAAGGACATTTTGGTCAATATACTAAATAGGTGTAAAAAATTAAAAAAAAATTTGAAAGTGGGTAGAATAAATTATATGGCTTAGATTTTACATGAAACAAAAGTTTACAAAATTTTAATTGACACACTAATAATTAATTTTGTCATAATTATACCCGTTAGAAAAATAATGGTTGCCACAGTAAAGCTTTAAAGGAATTGATGAGGGACTGTGAGACATTCCAAGATAAGCTAGAGATTGCAAACACACAACCTGTTACTATTGTGATAAAGGCTTAATCCAACCAGAACCAATTCATGAGGTTTGTTGATGACCTTAAGGATGAAAGGATGCATAGATACTCTGAGTTTCTTGACTATTGATTGTTCATGAACTTGTCATTCATCTGCGATAGCAATGGAAATCAAACAAACATGGATGGCGGCCACCTTATCGACAGAAATTTGCCACATAGTGCAACTATTGAAACTCAAATTTCTTCATTGTTTTCATTCATTTGTAATTAATAATGATTTAAAAAGATTATATTAAATCAATGACTGTTATGCAAGCATAAAGTGTTTCAGGAAGTAGAAGTTTCTCCATATTACACTATAATAACCATTAGTTATCATGTTGAACAATAGACTCACATAATCTTTTAGAGGAATGCTAGGGTCACTCTCTTTGTCACTCTCCTTAACACTCTCTATCTTCTCCCTTTGACGCATGTCATTCAACTTACCTAAGAAAGTGGGGCTTCATTTCAAACCATCTTTTTGTAGATTATTACAAACTTGTCATTCTTGAGTCTTACATACTGTTTAAGTATTATAATTTTATACATACTGAATTTATTTTTTAAGGTGATTTATGTTTTCTTTTTTAGTTAATAAATGTATATTTTCAATATTGATTAGCAAAAAAAAAAAAAAAAGTAAAAACTTTCAACATGCAGTATTTTGAAAACAACATATGTACCCTAAAACACCCTTATGTTGGATTAGTAGTATTTAGTAAATATAAATATATTTTACAATATTATTTCAAATCATTAAAACAGTATCCATATGTCTTTAAAATAAAATAGAATGAGAATATATTTAAAATTTCAATTCACAGTTTAGTGTAGTACCAAATATTAAAAGTATAATCATCATCATTATTATACAGATCCCAGTCGTTAGATAATTGAAGACCTACAGTTTAAGAGTTGATCAAATGAAATATATATAAAGCTAAAAGAAACTCTGACACGTCACAGACAACATTGTCGTCTACTCCTAGTCAGATATATTACACTAAACTCCACCCAAGAGGTAAAAATAACAGGAAATGAGTATCGACGTGCCCAGTAAGAAAACCATTACTCATCTTTAAGTTTTATTATTTACCGTATTAACACCTGTATGGTTAGTTTATTTCGAACATAATATTATTTACTTTTGAGCAATTATTATGTCATAACTGGTGAATGCTCTATAGATGAACTTTACCTTTTTTTATATAATATTATTTATGCTTAAATAATAATTGTCAACATCCACAACAAAACTTAGAATTTCATCTCTCTACTCATCGTAATCCCCAAAAGGCTCATTTAATAACTCAAAACACCAAATCATGAGTTGTCAGTGAGGGAACATAGAGTCCTGAATCCTCACCAAGATGTTTCCTGTATAATGTGTTCTTAGAATTTCAACTTAAGGGAGTGTCGATGCCTCCCCCTATTTACCTTTTAGAGTATACTTGCCCAAGGATGTAACCATCGCCCTCATCACATCTCACCATTCTCTCTTATCCCTATCGATATGTTTAGAGTCCGTATTATCTAACCATGCTTCTTAAAATTTTATTAAAACATGTCAAATCACTTGACCTCCTTGTACACTATAGGATGAGTCCATAGTATTGTGTCCTAAGTGGTATTCATATAATAATATTAACAAAATAATATATAATTTATCTTGCAAAATAGATAAAAAATTTTAATCAAACATAACATCACAAAAGTTGAATAATAGAATTCCTATCTCTTTCACAACTTATCTACTGATAACTTCTAGCTTGTCACTATCACCATTTATGTTCCAAATATCTTGACAACCTTATGTCATATATAATTAGAAATTATCCTGACAATATCAGCATTAAAATTATCATTATGTCAATTTATTTATTAGTGTGTCTCATAAACAATTTGACTATAAATATGCATGTAAATTGGCACTGCTATGGTAAAACAACATCTTCTATAGTGCAATAGTGAAATCTACAGTGAAATGAAGTTGTATCGTTAGCACTATTCAAGCTGCAATAATGACGCATCTGCAGTACGCTCTTTTTTAGCTACTATTGTCGTTTTTGTTCAGGAAATTTTTCCAAAACTCCAATTCATGGTTTCTTATATTTTTCTCTAAATTTTGGTTCAGAATAAGTACAAAAGTTCACCACATACACATAAAATACTCTACATAAAATTCCTCAAAAATATATTCATAATAATAATCATAGTATTAATCAATAACATGCTTTCACAACATATTATTGTTCAATACAGTGGAGGAAATACTTACAAAATTGTTTAAGAGGTTGGATAGAATTCTCTTTATTGCTTCTCTTTTCTTTCTCTCTCTATCTCATTCCCTCTTGCTCTTTTTTCTTCATCTCTCTTTTCTCTTTTGGTTTCTCTACCGTGGGGGAAAGAATGAAAAGTTAGACTTATATAGAAGAAATGGAAAGGAAGCAATATTTGGCCCATATATTGTATTTTTACGCAAATGGAAGTAAGGAAGGAGGAAAAAAAAGACAAAAAGAAAAAAGAAAAATAAGAAAAGGATAAGAAGAGTTTAGGAGCATGCGAGGAAAATTAGAAAAAGTCAATGAGAAAAAGGTAGTCCTCAAGGAGAAGGAAAAAAAAAAAGAAAAAGAAAAAGAAAAAAAAGGATATTACATACCCCTTCAAAAAAATGAAAACAACGAATATACATCGTGTTGTGAATCAAGTATGTGTATGTGTGGATGCCACCTTTTAGTATGCCATGAGTTACATGTAAAGGTTTTATTACAAATTTATAATTCATATTTAGACCACGTTATCTCACCATTAAATCTCTCCTAATATTGTGCATTATATCTTTCTTAATTGTATATGTAACCTATGTAAGTTATGTCTACTGCTATTACCTCTAGATATGATTTTTGGCCTATAAAAAGATGTTGTGCTAAGTTTGTATGTTTATCCTTCACAAGTGAAAGTATAGAAAATTGCATTGTCTCTCATTTTCTCTTGTGTCTTCTCTCTTATTCTCTTTAGTCTTTTCTTATATTTTGCTTTGTTTTATGACATGTTATCAGCAAGAGTTCTAACCATCATTTCTCGTCAAGGTAAAATTTTTGTAGAGCATATTGTTGCTTCCTAATATTTGTCTTATTTCTTATTGTTGTAATTGGTTCTTAGTGCTTATTATTTTAGTTAGCATCTATATATATCGTTGTTCCTTTTCTATGCTTATCGTAATGCCTTAACATACATTCGTTTGTACACCTTGTTTTAGTTACAACTTATATATATCTCTTTACAATTTTGCACTCACGCATGTATATTGATATTAATAATTTGTTCTCACGGGATGGATATACATGTACTTGTCTTTATTAGAATGTAACTTATGAGTCTATAGAATGACTAGTCTTACGAGTCTATACAGAATTAAAAAAATATATTTATTTTATTATGATGGTCATATATATAGTTATTATGTTTCAATTCTTTATTAACATAATAAATAGGATTACCATTATTTTTTTATAGTGGAGTATGTCATTTTCTTTTATTAATAATAAATTCTCTAGAAATCACTTTATTATATGTACGATGAATGAACTTTATTATATAATTTTCTCTCTTCATTACTGCTATCAATGTTTTGTATATATTTCAATTTTTTAATTACAACATATATTGTTAAATGTTGAATATGTTTATTGGTAATCAAAATTGTTTCATGTAGCATTTTTTTAAATATATTGCCATTATTGTTATGTAACGTTCATATATATGTATATATCTGACTTTATTACTTGTCATATAAGTTTACAAAATGTCAAATCTTATGAAGCTGAGTTCATTGTTCTTGATATTTTTGGCAAAAATTATTTGGCATGGACTCTTGATGTTGAGATCTATCTTGATGCTATGAACCTTGGAAATACAATAACATAAGGAAGTGACGCATCCTCATAGGATCATGCAAAGGCAATAATATTCCTTCGTCATCATCTCTATGAAGGATTGAAAACTAAATATTTGACAGTAAAAGATCCATATGTCCTTTGGAATAATTTAAAGGAAAGATATGACCACCAAAAGACTGTAATACTCCCTAAAGCTCACTATAGTTAGATGCACCTACGGTTGTAGGATTTCAAAACTGTGAGTGACTATAATTCCGCAATGTTTAAAATTCTTTTTCAATTAAAATTATGCAAAGAAAGTGTTACTAATGAACATATGTTAGAAAAACATACTTTATTTTTCATGCCCTTAATGTGCTTTTGCAACAGCAATATCCAGAGCAAGGCTTTAAAAAATATTTTGAATTAATAGCATTTCTTCTTGTTGACAAAATAATGAACTATTGATGAAAAATCATCAATCTCGCCCAACTAGATCAATGTCATTTCCTAAAGCGAATGCGGCATATGTTGAAGATCTTGGGCATGGTTAGCATGGTGGTTGTGGTCATAATCGTGGTTATTATAATCAAAACTCCTCAAATTTCAAGAAAGTTGCATCTCATCATCAAAAATAGGAGAAGAATGAGGAGAAACAACAAGAAAAGAGTTTTCAAAATAAAGCCCCTAAGAACAATGAAGGTACTTGCCATAGATGTGGCATGAAAGGACATTGGAGTCGTATATGTCGCACATCTAAACACTTTGTTAATGTTTATCAAGCTTCTTTAAAAGAGAAAGGAAAGAAGTGATGTAAGAACAGGCCAGCCTGGCCCATTCTCCTTAGGCCCACGTAGGCCGCGGGCCGGGCCAGCCCAACCCACAAATTTTGTAGGCCGGGCCAGGCCAGGCCGGTCCATATTAGAATTACCTTAGCCTGTGTAACGCCCCTATGTGGGGGTTAACAGTTTTTAATGAGATAAAATAAAAATAAATAATAAAAGTAAAACCTTAAAAATAAAATTTGCCCGGGACTTAAATGAAAACTCTCAACTCAAAAATAAAAATATAAACGACAAATAAACCACAGTTTAATGTAGCACCTTAAATTTAATAATATAAACTGTTGTCATCATCATTTTAACCCTCAACACATTATAATACAGTCACAGAAAGTAACAATTGATGCTTACATTATCATGAAGAACATTCTTTACAATTGAGCAGTCCCAATGTAATATAGTTACATCACTTCCTCAACTATATTTCTCGTAGCCACCTCACACTTAGTGAGTCCTGAAAAGATAAAAATATAAGGGTATGAGCAACACTATGCTCAGTAGAGAAAGCCATTACTCACCTTTATCATTACCACATTAAAATCTGCATGGTCAGTAAGTCACATCATATTCCAGATTATGAGGTTTATTATGATCACATCTTATGGATACCGTAGTTAATCATTACCAAGTGTCATAATTACACATTTATACAAATATTACCAATCATCATTGTTCCTAGGTATCCATGTTAAATTGAGTATCACTCAACTCATCGAAACCCAAATGGGCGCACTTGATCACCCTATAAACATTCCAAGGGTGTTCCGGTGAGGGGACATCAAGCCCCGAGTCCTCACCAAATCAATTCCTGTACAGTGTGTTCTGGGACTTTCAACCCAAGGAAGCGTCATCACCTTCCCCCTATTTTACCTTTTTGGGTATTCATGCCCAATGACGTAACCGCCGCCCTCTTCATGTCTCACCATTTCTCTATATTAAATCATTATTAATAGAGTCAGTTTTCCTAACCATGCTTCTCAATTTATAACATGTGTCAATTCATTATGTTCCTCGCCGTACAATACAAGACGAGTCCATGTCATAGTTTCATATGTGATACTCATATAATATCAGTTCAACATAGATATATATATATTGCGGCAAAACAATCAATTTTAATTCTATAAAAACCTCACAAAAATGAGTAATAGAATCCCTACCTTTTAAGCTTATCAACAGTCTCTTAATCCTGGAATCAATTAACGTTAGCTCCATACTCCCTTGATCCTAAGGCGTGCATAAGGACAATTAAAACTAAAGCACAACATACAACTACATTCATAAAATTCATTTTAATTTAATCTTAGAATTTCAAGAAATAACCACTACCCATAGAGGTATTACAAAGTTTAACAATATAAATTTTCTGTCTAGGGCATATACACTTAGACTTCATACATATGCTCCAAAATAGCAACAAACATATACTTAGGTTTAAGAACGCAAATTTGAATAATCCTTTAGTATAAAAGAAAATTTATAAATGAAAGACTAAATTTGTTCATAAGATTCTAACCTCGGATTATGGTTAGTTGGAAGCTTGAAATGGCTTCAAAACAGGTTCCTTTACTTCGGTATGACTGAAATTCTTGCTCAAATGGAGGTGATGGTGGCTGATTTTTATGGCTGCCTTGAAGAAGTTCTCTAAGTATTTTGCTTCAGCAAAGAAATGAGAAGAAGAGTGTGGGAACCGTGGAAGAGAAAGGAAGAAAAGATGAAGTCTTTGAAGAGAAGTGATAGAAACAATTATAGAGGAGACATGTTGAAGCATGTCACGGAGGAAATAAAGAAAATGAGGGTCAAGAGTAGTTGGAAAAGATATCCTTATGTCTCATCTAAAGACTTTAACACACATAATGCCAATATGACATTTTTGAGATTTATTAGAAGTTCTAAGGCTTTTTAGTAATCATACTAAATAAATATAGGAGAATTTTAGAAAACTTAAAAATAGATAAAAATAAATATTATAAAATAAATTTAAATGAAGCAATTTTTTTTTATACATTAAAAATTAATTTAATTACCTCAATACCCGTTAGGAGAATAACGGGTGTCACAGCTCTACCCCCCTTAAAGAAATTTCGTCCTCGAAATTTCAATTCTAGCAATACTAGTAAAAATTTTGATTCCATTATGATTCCAATTCCGAGTCTAAACCGTTAATGTTGTTTATCTTCCAAAGTTAAGTTATCGTATCTCCACTTATTTACTTGCATAATAAATCTTACTCCTAAATCCCTCAATGAGAGTATTTCTGACAAGTTTCAACTTATAACACCGTATAATAGTCTAAGAATCTGATCAGGCATACATATTGACCATACCATGATTCCAGTCCTTCATTGTCCATGGACTGTGATTTACAATCACATTTAAGGAGATTGCCAGAGAAATTTTATATACTTCATCTTTAGGTTCCTTTTCCTTTTTGAGTAAGGAAAAGTCAAATATATTTGATTTCATACCTCAACTAATAAACTAAAACATAATCATAAAACATATATCACAAACGCTTTTATTCAAAACTATACATTAAACTTACTCATAGAGATATTAAACGGAATCTCAGAGTTGCAAACATACCCGGCATATTTTTCATTAAACAGCTATCCTCATGACACAAACATTCAATCCAAATAATATACTCATATTTCATATGGAATATCCCCATAACTGACTCTGGTACTTCCACATAATATTAACAGAATATTACACATTACAAACATAATACGGATACGTTTCGAGAGTACAAGGCACTCCGTATACCAGCTATCCATATCATGCATGCTTAGAGGATACAAAAACATCGATAAACAAAAGATCGGACCTTAAGAAGGATGCGTTTCGAGAGCATCAAGTACTCCGTATCCAGCCATCCCGGCATTAGGCTCAATGAATCTAAAAGATTGAACAACGACGTACCACAAGAAACACAGAATACAAGGCAAACGGTTATTCGTAACACACAAAATACGGACACACATGCCTACATGCCAAAGATAAAACAAAAAGATTACAAATGGAGATTCAAATCAATTGGCCGCTCCCGGCTTTCCCTTTCCCATTCAAGCTTGGATGTTGCAGTGTCGGATTCTGGATGTATGATTTGCATTTTATCTATCAATTCCTCAGCTGTTGAAGCAGTAACAAAGATTTGTCTCTCCGATTCTGTAGTGATGTTTTCTTCCACAGCGTAATCTAGAAATTTCAAAAGACCGTCATAAAAACCATTTACGTTCAGCAGACCCAAAGGTTTGGAATAAAAGCCCAACAATTGCCCACAAGCAACTATAAATATTTCCTCAAGAGTACCTAGACCACCAGGTAATGCTATAAAAGCATCAGAATTATAGATTATGTCTTTAAAATTTTTAGGGATACTCCTGACTCCTTCTCCCTTACCTATGGCTTCCTTACAAAGGTTTCCTTCAACTGGAATATGAGGCCAAATTCTTACATCAGTAGCGTCGCTAGACCTAGCTGCTAGTGCCATATTTACCATCATTTTTATACTACCACCCCCATAGATTATGTTAATCTTCTTGTGTGCTAGGACTTGCCCTAAGTGATTTGCAGCTTCTAAATAAGCTTTATCTTTTCCAAGGCTGGAACCACAAAAGACACAGACATTCTTTATTTTCTTCGTGGACTGGGAGGTAGACATATTTGGTTTATAGAAGTGGTTGCTTAATGTCTGCTCCACTTAGACTTCGGGTTCTACATGAGATTTTAAAGATGAGAAATATACAAAAAGGGCTAAAGAGATAGACGAGTAGGTAATGAAAAGGTAATCCAAAGATTTAAACAAAATCTTGTGCGGATAAGAAAGTAAGATAAGGTGATTGATAGTTTACAGAAAATCTGATTCACTTTTTTGAAAAAGATTAGACTCTAATTGTATAACTTTTGACAATTGAGAACAATTTGACAGAAGACCCTCATGACACAACTGTAGACTTTTTGACAAATATACACAAAGTCTAGAAATTTAATATAAACGACAAATACTGTAGAACTTTTGAAATTTGAGACACAAATCTTGAAATATCTGGATAAGTTTTTCAAAATTCAAACATATTACTGTACCGTATGTAACGTGTCTGATAAGATAATATATTTTATTATATATATATTTAAGAAAATCATAAATTAAATAAGATATTAACACTTACTGTATCAATCTAATAATCACAATTATTTCAAACACAAAAGCAAATATTCTGAGTAAAAGAAAAACACAAACTGTTGAACATCAGCTAAAACTGCTTCAAATAAGTAAAGACTAAATAACCTTTATAGAACGATGACTTATTCCCCATCCAGTTTTCTTATGGCTTGGCAAACAGGATCTAGAAATACCATATTTCTGAGGCGTTGTCTTTCTGTATAAAATTTAGGCCAGAGTTTAAAAATAGCTCCTTGAACATATCCACTAGGGTGACCGTGGAGAGGAGGATGGATGCTATCCAAGTTCTCCTTTGAAAGTCCATCCCTACAAAACCTTATTTTATCCTCTCTATTCGTAGACATATAACCAGGTGAAGTACATTTACCGTTACAATTTTGTCTTCCACATTTGTTACAAGTGACCACGATGGCACGAGCTCTTCTTTTTATTGCACTACGACTGGTACCTGTTCCTGGTAAACCGACATCTTGACTAAAGTCACTCGGACGGATCTTCCACTCTATCAACATTCTCACATCACAAGGGATACCAAAACGCATAAGAATCCACAACCGAGTAATTCTAGCCTTGTATTTCTTTCTGAGAATCTTTTGGGAGAGTGATGGGAAATACTTTCTCAGGTGTTGGTACTTTGGGTCCATGATGAGATGAAAGAAGAGTAAATAGAAAAGAAAAATTAAGATAGTAAATTGCAGAATCCTAGAATTCCTTCTTCTTTTAGAGGAAAAGAAGAATTTCTAATGAAAAAGAAGAGGATTTGCGATTTAGAGAGAAAATAACAAATTAAGAGAGAAAAAGTGAACTCGGAGAAATAAGGTCTTACGCACAGTAAACGTATATGTAAACAATAATTAAACCACTGTATATGACACGTATAGAGACCACGTGGGAGAGACAGTGTGAATCAAACTGATTTAAGATTTGAACTAGGCCCAAATGTTCTAAGTTGAAAATGGTCAGGTTGTTTCGGGCCTTAACACATTTATAACAAGTTAAATAACAAACATAAAATTGAAAACCAATTCGTATGAATCTTAAACCCAATTCAAAGCCCACTATAGATAAAGTTAATTATGAACAACAAATCTAATTTAACGACAACAAGGATCTTCCTGAATGATATTTAAAATCATTTCATAACAACATAATCTTCCAGCAACTCGAATAATTTTGTTTTAATCAAAACCTTATTGAACAATACATACACCCATATGTTATTCATAATACTTAACATCTATCAATGGATTCATCATCATTACTACCAAGGGTTTAGAATGCGACTAACCTTGAAATCAATACGATTTACGTCTTCCAACATAGACCATATCAATGAACAAAGACACTTGATGTTACTACTTAAGAACATCTATAATCCCCACAATTCTACTCATACAATATATAATTTCCTCATATAACAAAACCTTAGGTAACCAAAAGATTCACTGATACACTTAAATACAATGTACGTAACGAAATATTCCAATTTTGAGATTCATGCATTCTAGACTTTACACAGTCTCAACAGACCAAAAGTCTAACATTTATCTCTCTCAAGATTCAATACCATGATTCCCAACTTATATCATATTCCTCAAATAAATAGAACTTTCAAGAAAAGATATTGACACTTATATGCTCCATCGAATCCACACATAATCATTACTTAGGTTTGAATCAATTACGAAAAATTTGGCATATCTATGCCAAACTTTAAAATCAATAAATCAAGCCTTATATTTCTTATTGTTTTTCACGAGACAAAAGGCTTTTAAATCCTCGTATCTACACGAATTTCTCATCGTTTATACGAATTAGATATGCTTATAGATCCTAATATTATACGAATCTCTCATAAGCATTCTACATATAAACTCATTCCATATAATTATCATTTCTTCATAACTATTAATACTTTCCTTCTATATAATTATTGTACTCATATAACCATAAGTATTTTCATTCTATGGCCTTTCCATGTTACATCCTTCTAGACTGTATAAATCAATGTGAAGGTTCATTTTGATGATGACAATGAAAATTCAGCTTCAAAACCATCTCAAAAATATATTTTTTTTAAAGTGGTGCTACACTCCCTAGGTTAACCGAACCTAGGCTCTGATACCAAAAATTCTGTAACGCCCCTATATGGGGGTTAACAGTTTTTAATGAGATAAAATAAAAATAAATAATAAAAGTAAAACCTTAAAAATAAAATTTACCCGGGACTTAAATGAAAACTCTCAACTCAAAAATAAAAATATAAACGACAAATAAACCACAGTTTAATGTAGCACCTTAAATTTAATAATATAAACTGTTGTCATCATCATTTTAAACCTCAACACATTATAATACAGTCACAGAAAGTAACAATTGATGCTTACATTATCATGAAGAACATTCTTTACAATTGAGCAGTCCCAATGTAATATAGTTACATCACTTCCTCAACTATATTTCTCGTAGCCACCTCACACTTAGTGAGTCCTGAAAAGATAAAAATATAAGGGTATGAGCAACACTATGCTCAGTAGAGAAAGCCATTACTCACCTTTATCATTACCACATTAAAATCTGCATGGTCAGTAAGTCACATCATATTCCAGATTATGAGGTTTATTATGATCACATCTTATGGATACCGTAGTTAATCATTACCAAGTGTCATAATTACACATTTATACAAATATTACCAATCATCATTGTTCCTAGGTATCCATGTTAAATTGAGTATCACTCAACTCATCGAAACCCAAATGGGCGCACTTGATCACCCTATAAACATTCCAAGGGTGTTCCGGTGAGGGGACATCAAGCCCCGAGTCCTCACCAAATCAATTCCTGTACAGTGTGTTCTGGGACTTTCAACCCAAGGAAGCGTCATCACCTTCCCCCTATTTTACCTTTTTGGGTATTCATGCCCAATGACGTAACCGCCGCCCTCTTCATGTCTCACCATTTCTCTATATTAAATCATTATTAATAGAGTCAGTTTTCCTAACCATGCTTCTCAATTTATAACATGTGTCAATTCATTATGTTCCTCGCCGTACAATACAAGACGAGTCCATGTCATAGTTTCATATGTGATACTCATATAATATCAGTTCAACATAGATATATATATATTGCGGCAAAACAATCAATTTTAATTCTATAAAAACCTCACAAAAATGAGTAATAGAATCCCTACCTTTTAAGCTTATCAACAGTCTCTTAATCCTGGAATCAATTAACGTTAGCTCCATACTCCCTTGATCCTAAGGCGTGCATAAGGACAATTAAAACTAAAGCACAACATACAACTACATTCATAAAATTCATTTTAATTTAATCTTAGAATTTCAAGAAATAACCACTACCCATAGAGGTATTACAAAGTTTAACAATATAAATTTTCTGTCTAGGGCATATACACTTAGACTTCATACATATGCTCCAAAATAGCAACAAACATATACTTAGGTTTAAGAACGCAAATTTGAATAATCCTTTAGTATAAAAGAAAATTTATAAATGAAAGACTAAATTTGTTCATAAGATTCTAACCTCGGATTATGGTTAGTTGGAAGCTTGAAATGGCTTCAAAACAGGTTCCTTTACTTCGGTATGACTGAAATTCTTGCTCAAATGGAGGTGATGGTGGCTGATTTTTATGGCTGCCTTGAAGAAGTTCTCTAAGTATTTTGCTTCAGCAAAGAAATGAGAAGAAGAGTGTGGGAACCGTGGAAGAGAAAGGAAGAAAAGATGAAGTCTTTGAAGAGAAGTGATAGAAACAATTATAGAGGAGACATGTTGAAGCATGTCACGGAGGAAATAAAGAAAATGAGGGTCAAGAGTAGTTGGAAAAGATATCCTTATGTCTCATCTAAAGACTTTAACACACATAATGCCAATATGACATTTTTGAGATTTATTAGAAGTTCTAAGGCTTTTTAGTAATCATACTAAATAAATATAGGAGAATTTTAGAAAACTTAAAAATAGATAAAAATAAATATTATAAAATAAATTTAAATGAAGCAATTTTTTTTTATACATTAAAAATTAATTTAATTACCTCAATACCCGTTAGGAGAATAACGGGTGTCACAGCCTGGCCCAGCCCGCGGGCTAATTTTATGTAGGCCGTGCCGGGCCGTGCCGTAGGCCTTGAATGGGCCGACCCATCTTGGCCCATCATGGGTTTAGATGGGCCAGCCCATCTAAGCATGCAATTTTAATTTTTAATTTTTGAATTTTTAAACAAGTTAACAAATATAAAAGTTTGAATTGTCAATGAAAATATAAAAAGGGATATTTTATTTACAATTGCCTCATTAAAAACCTTTCTAAAGAAAACCCAGTGGGACAAAACCTTGCTTTTGCTTTTCAAAAGCAAAGTATGCCGAGAAGACAAAAATAAAAAAATGAAAAGAAAAGAAAAAGAGCTTGCTATGTCTATTATAACGTGATATATGAGGCCTTGTCTCAGCTTTGCTTCTTAGAAGAAGCAAAGCATGCCTACAAGCAAAAAACAAAAACTTTCTATGATGTGATGTATGAGGCCTTTTACTGGATAAGGCCATACTCAGCCATGTTCACCCGTAAATGAACATGAAAAAATATATCTAAATATATATATATAATTGGGTCACAATGGGCCTTTGATGGGCTGGCCCATTATGGGCCTGAATGGGCCTTACATGGACCTGGTGGGCTGGCCTATTATGCGCCTAAACGGGCTGGCCCGGCCCAGCTCGGCCCATGGACCGGCATATGTTGGCCTAGCCTAGCCCACCAGTATTTATGGGCCGGGCCGTGCCTTGAATAATGGCCCGGCCCATCACTGTAGCAGGACTCGGTGTGATCCAAAATTTTTAGGATGTTTCGATATGTTTTTATTTTAGTATGCTTGTAATTTCAGTGTGCTTATATTATGTTTTGTAATCTCTATATGTTTTTTTACAAAAAAAAAAAGAAAAAGATTGTGTTTAGTATATTATTGGCTTATCTTTTTGTATTATTTTTCATGAAGAGACATGGATTTCAAAAATTATTATATCAGTATTAAAGTTAATGCTGAAGCCTTTTGCCTAGCAGACAATGGAACAACACACACTATTCTTAAAGATAAAAAAAATATTTTTCCAATCTCATATTAGCTGAAGCTAATGCTAGTACAATATCTGGTGTTGCAAATCTCATTGAAGGCTTCAGAAGAGCTAATATATTATTACATGGTGGCACAAAGTTTATAATTAACGACGCTATGTATTCTAGTAGATCAAAAAGAAATCTACTATGTTTTAAAGATATACGTCATAATGGTTATCATATTGAGACAACAAATGAGAAAGACGTTAAATATCCTTATATTACACCTAATGTCTCAGGAAAGAAACAAATATTGGAAAAGCTACCAGCATGCTTTTCTAGATTGTATTATACATTTTAAATCCAATTGAATTCTATGTGGTGATGAATGAAGAATTCAAAGCTTCAAGGAATTTTATTGTTTGGCATGACTGTTTAGGTCATCTGGTTTTGATAATGATAATGAAGGATTATAGAAAATTCAAATGGACATACTTTAAAGAACCAAAATATTCTTTTGTCTAAAGATTTTTCACGTGATGCTTATTTTCAAGGAAAACTGATTATAAGGTTATCCCCAATGAAAGTTACAATTGAATCTCCTACCATTTTAGAATGAATTCAAGGAGGCATATGTGGGCCTCTAATTCCATCATGTGGACCATTTCAGTATTTTATGGTACTAATAGATGCATTAACATGTTAGTCACATATTTGTTTATTATCTACTCGTAATATTGCATTTACGAGACTCCTTAGTCAAATAATCCGATTACGAGCACAATTCCCAAATCGTACAATCAAGAAAAATTGTCTGGATAATGCAGGAGAATTTACATCCCAAGCCTTTAATGATTACTGTATGTCAATTAGGATTACTGTTGAGCATCCTGCTGCTCACATACACATGTAAAATGGATTAGCAGAATCTTTTATTAAAAGGTTGAAATTAATTGCTAAGCCTTTACTTATAAGAACAAAATTGGCTAGCTCTACTTGGGGACATGCCATATTACATACTGCAGAGCTTATTTGCATAACGCCAACTACATATCATCAATACTCCCTATTACAACTTGTTTATGGTAAAAAGCTAGATATTTCCCATCTAAGAATTTTTAATTATGCAATATATGTCCTAATTGCTTCACCACAGTGCAGTAAGATGGGTCCTCAAAGGAGGCTAGGAATTTATGTTGGATTTGAATCCTTGTCAATAATTAAATATCTCGAACCCTTGATGAGTGAACTCTTTATGGCACGGTTTGTCGATCGTCAATTTGATGAGACAATTTTCCCAGCATGGGGGGGAGATAAACAACAACTGGGAAAATTATCCATTTGCAAAAGGTCGCAAATTAGTTACCAGATGCCTTATTGATGTTAAGAAAGTGACAAAATCGCATATGCTAACTAAAAATGCTCCTATTTGAATTGATGTTCCTACCAAAAGAAATATTATAATGCTAGTAAATGAGTCTAAGGCACACCAAAAGCGTGGTAGACCCATCAGTTTCAAGGACAAAAATCCAGAAAAGAAAAAGGAGCTAAATAATAAGCAAGTTTGCATTTCCAACGTTATTAATGTTCTTGAAGAGCCTAGTATAAAAACAATTGACATAGCTGAAGAAGTATAGAAGAGGTTCTTGTACCTGAAAATGATGTTAATAAAGAGATCTTAATAAACTATGTCACTTCAGGAAAGAGATGGAATTGAAATGAAATTGCTATCGACAACATATTTGTATATGCAATAGCTATTGATATTACAAAAGAAAACAAGGATCTTGAACCAAAGTCCATTGAAGAATGTCAGCATAGAAATGATTGGCCATAATAGAAAGATGCAATCCAAGTGGAATTAAATTCACTTGAAAAACATCAAGTCTTTGGGCCTAGTCTAAACACTTGAAGATATAAAACTTGCAGGCTACAAGTAGGTATTTGTGTGAAAACGTAATGAGAAAAATAAAATTTTCAAATGCATAGCATGACTTGTAGCACAAGGCTTTTCGCAAAGACCTAGTATTGATTATGAGGAGACAAATTCAACAGTGGTGTGTACAATTACGTTTAGATTTTTAATTAGCCTGCAATTTCAGAAGGACTTCACATGCGTCTAAAGGATGTTGTAATGGCCTATCTGTATGAGTCACTTGATAGTGATATTTACATAAAAGTCCTTAAAGGGCTAAAATTACCTGAAGCATGCAATTCAAAACCCTAGGAAATGTATTCAATTAAACTACAAAGATCATTGTATGGAAAGCAATCTAGACGCATGTGGTATAATCGGCTAAGTGAATATCTTTTGAAAGAAGGATATATTAACAATCCAATTTGCCAATGTGTTTTTATTAAAAGGTTAAAGTCTAGATTTGCTATTATTGCAGTTTTATGTTAATGATTTGAATATCATTGGGACTCATGAAGAGCTTATATATATGATAACATGTTTGAAAAATGAATTTGAAATGAAGGATTTAGGAAAAACAAAATTTTGTCTTGGCTTGAAAATTGAGCATTTATCAAGAGGGATTTTTGTTCCTCAGTCAACATTTCTTGAAAAGATAGCGTTTTAGTATGGATAAATCCCATCCAGTGAGCTCTCCCATGGTTGAATGATCCTTTGAGGCAAAAAATGATCCATTTCGTCCTCAAGATGACGATGAAGAAATTCTTGGTCCAGAAGTACGATATCTTAGTGTTATTGGTGCACTAATATATCTTGCTAACTGCACAAGAACTAACATAGCATTTTCAGTTAGCTTATTAGCGAGATATAGTTATTCACTAACTCGAAAACATTAGAATAGTGCCAAACAAATACTTCGTTATCTTCGTGATACAAAAGATATGGGTTTGTATTATGTGCAGGATTCCAAGTCAAAATTGATTGGATATGCAAATGCAGGATATTTGTCTGATCAACATAAAGCACGAACACAAACAAGTTATTTGTTTACATATGATGGTACAGCTATATCTTGATGCTCAATAAAACAAACCCTAACTACCACATCTTCGAATCATGTTGAGATATTAGCAATTCATGAGGCAAGTCGAAAATGTGTATGGTTAAGATCCTTTGTGCAATATATAAGAGAAACATGTAATCTTTAATTCAACAAAGAAAGTCCAATGATGTTGTACATGGATAATGCAGCCTGTATCACCCAACTCAAAGGGGGTTACATAATAGGAGACAGAATAAAGCACATTTCACCAAAAAAAAAATTCATGCACGAGCTTCAAAAGAAATGAGAGATCGACTTACATCAAATTCGTTCTAATGACAACTTGGCAGATTTGTTTACAAAGGCACTTCCTATAACAACATTTGAGAAGTTGGTACACAAAATTGGTATGTGCGACTTAGAGATCTTTGAAGAAGAGATGTTGACATGAGGGGGAGACACTGCATATTGTACTCTTTTTCCCTTAGCTTAGGTTTTTGTCCCATTGGGTTTTTCTAGCAAGGTTTTTAATAAGACAATCCTAAACACTGAGTATACAAGAATTATGTACTCTTTTTACCTTCACTAAGTTCTTTTCCCGTTGGGATTTTTCTTAGTAAGATTTTTAATGAGCCATATTCCTTGTATGGTGGACATCCAAGGGGGAGTGTCATGAATCAAGTGTGTGTATATGTGGATGCCACCTCTTGGTATGTAATGAGTTACATGCAAAGGTTTTATTGCAAATTTATAATTCACATTTAGATTACATCATCTCACCACTGAATCCCTCTTAATATTGTACATTATATCTCTCTTAATTGTATATGTAGCCTATGTAAGTTATGTCTATTGCTATTACCTCTAGTTATGATTCTTGGACTATAAATAAAGGTTGTGCTAAGCTTTTATGTTTATCTCTCACAAGCAAAACTATAAAAAATTGCTTTGTCTCTCATTTTCTCTTGTATCTTCTCTCTTATTCTCTTTTGTCTTTTGTTATATTTTGCTTTATTTTATGACACATCAGAAATTTTAAAGGATATATTCTCAATGTTGTTTATATGTGTATTATAAATGATAATTGACACACAAACACATTTGTATCATTTTAATGGCTAAAAGTAAAAGTAATAAAAAAATCAGTGTGTTTCCCTTGAAAGTAATAGTTACACAGTTGGAATCATAAAGAATGGCAATGGTGTATTAAAAAGATGAAGCACAGTCTTTAATTAAGCTTTATTGTTCTTGAGACATGGGAGAACACATGGCAAATGAAGAAGATAGAGAATAATCTTAGCATTCCAAATTTTTTTTAATATAATATCTCAAGTTTTATTCTTTCGAAATCATCATTATAACTCTTAAAGCTTTGTTTGGCTGTCTAGTTGGAACTAATAAATTCCAAATACTACTGTGTAATTCTACTCTATAAATGAATTAGTCAAGGATTTTTTTTTTGTTTTGTTAGCTTATGACCTATGGCTCACGCCACTACACATCTATTGCCAATAAGGAAGACACAAGTGGCATTCTTTTCAATTTCTTACTAGTGCGTGCCTATCCCTACACAAGGGCTTCTTCTCCGGTTCGGCTGCCGGACTCCTAGATGCCACGCCTATATATTAGCGTTAAGTTAGGCAGCTCTCGGTGCGTTGGAACACATCAGCACATTAATACGGATCATAAGCCTTTTTTTTTTTTTTTGGCTATTGCAAAACACCTTTGAATTGTGAACTGTGACGTTAGAGGCCCTCGAGAGTCAAAAGGACTGAACTACCTGATTCAGCTCATGGTGTCTTTCGAATAAAAGGACAAGAATATGGGTGGGGGTTAGGTTTCTATCGAGAGCCCAATGTCTGAACTGGCTTATTTTGGTACAATTATTCACCAAACTAATTGAAATTGATAATTTATGGTTTATAAATGACCAATTTCTGTTATGAAAATTATAAAAGAATTAAATTGTATCTATGTAAAATGCATTAAAAGAGTTCTATTATAAAACACAATATACCTTCTATCTGAATTGTTTTAAAAAAAAAAAGAGGAAAAAAACTAGCAAAGGCCAATTATAACGGTGACTGCTACAGTTTCAGTAAACTGTTTTTTTTTTTAAGAAGAAGAAGAAGAAGAAGAAGAAGAAGAAGAAGAAAAAAAGAATACTACCATCTTTGTTCTTCTTTTAATTTTTCTATGAAAAATCCAGTTCATAGTTGCCTGATTAAGAGTATAACTCCGTCTATCAATTTAGGCTTTCATTGTCAGGTGATTATAAAAAATTTGCTTTAAAGTTTCAGGGATACGATTCTTAAAAGTATGAAAAGAAGAAAATATTTTTGCCAAAAAACACTTTATTGTTCTCAGCATTGCCCCTTTTTTATCACTTTATTCCTAAGAAGAATTCTTTGGTATATAAAGAAGAACTAGTCAAGGTATCCCAGGTACCAACTTGTAATTCAAACTTTTATAACATGGATTATAGATAAAAAGAATGAATACAAAAAAAAAAATTACTTAGAGTTTTTTTTTTAATAAAAAAGAGTTATTTGCGTAAATAAAAGAAATACATTTTGTTTTATTTTTACTATCAATGTTCACTTTTTTAGTTCTAACTAATTCAAGATTTATGAAATATATAATTTTGATACCTTAGTTAACAAATTGATTATCTTTAGACAAAATGTAATGCAAATAAGGTATAACAGGTCAGGGTTTTACTAAGGATAAAATATTAAAAAAAACAAATATATCCAAAAATATACTTTTAAAAGAAAAAAGATTTGGATTGGTGACATGATTTTTATCTTTTATTTTAATATACATTTTTCTTTTTATACTTTTTTTCAAAACCCTTTTTTTTAATATTTTATCGTTCTATAACCCTTACATATTATTATTGTATTAGAATATCTGAAAGTAGACAATTTATTAGTTAAGGAGTTAAAAAGATATTTTTCATTTTAAAAGGAAGAGATACTCTATCAATATTAAACAATTATGGACGGCAAATTTACGTTGAATTCTGTTACACTCACTTGCTTCTTTTAGTTTTTGGTATAATTTTATCAGATTGCGATATATAATTTTTTTTTTACAAATTCTAAAAAGTCAAAAAAAAAGTTTTAAAATATTTGAAGCAAATGTCAACTAGTGTTAGTTTAGTTAGTAGGGATAGGGGTGGGTTAGAAGGAAAGTTTTAGGTTCAAATTTTAAAAATGGCTAATAGTATAAGCAAAAAAAAAAAAAGGATCAAGACTTAAGTAAATGGAATATTTATTATTCCTTTGTTCTCCCAGCAATATAACAGATCATCACACTACTGATTGGATTTCCTTTTCTACCCTATCACCTAATCCTCCCCTCCCTATTCATAATTTTTATCATTTATGTTCTCAAGCTTTGACTTTCTATTATAACGTCATCTTAATTTTCAGGGTTTTCCTTTTTTGGTTTTCAATTGGCACGTAAAAATGGTAACCAACAACAAGATCAAAAAGAAGGAAAATATTGCATACAAAAGCAGATATCACAAACTCCACTGGCTTTATTGTAAAAAATTATAAACTATTTGCATATACGGTCATGTCCTAAAACCGGGTTAGTGATGTAGCTGTTTAATTAGAATAATTAAATTTAAAATAAAGAATTAAAACGTAATTTATCAAATTTATTTAAAGTAATTTCATGAAAAAACATTTAAAGAAGAGAATTTATAGGTAAAACATCTAAAACACAATTTCGAGACAATTTTATGAATAACAAATCAAGCATATGATTAAAGAAAATATCTAAATTCAAGATACCGCTATGGCATGATCCAAAACCACCGAACCTCACAATCTTGGAATACATAATTAAAATGTAAGAAATGGCAAAAACAGACATCAAACTATAGTACAACAGTGATAAATAGTGTATGAAAATAAATTAATTTTTGCATGCTTTGAACAATACCACTAAATCGCAAATAGAGATGATAACACGTCTCACAGTCTCTGCAAGTTACACCGAAAAGCACTCTACTGTGTTGCATACTTGAATCCTCTTGGGGGGATTAATTAAAAACAGGAAAACTTTGAGCGAAAAGCTTACTAGGGTTATCATTAAAAATATAATAACGAACATTCAATAAGACATGTTGAATCTCGAATAGTACAAACTTTAGAACACCATTGAAGTGGCTCGATCAGATTTTCGAGACCTACCTTCTAGGTTGCCTTTTACGCGACCTGAACTATTAAGGCTCTAACAATATCACTTGATGAATACAAGAACTGAGGTTTTGAAATTTTAATTTCAAATATAGTGCAAACAGATAATAAAAGATCAGTGTAGACATGTACCGAGGTTCATATAATTTTTGCAATCTATCTAAAATTCACTTTTCAAATAAAACATAGTAATTTAAATAAAATTCTTAAAAACAATTTAAGAATAAAATTCATATGGCCAAAACACTTAGAAACATGCCTCTTAAAGAATGGGGTGGAAAAACCTTACCTTAATATGTATACTCTGATACCGTCAGCTTCAAATCCCGCTCTAGTCCAATGTATGCTACACTACATTCTAGAACCTTAAATATCGTCCTAAAATTAGACTCTAATCTAATTTAGAATAAAACCACATTTTTGGTTATTAATTATGTGTTTTTTCGGTTTCTTAGTGTGCCATATTCAAATTAAATGAAAAACATGAGAAAATTCATAAAATATCATGATGCATGCTAAAAATAAATTTTGAACGGTAATTTTAAAAATTTGAAACAGTTTTAAAAAATACCATAATTTAAAAGCAGAACAAAAATGAAACAATTACAAAATTTGCCACAATTTTCTGCGTGCCATAACAAGTGGCAGAGCCATAAGGCAACCATGTTTGACCGGTTTGCTAATTTCAACCATTGGCCAGTCGACTTCAACCATCGGCTGATAGGTTTCAAGCACCGGCATGCTAGTCCTAAAAGTTGGAATTTTTCCAACTCCAACCTTCAAGCCAGAATCAAATTCTCTGATTCTAACCTTTTCAAATAGATCTAGACCCAAAAAATTATGTAGAAAACATAGAAATGCACCACTGAGCATTTTAAAGACAAATTCCCCAAATTTTAATGCAAAATCTTAACTTAGATTCTTTGAACCAAAACTTGAAAATATGAAAAACTAGCTCACAAATCCGAGTTTTACTCTTTAAATTTCTCAAACTTCAACATACATACACAGATTTAAACATGTTCATGATGTTAACAATCAATCTAAACTGTAATTTTAACATTTACAACACTATACTAGCATAACCATCAATAACGCATAGCAATTTCTTAAAAAGAACATGCATGTTAATATTAGACATATAACTAGGTTTTGATGAAAAAGCATACTACAATTTCGTAACTAAGATTCAGATTAAAAGGAAATAGGAGACTAGATTTGGGTTATCGTTTGTTGACCTTAGATTATGGAAGAAGTTAGAGAGTCTTTCAATTATTGAGTTTCATTTATTAAGGTTGAAGACCAAGAGAGAGGGATTTTTCTGAAGTCTTTGTGAGTGTTTCAATTTTGGAAAATTTTTGAGAGTGTATGTATAAGGGGGAGATGTAGACAAGAGAGTGCGATAGAGTGGTGAGATGAGTCTAATTTTTTGGCTTTTTAAAATAAGAAAGTGTGACTTAAGTAGGGGACCAAGTCTGATACGAGGGTGTGGCTTGATCAGATACAGAAAATTGGGATTTAGCATTTTAATGTTGGCTTGATAGGTTTTCACGTGACTTAGTAGAAAGGGAAGTTAGGTGGCATTTTGGTACATAAAGGGAAAAGTAGTGGTAAAATGGTTATTAAGTGAATATGACTAAAAATTAATATTTTAAAATATGTGACCAGAATTTTAAATTGTTTTAAAAATTAAAATGATACAAAATAAAGTTATAAAAATTAAATTAAATGCTAATGATGATTAATTAAACTTTAGCACAAAACTTAAACATATTTAACATAATGAATAAAAAATTAATATATTGGTTGCTCAGACCAAATATGTCCTCATGCCTCCTGAGGTGACAGTGACCCCTTTAAACGGTCGCCCAATAGGTATGTTGTAGTTTGGTTGGGGTTTTGTCGAGCTAGACCCTTCAAACCAGCAATATTATGACAAACTGTCTCGACTGAGCAGGGCAATATGCTACCATATTACAGATGGTCGATTTAAGAGCCTCTCGACCTTATGTTTAATCTTCGATGGAGCACAAGGCCTTTTTAACCAGATGTAACCCTGACAGAGCTTGGTCAGTACATTTTCCTTTGTCAAGACTGGCTCACCGGTCCGAGATATCCAGTTGCCCCCAGCATTGAACCACTCATATTCCAATGCTTATTGGAATCTAGGTTCCTAAGGATAAACTCCTTGTGGAAGCCTTGGAAGTAGTAGCACTAGTCTTCTTTGGGAGCTTTTTCATCTTAAACATTTGCTTGAAAATCGCCAAGGCATCTCTAAGGCATATATGTGTATCCATAGCATGTGCATTTTGATCATTGATTGGTAAAAGTTTTGGTTAAGTTGCACGGTGGAAGCATTAAGATAATTGAGGGTGCAAAATATAAAGGGGTGCAAGGGTAATCTTAGCCTTACTAAAAAAAACTCCACGTATAGTGTAATGTCCCTTCGACAGCTCGATCGGTGTGTCATTGGTACCTAGCATGACCTGGGTTACATAATCTGAGATTTGATTTTTCTAGCGTAGTGCCATTAGTCGCCTTTGAGTAATTGCTGAAGAAAACTCCAAAGCGGAGGACTCACTTGGACAACAAACTTAATAAGTAGCATGTCCTCAGACACTTGTCTAGACAGGTGGTAATACGTGCTTCCCTTCCTCTGCATGCTGCCTGACCTCGGCATCATCGGCCACCTCCTCCTAGCTCACTTACTTGATGACATCCATATTCTCAGTGTTGTCCCGATCGAAGGTGCCTTGCCCATCAAAAGCAGTTGCCAGCCTCACCATCTTTTACTCGGTTAGGCTGCTAGAGTTGCTTGGTGTGGCTGCCTTGGTATAGGGATCCTCCCTCCTATAAGGCCTAGTCGAGGGAATCCCATCCTAGAGGTTCAAAAATTCTTGGTCGGGAATCGATGTAGAAAGTTCGAGACATGCAAGTATATATGGTTGTATCAAGTAATACGGATGATGAGTTCAGTATCGTTCCTATAAGGATTGTATTATTTTTATTGAATACCATAGTTATCCTAACTCTAAAATTTATTTGAATAATTGTTAGGGGGTTTCAAATTAAAACTAAAATAACTAAATTAAATAAAACACACAAACATTAATAAATATAAACAGTAATAACAATATATAGTTAAAAGATTATTCTCCATCATTAGACAATAACTATCGTATCAATCATAGAATTATTCTTAAATTTCCATTGAAATTACTAACCATAGATAACAACAAGCTCTGTTATCCTAATATTTTCTTACTGTATAGATTTAATAAGACAAGTGCTCTATTAAACCTCTTCTATTTAACAACTTAGAACAAGTTCTCTTGATTCAATTTAATGGAAGCATTACATTGAGAAACATAGGTTGATCTAGATAACAAATACACAAGCTTGGTTCATTCAACGTAGGTTATGTTTGACATCACAATCGAACAAAAGTCTCGCGGCAATCGTGGATAAAAATTTACTACTAATGGTTAAAAATATAAAACAATTATTGATCAAGATTTTTAACCTAACATTAAATTAATTTCAAGTTCTAGTTAGTTGGCCACCCAAACAAAACAAGAAAATAAGCATGAACATTAATTTTAGTGAAACATAATAATCTCATCTAGAATTTTGGAGAATAATTCACATAATCAACTATACAATTATATCTAAGGTTTTGAATCTACCTTCAACCAAAAACAAATTTAACTAGACAGAATTAAATTACACAACATAAACATTACAATAAAAAAATAAAAACAATACAAAAGAGAGAGTTTAGAAATGACTTAGATTTGTGACAATTCTGGTGAGTCTACCTTTCGCAGTGACAGCACTCTCTAACTCTCAAAATATAACTAATATTACACGTATAATATTTTAAAAGCTTAAAAAATAAAAACTAAAATGTTCCAGCCAAATGTCTGGAAATCCTAAAAACTAAAGAATATTGATATAATTTTTTTTTATGACATGATAATCTGAACTGAAAGAGTGCTACCTTTTTATAGGCGAGCCTTTGCGTTTCTTCAAAGAATTTTACATATAAAATACTACTAGGGCACCACAATTCTGAAGGAGTAAGTGAATTATTTAGCCATAATGCTGCAACTTGATAGACCATATATATATTGGCTCACGAATTAAGAAAAGTCGATACTTTGATTAACGTTAAATTAATTTTTTTCTTCTTTTCTTTCCATCGGAACCAACAGTTTAGCGTACAAGTTTAAATTTGTCATCTGGTGCTTTGTAGTTAAGAGATAGATGAAAACAACAGCTTTTGATGCATTGGATGCAAGACCAAGTGGCTGAGAACAAGTAAGAAAGGTAGGCTATCTTTAGAGAAATGTGAACTGTTGGATCCAATGAGGTATGTAGGATCAACGGATGGAATCAGGGTTGCACGTGGACTTGGTTGCAACGGATTTGTTAAGCTCTCCCGTAACCGCTCATATGAAGTAGGCCTCTTCTCTCGTGGCTCGGTTGTTGTGGCACTGCTTGGAGTTGGCTTCAGGCACACAAAGTGGAGAAGCTTGGTGGTGGCTAGGCTTCTTTGGGTAGCTTTGCTCAATTTTTCTTAAAAAGTTCTTACCTGAAACTTTATGAAATTAATTCTTGAGCCTCAAGTTCCATTTTCTTTTCATTTCTTCTTCTATTTTCACCCCAATGACAACTTTCCTTGCATATAAACCCAAAGAATATAATTATTTTTTAAAACAAAATTACTAAAAATAAGTAAATATTATTAAACACATTTTTAACACAAAGCTAAATTAAAACAAAAAACACACTTTAAAATGAAAATGAAAATTAATTAAACTTAACTCGCAAAAACAATTCTAAAAATTACTAAAAATAAACTTAAACATAAAAGCACAATAAAACATATATAATTAAACATATTTTATGGAAAACATACTAAAATACTAAATACATGCATAAATGTTATTCAATAACCAATAAAGATGTAAAATAAAGATTTAAAACCTTGTAAAACATGCATTATTGTGTGTTATTAGGAATTGTTCCTCGACCCTTACTGAAGATCTATGCCAACCGAGTGGCCCGTTCTGGAGAAAAGAATAGAATGGAAGCCATATCTCTCGGGCCCCTCATAGGGGTAGAGATGACCTTCTCGGAAGGGAATTCCCTCACCTAGGAGCTCGAGTGCTTAGATGGGCCCGAGCTACTATGTACTCAGGAGCCTTTGTTGTTACCCCTAGAAGACCATGAGACACTGGGCGACGTATTTTGGAAGTCAAAAAGATCACTCATTTTATGTTCAAAAAAATACCTTTTTAGACTTAGTGGAAAGGTTCTCGAACAGGTTGCTCAAACAATCTCCTCGGCAGCAGCTCTCAAACTCATAGACTCAAGTGGAAAAATGAGCAAAGGGGAGGGCCCTATTTATTGACGTGCCCTAGCATGAGAATTGAGGAGGCATAATCATGACGCTTGTTAGGGAAACAACAAATTAAATGCGACATATGGCTATTGACATAAGCACCTCAAAACCCTAAAACTAAGAAGTGGTCCCGAGCATGCATCCATCTGGACCATATAGGCTTCTATCGAGTTAATGATGATAGTTTAGCCTTCAAAGCACGTTCAGCCGCAGCCGCAAAGAAGTGTAATCTACTCGGTTATCAACTAGGTGCATTAAGGGCTACTATTGGGGGTTCTCGAGACTATCAACCGAGAACCTCCTTGAGAGCACGTTGGGCAGCATGCTCGGTGCAAGCAACTATTACAACACCTCAAAGATTGCTAGAATTTTTGGTAGATCGAAAGGACCCTAAGGCCTCCCCGATGTGGGCTGATCACCATAGTAATAAAGACCAAACTTACCCGATTATGATGTCCTGCCTGAGTCTTTGGAGCAAGCCTATCTTAATACAACAACACTTCCATGTATAGAGATGGACAGCTCTTACGAGACCACCATGTGGTCCCATAACATTTGGATGAGAAATCTTTTGCACTAGGAGATTGTGATATCTATCACTTGCCATATTGGTACCATACCATGGTACATTCGGGCCATGAAACAAACCCGCCTTACACCCTGTCCTTATAAAAAACTATAAATAAGAGCACTAACTCCACTTTTAAGGTAAGTGGGCTCTCTTGCTTAACTACTACCATCCTCCTCTTAGCTTGCCTCGAGTAGGTATCTGACTTTAGCATTAGAGAGCCCTTAGTAGGCATCATTCTAATGCCCCCTTAACTTCGAGGCATCCATTCTTCTTACATGTATGACCAGGGTGGAACACCTAAGGGCCAAGAAAGTAGTCTGACCATCGTAGGTAGCCACACGTGGTGTTAATTAGTTTAGGAGCATCAACAGAAGGGATTGACAGTAAAACTGAATAATAGATTAGGACTAAAATAGAACATTTTAAAAGTTTTTTGTTAAATATTTAATACCTAACTAATGGAAGGACAATATTTGAAACAAAGTAATAAATTAGGGATCAAAGTGAGACTTTTTAAAAGCTAAGGACTAAATTAGGAATGTGGGTAAATCTTAAAGACCATTATTGGAATTAACCTTGATATTTATTAGTAAACTACTACATTTACAATGGGAGGAAAAATTGTAAATTATGAGACCTTATAACTTAAGGGGCTTTAAGCATCTGCCTAAACTATAATCAAAATTACCTTTGATAACTTTATTTTTTTAAAAATATGAAAGTTAGAAATCACAAAAAGTTCATATATGTGAGCATTAAAATTTTATAATTGCTTTATTAAAACATTGACCATTGAATTTGATAGGATAGATGCTCTTAAAACATATGATGTTTTGTGAAGGACATATTTATAAATAAATAAAGTGAATTTATTGACTATATCTGCGAGTATGTGTTTTGAATACTTTATGAATATTATTAAAATTTCATATTATCTATGTGACCTTAAAAATTATATATAAAAGTTATATACAAGAGGATAATATTTAAATATGATAATTAAAATAGTCAATAACATATAATTAATTACTATAATTAATTATTCTATTGAATCTTTAATTGGGCATTACTAATGCAGGTCAATTCCATTAAGAATAGAACGGTCTTATCCGAATCATTAATATAGTGAGTTATTAAATGAGTGCATTATACATAATGAGATTATGTAGGACCAAGACATGATGTAATATGAATAGTTGATAATTTTCGTTAAATATAGCAAGTTCTAATCACATAGATCAATGGTCATATATAAGATAATTTTAATATTGAATTATCAGCAAACTCTTATTTATGGATTTATGTCTTTTAATTTACTCGGTACGGATTTAAGAATCTAATCTTATTCCTTAGATTTTGGAGGCATAATGAACTAAATAGCTGGGAATGTTAATATTACAAGATGAAATCCATTCCTTTTCTAATAAGAAGTAGTTAAATAATTATTTTGAGTATTGATTTAGGGCTTGAATAATAAGAGCACCTAATTCGTGATTAAGTTCATGAATTTATTATTTATTAACAAATTAATAGCACTCAAGGATAAAGAAGTAATAAGAGAGGTTAACAGATTTTGCCTAGTTTTAATTATAAATTATTTATAGAATATCAACTTATATGTAATGACTATATCAAATTGACGATTCTAAAATATGAGTAATTAAATATCTATAATTTCAAGAGTACAATTCCAAATATTTAGTGAAGTTATATTAAGATTAATAAAAGAGTAATATGTTAATTAAAGAGTTTAATTGATCTATTGGTTTTATTAGAGCTTGAAATTATAGGTACGTTAGTCCTCCACCATCCTTGCAAATGCTTTTTGGACAAGTGAAATTATTGGTTTAAATAATTAATTTAGAATTATAGAATTTTAAATTAAATATCACTTAAAATAAATTAATTATAAATTATTTCTAATTATTAAATAATTATATTATTTAATAATAAAAATAATTAATTTTGGAAGACATACAGTAGATAGATCCCACTGTGTATGGTACACACAGTGGGAGGGTTCCACTATGTGTATGACATCTATAGCATAAAAAGAAAGTCCCTTGTGTATATTAAAGCTTGTTTATAAAGTTTCCATATTTGGAATTTCTATTTTTGTATAAATGTTGTTTAATTCAAATATGAAAGGTTAAATATGGAAATAAATGAGATGGGGTAACAAGTAGTATTACTTCATACACAATTTGATGATAGGCACTACATGCACCGAGAATCTCTTTGTGTGTGTTGCCAATCACAATATATGTAGGAAATATTGTGCTTTTTAGTTTAATTAAATATTTGATATTAAAATTAAAATAGACGAAACTTTGAGAGTTAATTGACTCTCTCATACTTTATAACTAGAGGTCTCATCTATTCATGAAATATATATACTTATGAGTATAGGAGTGACTAAGAGTATTTTGCCAAAATTCTTCTCCTTGTAAGCGTGTAACAGAGAAAAAGAGTGAAGAAAAGTTCTTTATCCCAAAACCCCTTTTTCTCATGTGTTGAGATTAATAAGTGACTAAAAGTTAGTTGAGTGATCTATTAGAGATCTTAATTTCTCCCTTGCCCATGCATTCGTACATCCGGTGCTGAAGACTAGGTGAAGAAGATGGTGGTTTCATAAGTAGAGAACATCATTGCTTTACAAGTTTTTCTTTGTTCATCTCTTATTGTCTTAGTAAGCAAAGTTTTATATATTTATTTAAGTATTAAATTAATATAATCTATAGCATAATACAAAAGTTTTGAGAAAAATTTTTATTGTATATGTTGCACACCATAACCACATTTTGGTTATATTTTGTGATAATCATTTTTTGAAACCAACATAATTGTGATTAATTGTTATTGTATTAAATATAGTAGCAGTAATTATTCAAAAAAAAAAAAAAATTAAGGACACACTTTTAAATCATATGAAGTTCAAACTAATAAGGTAGGGAAGTATTTCACTAAAATTTGATAGAGATTTTCAATTAATTACCACACTAGTTGAAACATGCTCTCGTTGTGTGTACATATTAAGTATGATATATTTTTTTATTTGAAAAAAAAAAAGAATGTATGGGAAAAAAATACCAAAATAAAAAAGGGCGAGATACCAAAAAAAAGAGGGATGAAAAAAACGAAGAAGGAAAGCAAAAAGTTAAAAAAAAAAATAGAAGAAGATAAAATACAATAAAAAGACAAAAAAATAAAGATACATTATTATTTATTGTTTATATATACTATATATAAAAAATTTGTAGTTGAGAGGATTTCAAAAAAAAAAAAGTTTAGATAAGGATATTTATGCAAAAGGATTTATTTTAGTGGGGCATTTAGAAAAAAAAGAATAATTATGAAAATCAAATTGAAAAAAAGGAAAAAAAAAGAAACAACAAAAAATGGGGGAAGAGTTTCCAAAAAAAAAAAAAAAAGAGATGGGCCTATAAACGTTAAAAAAGACGTTCAAAAAGTTTCGCCGTTTCGAACTTGGGGAGTGAATCCATAGAAACAGATCTAGGATATGAAATTGTGGGAAATAAGATATTTTCAAAACTATAAAATAGCATAATTAATTAACTTGTTAATAAATAACATATTTTAATTTTTTTAAAAAATTTCATGTATATAGTTTTCTAAATTTACCTCCAATTTAATCAGTCCCAAATTTATTAACCCTAAAATCCTACATTAAAGCTTAATCTTAAATTAAAGTACCCTTTCTCTCTCCTCCCCTTCTCTTTCCCTTACAATGACGATGCGGCAACTATAAGCTCGTGGTGAGACAACCACAACAATGTCAGGCCATATGGCATCGGCAGTCATGAGTTGTTGCGACTTCTTCTCTCTCTCTCTGTGGCATGTTTCAGTTCGTCAATGTGTCCCGAGTTCATCGCCATGTAGCGAGGTTGTGCTGATTTGGATCATCAATGTCTTCGTGACGACCTTGTCCTTTGGAAGCAATCTACTTTGCGAAGGAGGAAGACCCCATTCTTCTATAGCGATTTGATTCGCAAACGGGGTTGTTGTCACAGCCTTTCGATAGTTTGACAGGTGTTGCCATCTTCGTCGGCATCATAACCTTTCTTTTGCAACGACTATCTGATGGAAAATAAGAGAGGCAATTTCAAGAATGTTAAAATGTTAGATAAAGAAATGCCATCAATTTTTTTTTTTTTAAATTGTGCTATTAATTTTTATTCTCTCCTCGAAATGTGTTATATTTCCTCCTTTTCCCATATAGGATTAACTTTTATATGATAGTAAAGGTAAAAGATAATGATGGTATTATTTCACTCGTGAAACATGGATGCAAAAAACTGTGGTTTTATCATTGAACGATAGGTACACTCAAAACGAAGGAAGAAATCACTAGAATTCAACTGTTTTACACTAACGTACTTTTTTTTTTTTTGTTTATAAACGACAACGCACTAAGAACCAACGACAAGACCCGCATTCTTTCAATTTGCTGCAAACGACACGGAATGCCTAAATCCGCGTACACGTGGCAGTTTCCATACACGCGTGATAAATATAATCGTTCAGTTTAATGGGGGGCAAAACAGTAATTCCGCATTCCCACAGAGTTCCATCATGACAGCGTGACCCATGCTATAATTCCTCTCACATGCAAAACGGCCTTCCTCGGAATTTAACCCCATTAAACAAAAGCAATCTTGACTCTTCACGTCTTGTCGACATTGACTCTCCAGTCCGCAGCATCAGCGGTCCAGATGAAAAACTAGCCCATCATTCCTAAGTCTTAGGATAGACCGAATGCAGTGTAGTTTAATATCTTTGAAACCCGGACTGAAGCGGCGCGTGCGAAAGTAGTTGCTTAGGCGGTTAACGGAAACGGAAGACGGACGAGGAAAATGATGAAGTCAACGGTCAAGGGTGAAATGGTAAATTCAACAAACCAAGTGGAATAAAATAAAATGTCTTTCTTTTTGAGAGAGGAAAAAAAAAAAAGGATTAAGTAAAGTTCATTAGTGGTTTCTGAATTGGATTTAATTGAGGGTTCAAGTCCGGGCGCGAGAGAGAGAGAGAGAGAGAGAGAGAGAGAAAGAGAAGACTTTAGAGAGAGAGAGAGAGAAATAAAGGAGGAGGAGAAGAAGCAAGAGAAAGTCTGATTTTCTTGGTTGCTAGAATTGGAAGCTTTTTTTCTGCTTACTTAATTGTTAAAGCCTGAGAAAATCTCTCTCTAGATTCCACGGCATTTTTTTTTTCTTTTTCAGTTTTTTCTTTCTCCTGTTTGGTTATCTGGAAAATTTGCGGGCTCGTGAGGTTACAGCATCTCTGATCCGTCTGGATTTGAGGTTAGTTTCTGAATCTCCCCTTTTTTTGACTATTTGCACAGAGGGACTTTTGAATTCTGGGTTTCAGAACTTACACTAGGGTTATGTTCAATTGGTGAGAGCTTTGGAATTTTGGGAAATTCTTCGAGATGGCTTTGTCTTAAGAGTGTTCTTCGCACCTTAAGATCTGTGTTCTGCACTAATTGTTTTAAATTTCAAATGGGTTTTGTTTAAGCTTTTTTTTTTTCCTTTCTTTTTTGGCATCGTTTGAAGGACTAATCTTTTCACCTACCCCCTTTAGGTTTCTAGTTTTTGCGATGTATAATTCGTTTTTTGGGAGGCTAATTCCTAGGGTTTCAGTTGCTTTATTGGCAGGAATTTCACCAGAAAGCTTTGATCTTGTATGTTGGTCATCGATTTTTGCAAGAGTCTTAAGTGGAGAAGTGATGGATCTTTGATCCTGTGAAGGATTGCAAGTTAGTCTTTTGGGATTTTCAGGTTTGTTCCTTTCTTTTTTTTTTCCTCCTTCCTTGGATTTCACAAGTTGAATTTGCTCAGTTTGTGAATAGGTTAGAGGATGCTATTTTAGGCTTTCAAGCTGTTCATCTTTTCTCTCTCTAACTGTGTTTCACTTGCTGGGTTATAGCCAAATTAGGAGGTTAATTTTGGAGAAATGATAATTTTAAAAGCCTCCCTAAAGGTGGTGCTGATTAAAGTGTAGAGCTTAAGACTACTTTAGTTACATTTGAGAAGCTTTTTTTTTCCCTCCTGAGAATCTCTTTTTTCTTGTTTGTGCTTTTCCTCATCTGTCTTCTTCTTTCTCTTTACTTTCTTAATTATTAACTCTTCAAAATGGAATTTCGAACTTAGGTTTTTTTTCTTTTTTTCCCCCTTGTTTGCAGTTTACCAGGGCTTACTGGTGTGTTGTCATCCTTTGAAGTAAAGTTGGATACTATTTATGCAATTCTATTGAAGATATAATCATATTTAGCATCTGGGGCATTTTTGCTGTGGAGTAGATGTCGTTTCGCAGTATAGTCCGTGATGTTAGGGATGGGTTTGGAAGCCTGTCCAGGCGGAGTTTTGAGGTGAGGCTGCCAGGCCATAGTAGGGGGAAATCACACGGCTCCGTCCATGAGTTACAAGAGCGGCCTCTGGTGATCCAGAATAGCCGTTGGGCCGGTCTGCCACCTGAACTATTGCGTGACGTGATTAAGAGATTAGAAGCAAGTGAGAGTGCATGGCCTGCACGGAAGCATGTCGTTGCATGCGCTGCTGTTTGCAGGTCGTGGAGGGAAATTTGCAAGGAAATTGTTAAAAGTCCTGAATTCTCTGGCAAGATTACCTTTCCAGTCTCTCTGAAGCAGGTGAGACTCTGTGCTGAGGGCTTTTATTTTTCCTAGTTTTCTTATTATCTTCTTATACACAAGTTATTTATATAATCATGTATGAGCTTCTTATCAATTCACTGAACAAAGCATGATATTCTATCTACTATACAAGTAACAATTGACACATTATGATGCCATCTGTCACATACAGCCAGGTCCTCGGGATGGAACTATACAGTGTTTTATCAAAAGGGACAAGTCAAATTTAACTTATCACCTTTTCCTATGCCTTAGCCCTGGTAAGCTTATGGGGACATTAAAAATGATAGTGGAAAACATGATAAGTTTTGTTGTGTAATGTTTTAAGTGAATAACAGCTAAGTTACTGTATATAGATGTCCGATTGTACTCTTTATTACGTTTCTGTGTGTAGGACTCCCTATTTTGAAGCCACCTCTTTTTGTATTGAACATTAAGTAGGCCTTATATATTACTACATCTCCGGTCTTCATGTTATATCTGCTGATATTTTTTATTTCTATCCGGTATAATGAATAATTGAATTTACAGGTGCTTACTTGTAATCATCACAATTTGTGGATAGTAAGTGGGGAATAGCTTAGCCGGATTTGAACCTCACCAAGTTCCCTGAGTCTGTCTGTCTTTGTCAAACTCACGAGTGTTCTTGTAATTTTTTCTCACGCTTCAGCGTTGTCCAGTTTGGCCAACTAATTGATTGGACCAGCTTTGTTAGTCGCAACTGTTTGACTTCATTTCTCGCAAATATTCTCAATAGACCTCAAGAATCCATTTACTCACTAAGCTAAGAAAACTTCCGTTTATTTACAAAAAAAATTGTTTATCATCACATTGTTAATGATTGATGTCTTTTAAGTGTCTCTTCTTGCCTATCTCACTCAGCTTTGCTCTTGTTTTGTAGTTAATATGTAGTTTTGTTTATTTTTCATACTATACATGTCTGAATCATTAATTTTGATATTATCAACTAATATTTTTCTTGCTATATGCTTTTTTTTTTTTTTTTTTTTTTTCGAAAGAGAAAAATTTGCTCTCTTTTATCCACGTCTATGCTAATCATCCATGCTTGTTTTGTATATATGCCATTACCATCCTTAGTTGTATCAATTGTTATAACCCCCACCTCCACAAAACAAAAGGGAAATGAAATAAGTAATCTGACTGGATCATATTATATCATAGACTCGTACTTAATGAGTGAGCTATTGTTGCAGCATTGCTTGTTGAAAACGGGAAATTTCTTCTTTCTGCAAAGCGAACACGGAGAACTACTTGCACCGAGTATGTGATCTCCATGGATGCAGATAACATATCACGCTCAAGCAGTACTTACATTGGAAAACTCAGGTACTAAATTGTGATTTGGTTTAAAGTATTTATGTGCTGAAATTTTTATTTTACCTACTGGAAAGAAATGGAAGTAATAAATAAATTAATGTTTTTACACTGTCTGAGGACTCCTTGTCCTCTTATGTTAATGTTTACACTGTCTGAGGATTCCTTGTCCCTCCGATGTTAATGTTTACACTGTCTGAAAATGTATCATTCTGCAAACAAGGTACCCAGAGTTTGGGTTTTACGTTCTGTTTAAAGCAGTACAACTTATTGCACACATTTGGTCTTACGCTTATACATACCTCTCTTTCATCTGGGTAATTGATTTTTGCTTTATGTTTCTGCTTTCTCCTCTCTATTGTGTTGAGTTCTCTGTCTATGATTTTAACCGTAAATGTAGGTTCTGTTTCTTATATAAATCTAGTACTAAAGGATGTTTCCTACGGAAATGTGGTAAAGTTGGTTGTATCATTTCAGATTGTTCTTTGCCTGTTCTATTTTTATGTTTCAGGAAAATCTCATGCAACTTTTAGCATTGTGGCTATAAAAAATTCTCATATGGATGGATTTTGGAGCTTTGCCTCTCATGTATGCTTACAAAATTCCCATAAAGTAGAGAATAATATATGTATGCTCAGTTCTGTAAGTAGAAAAAACGCCATCTAATAATATCAATTTGTTGCTTGCTAGCGTTTTAGCTAGCCAATATTGTACATATGAACTGCCTGTTGTCTGGCTTGCATTTAATTTACTGTAGCTACTTTCTAATCCTGTTATGCACTACTGCTTGTAAATATCGAATTGTCTTTTCGCCAGTTCTGTTTCTCTTCCTCCTTATCACTCTTTTCTTTTACTTGACATTTTATGCCATTACAAACATTGAATTTACATACATTGGCATTGTAGAGATGACAGGCCCTAGAGCAGGTGACCTCCCCCACCGTCTTAACCAAAAGAGAGTAGTTTGTATTCTGATTTAGTATTTGGAATTGGCATCATGAAATTTGCCTTCTGGATTGCAATAAGGTCCTTGTATTCTGGTTTTTTTATTTTTTTATTTTTTAATTCCTTCTAATTTCCTTCAGGTCTAACTTTCTTGGCACCAAGTTCATAATTTACGATACTCAGCCTCCCTACAATATTGCTCAGCTGTCACCACCTGGCAGAAGCCGTAGATTCTACTCAAAAAAAGTTTCTCCCAAGGTCCCAACAGGGAGCTACAATATTGCCCAGGTGACGTATGAGTTGAATGTACTAGGCACTAGGGGGCCGCGAAGAATGCATTGCATCATGCACTCAATCCCTGTATCATGCCTTGAGCCTGGTGGTGCTGTTCCGGGCCAGCCTGAGCTGCTTCCTCGTTCCCTTGAGGATTCTTTCCGGAGCATTTCTTTCTCAAAGTCAATCGATAATTCGACAGAGTTTAGCAGTGCACGATTCTCGGATATCATTGGCCCCCGCCATGAAGATGACGAAGGTAAGGAGAGATCACTGGTGCTGCGGAATAAAGCTCCAAGGTGGCATGAACAGTTGCAGTGTTGGTGTCTCAATTTCCGTGGAAGGGTTACAGTCGCCTCTGTAAAAAACTTCCAGCTAATAGCCGCAACGCAGGCTGCTGCTGGTGCACCAACACCATCGCAGCCAGCACAATCTGACCATGACAAGATAATTCTTCAGTTTGGCAAGGTAGGGAAGGATATGTTTACTATGGATTATCGGTATCCGTTGTCTGCATTTCAGGCTTTTGCCATCTGTTTGAGCAGTTTCGACACCAAATTGGCTTGTGAATAGAGGAGAAAAAAATTGAAAAGAGATTATGGGAAGAAATAGAAACGAGAAAAAATTAGTTGGCAATGTTTCTTCTTTTCTAGGTCTATATAAATTGTTGTTGTTGTTGCTGTTGTTGTTGTTGTATGGATGTCATGGTCGACTGGAACTCCTTGCTAAGACTGGAGAAGTGCAGAAAAAAATATCAGTGCACAATGGGGAGGAGCCCTCTTTAATTTTTTTTTTTTTAAATCTTTTGTTTTGGTTTGTTTCGATTGATACCCTTGTCGGTGTTCTTTTTGTTTATCTTTAGCTATATCAAATGCTTTGGAAAGAACATATTAGACTTGAAAGGGTCTAGTTTGGTAGGCTTAATATGTGACCTTTTTGTCTTTTAACTTTTTATCAGTTTATGCATGCCTTAATTATAAAGGAAAATCTGTTATCCCTTAGGCTACTCTAGTGTTGGAATCTGAATAGAATGTTCTGGTACCTTATAGGATTTTAGGTGAGCTGATACTCCCTAACACATGACAATTTGGTTCTTGATCTTTTTTTTTTCGAAGATTAGTTTCTGGTTTGGTTCTTTCGGCAGGTTTGGTCTGTGGCAGTAACATTGACAGCGACTTTATTGAAATTTAACGGAAGCAGCTGAGCATGCCTAGCGTAAAAACTTGAAATTTAAGAATAATAATCACGATGTATAAAATGTTTTAATTTTTGAGCGTTTTTAGAAGCATTGAACATAACTTTTTGCATTTCATGTGGTTGTTTTTGTCAAATATTATCCTTCCAAATTGTTAAATTATTGGATTGTGGCTCATTTAGCCAATTTTGCATCAAATTTTGGTCCCGATTTTAGAGGTTGGCGGGTGCAAGGTTTGACAGACTTGCGTTTGGATTTTGAAAATTTTTATTGCAAAACGAGGCCATGTTGTGATAGTAAGCAAGTTTACGGTGAAGGTGTCTAAACTTGTAAAGTTGAGTGGTGAGCGTGCTAAATATTAATTTTTAAAACTTCTATGGCTCACTTTTGAATGATTCAATTAATTTTTTAATCTTTATTTTATTGCAAGTTTCTTTCCCCTTTTTTTTTATTTTTTATTTATATCAAAGGAGGGGAAATAACACCTATTTTAAAGTAGGGATAAGTGTGATTCGAATATTCAACTTATGGTTGGAGTGAAGGTGCTTACGACTAACTAAACTGTCTTCATTTGTCGAGTTTCTTTACCATTTTACGAGACATCTTATTTTCTTTACCATTTTACGAGACATCTTATTACCAAATTTATGAACTAAAACCTTAAAGGTATGTTTATTATGCAGTAGAGAGGATTGTATTGCATTAAATCTTATTACTTTGTTTGGTGAAAAAATTTAAAGGATTGGTAAGCTCTTATCTAATCTATGTTTGAATCTCTATGGAAGGGGATCATGCAATCCTTTGCTAAAGCGTGGAATTGAACAGCGTGGGATTAAACATAATCTTCGTACATTATGAAAATCTTTACAGACGTGCAAAAATATAAAATTTAAGGTCAAATTATAATTTTTTTAAAAATAAAGGGGTCAAAATCTAATTTTTATGTGACAAAAATAATTTTTAATATTTATATTTTTGCCCATATAATTTTAAAAAATTACAATTGAACCCAAAATTTTGAAATATTTTTACAAAAGGTCTCTATCTTTAATAATACAACACCAAACATGAGATTGGACTAGCTAAAATTTTATCCTATCTTTTTCAATCTAATCTAATCCAATCTTCTAAGACTATCCTATCCAGTGCACCAAACGGGCCCTAACATTATGAGAATTCTTAACAAAAATGTAAAGCAACAAAATCCCAAACATAATAAGATTTCTTATTAAGAATGACAACTATTGGTACAATAGGATAACAAAATATTCAATAGAAAAAATAATAGAACGGAATTAAGGACAAATATTTGATATATTATCCTTTATTTTTTTTTTCAATTCCTCAAAAAATTTTTTTGGGAAAAAGCATGATTAAGAACAATGTTAAAAGGAAATTATTCAGTTGTAAGAATAAAAATTAAGTGATTTCGTTCAGTAGCTATGTGATTTTTTTGGTGTTTCTTTTGTTCTTGTTTTTCAACCGAATAGTTATTTGGAAAAGGATAACAAAACGGGTGAAATGAAATACCAAATATAATACCAGAGAGATTTGAAAATACATAATCAATTTTTTGAAGAAGAAACAAAAAAGAATAAATTTAAAACCTTAAAAAAGAATTAATTTAAAACAATACTGTTGAGAAAGAAACAATTTTTAACCTAGGACCTATTTACTTTTTTTAGAAAAGAAAATTAATTAATATATATGTTCAATATTTTCAGATGTAGTTGAAATAATTAGTTAATGATCCTAATAATAAAGGGCCTTGACTAAGCAGGTGCCTTGCGCACTTGATGGCCTTTACCCTTGAGCTGGCACCGCATAGACTTCAAACAGAAGAAAACAAACTCAACCCAAAAACAAAATATTAAATATGAAAATGAAAAAGAAGGGAAGAAAAAGGTTTAGCAGATACGGTAAGGGAATTCCCACTGTACAATGGCCAGCAATACAACTTGTCGTCCCGGGAGCATTCGTCTGCCAAAAAATTCGTCACAATCACCCTTTCGGTGTTTTCTATGGCGAGAACCCTTTAGACTATTCATTTCCATTGGTATTGTTAGAGATCAGTTCTGTTATCATCGCCACTCGCACAGTTCGCTTCCTTCTTAAGCCTTTTCGACAGCCTAAGGTTGTCTCCGAGATCATTGTGAGTCTTCTTGCTCAAATGTAATAATAAGACCATATAATGTTAATGCAAAAATTCATGCATTATGCATGCCATCCCACGTATCTCTGATCACCAATTTTTGTTCTTTAATTTCCCTCATACGTTTTTATTTTCTTTTTCTGAACTTTTGGGGGTCGGGGAATTCTTCGTCTTGTAATGAATGGATTTACATTAAGTTATGCATGCAACTATCTCTACGTTGTAGTTTTAATTTTCCTTAATTATATTAGAAAATAAAATCCGATTTTGTGATATTTGGAAATTCTAACCTTAGTAATATTCTGAAAATTCGCATTATGTTGCTTATAATATTGTAACCTTGCTGAATTCTAATTTCTAATTTCTTTTAGACACGGACACATGTTGTAAACTTGTAATTAATCAGCAAATGTTTGCCATCTCCTTATTTTTCTTTTCTTCATTCCATTATAATGAACAGCACCAATTTTGTCTACCCCATCTCTGCCAAAATTAGTCTATATTCAGATTTGCTGAAGTTACAATATTAACCATGATCTTTGAACATGACTATCAACGACTTTGGATATTGTGACATCATCTCAATTAAAAACGCTAACGACAATTATACTTAGCGCTGTGAAATAAAATGAAAACGACATGTTATTTGATCTTGTACTTTAATATATAATATACAATTGTATTTCAAACCCTAAAAAGGATGCTCTGATAATGTGTGTGTGTAAACAGGGAGGCAGAATAGTGGGACCCAGCTTGTTGGGTCGGAGCAAGAAGTTGAAGGCGTTCCTTTTCCCTGACAACTCCGACTTCATAGTGAAGAACATAGGCCTTCTTGGTTTCATGTACTACCTCTTCGTCTCCGGCGTCAAGATGGACATGACCCTCGTCACTAAGCCTGCCAAGAAGCACATTTTTATACTTCTCGCCAGCGTTTTCATCCCTATGCTGATCGTCCTTGGCGTCGGCTTTTCCCTCCGCAAGTTTTCCAACGACGCCGACCTCGTCACGTTCTCCACCCTTATGACCGTCGCCTCCACGGTCTCTGTCACCTTCTTCCCCGTCCTCTATGATATCCTCAAGGAGCTCAACCTCCTCAGCTCCGAGGTCGGCCATACGGCCCTCTCCATCTCCATCATCACCGACGACATGGGAATTATTTTCCTCTTCGCCTTCGAGTACTCACAACATATCGAGATAGCCTATTTCCATGCGCATCGTAGCCTGTTTCATGATTGCCTCCGCCATCTTCATATTCATCTTCCTCATCCTCATTAGAAAGTTCATCATCTTCTACTTGGTCCAAAAAGGGCGCAAGCCCCGCATCGACCAAACAATCATTGTTGCAATCCTCATTGGCGCCCTCGCCGTGGGCTTTCTCTCCGATTGGACTGGTCTAGCCATCAGAAACGGTCCATGGTGGTTCGGCCTCATCATTCCCGACGGCCCACCGCTAGGATCCATGATCGTCGAAAGGACAGAGACCATTGCCACCCACATTCTCATGCCCTTCTCCTACGCATTTATCGGAATGTACGTTGACGTCTCCAATCACGGTTTAATCTGGCCGTCGGTCAGGCCGCTTGTGGCCATGACCGTCATTGGCTATATCACCAAGATTATATCCACGTTCCTCGCTTGTCTTTACTTCAAGATACTTTGGAGGGATAGCCTCACGATCGGCCTTACTGTTAGCGTGAGAGGTCAAGTGGAGATTTTGTTGTTCATTCACTGAATGGACAAGCGGGTATGTGTGTGTGTGTGTATATATATATATATAGATTTTTTAGTTTTATATTGATGATCATATTTACATTGCAACGGAAATCTAGACATATACGTGGGAAACGTTGATATTTTAAGCATGCAAATTTATAGCATATGTACAGATTGAAGTTAATTAAACTGCTATAATTGACAGGTAATGAAAACAAATTACATTTGCTCCAACAGATATTAATTATTCTTTAGTCACTGTACTTTCAAACCAATATTACCATGTACAATACTTTCCGTATTCAAGAGACAATGAGCATAAATTGAGCAAAATGAGAAAAAGAAAGAGGTTAATAGTGATATATGTGCCCTAAAAAATAATGAATATTACAATAATGAGCATTAATGTGCCAATATATAACAATTTGTAACGTTGATTATTCATATTTGCATAAGAACTAAAAAAAAAAAATCCTAACACCTGGAGATGTCACATTGGTATGTGTTCGCAGATATTGCAACCCTCTTATTTCACAATGCTAGCGCTCTTAACAACCCTGATAACCGAGTAGTAACACCCTTGATACCCCTCGTCTATGACCCAACAAAGCAATACATGCTAAACCACAAGATGACCATCCAGCGCACAGCCCCCAGTGCTGACCTTCGCATCCTCCTCTCCATCCACAACCAAGAGAGCGTGGCAGGCCTAGTCACCCTCCTCAAGGCCTCGAACCCGACTCCGGCCACGCCTCTCTCTATCACTGCCCTATGCTTAATGGAGCTCATAGGCCGTGCCCAACTAGTCTTCTTAGACCACGACTGCCAGCCTGACGTCCCCCTGCAGTACGCCTCCTGCCTTGCTATCCACAATGCCCTTAGCCAATTCCAAAGGTCCTATGCCGAGAGTCTTAAACTTCACTCTTACACCATCATCACCCCTAAAATAACAATGTATCAAGACATCTGCGAGAGGGCTCTTATGAACAAAGCAACTCTCATCATCCTTCCCCTCAATATAGACAATTTCGAAAATGGAGAAGAAGGAAAAGTTCTCGATGTCCACTCCCTCAACTCCTTGGTAATGTCTAATGCGCCATGCTCTGTTGGGATATTCGTGGAAAAAGGCTACACTATAAGGCCGAACCTGATCGGCTGCAAGCTCCACTCTGCAGTGCTCTGTTTAGGAGGAGCTGACGCAAGAGAAGCCTTGGCCTACGGTGATCGGATGCTCAGAAACCCAGAAGTTTACCTGACAGTGATCCGATTCCTGGCATTCAACGGCGAAGGGGATGACAAGATGGAGAAGGAGCTGGATGATGGGATGGCAATGTCGTTTTGGATGAAGAACGAGACCAACGAGAGGGTGCTGTACGATGAGGTGATTCTGAGGAATAGCGCGGAGACGATGGCAGCGATAAAGGCGATCAATGACGACAGGTTTGATCTTTGGATTGTGGGGAGGCGGCAGGGGATTAATCCGGTGCTTCTCGAAGGGTTATCGGATTGGACGGAGAATCAGCAGGAGTTGGGGATCATTGGGCACTATGTCGGGGCTAATGATTTTGGACGTAGTGCTTCTGCATTGGTTATTCAGCAGCATATTCTAAGAGAGCAAGGAAAAGCAGCAACAGTTGCTCGCAGAACATTGAAATATTAGAAGCGAGGAGCTATTTGTACCTAATAACAAAGTAGTGTTGATTTGATTTGATTTTTTTTTTTTTCATGTGTAAAATCATGTGTTTATTTATTTAGGGCGGAGGATTATCACTTTTTAATTATTGTCGTAAAGTTTTAAGTTCATGAGGTTTTTTGTTGTAAAGTATACAATATCAATTTGTCGATGAACTAAAGAGATGATTCAACTTTAAAAGGATGTCTAAAGTATTAGTTAAAACCAATGGTCTGAACTATTTTAGTTGAAAAAACTTTAATATGTGAGAGTTTTACACTATGGTATACTTTTTTCTTAACACTATAGTTTTCATATTATAACAACTAAAAGTTTTAGTTCTAACTTACATTGTCAAACACTACGTAAATGTACTTGCAATGTATTTCCGTTGTTTCAAAACTTTTTCGAATGAGTCAACGAGACGGTCCTCATATGCTTATTTACTTCCATTCCTATATTTTCCAATTACTTTACTAGCTACAAAAGGGTTGTTTTAACGCAGCTCATTCGATTTTATTGAGCTTGTTATTTCAATCATTTAATTACTATGTCGTTAATTGGCCACTTCAACAAAATCTGTCACATTATAAAGAAAAATACGTCACGAGCCAATCACGAAGGGGCAAAATTCCTGCAATGACCTTTACAACACAACAAAGAAAGACACTTGGAGAAGAAATCTGTGATGGTTGGTGACCCTCGCAGTAATGGGTGGGTCTCATTAGACATATAGAAACTTAGATGAGTAATCAGCTTTTAAATTTACCCTTACACGAACATATTTAAGTCTTGTTTATTTTTTGACAGATTTATCACAGAGGGGCGAACAACATAACAATAACAAAAAAGAAAAAAAATTGAGGTTAACTAGAAGCTGGAGGCCACATTTGATGTATAATTAGAGGCTACAATTTTGGAAATAAATTAAAACAATAAAATAAATGAAGCAGTCATAGTTATGAGAAAAGCAAAGTAAAACCCCTAGACTTCAAAGTTCAAAGTGCTATCTTATTTATTTGTTTAATTTATACTTGACATATCCTCTTCAGATGATTGTTCCTTCAACCATCTAATTTTTACATGTAAAATTCCTTTTTGGACTTAAGATTTACTAAGACTTTTTTTATTGGGAAAGGGCGCATTAAGGATCTTAATTTTTTTCTTAAAAAAACCATAGAATGTTCCTTAGGATACTCCTTATTAATAATATCTTTTTCTTTTTTTTTTGCCCATTTAAAATTTATTTTCTTTTTAATTGATTTATTATTTAACATTTTTATCTCTTATTTCATATCTTTCAGATCTCCACCTCTCTGCAATCACACGATCTAGTTTTGTACCTCCCCCAAATCTTGCTTTCTTTATCGATGGGGAATTTTCTTCTCTCTCTTCCTTCTCTGCCCCTTCTCTCTTAGATCTGCACCGGCACGGTGGTTGCAAATTGAGAGTTACAACAAATCCAGATCGCGTCGCCACTAGAGAGATCGGAGATGGCAAGCACGTCGAGGAGCAGCGTTGGAGACCTGACAGATCGCCATCTCACTCTTCCTTCTCTCTTCTCTCTGCCGTTGCCTATGGTCGAAAACCTAAGTGCAGTTAAAATTTCAGATCAACGATTGAAGCGCGACGCCCATTGACAATCTCTCTTCTTCGTCGAAGTGACAACAAGGATCTGGTCTTCTAGTCTCCTCTGTCGAAGATGTCGATGCGCCAAAGATGAGGAAGGTCCAGTCCTCCGTTAATCACACTGGAAAGATTCAGTCCTCCTTTGCATATGACAGTCGCTACGCCGAAGACGAGGAAGGTTTGGTCCTCCATCAATTCACGTCAAAATGATCCAGGCCTTTTGAATGCTTTGCAGATCTTGGTATGTTGCTATTAGATTTTTTTGGTGTTATTTTTAACATTTAAAAACCTTTGCGTGGTTGCACACAAATCATAAGGTTAGGCCTGAACTATGCAAATATGCATTGATTCCTATCATCTTCAAACTCTCGGATTGTTCTTTGGAATGAAGAAGGTTCAGTCCTTCAACTTTCCAGGCGACAAAAATTTCTCTTCATTCGTTTATCTTTTGCAACTGCTGACTGATGAAATCGTTTTGTACTTATTGTGCAGAAGCGAGTGACAATTTTACTTGTTTGTGCCATTGGTTGAAAGGACATTACTTCTATAAATCTTCCTATTTGATCGTAGAATCTGTGTATTAGCACTAAGATGTAACCATATTGAGAATTTAGCCAAAGCAAAGATAAGTTTACTGGAATATATATACACATATCTATGAAATATAGAGGTCTGCATTGCATGACTACTTTGTTTGCCCAAGTGATTTTGTAGTATTATTAGTTTGTAATGATTCTACAGGAAAACAAATTATAATATGGTGATATTTGATAGATAAAAAAAAGAGATAATTTGTTAGATTCTGATTTGAAACCTAGATCCAAGATGGAACCTATCAACACCTGGTAGGTTTCGTGATAAAATCTGGTGGGTTCTGCAATGGCGGTTTCCAAGACGGATTTTGGCAGGTCCCGCGATGGAACCTGTTAACACCTCCTAGTGGTTTCCACAACGAAATATGGTGGGTCCAGGGTGGAATTTGTTTGCACCTGGTGGGTTCTATGACGGAACCTAACGGGTTTGGTGCTTCTTTGTTTCAAAAAAAAAATATATCAGAATCTGCCAGGTTCTAACTTTAGAACCTATCAGGTTATAATCTAGTATTCCACGTCAGTGATTAGAGGCGGTTGGTATTTTTTTGTTTCAAACAAAATTTATTAGAATTTAGTATATTCTAAATTTGGAACCTACCAGGTTATAATCCGATACCCAACGCTGGCGACTGAAACAGTTGGTGCTTCTTTATTTCAAAGAAAATATGTTGGATCTAGTAGGTTACAATCAGGCACCCCATACCGGTGACTGAAGGTTGCTGATGCTTCTTTGTTTCAAAGAAAATATGTCGAAATCAGGTAGATTTCAAAGGTTATAATCCAGCACCCTACGTCGATGACTATATTTCTTTGTTCCAAAGAAAATATGTTAAAATCTAGTAGATTTCAATTTTAGAACCTACTAGGTTATAATCGAACACCCCACATTGGTGATCGAAGGAGGTTAGTGCTTATTTGTTTCAATGAAAATATGTTAAATTTGGTAAGTTCTAACTTTGAAACCTACCAGATTATAATTCAACGCCTCGTGCATGCGAGTGGAGTAATCTACTGCATGAGGGAGTAAAAAGAGAGGGTAATTTAGACTTTTAAATATCTTTTTTAATTTAACAGGGTAAGTAACTTGAACTTTTAATAAACCACTTTTTAAAAAGGGTAGTTTTGAAAAGAGCCTTTTAGAAGGACAATATTGAAAAGCTGTTCCTTTAGGGGGCCATTTCTATAAGTTGTCCCTTTTTTTCTTTTCTTTTTGTCATCATTCATGAGATATACATACATGTGTCTCATTCATTCATGTCATAAATGCGTTGATATATGTCTTGCTTGCATTAGTCACCATGACACCACGATATATATCTTTCTAAGAGGTCACCCTGATATCACAACATGTAAAATGTGTTATTCTAAAACAAAATAAATAAAATTTATAAAATAAAAAAATGAAGAAACAAAAAAAAAAAGAAGATATAAGTATGGAACAACAACAAAAAAATAAGTATAAGGTCAAAATGTAACCCCTTTAGAGGATGCTACAGTGACCTTATTTAATACCATTTATTAATGGGAAAACACTTAAAAGAATTGCAACGAAAAATTAAGCATACTATATTTTAAATAGAATTTTTACTTTATAATGTTTAGGTCACTAAGATTTATTATATAATGTTAAGTTTCGTCTCGCAGGTCATCGTGGCGAGAGTTGGTGTGCTACAGTAAAATTAAAAAGTATATAAATTAAATGTTTTTGATAGGAGAATTTATGACTTATTTTAGAATTCTATGTGCATGGCTTTAAAAGATCTTATGTGTTATGTAATACTTCATAACCTATTTTATTTGAAATCATTATTCCGTAGTCCAAAAAACAATTGAAACAATCATAAAATTTTTTATGATTTTATACTTACATTTTAATGATCATTTATCTTTTTCTTTATGTTTATTTAAGTGATTTAATTTTATTCCGTTAGCCAATATATATATGTTGTAAAAAAAAGTGGCGTTATATATATTACCTATGTTGTATATTAGGCATACTCATTCATATACATATTCTTTTATACCTATATAGTTATTCCCAAATTATTATTTACACTTGTCTTCCGCTGTAGTAATTTAAGCATTTCTCTATAACAAGTAACATTATGTCGCGAAACCATAGCATCCCGATAGGAGGTGTTATACAAATGGGGGTAAAGGCGGACAAAGCAATCCCACTCTATTGAGACAAAACTTTTCAAGAAAAAAAAAATATATGAGAAGAAAAATTATGTTTAAACATGATCCATTTTAGGAAAAAAATTTTTATAAGGGTAATTAGAATAACAACAGTAGTTATAAAGATCACATTAAAAAAATATTTATGCTAGGATATATTTGAAAAAGAAAAAAAAAAGGGTAATACGAAACACCGGAAAAAAAGAAGCGTCTTTCAAGATTTTTATATCTATAGTTAATAATAATATATGAGGAAATAAAAAGAAGTGTAGAGCAAAAGATGGCGATTCCCATGAGGATTCTTTTCGAAGCATTTTTTTTCCAGAAGTCGATCGAAATTTTTAACGTCTTAAAATTTTAATTTCAAATTTATTATTGTAAATTAGATCAATGTGCCTAATTAAATTAAAAATGTAATATTTCATGTTGCATAAAATAAAACCCATTTACATATTTAAAATACATTTTTATCACAATTTTAATTTTAAAAACTATACCTGCCATTTACCTATTTGCCGTCACACCCCACATTTAACTTTTATTACAAACCTACCCCAACTTAACTTTTTCTTCACTCCTGCCAGTGCATCCCCCAAGGAGACAAAGCAAAATTTTTTTAGTCTCTATGCACAGAGACCAACAGCACCTAGAATCCTATACACACTATTTAGAACCCCACACACATTACTCTTCCCTCTCGCCCATGCCAACCTTCTCTCTCACTTCTTTTTACTGCAGCAAAACAACTAGAAAAAGCTTACCAAAGACTGCCAAAACCAAGCAAAAATAGAAGAAAAAAACACAGCCAAGGCACCACCAAAAAGACGTCAAGGAAAATGGCCTGTTGTCTTGCCCAAAAACACAGGAAAAACCAAGCCAAAGCATGCTAAAAATGCATCCAAAACACAGCCAAAAACACCAAGAAAGACAACCCTTCTTCGTGTCCAAAAGACAGCCATAAACGTCACTTTCATGGCCAGCCAACTTCAAGAGTTCAAGCTTGGTTTTTAATCCAAAAATCCAGTGTTTTTCAAAGGAGTTTTGAGGTTGGTCTTCCTATAATTTGAACTTAGTTTATAGTTTATATTTTCTTTAACTTTGATGCATGATTTTCGTGTTCCATGTTCATGCAAAATTTTGGTTTATATTAATATGCATATTTCATGTTTTGAGTTTTGTGATGTAAACTTTGATTAAAATGATTAAAGCAGTGATTGGGTTGTTATTTTGGTTTAATATTTATGTTGGAAGCATGTTTTCATTGTTTAAAAACAAACTTACTTACAACATGTTGAATATTTCGTCAATCTAAATGTCAAAAACCAGACTTAATATGTTTTAGTTTTGCTTTTGTATGTGGAGACCAAACTTTGAATATTAAAGTTTAAATCCGTATTAATGAGTTTAAAACATTGTTGTTTAATGTTATTCTATTATTTATGTATGTTTTCTATGCTCTTAGATGTGAAAAATAAGTTAGGAATTGAGCTCAGAACTTGAAAGGTTCGAAAACCCAAACTTAGAATCTTCCAGGTTACTTGAGGTTGGTAGGCCAATTGAAGGTGGTAGGTTGGTTGCCTCATGGTAGCAGGCCAGTTACACTTACCAGCCAGCTAGTTGTGGCCTTTTGATGGGCCTTCGAGCCCGAAGAGCGGCAGGCTAGTCTTGAGGACCTATAGGCCAGAAAACCATACAATTTTCTTTATTTTTTTTTTGCTATTTTTAAACCTTTTAAGGCCTCTTTAATCTTATGACTAATACTAAACAAGTTTTAAACAAAAAATGTAACCTTAATTTATTTTAAAACATAGTTGCATCATGTCTCAAAGTTACATAAAATTTTAATGGCACACTAATGAAATGGATTAACACATGATTTACTTATGAATATGGTTATACGTTGAGCTTCAGTTTTAATTGTCCTTATATACGCCTTAGGATTAAGTACATGTGGAGCTAACATTAATCGGTTCTAAGATTAAAAGATTGTTCTTAAGCTTGAGAAGTAGGATTCTAATCCCTTTCTTGACAACCATGATTTGAAATTAATTTGTTTTGTTTTGGCTAATATTGTTATTTTGACATGAGCATGTTTCTTACAATATTGTTTATAATTGTGTTTTCACATATTGCTATAAGTTTACGAAATGTATATAATATGTAAAACGAGTAGTTTCATATTTTAACAAATGAATTTGAAAAATTATGATTCAGACTCAAAATAAGAAATTTTGAGCATTATGGGGTATCCAAACACTATAGAGGACATATGACTCATGGTGATTGGTTTTTAGTAGCCAGAGAGATTAAGTTATGTAGGGTGTAACGTTGGGGGCAGGCCCCTAAACCTGAACCGGGGGCTCCGTAGTGTGGGCAATGGTTGAGGCATTGTAAGTATGTTGAGCATATGTTACACAAAAGAGTTAGGAACGAGGAATTTAATTAAAATTGACTCATCTCTTTTTAATTATTTTACCATGTTTGCAATCTTTGAAATTCCAATTATTTTCTTGTTTATCCTTTGATTATTCAAATACCTTAATTATTTTGATTAGTTAAAGTTTGTTCAAATGTTATCCTACTGAGACTTTTGCTCATTTTTTGTGTTTTGAATTAAACCCCTTCCAGGCAATGCAAAGAGTGGTGTTTAAGTAAGTACTGAGATAGTGTTGACAAGTTGTCAATATGTATATCGTGATGCTGTCAGTTGAACTTATAACATGTGTCGGATTTGTAACATGGTCTGTGCCAATGTAATTATATTGTCTTTTCTTATCTTAATTTACTTGTTTACGTGAAAGGACCATATAGCCGAGAACTGTTCCTATGATGTACTTTGGCAATATTTGCGAATTTATAAGTCACTATGAGGTTTAAATTTTAGATACCCTAACGTTTTATATGAGATAGTTCTTTTGTTTTCAACTCGTATTCTTTGTTAAAAAAATTTGTGTTTTACAGTCTATTTTAATTATTTCAAATCTATAAAATTTCAATTTTCTAAATAATTTGTGTAATTTGTATAAATAATGGTTATTCACATGAATAAGTGGAAGCTAAAATAAAACGCCCTTATTTATTCTTTTATTATTTTGGGATTAGTTTAGGAAAATAATTAAGTCACATTTAATTAATTTTATTTCTAATTTGATTTTGAGTTTTAAAAGTTTACCCAACTTAAATTATTTTTTTAAACTAAGCCTCCATGTCATACCCTATTTTCAGGTCGAGAACTGAACCGTGTGAGTTTTCTTTTGCATTTGGTGTTAAAAAAGTATTGTTTGAACCAATGTTTTCTTTCCTAAAAGTTTTGAAAATATGGTTTTGTTTAAATGGTTTTCATTGACGGAACATATGTCGTGCCAATACCAGCCGGGCACACTATACAATAAAGCTAAGAGTCCATTGTGTGACAACATTTATGAGATCTAGATGTCGACTTGAATATAAGGTCTTGAGGATGACGTTCTCTTTAAGTAGAAGAATTGAATGGAAATGAAAAAAAAAAGACTTTATAACTTATAGTTCCGCCACGGTTTATATTTCTCCTATAGCCAAAAAACCTTGAATCTTTTAAATTAGAATTTTGAGAAAGTTACAACTTGGCCTAGGAGACAAGGATCCGAGATAGGAATTCCATTTGTAAACTAGAACATTTAATTTCTAAAATCCTGATAAGTCATTATATATTAACAAGTGGTTTTGTGGGTTCCCTTAGGGAAGTATTAATAGAACATTGAGAATACACATTCTTACAGTCCTAGAAATTGAAGATTATACTACTCTCATTTAACGACCATTTTTTAAGGATCATTATGGTAAGGGAGAAAAAACGTGAGAAGTTTGCCTAAGAAGATGAAAACCATCGTGGTAGGAGGGGAGGTCTACCACGATGGTTTTTTCTAGAAATCATCATGGTAGATTTGACTTTCTATGATGGTTTTTGAGAAAAATCATCGTAGAAGCTTTGCCTTTCTACGATGGTGTTTTCCTAAAAATTATCGTAGAAGATATCTTAAAAACCTTTATTTTAGCTCGACAATTACCCAACTCTCAAAAACACATCCAAAACCTCCCTAAATTGCAGTCATCGTCCTCTCTCCGCCTCCATCCTCCTTAATCTCCTTCCTAATTGTAAGTGCTTTATTAGGTATATGTATAAATAGATTATGATATTGTTGATTATTGATCAAAGTCTGTTGCTTTGTGGATAATGATTAGTTATTTGGATATGAGTATGATTAATTTGTTTTAGCTATCCAGTGGATTCACCACAATGGAAGACTTTTGAAGCCGATAATTTCGAGTTTAGTGCGGATTCAAGAAATATACATTTTGCTTTGTCGATGGATGGAATGAACCCACATGGTAACATGAGTAGTAGGCATAGCACTTGGCTCGTAATACTTGTCAACTATAATCTCTCTCCAAAAATGTACATGAAGTAGAAGTTCTTAATGTTGTATTTATTGATTTTGGGCCCTTACCAACCGGGGAATGACATTGATATGTACCTGGCACCGTTAATCAATGACATAAAAAACTTATGGGAAAATAGAATCAAAGTTAGAGAGGCTTACCAAGAAAAGATGTTCATACTCCATGCAATTTTGATATGGACAATTAACGACTTCCTTGCATATGGACAATTTATTTAGTTATTTGATGAAGAGTTCTATTGTTTGTTCTATTTGTATGAAGGAAACGTCTCATATACGGTTGAACAATGGTGAGAAAACTATTTTTCTTGGTCATAGAAGATGGTTGCTAAAAGATTATTGTTACCACAAACAAAAGAAAGCCTTTGATGGCAACATCGAAGAAAGAAACCCCCCTCGACCTTTGATAGGTGAACAAATATTTAAAAGGGTAAAAGATATGAAAGTGGTACTCGGGAAGAGAAAACGAAGTAAGAATGAGCCACCGATATATGGACTATAGAAAAAAAGATCATTCTTTTTTGAACTTCTATATTGGAAGACACTTTTGTTCGTCATTGCTTGGATGTTTTGCACATTGAGAAAAACGTTTATGAATCAATAGTTGACACGTTGCTTGACATTTTGGGCAAGACTAAGGATGATGAAAAAGTACGGTTGGATCTCATGGAAATAGAGATTAGGCCTAATTTGTTTCCAAGAAAAAAAGGAACTGCACTTACTTACCTCTGGCAGAGCACATATTATCAAGAAGGGAAAATAGAAGGCTTTGTGAATGGCTTGCTTCAGTGAAAGTGCCAGACGGCTATTCTTTGAACTTTAAAAAGTTGGTGTTGGTGAAGGATTTGAAACTTATTGACATGAAAACACATGATTGTCATGTGCAATTACTACCACTTGCATTGTAGGGAATTCTAACAAAGGATGTGAGATTTACAATTTACCAAGTTGTTCTCGTTCTTTAATTCAATATGCTCTTAGGTAATTGATTCACTTATGCTAAATTCACTATAATCGAAGTTGGCATAAACCTTATGCATGCTTGAGAAGTATTTTCTATCGGCATTTTTGGACATCATGATTTATCTAACGGTGCACTTAGTACGTGAAGTTAAGTTATGCAGACGAGTATATTTGAGATGGATGTACCCATTTGAAAGGTATATGAAGGTTTTGAAGGGCTACGTGAAGAACTGAAATAGACTAGAGGGAATGTATCATAGAAAGTTACATAGCTGATGAATCGATTGAATTTTGCTCTGAGTACTTGTCCAATGTAGAAATAATTAGGGTGCCAAACACAATAAATATTGAGGGTAGGGGACTATCTATTGGCAATCTTTCCTCAGTAAATTGAGAGGAGTCGGAGCAAGCTTGTCTTTATGTTTTGCTCAATGCTAACAAAGTGGTGCCTTTCATTGATGTGCACATGAAGGAATTAAAAAAGGCAAATCTGAAAAGAACAAGAAATGAAAAGTGGTTGCAAGATGAATACAACCGGACCTTTTGAGTATAGATTAGAGAGCACATCAATGCCAAGTGCTCCACATCAAAAGATAGAAGCATGTCACAAGACAAAGAATCTAGCTAGAGGACCGTTGTTAGTAGTTACAATGTATACATCATATTCCATAAATTGTTACACTTTCTACATTCAAAAAAGAGATAAGAAGCATCCTGTTCAAAATAACGATGTGACTCTCCGTGCCAAGGCTATGCATATTTCCTCTACCAAGAACAAGAATCCGGTATATGGGACCATGAATTACTTTGATTTCATTGAAGGTATTTGAGAACTTGATTATAGAGGATTGCATATAGCACTTTTTAAGTGCAAGTGGGCAGACAATAACTATGTTAAGACTGATAATGATGGCATCACGATTGTTGACTTTAGAAGATTGAGATACAAAAATAATCCTTTCATTATGGCATCATAAGCATCCAAGTTTTTTATACAACAAATCTCAAAGATTTGGAATTGCCCCTAATCGTCCCAATGAAGCCAAGAGTAGTTATTAATAGTGAAGAAGTTATCAAGGATTATACGAGCATCCTCTCATTTACAAAGGGATTGCCACTAGTTGAAGAGATTTATGATTTTGACTATGATGTTTCCCACTCGCTTCACGAAGATCTGGAGTGGATATGTATTGAGGAACCAAAGAAAAAAAAAAGAGAAAAAATGAGTATTTGTAAACAAATTTATGTCAATTTATTTTAATGTATTTTTTATTTTGTTTTTTGTTCTTTTTTAAGCTAAGGGATATATCTATATATAGTTATTTTTATGATAAAAGCAACAAAAAGTAAAAACTCTAGGCCATTAGATGCGTAACACATGGGTTGGCTGCCCCGGTTAGAGGAGAAAAAGTTCTTACAAATTGGTATTTTAGACTAATTTTTCACGATGGTTTTTATAAAAAACTATTATGAATTCAAACTTTACACGACAGTTTTGTCACCGTCATGAAACTTGAACATTCCACAATGATTTTTTCTAAAAATTGTCGTAGAATAAAGCTTTACAATACGATTTTTCTTAAAACCATCATGGTAGCTTGCTATTACATGACGATTTTTTAGAAAAATTGTCATGTAATGTGGGGGCTAAACGGTGTAGTTTTAGCCCCTACTCCAAACCGCGCATTCATCTAGGACTTGTATTTTGAAATTCTAGCCCCTAGACTCTAACTCTTATACTCTGTCACCCTCGACACCATTGTTGCCACCGTCCTTGACCCAACCTCAAGCTACACCGTCGCTGCCGCCACCGTCGACTCAAACCCACGTTGCCGCTGTCGCCACTTCTCGTCATCGCCACTTTTCACTGTCCCACTTCTTGCCGTCGCTATCATTTTGTAAGTCCCATTTTCTTTTTTTTGTTTGTTTGTTTGTTTTTTTTTTTGAGCCATTAGTCCAACAAACAGCCATCATTGAGGAGGAAAATTTAAGATATGCTCTTCATTTCTTTTCCTTATTATTATAAGTATTAATGATGTAGTTAAGTTGCCATGTCATTCATTCTAAGTTGCAAACATTTAAGACAGCCTAAATTTCTTAGTTCGTTACACAGTCCTTTGAAAATATATGTTTCCTTTTGTTTGTGTTTTTTTTTTTTTTCAAGTATTTAGTATTAGCACTATGATAAAGTTGTTGTATTGACATGGTGAGTTCAACTATGGGTTTATTCTCTTCCTTATGTTTGAAAGTTTGTTTGTTTAGAGCATCTTTAATACAATATATTTATGCTTCAATGTCATAAAACACTCTCCCATTAGTAACGAAATCTTGTGTTCAAATATCTTATTGATTATTTTTCATTATTGTTACTGTCACTCAAGTTAGTATATGTATGTGTAATTGACTATTTGTTGTTAATGATTTTGTTAGAAATTTTGAACATAAATTATAGCCTGTATTTATTGTTGGATATTGTTTTCCGTGGAGAATTGTGATTGGCTTATGTCAATTTATGTGTTTATTTTTCCCTAAAGATTTGGTTTATATTAGGCAAAAATGTTTCAAGAGAGCAATAATGACCACTATAATAAAGAGTATGAAGAGTGCACGCCATCTTCCTCTCAATGTAGCAAGGGAAAACAAGTTAACAAGCTCTGAAGGTGCACCAAATTCGATCCCAAAGTAGATTTTGAACGGAGAGCTATTTTGATGAAAAAAGTTCATCGGTTAAAGAAGAGAAGTTTTAGAATAGAAGTGAGGTTTGATGCAAAAGGCCAACAGGAAGGCACACCCAGAAGTGAATTAAGCAGTTGGATTGGAGTACTTAGTCGAGAGCACGTTCCAATATGGATTAAAGATTGGGGAACTAGGGATTTGGATGAAGAAAAGATGTTGTTTGGAGAGAGATTTATGAAGCTTTCACAATTGAGGGATGGTATAGGAAAAAAACTTTGAAGATTTGTGGTGAATTAGCAATGGGGTTTATGATGGCCCCAAGGTTTCACAATGCATTTTTTTAACTAGTTTTGAGATAACAAATACATTTTTTTAGCTGATGAAATTCTTGAGTGTTGCAAAGTTCAAGTTTAAGCAAAATCAATGAAGCATGTTCAAGAATGTTCAAGCAATGAATAGAATAAGGATTGTTTTTATGAAGATTTGAAGATTACAAGTTACCACTTTTCTTAGTCTTTATGTATGCAAGCAAATTTCCCAAAGATATACGGTCAATACAAGCTCAATCCACAAACATATTTGCATTAATAAATTGTTTTAAATCTTTTTATATTTGTGTTTCAAAAGCCTTAAATTGCTTTTAGACTTCGATGGTGTTCAAAATGCAAACTAAAATCATTTAAACATGTTTTATAAAAATTGCATTTTGAAAACACGCCATGCAAAATTTTGATCAAGGTAGATCGGCCTGCCTACCAATCAGGATTGTCTTGCCGATAACCAACTGACATGCCAAAAATCCTATTTTGGCATGCCAAAGAAGAAGGCTAAGAGGCAAGAATTTCATATGTCTCGTATGGCCTATCAGACTCTAGGTTCGGCCTACTAAACTTCTAGGATCGGCTTGCCGAAAGCCTTATTTCGGCCCATCGAAGATGTGCCTTAGAAATAGCCTTCCAAGACAGCCTTGGTCGGCCTACCAAACTCTTAAAGTTTGGCCTGTTGATTGTCCCAATTGGCCTACTAAAAACCCTATATCGACCAACTGATGATGAGGGTTTGAGAAGTAGTCTCAGGAGGGCTGTCGAACCCAAATGTTTGGCCTACCAATGGTCCAAGTTCAGCCTAACAAACTTCCAAGACGGCCTACTGATCAGATGACAGTTTGGAGTTCGGTTCTAGAAATTTCAAACTATAGCCTGCAAACACATTGTCCGGCTTGCCGAGCTATTTATAACGATTAGTTTTTTGACCATTAGAACTCCATTTACAAAGGCTCTTTTGACCTAAAAGTGATGTTTTTAGCCACAAATGAGCACTTGGAGGCTATATACATACCTCGATTCATTATGCTAAGTGAACTAAGAAGAAAGAACTTGATTGAAAGAATTCCTACATTGTTTTTCAAAGCTTTCACTCTCTATACACACTCGTGAGCTTACATTCTTTGAAAGTTCCTCACATCTCCATTTTAAGGTTTAAATTGCATTTATCTACCTTGGATAATTTATTTTGTGAGTGATCCAAATTCCTTATAAAACATACCCTTTGGTATTTAGGTTTCCAAGCCTTATAATTTAGGGGTTCTTGCTTAATCAATCTCCATAAAAATTGACATTTGTAAGAAGGTGTGGTGAGCCTCGAGTAAGTCACCATTATTGTACAAGGAGTAAGCGTGCCCAAAAGACGGTCATAATAGTGCAAGAGGTCGTTTTAAGGTTTGCTCGGCGGCCATGGACATAGGCATTTCCCTAAACCACTATAATTACATTTGCATTTCTCTTCCTTAAACTTGTACTTTAACGCATTTATAGATGTCTACATTATTTAATATCATTGTTTGTGTATTTACACCTTGAGCAATTTTTATCTAGAACTTTTCAATAATTGTAAAAAGTTTTGAAAACCCAATTCACCCCCTATTGGGTAGCTATCCTTGGGTTAACAATTGGTACCAAAGCGGGAAGCTCAATTTCATTTTTCAAAAAAGATTCAACAATATTGAGTTTGGCTACTCCAATTTTTCAAAACTTGGAAGGTCAATCTACCAATAGACCTCCCTTTTTCAACGGAGCAGGCTATATTTTTTGGAAAACTAGGATGACAATATACTTATAATCCTAGACTATGATCTTGACAATGGGCTGTTCAAACCGATGAAAGACTCAGAAAAGATTTTGATTCCAAAAGAGCCCAAAGAGTATAGTGACAATGATAAGAAAAGTTCTCATTTAATGCTAGAGCTATAAATATGTTATATTGTGCATTAGATAGAAATGAATTCAATAAGATCACATCTTGCACAAGCGCACAAGAAATATGGCGCATACTACAAATTGTACATGAAGGCACTAATTAAGTTAAGGAGACTAAAATTAATTTTCTCCTTCGATGATTATGAAATGATCAAAATGAAACATCATGAATCTATCGATGAAATGTACACTAGATTTACTAATATTGTTAACGGTTTAAATTCTCTTGGTAGGAAATTTGCTCAAAGTGAATTGGTTAGGAAACTTGTTAAATCACTACCAAGCCCATGGCACATGAATTGAACAACCTTAGAAAAAGCCAAGGATCTTTCAACTCTATGGTTGGAGGAATTAGTTGGATCTCTCATGACTCACGAGATTACACGGAAGCAAAATCAAATTAAAGACAAAGATAAAAAAGAAGAAAGGAATTGCTTTGAAAGCTTTTATTCTAGATTCTGAAGATGACGAAGAGGACGATGATGGCAGGCTCAGCCCTAAGGATTTTGTAGAAATGGCAATGCTCGTAAAGAAATACAAAAAGTTTTATAGGAAATTCAACTGAAATAAAGGTGCAAACAGAAAAGAGGATCAATGTAAGAAACCTAAGAAAGATGAAATTATTTGTTATGATTGTAAGAAACTAGGTCATAAGAAGGCAAAAAACAAGGAGATGAAGAAGGCATTTCAAGCCACTTTGGATGAGCTTAAATCCGATGACTCGAATGATAAAGGGCCAAGAGAGATTGCCAATGTGTGCTTCATGGCCATGAACGACGATGATGTGGTAAGTACTTCATACTCTTTCGATGATGACAATGATAATATTGATTTTAGGAATTATCTAGAGCATTTGATGAACTATATGACGATTATGAGAAACTTGCTCTTAAGAATCCATGCTTGAAAAGAAAATATCTACACTCTTAGAAGAGACTAATGTATTAAGAATTGAGAAATCTAAGTATGATGCTTTATTTATGGAGAATGCATCATTAAAAGCAAAAGTTGATGATTTAACAAAAACAGTTTTAAATTCACCAAGAGCAAAAAGAATTTGGAATTAATAGTTGGCAAACAACGATGCATGTTCAACAAAGGTAGTTTAGGTTACAAACCACATATTGATCAAAAATATTTTAAAAACTATTTTGTTAAAGCATCAACAATTAACAATCATCCAAAATATGTATGCACATATTGTAACCAAGATAGAAATACCTCATTTCATTGTCCAATCAAGAAAAGTACATACTTTGGAATCAAACAAAATTGGATTCCTGAAGCTTCGAAAACTAACAAAAGCGTACCCAAAGTTATGTGGATACTAAAAGTCAAAAACTAAATTTCTTTTGTCGGTACCAAAGAAGGAGAAGGCCAAATGATTCCTACATAGTGGATGCTCAAATCATATGACGGGGGACCTATCACTCTTCTCAATTTCACTAAGAAGAAAGGTGGCTATGTCATTTTTAGAGATAATGCAAAAGGAAAAATTCTTGGTGTAGGTGATATTGGTAACAATTCTTCTCCTCTAATTGAAAATATTTTTTAGTTGATAATTTAAAGCACAATTTACTTAGCATTAGTCAACTTTGTGATAAGGGTTACAAGGTCAATTTTGAATCATCTAGATGTTTGATTGAAAATGTTTGTAATGGCGAGGTTGTATCCACTGGTTATTGGAATAAAAATGTTTATATAATTGATGTTGAAAAGTGTTCAAACCAAAATCAATGTTTTTTGGTTTTAAATGATGAAACATGACGTTGGCATAGAAGACTTGGATATGCTAGCATGCACTTACTTTCAAAGATTTCTAAAAATGATCTTGTTAGAGATTTACCAAAATTCAAATTTTAAAAAGACAAAGTGTGTAAAGCATGTCAATTTGGAAAACAAGTCAAAACTTCTTTTAAATCAATTTCTAAAATTCCTACCACTAGACCTTTGCAACTTCTACATATGGATATATTTGGTCCTTCTAGGACTATAAGTCTAGGTGATAAACACTATGCTTTTGTCATTGTTGACGATTTTTTAAGGTTTACATGGGTTTTGTTTTTAGCAAACAAAAATGATGCTTTGCAAATGTTTTCATATTTTTGTAAAAGAGTTCAAAATGAACAAGGTTACGTGATCACTTCAGAGATGCAACAATGGGCCGGCCCTAGGCCCATCCAGCTACAGTGATGGGCCAAGCCGGCATGCCCGGCACTGTTTAAGGTATGGCCCGGTCTATAAATACTGGTGGGCTGGGCTGGGCTGGTCCAACGTATGTCGGCCCATAGGCTGGCCCGGCACGGTCCATGGAAAATCATGGGTAGGGCCGGGCTGGCCTTGGCCAAGCCGGCTCGTCTAGGCCCATAATGGGCTGGCCCATCCCAGCCCATTGTGGGCCTGTATCCGGCCTATATAAGGCTCATACAAGCCCACAATGGGCCAGCCCATCGAAGGCCCATTGTGGCCTAATTTTATATATATATATATATTTAGATATATTTTTTCATGTTCATTCACGGGTGAACATGACTGAGTATGGCCTTCTTTAGTAAAAGGCCTCACACATGACATCATAGCAAGGTTTTTTTTTTTGGCTTGTAGGCATGCTTTGCTTCTTCTAAGAAGCAAAGCCGAGACAAAGCCTCACATATCACGTGACAATAAGCCTAGCAAACTCTTTTTCTTTTCTTTTCTTTTCATTTTTTTAATTTTTTCTTCTAGGCATACTTTGCTTTTGAAAAACAAAGCTAAGCATTAGATACTGAGTCTGTAAGTCATGTATTATTACATAAAAATACTATGCATTTAATGTATATGTATATATCTTTTAATATATATAAGAATTAAATATTATATAATATATATACATGCCATACTCACCCGTGAGTGAATATGGCATTAGATTTCTCCCATGCATATCATATCACAATAGGCCTGGCAAGTTCTTTTTCTTTTCTTTTCATTTCTTTTTATTTTTTATTTTTTTCTCGTAGGCATGCTTGCTTTGAGAAGCAAAGTTGAGAATCAGATACTGAGTCTATAGTTCATGTATTATCACATCAAAATACTATACATTTAATATATATATATATATATATTATTTAATACATACAATAATTAAATCTTATATAATATATACATGCCATATGCATCCGTGAGTGAACATAGCATTAGATTCTTCTATGCAATTATAAAGGGGCAGGCCTAACACAGAGGCTTAGAAGGAAGGCCTGCAATGTGCAAAGCTGAGATGTTAAGTCTTCAGCGAATTGTCTAATCAAATCACACTTGAATTTAAAAAAATTTAAAAAATAAAAAATAAACCTTTTTACCAACATTCACAAAGATACTCATTCAACAAACTTCTAAAATCTTATGTATTGTCTTTTCTTTTAGTTTACTTAGAGTTCTTTAGAAAGGAAAAAAACTTGAAGGTATAATTTATTTCATTTGTTGTTCATGAATTTTGTATTGTTGTAAGTTAATTTTATTGTGTAATTATTTTATTTAATTTTTATTAATAGTGTTACATTAATTTATTGTTATTTTTTATTGAAGCTGTGGCGTCATCACATGGAGGGAGAGCCAACATTTCAAATTTGGTGATCAACAAAGAAGAACAATTTAATTATCCACTTGAAGAAATTGGAGCTGACTTACTATCTCAAGTTGGTGGGTCCTCTGAAGTGACTCATAAAGGCAAAAAGAAAGTGCAACAAACTTCACTAGTTTGGAGTTATTTTGATCTAGTAACATGTACAAATGAGATTGGTGTAACAGAAAAACGTGCAATTTGCAAAGTGTACAAATAAGACAACACAGGTAAATCCTCTTCTGGCACTGGTCACTTAGAGAGTCATTGTAAAAAATGCAAAGCTAAGCATGGTGCAGGTGGTGTTGATTGTCATCAACAAATACTTCAATTTAGCCCTGATGGTAGTGTTACCAATTGGTCATATGACCAACAAAGAGCTAGAGAATAGCAGGCTAGATATTTGGCTAGTGCTCAACAACCAATTAGTCTTGCTGATGATCCGGCCTTTGAGAAGTACATTCAAAATGCTTATAATCCACAATATAGGCATGTTTCAAGAACCACCGCAAGAGCTGACACCATGAAAGTTTTTCATTGAATGAGGGAAAAGTTAGTAACTAAATTTATTTCATTCACTGTATTTGTTGCATGCACATCTGATTTGTGGGAAGGTCACAACCAAACTAGTTATATCTATGCAACTGCACATTATATGGATAGAGATTGGTCTTTTCAAAAAAGGTTAATTGCATTTTGACCAATGCCTTATCCGCATGATGCCAAGGCCATTCATGATGTCATCATGGAAGTTTTTGATTTTTATGACATTAAAGAAAGGTTTTGAGCATCACATTTGATAATGCATCTACTAATACTGCTGCTATTAACCTTTTCAAAACAACTTTGAGACCACAACATGGCGAAACACTTTTTCACCAAAGATGTGCTTGTCATATTATTAACTTGTGTGTTCAAGATGACATAAAATTTTTTCAAGGTTATTTGAATGGCCTTGGGTTACATAGCAAGTTCTGGCTCTCGAATTGAATAGTTTGCTAAACTTTGCAAGAGAGCAAGCATGAAACCCAAAAAACTTTCAACTGACATCAAACACCGGTGGAATTCAACATATTTGATGCTGAACGCATGCTTACCATACAAAGAGGTCATAACCACGTATTACAACTTGAAGAATCCAACTGAGCTGCTTCAAGAATTTGCTTGGCAAATTGCTTCATGCTTCTACAATTTCTTAAGGGTTTTTTATGAAGCCACTCTCTAACTCTTAGGTGTGTACTATCCTACCTCTCCTCATGCATTACATAAATTGTACGACATTGCTGCAACCTTCGATATGCATAGAGATTTTGACATGTTTAGGCAATCTGTTGAGTTCATGGAACAAAAATTCAAAAAATATTGGGGGCATGTTCCACCTTTGTATTGCATGGCCACTGTATTAGATCTAAGAGTTAAATTAGCTGGTGTTGAATATTTGCTTAAGGGTAGAGGGGAAAAATTAAGGGTGCATTCTAACATCATAACCATTCAAAATATGCAAGCAAAAGTTAACAATATATTTACTGCATATAATGAAAAAATAGAGGAGGCCAAACAATATCCCCTACACCTTTAGCAAATACTATATCTGTACCGCATGGTTCTTCATGGGAAAGTATGATTAGCCGCACCAGATTTGGTTTCAATGTATCATCCACATCTTCAACACGTAGTGAATTAGAAAACTCTCTAGAAACAAATTTTGTAGCATTCATTTTCAATGAGCAAGGTGGTGGTCATGATTTCAATAAGTTTGATTTTTTGTCATTTTGGAGATCATAGTCAAGAACTTTTCCTATGCTCTCTAAAAATGACTCGTGATATACTAACCATACCAGTGTCCACAGCTGCAAGTGAACAAGTATTTAGTTACAGTGGTAGAGTACTTAATGAACAACATGCACATATGAGTGATGATATTTTAGAAGCAGTAATGTGCGTCAAAGATTGGGAAGATACTCGCAGAAGAAGCCATAAAGTTCAAGATGACTGGGTTGATAACTTTGAAAATTTGGACATTTCTGATACTCCCACTAGGAGTAATACGTTGTAATTATGAACAACATTTATTTTTTATTTTTTTTTGTTTTTAGTAATTTTGTAAACATCTTATGGATAATTATCCCAATTGTACTCTTTTTTTCTTACCAAAGTTTTGTCCCACTAGGTTTTCCTTGGAAAGGTTTTTAATGAGGCAATCATAAATTAAATATCCCTTTTTATGTTTACCTTGACTATTCAAACTTTTATATTTGTTAACTTGTTTAAAAATTCAAAAATAGAAAATAAAAATAAAAAAATTAAAAATTACATGTTTAGATGGGTTGGCCCATCTACACCCATGATGGGTCAAGATGGGCCAGCCCATTCAAGGCCCACGGCACGGCCCACGGGCCAGGCCAGGCTAAGGTAATTCTAATATGGGCCGTCCTGGCCCAGCTTGTGGCTTGCGTGGGCCTAAGGAGAACGGGTTAGGCTAGGCTGGGCCAGCCCATTTTTGCATCACTAGATCACTTCAATTAGAAGTGACCAGAGAGGTGAGTTCAATAGTGAGGTCTTTGAATTCTTTTGCAATGAAAAGGCTATGAACATAATTTTTGGCACTAAGAACACCTCAACAAAATAGAGTAGTTGAAAGGAAAAATCGAGTCTTATAAGAAATGGCTAGGACCATGTTAAATGAAAATGGATTACGTAAATATTTTAAGGCTGAAGCCATAAATATAGTATGCTATGTTGTTAATAGAGTTCTCATTAGATCAAAAATGAATACAACTCCATATGAGCTTTGGAAGGGCAGAAAACCCAATACTAGCTATTTCAAGGTCTTTGGTTGCAAATGCTTTATTTTAAAATACTAAAGATAGTTTGGGAAAATTTGATTCAAAATCTGATATTGGTATTTTCCTTCATTATTCTACCACTGGCAAAGCTTATAAAGTTTTCAATCAAAGAATCTATGCATGTTGTATTTGATGAGACTAACATTTTCATGAAGAAAATAGAAGATGATGATAATTTAGTTTTGGAAAATCAATTGAAGAGCCTAGACATCAAGAACAATGAAAAAGAATGTCAAAAAGACTTAAACACTCCTCAAGAACCATTACAATATGATCAACATCAAGAAGAGATGTCAAAAATTGAGGACACTTCACAACCCACACCAAAAGATTAGAGGTATCAATCTTATCACCCTAGCACCTATACAATTACTCATAATAGTCTAACTTATGGGGTTAGAACTAGAGCATCATTCAAAAAAATTTGCAATAATTTAGCTTTTCTTTGTCAAATTGAACCAAAATGTTTTAAAGAAGTAAAAAATGATGAGTCTTAGATTTTTGCTATGCAAGGAGAACTGAATCAATTTAAAAGAAATGATGTATGAGAACTTGTTCCTAAAACTAGTTCTCAATCCGTAATTAGTACTAAATGGGTATTTAGGAACAAAAAAAATGAGCAAGATGTAGTTGTGCGAAACAAGACTAGATTAGTGTCCTAAGGTTTCAATCAAGAAGAAAGTATTGATTATGAAGAAACCTTTGCACCAGAAGCTCGTTTATAATCCATAAGGATGATACTTGCTTTTGCTTGCTATAAAGGGTTTACTCTTTACCAAATGGATGTCAAAAAGCACATTCTTAAATAGATACATTTTAGAAGAGGTTTATGCCACCCAATCACACAGGGTTGAAAACCATAAGTATCTGAATTATGTTTATAAATTGAAAAAGGCTTTATCTGGTTTAAAACAAGCTCTTAGAGCTTGGTATGAAAGGCTTAGCCAATTTCTAATCAAAATTGATTTTTGTGTTGGAAAAGCGGATACTACTTTCTTTAATAAAACAAAGGGTGATGATTTAATTATTGTTCAAATTTATGTTGATGATATAATTTTTGGTGCTACTAATAATTTGATGTGTGGAGAATTTTCTAAGTGTATATATACTGAGCTTGAAATGAGCATGATGGGAGAATTGAACTTCTTCCTTGGACTATAAATTAAGCAAACCGTTGGTGGTATTTTTATAAACCAAGCCAAGTACGCAAAGGACCTCTTCAAAAAAGTTTGACGTGGAAGATTTTAAAGTCGATTCCTACATCTATGAGCTCCTCAATTAAATTAGGATGAGGATGAAGATGGTAAGGCGGTAGATATCACAAAATATTGAGGTATGATCGGATCCTTACTTTACTTAACTGCTAGTAGATCCAACATCATGTTTAGTGTTGGACATTATGCTATATTTCAATCTAATCCAAAGGAGCCTCATCTTAGTGCCATTAAGTGTATTTTTAGATATTTGAGTGGTACTAGGAATTTAGGACTATGGTATCCCAAAGGCACACACATTGACTTTATGAGTTATCCCGATGCCGATTGGGCCAGATGCACTTTTGATTGGAAAAGCACTAGTGGTATATGCCATTTTCTAAATTTTTCACTAGTCTCATGGTCTAGTAAGAAACAAAATTTAGTTACGCTATCAACTACAAAAGTCGAATACATTTCAGTGACTAGTTATTGTGCACAAGTCCTTTGGATGAAGCAAACACTTAAGGACTTAGGCTTACACTATGACCGATGTACCTATTCTTTGTGATAACACTAGTGCAATGAATTTATCTAAGAATCTGGTTTTGCATTCACGCTCTAAGCATATAGAAATTAGACACCATTTCTTGTGTGATCATGTGTAAAAAGGAGACATAACTTTGGAGTTTATTAGCACAAATAAGCAACTAGTAGATATCTTTACTAAGCCTTTTGTGCTAGATCACTTTTCATATGCATGAACATTGATAAATTCCCTCTATGCAATTTTGATTGAGTTTATACAAGTTGAATAATACAGTGTTTTGATATATATTTTGTGTTGAATGATTGAATTCATTGTTTGATATTATGTTTGAATGATTTTGGACATTCTAATGCTCTAAAACTAAGTTTTATTCAAGAATTTTGTAATTTTTTAAAGGGTTTCTAGCCTCAGGCATTAGCTTACCGACCTATAATGTTTGGCTTACCGATGAGTTAAGTTCGGCCTACTGATTTGTGAGATTCGGCCTACCAATCTGTCGGGGTAAAAGTACCCCTTAACTAGACAAAACAACCTTTTTTTCTCACAATTTCTTCTCTCTTACGCTCTGTTCTCTCTCTAAAATGTGCGAAAATCATTGCCCAAGCTTCAATACTCAGAAATCTTGTGATTTTCTTTTAAGATTGGTGTTTCTCTCTTGATTTTCTTCAATCTCACAACAAAAATTTCATGTCTTCACCACTTTTCACTCTCTTTCTCCTCTAATCCGCGCCTTAGCTTTGCTCTCTCTCAAAAATCTGAATTTTCTTGCAATTGCTTCTCAAGTTTGTTTCTTTCAAGCGTTTTCATCACGTGGCATCTAGCTCATGCCCATGCAAGTTCACCAAATTTGTGGCTCATAAGCCAACACACCAAGAGGTAATTCCTAAGGAATTTTCCAAAGAAAAATTTGTTAAGTTCTTCCCGGGTATAAAAGTCATTGATGGAAAACTAGTTTTGTTTAATGATTTTTCTAGTTTTTGAGTAGAGAAATTATTTGATAGGCTTCAATGGAAAGAGATTATGACAATAAAAGAAGATACATATCCTAAGCTTGTTAAAGGTTTTTATGCTAATTTGGAATGGTCTTTAGCACCTTTGGAATTATTAGTTAATTAAAAAGTCAGAGCTATTAAATTGACTCTAGCTATTCTAGGTGAAATATTAGAGATGCCTTTAGAGGGTGATGATGTTCATGGGGTTAGAAGCTGGGTTTATGGTCTGAAGAATATGGCTAAAGTTATTTTTGAGAATGACGATGGTAGAACACCCAAAAAATAAATGCAGCCTCTTTCCCAACAAAAGCCGACTTATTCCATAGACTTATCACTACCAACATCCTTCCTAGAGGTGTCCAAAAGGATGAGGTTCACCTTTTAGAGCTCCATATCATTTATTGCCTTATCATTGGAACTAGAATCAACTTACCTATTCTCTTGGTTCTGCAGATGATAGATGTTGTGTGGATAAAAAAGTGCTGGATTGCCATATAGAATGCTTCTTACAAAGGTTTTTCAATACTTTGGCCTTTGTATAAAGGACGATAAAGATGTCACTTGTTTCAAGCCCCATCTTGCTTTCGGTTCTTTAATGATTAGCAAATGGGCTTTGAAAAGATTCACAATCGATGGGTGCCAGTAGGATGTCAAGCTGCTCCTTAAAATGAGCAAGAAGAAGAAGAAGATAAAATAGTGAATATCGAATGACAAGATGATGGCAAAGAAATTACTCTTCGTCAACTATATAAAAATCAACAGAGGATGAGTCCAGATATTCTCTCACTTCAGCAAGCTCAAGAGCAATTTGAGACTGGGCAACAAGAAATTCTCCAGCTCCTTTGACAAATGCAATTTAGTGGCGGTTTCTCATCAAGTCATCTGTGATTTTACTTATGCTTGTATGTTTATTACTATGATTTTTATATTGTTTTATATTTTCTGGATTGTGTGACTTGTACTTTAAATGCACTTCATGATTTGCAGTGAAAGGAAATTCAAAGTTGCTTTTATTTTGCTTTTTGTTGATGACAAAAGGGGGAGAAGTGACTTTTTTGATTGCCTGTGAAGTAAAGGCTGGTGGTTCTGGTTATTAATGTTTTGATTTGCTTGTGGAGTAAGGCTAGTGGTTCTCGTGTTATATATTGATGTTTTAATATGACTTTTGATTTTAGAGATATATAGTGATGATTTGATGAGATTTGTGATTTTGCATTTTTGGTAAATTTTGCTATTGGAAAAGCAAGCTATTTGATGGGGGAGCATTCAATTGAGGGGGTATTGTTTTACTCTTCAAAATACATTTTTATACTTATGTACATATTAAAGGGGGAGTAACTTATGTTTATATTTCAAGATAATAAAAAATTGTTTTATCATGATCAAAAAAGAGAGATTGTTGACTTAAAGGTTTCACAATGCATTTTTGAATTAGTTTTGATGATAAAAAACACAATTTTTGTCCATATGTGTATAGTGCAAATTTAGGTAATGAAATTCTTAGGTGTTGCAAAGTTCAAGTTTAAGCAAAATCAAGTGAAGCACGTTCAAGCAATGGATACAACAAGGATTGGAATCATGAAGACTTGAAGATTACAAATTACTATTTTTCTTAGTCTTTATGTAAATAAGCAAATTTCCCATAGATATATAGTCAATGCAAGATCAATCCATGCACACACATTTGTATTAACAATTTTTTTTTAAATCTTGTTATCATATGTGTTTCAAAATCCTAAAATTGTTTTTATACTTGGATGGTGTTCAAAATGTAGGCTAAAATCACTTAAACAAGTTTTATAAAAACTGCATTTTGCAAACACACCGTGTGAAATTTTGATCAAAGTAGATTGGCTTGCGACCATTTAGGATCAGCTTGCAAGTAACCAATCGGCCTGTCGAATATCCTGTTTTGGCGTGTCGAAGAAGAAGGCTAATAGGTAAGAAATGCATATGTTTTAGATGGCATGCCACACTCTAGGTTCAACTTATTGAACTTCTAGCATTGGCTTGCTGAAAGCCTTATTTTGGTCTATCAAAAATGTGCCTTAGAAATAGCCTTCTAAGACAGCCTTGGTTGGCCTACCGATGGTCCGAACCGGCTTGCCAAAAACCCTATATCAGCCTATCGATGATGAGCATTTGAGAAGTAGTCTTGGGAGGCCCTAGATGTTTAGCCTTTAATGGTCTAAGTTTAGCTTGTTGAACTGTTAAGGCGACTTGTCGATCAAATGACTGTTTAAAGTTCGGTTCTAGAAATTTCAAATTTCAGGCTGCGAACAAGTTGTTTGGCCTACCAAACCGTTTATAACGACTAGTTTTTTGACCGTTAGGACTCCATTTGTAGACCTAAAAGGATGTTTTTAGCCATAAATGAGCACTTAGAGACTACATATATACCTCCATTCATTTTGCTAAATGAACTTGATTAAAAGAATTCCTACATTGTTTTTCAAAGCTTTCACACTCTTAAGCTTACATTATCCATATACATTCTTTGAGAGTTACTCACATCTCCATTTTAAGCTTTACATTATATCTATCTACCTTGGATAGTTTATTTTGTGAGTGATCTAAAATCCTTGTAAAACATACCCTTTGGTATTTAGGTTTCCAAGCCTTATAATTTAGGGGTTCTTGGTTAGTCAATCTCCATGAAAATTGATGATCATAAGATGGTATGGTGGGCCTCGGGTGGACCAATATTGTATAAAGAGTGATTGTGCTAAAAAGATGGTCGTAATAGTATAAGAGGTCGAGCAAAGGTTTGCTTGGCGGTAGTGGATGTAGGTGTTTCACCAAACCACTATAAATGGCGTTTGCATTTCTTTTCCCTAAACTTTTAATTTAATGCATTTATAGTTGTCTACACTATTCAATGTCATTGTTTATGTATTTATAGCTTGAGCAATTTTTATCTAGAACTTTTTAATAATTGTTAAAAATTTTAAAAACCCAATTCACCCCCTCTTGGTTAGCAATCCTTGGGCTAACAGTATTGATCCAACCTCTATGTCACTTTCGTAAAGCCCACCTTTTCCATTCCGGAGGATGATGAAAATGTATTTAAGTAGCCTTCTATGGTAGTACGCTACTATCCCTTTACAAGTCATGATGATTGGGAAACTTTTGTTAAGTCTTAGTGTTTCATCAAATTCCAACTGCTATAAGCTAACACAAGAAAAATAAAAGTAAAAAATTAACATGTTTCTGTGGTTGGTTGAGATGAATATAGATTACTTGAGCAATAATTGGTACATTATTATCTTACTTGTATTATATATATAAATTATTCTATCATTAATATGTTACTAACATAGCAAAATAGAGCTAGTTGAGATGGGTGTGCTACCATCACGAGAGGAGTTATGGGTAAAATCGCGTCAAGGTCCTAATGGACTATTTAAAAAATCCAAATTGTGCACAAATTGGGAACTTGATTTTAAGTTTGTTGAACTTAAATTATTAACTTGTAATTTTATAACTATTGAAGCATATTAAGACCAACTTAGTTTGTTGTTGTTTTACAAGATGAGCACATGATGCAACAAAGTTAAGGGACCTTCGAGTCCGTCAGTAATGATGACATACTGACGAGGGCACTAGGGAAACTGGAACATTCAGAACGTGTTCGCATTCAATCTAAGCATGTGAAGCAGTCCTAATGCTTCGACCTCTAACCAAGTTCAAAATTCAATTCCCAAATGTCGAAGATGATGAAAATTGCAGAACTGCAAAGTCTTATGACCGAATTTATTTCCCACGGATGTGCCAGATCGACAGATGAGAGCATTTCACAATGTAGCAGCTTCAAGGCTAGCTGCAACCTTCCGGACAACGCAGCAGAAGCTCCACAAGCTCTAGAAGTCTAATTATCACCTAGTCGTCAATTGAAAAACAATATCAAGAATGTAGGCTCTTCGTTGACGATAGAATTAATGATGGATGTTTATTCGTTGCTCTTGGGAAGGCATGGATAGAGAGTCTTCTAACTAATACAGTCCATAGAAGACCCTTAGAGGATGAAAACAGGCGCGTTAACATCATTACCACTAGAGTTAGAGTAATTAAATTGCCTGTTCTAATATTTGAAGCAACAACTATGGGTGAAGACACCGAAAGCCTTGTTACATGGCCAAAATGGTTAATTGAAGTTGCTACAATGACAAAGATGAGTGGAGCGTCGAGCCACGTTCCTCTGTTAGACATGTATGCCCTAAGGAGTAAAAATGTAATACGTTTTTTAGAGACATTTTTATCAATAAAGAATTTATTCATTTATATATACCAAAATCTTGTCCTCTTTACGTTCATATTTGTTAAATGTATGATGAGCAAACAGTAGTCTGAGACTGTCAGTCTAAACCTTAAGAGTTGGGCATATGATGGACTGATTATGCGGAAGACACGATTCTTAAGGTGATGGTCTAAAACATATGATCCGTAATCGAGGGAATAAAGTTGGGTGCTTTATTCATGTAAAGATTGTTATGTTGTCTATGTCCCTACTGGGAGATGGTTTGTCTTGACCATCGGAGTTGGACTCCATGAATATAAACATTGGCACGTTGTCATAGGTGACGATGTGTTGGATCGGGACATAAAGTGAATTGATTTGGATTAATAATTCTGTCTTGGCCAATCGATTCACTTTAGATAGTCATTTGTATTGTATCTTAATCCTGAGATGAATAGTGGGCCCGTTGTCTCAACTTGTGTCTTTTGATGTACCAATGGGTGACTCCCACAGCTCTATAGTGGTATGCATACCGGTACGTTGGAGGCATGACTCTTGATAGCATAGACTTATTATTCATAGATATGGAATCCATAGCTCCTCTTTAGGAGTAGTGATATCTTCATATATGCGTTGTCCTGTAATTGGGAAACTGGAGCGCTCAACCATTTGGATTCATAGGTGTAACCGAATGGTATACTATCTTTGGATGGTAAGTTTTCTAATGGTGAGACAATGGAACGTAAGATAAAAATAATCGGGAAGGTAAGACAGAACTTGTCCTTAAGTCGATTATGGATTATCATATGGCGATACGATGCACTATGATATGTCATGGAGACTTAGCTACACGAGCTTCGTAATTCTATAAAGTTCGAGAGTGCAGCTCCAAGCTTTTAGTGGAGTAGCGTTGGAGTTGATAATTGTGAAATGTATATCTGGGATATTGGGTTTCATAATTATCATGAGCTTGAACTTTATAGGTCCATTTTGGTCCCCTTTGCTAGCTCACAAAATCCTGTAACGACACGGCGTGCTTTTCCAATAATTGGTGACTTATGTCGGATTTATCAGATTGGTTTAAAATTTGTAAGAATCAAATAATTCATGTCTGTTTATCGGTTGAATTAATTTTGTAAGAAATTAGTTCAAGATAAACTTGTTGAATTATTGCGATCAGATAATTCTTGTCTGTTTATCAGTTGTTTTAATTTTGGACAAATTAGAACAAGATAAACTTGTAGAATTATTGTGAATTGATTTATTTTCTTAGAGATTATCTTGATAAAGTTTGTTTTGATTAGATAACTTCTCTATTGGGTTATTTGAATTATAACTGAGACTTTATCCTTCAGAATCTCGGGTGGAAAATAAAAGATTCGCGGAGATTTTTTCTCTATAGTTCGGCCTGCCGGATGACATGTTCCGTCTGTCGAACTGGCCTGATCGGCCTACCGATTAGAATGTTCGGCCTACAGATCAGCAGAGATAAGATTACGCGTTTTCACGCGGATCTTATCAGATATTGATCCGAACTTGATTCTGTTTCGAGTTTTTGAGACCTAATCTGATATGGACTGACCCCAGGACCAATAGGTATAAAAAGGGAGTGAGTCTCATGATTTACTCAGATCAATTTGAGAGATTAAGAGTGATACTCTTCTAGTGAGCATCTAAAAACTCCCTGAGAGCTTTTGTTGACAAATCACGAGTACTAGCTTTGGGTTCTCTCTGTTGGTTAGAAGGAGAGTCACCGGTGGAAGAGCTGTACGTGTGAGCCCACACTCACTCCGGTTGTGGATAGAGAATAGCAAAGAAGACCAGTTGGCTGAGGCTCTTCTGGAACGTTACTTCTCTACATAGGTTGCGGAGGTTCTTCGGCACACTGAGGTTAGTAAGATCTGTTTAATTTATACATATAACATGTCAAACTTGTGTTTTGGAAAATACTCTGATGGAAAATTTTTAAAAATTCCACTGCGCACTTTGTTTCCAACAATTGGTATCAGAGCCGAGGTTTTTACATAAATTTGCAAGTTTGTGATCATGTTATATGCATAAATTTTGTGATCTTAATCTCTCCTATGCTTGAATTGAATTTTATAGAGAGATGGCACTCTAGGTTTCTGTATAATATATATGTTTTCATGGATTATGTGATGAATGTTTATTAATTAATTATGGTTGATTAAATCGTTGTTTAATTATTTATTAATTAATTAATACCGGTTATGGTTCCTTAGAGGTTAGAATGTGTATCTAGGTTTTTCATGTAATTAGTTGGCGGACTATCATCTCCGTCTAGGAATTGTTATTTAATTTTTAATTTGTAAGAATTTGTAATTAAATAATTATCTGGAGAAGATGGATCGAGAAGTCGGATCTTGAAGATTGATGATGACGCCTCTAGGTATTTTCTGAGTCTCTAATTTTATGTTTTTGAATTGTTAAAAATAAAATTGATGAATTGCATTAAAATTTTATTTTCTGGATTGAGGGTTTTCTGCTCGGTCGGCATGCCGGACCTCACAGTTCGGCAGGCCGAAGGTCACAGATCGACAGGCCGGACGTGTGGTCCGGCAGGCCGAGAGTGGGGCAGAAAATTTGGTGCTCTGTCGGCAGGCCAAAGTTTCAGTTCAGCAGGCCAAATTTGCATAGATCAGCAGGCCGATGTATCAGATCGGCAGGCCGATGAAGCAAGATCGGCCTGCCGACCGAGAGCTGCCGGGTGTCCAGAAAAGGTGCAATTTTTCCGGTGCAATTTTAATTTTATTTTTGGGACGATTCTGAGAAACATTAAATTTGGATATGACCAGAAATATGAAGTATTTGATTCATTCGGGATTGAAGACTTGAAGATGGATATTACATGAAGAAGGATACAGCTTGAGGATTCAAGGATGAAGAATCGAATAATGTCTCGATTATTCTCTTGTAATCTTATTTTTCTATTCTCTAGGGTGGAACCATAATATTACGGTTGTTATTATTTTGCTTGTAGCTTTGCTTGATTGCTTTGCTTGTCTGCATTATAATATGATTTACCATGTATATTGATACCATGTCATATAGAATAGGGAGTGCCGCTCATATTAAAATTGTTCATGCATAATTTTAAAATAAAACCTTGACTTCAAAAGATTGAGTGGGAGAAGGTTTTCGAAGAGAGGACCTAAGGCCTCCATCGTTGGTCTGTAGGAAGAACATGGTGGTCCCGACCCCTAGGAAGGGATTTCTATCATGTACCAGATTGGATCTCTAAAAGGATAAGGTATTTTAGTATGATTTATGGTTGCACACCCCTAGGTGGTGATTATAAATCATAGATAAAATATTGAAACGGTGGTTATACACTCACGTTAATTTTATTATTAACCTCCCCTAGGAGCTCTGTTAATAAAATTAATGGCCAAAGAAACGATTATTAGTATGTGCTGGATCATACGGGTCCTGGATGGCATATATTAATCAGGAGGGGATCCGTATTCTTGATTGAATTTGGCATGACTCCCCTAGGAGCTTGTTGAATTCTGAGTTGGGAATTATCGTTGTAAGGTTGTGATATTTTCAAGGTTTTGACACATAAACGCATTTGTATTATTTTACATAATTGTGTTATCATACTAAATTATTATATATGTTTGCTTATGTTTGGTATATGATTCTTTATTGTAGATTGAAAATGTCTAAAAATGCTTTATCTTCGATACTTGACAAAAACCAATTAACCAGTGAGAACTATAATGATTAGAAACGGAACCTAGACATCGTCCTTTCCTTTGAGAAACTGAAATATGTTCTGACAACTCCCTGTCCTCCCGAGCCTACGGGAGACTCAAGTAATGAGCAATTCCAAGCGTACGACCGCTGGAAAGATGCTAATGATCAGACCCGCTGCTATGTTATGGCCAGCATGAACAACGTACTGCAGGCTCAACATCAGGATTATGAGACTGCGAAGTAGATCTTGGATAATCTTGAGGATATATTCGGAGGCCAGGCCATAACGAAGCGGCAAGGGGCGCTTCAAAAACTCTTAAACTGTAGACAGAGACCGGGGACATCTGTAAAGGAGCACATGATGTTGGTCATGGGTTACCTCGTTGAGGCTCAAACCAATGGAGCCGATATCGATGCTGAAACTCAGATGACTATGGTCTTTGAGACTCTATCTAAGGAATTTATTCTGTTTAGAGCTACTTTTAATTTAAGCAATAGACGGGATATGACCTTGACAGAACTAATGAAACAGTTACAGGAGTTTGAATTGCTGATCAGGGAGTCTCCTGCTGGTGGTGAGGCCAATATGGTAGCTGCTTCTGGTTCCAATCCTAACTTTGGGAATGGAAAGAAGCAACGGGCCAAGAGTGGGAAGTCTTCTATTCCTCCTGCAACCAAGAGCAAGAAGAAGAAGAAGAAGAACCCAAAGAAGCTTAAGTGCTTCTTCTGTGGAAAGGTCGGGCATATAAAGAAGCATTGCAAGGACTTCCTTTCCAAGGGAGGTAGGTGTGATCTTCTATATTTAGAAACTTGTTTGGTTAAGGAATCCAGTGACATCTGGGTCATAGATTTTGGTGCAACTAATCATGTTTGTGTTTCTCTACAGGGATTCAAAGAAACGAGAAGTCTACTTCGTGAAGACTTAATGCTTCGGATGGGCCATGGATCCTTGGTCTCAGCGGAAGCAGTGGGAGATGCCCATCTTTATTTTGATAATTATAGGAATTTAATTTTGCGAGATTTTTTTTATGTTCCTAAATTTAAAAGGAATTTAATTTCTGTATCTTCTTTATTTAAAGACTCCTACGTGGTATCTATTAATGAAAAAGTGGTGATTCATAAAAATAAATCTTTTATTTGTTCTGGATGGATGCAAAATAATCTATATTTTATCAAACCTAAGATAGGCTTATTGCTTAATGCTGAGATAAATGATAATAACTCAAAAAGACTTAAAACTTCTCACTCTAATAAGACTTATCTTTGGCATTTGCGCCTTGGTTATATTAACCTGAATAGGATTCAAGGGTTGGTAAGGGATGGACCTTTAAGTCACTTAAAGGTGGAATCTATACCTCAATGTGAATCTTGTTTGGAGGGTAAAATGACCAAAAGACCATACAGGTCTAAGGGCAATAGGGCCGAAGGGGTTCAAGAACTTGTGTATAGTGATGTTTGCGGACCAATGAACATCCGGGCACGAGGAGGGTATGAGTACTTTGTCACTTTTATTGACGATTACTCAAGATATGGGTATGTGTACCTAATGCACCACAAAAGCGAAACTTATGATAAGTTCAGGGAGTTTCGGGCTGAAGTGGAAAAGCAATTGGGTAGACCCATAAAGGCACTTCGATCTGATCGAGGTGGAGAATACCTTTTTGATGAGTTCTTGAGATACTTGTTAGAGAATGGGATTTTATCCCATTTGACTGCGCCGGGCACTCCGCAGCAGAATGGCGTAGCAGAGAGAAGGAATAGGACTTTGTTGGACATGATTCGGTCCATGATGAGTTATTCATCATTGCCTTTATCCTTTTGGGGATATGCACTACAAACCGCATGTTATCTTTTGAACAATGTGCCTTCAAAATCGGTCCCTAAAACTCCTCACGAGTTGTGGACAAGACGGAAGACATCTTTAAACCATATTCGCATATGGGGATGTCCAGCTCATGTCCTGTTTAAGGATCCGAATAAGTTGGAAGCACGTTCAGAAGTTTGCGTGTTTGTAGGATATCCAAAAGGGACTAAAGGGGGTTATTTTTATAACCCTAAGGAAAATAAAGTCATGGTTTCAACTAATGCAACTTTCCTTGAGGAGAGTTACATGGACGACTTTAAACCTCGAAGCAAAGTGGTGCTTGAGGAGTTAAGGAGTGATTTGTTCACTCCGGAGGTTCCAAACGAAACCATTCTGATCGGTGTAGAAAAACAAAACAAACCTGAACAACAGTCTTAGGGGCTTCGACGTAGTGGGAGGATCGGGCATCAACCTGAAAGGTATATGTTCAATGGGGAGGTCTTCTTGGCTGAACCGGATGAACATGACAGAGATCTTTATACTTACGCAGAAGCTATGGAGGATGTTGATTCAAGACTCTGGACAGAGGCCATGAACACAGAGATGAAGTCGATGGAGACTAATCGGATCTGGGAGCTTGTGGATCTTCCCGAAGGGGTAAAACCCATAGGGTGTAAGTGGATCTACAAGAGGAAAAGAGGAGTGGATGGAAAGGTCGAAACCTTTAAGGCTAGACTGGTAGCTAAGGGTTATACGCAAAAGGAAGGAATCGATTATGAGGAAACCTTTTCGCCTGTAGCCATGCTTAAGTCCATCCGGATTCTCTTGTCCATAGCTGCCGCTCACGATTACGAGATTTGGCAGATGGATGTCAAGACGGCTTTTCTGAATGGCTATCTTGATGAGTCCATTTATATGGAACAACCAGACGGGTTCAAGGTCGCGGGTCAAGAGGGTAAGGTTTGTAAGCTGCTAAAGTCAATTTATGGACTTAAGTAGGCTTCTCGTTCTTGGAACATAAGATTTGATCAAGTGATCAAGACTTATGGGTTCTCACAAAACGTGGATGAACCATGTGTTTACAAACACATTAAGGATGGGAAGGTGGTTTTTCTACTACTCTATGTAGATGACATTCTGCTAATTGGCAATGATGTTGGGGCATTGTCATCGGTCAAATTATGGTTGACCAAGCAGTTTGACATGAAGGACTTAGGTGAGGCTAATTTTGTTCTCGGTATCCAGATCATTCGGGATAGGAAGAACAAAATGATAGCTTTGTCACAGGCCGGCTACATAGATAAAATTCTCAGGAGGTTTGCAATGCAGGATTCCAAGAAAGGTGGGCAACCATCTAGGTCTGGAATTACTCTTTCTAAGAAAGACTCTCCAAAGTCTCATGAAGAAAGAGAATACATGAAGAAGGTGCCTTATGCTTCGGCAGTGGGTAGTCTCATGTATGCCATGCTTTGCACTCGACCGGATATTAGCTATGCGGTCGGGATTGTAAGTCAATTTTAGGCGGATCCAGGACCAAACCATTGGGTTGCGGTAAAGCATATTTTCAAGTATCTGAGAAGGACTCGAGGGTATATGCTTGTGTATTCAGGTGAGGACTTGACTCCTCTAGGATACACTGATTCAGATTTATAATCCTGTCTGGATTCTAGGAAATCGACTTCGGGGTTTGTGTTTACTTTGGGTGGCGGTGCCATCAGTTGGACAAGTGCGAAGCAAGATTGTACTTCGGATTCAACGATGGAGGCCGAATATGTGGCGGCTAGTGATGCTTCGAAAGAAGCAGTGTGGCTCCGCAAGTTCCTTGAGGATCTTGAGGTAGTTCCTGGTATGGATAAGGCGGTATCACTGTACTGTGATAATAGTGCGGCGGTAGCTAATGCTAAGGATCCAAGATTTCACAAGAAGAGTAAGCATATTGATCAGAAGTATCATGTGATAAAGGACTTCGTTGTGGGCGGGCATGTCACGGTCTGCAAGATCGCGTCAGAGGACAATTTAGCTGATCCATTTACGAAGACACTTACTGGGAGAGTCTTCGAGAGGCATGTGGAAGCTATGGGGATGCAAAATTTGTTGTATTTACTCACTTAGTGCAAGTGGGAGATTGTTAGACATGTATGCCCTAAGGAGTAAAAATGTAATACGTTTTTTGGAGACATTTTTATCAATAAAGAGTTTATTCATTTATATATACCAAATCTTATCCTCTTTACGTTCATATTTGTTGAATGTATGATAAGCAAACAGTAGTCTGAGACTGTCAGTCTAAACCTTAAGAGTTGGGCATATGATGGACTGATTATGCGGAAGACACTATTCTTAAGGTGATGGTCTAAAACATATGATCCGCAATCGAGGGAATAAAGTTGGGTGCTTTATTCATGTAAAGATTGTTATGTTGTCTATGTCCCTACTGGGAGATGGTTTGTCTTGACCATCGGAGTTGGACTCCATGAATAGAAACATTGGCACGTTGTCATAGGTGACGATGTGTTGGATCGGGACATAAAGTGAATTGATTTGGATTAATAATTCTGTCTTGGCCAATCGATTCACTTTAGATAGTCATTTGTATTGTATCTTAATCTTGAGATGAATAGTGGGCCCGTTGTCTCAACTTGTGTCTTTTGATGTACCAATGGGTGACTCCCACAGCTCTATAGTGGTATGCATACCGGTACGTTGGAGGCATGACTCTTGATAGCATAGACTTATTATTCATAGATATGTAATCCATAGCTCCTCTTTAGGAGTAGTGATATCCTCATATATGCGTTGTCCTGTAATTGGGAAACTGGAGCGCTCAACCATTTGGATTCATAGGTGTAACCGAATGGTATACTATCTTTGGATGGTAAGTTTTCTAATGGTGAGACAATGGAACGTAAGATAAAAATAATCGGGAAGGTAAGACAGAACTTGTCCTTAAGTCGATTATGGATTATCATATGGCGATACGATGCACTATGATATGTCATGGAGACTTAGCTACACGAGCTTCGTAATTCTATAAAGTTTGAGAGTGCAGCTCCAAGCTTTTAGTGGAGTAGCGTTGGAGTTGATAATTGTGAAATGTATATCTAGGATATTGGGTTTCATAATTATCATGAGCTTGAACTTTATAGGTCCATTTTGGTCCCCTTTGGTAGCTCACAAAATCCTGTAAGGACACGGCGTGCTTTTCCAATAATTGGTGACTTATGTCGGATTTATTAGATTGGTTTAAAATTTGTAAGAATCAAATAATTCATGTCTGTTTATCGGTTGAATTAATTTTGTAAGAAATTAGTTGAAGATAAACGTATTGAATTATTGCGATCAGATAATTCTTGTCTGTTTATCGGTTGTTTTAATTTTGGACAAATTAGAACAAGATAAACTTGTAGAATTATTGTGAATTGATTTATTTTCTTAGAGATTATCTTGATAAAGTTTGTTTTGATTAGATAACTTCTTTGTTGGGTTATTTGAATCAAAACTGAGACTTCATCCTTCAGAATCTTGGGTGGAAAATAAAAGATTCGCGGAGATTTTTTCTCGGTAGTTCAACCTGTCGGATGACGTGTTCGGTCTGCCGAACTGGCTTGATCGGCCTGCCGATCAGCGGAGATAAGATTACGCGTTTTTACGCGGATCTTATCAGATATTGATCCGAACTTGATTTTGTTTCGAGTTTTTGAGACCTAATCTGATATGGTCTGACCCCAGGACCAATAGGTATAAAAAAGGGAGTGAGTCTCATGATTTACTCAGATCAATTTGAGAGATTAAGAGTGATACTCTTCTAGTGAGCATCTGAAAACTCCCTGAGAGCTTTTGTTGACAAATCACGAGCACTAGCTTTGGGTTCTCTCTGTTGGTTGGAAGGAGAGTCACCGGTGGAAGAGCTGTACGTGTGAGCCCACACTCACTCTAGTTGTGGATAGAGAATGGCAAAGAAGACCAATTGGTTAAGGCTCTTCTGGAACGTTACTTCTCTACACAGGTTGCGGAGGTTCTTTGGCACACTGAGGTTAGTAAGATCTATTTAATTTATACATATAACATGTCAAACTTGTGTTTTGGAAAATACTCTGATGGAAAATTTTTAAAAATTCTGCTGCGCACTTTGTTTCCAACATCCTCAAGCTATTGGGGGGAAAAAAGGCCAAAAAAAGTTCTAAAAAGCCAAGAGAATCGTAACTTGAGGTAGAACAAGAACGAGTGGCTAAGAAATAACCCTTTGCAAATGAGCCACTACCTTCATTTAACTTCTCTTTAGTACCTCCAGAATTTATGCAGTTGGCTTTGTACGTACATTTTTTCATGCGTGATAGGTCGATGGTTCAGTGCCCGATACCGAAAATAATCATTGGCAATAAAATGCTTATTTATGTAGGGTATGAAGACATTTACTACTTCATCACCTTTAATAAAATCGAGGCAAACTGTATAAAGGTGTATCTCAGGTGATAGTTCTATTCTTAGTTCTTACTTTTTTTTAAATCTAAGTAGAGTTATAAGATGAGTTCAAACAAGTAAGTGCATTATTTTCATTGCAGTTTTTTGGCGAAATATTGTGAACGTCAAGGCAAGGCGCACAATTTTGGCTTTACATCTCTAGCCCTTATTTTCAATATTGCAAGAGACCCACAAAGTGATATTAAAGAGCATGCCACATCACTCATATACCAATAAGTTGAAGCACCGATGGGGAAATAATTCTTCGTGCCATACAATGTTAGAGAACATTGGATCTTGACACTTTATTCACAATCAGAGGACTAAATATTTTAGTTTGATCCTTCTCAGACACCCACTACATGATAATTTCGTATCACTAACAAGATTGTAAGTATCGATTTTTCTTATAAAATAAACCATGTTAAGTTTTACATAATTGTGTTTATTGAATCATTTTAATCATGACATATTGTTAGGGCGTTTAACGATTGAAAACTTCAAGTGGGAAGTGGTGTAACAAGGTGAGCGAATGGAATACAATATTCCAACTGTAAGTGTCCAAGACAACAAGGAAACTTAGAATATGGTTTTTATTCTTCGTTTCATGCAGAAAATAATTAATAATGGTACACAAGCCCTAACAAAAAAGGAATTTTATATACATATGGATATAAATGAAGTTAGAATTGATTGAGTACAATTTATAAATAGGTATGTCAAATTTTGCTAGAGATAGTAGATAAATGATTATGTAAAATAGTTCAATGTAAATGACTTTGTAAAGACTTTGTAATTTTAATATACATATCTTTTTCTTTCACAATTAGGGCCTTATAGTAATAGATAACACACAAGACTTACCATCCCGTGGGAAATCAGAAATTCAATGTATTCTTTTTTTGTGCATGACCAATTTTCTACGACGGTTTTTGTTAGAAACCATCGTGGAAAAAGATTCTTAGACGACGGTTTTTGGAAAAACTGTCGTGTAAGGTTCAAGGATATTAATTTTTCACGATATTTTTTAAAAAAAGCTGTCATGTAAAGATGATCTTTTACGATGATTTTTTGAAAAACCGTCGTGTAAGATTATATTTCTAAAATAGTTTTCACAAAAAATGTAGTGTAAGAGTGTATTTCCATAACGCTTTTTTGTAAAAACCACAAAAAACCGTCGTGATAGAGAGTCACAAATGTTCTAGATTCGCTCTTAAATTGGTGCCTAAATAGATGTTCCACGATGGTAAAAACCGTTGTGAAAACTCAATTTGGCACCACGATAGAGGTTTTCACGATGGTTTTTTGACCATCGTGAAAGACTATGCTTGTAGTAGTGTTGATGCATTTCGATAGATATACATTGATTACAAGTTGCTCATGAGAGATTTGTGATTATACCTAATCAGTTTTGAGTTTTAAGTTATGATCCTAAATCATGGTGCCATGTGTACCAGTGAAATATTCAGGTTTAGTTTTTCACAAATCTATATGGTTTATGTAACTACTATAAGTATACAAGGATTAGTGAACAAAAGAAAATGATATATTGTACGTTAGGTTTAAGAAAGAATTATTTATCCCTTAACATAAAGAAGAGTTTTATAATGGTGGATATAAAAAGAAAAAAAATATAAAGAGATTTTTCTAATGTCCTATGTAAGTAATGGCCTTAGGATGATAATCCTAATGTACTTAGAAAATTTGACACGCTTGTCAATTTTTGGATTTTTGGGAGGCATCTAAGAAGAGAATAATTTTAAAAGGCCAAATTAAGAAAATATTAGTCATCTATATTTTTGCTAGACAAATTATCCTAGGAGAAATAATTACACAGATAAGAGATAATAGACTACGTTTTAGGAGATGAATGAATTGGGATAAAGTTCATGATCATGGAAAAATTCTAAAGGATGGTCATAAGCTGTAAGTCCTTGTCATTAATTTTATTTCATTTATCTTGTTGCCTATAGGTAATAATGAGGATTGAGGACTCTGACCCCATTTCTTGGTCATACCATTTTGTTCCAAGGCACAGGTTTCAATTGAGACTAAGTTAAACAAATTGAGACTAAGTTAAAAAAGTGCATTAGGTATGGATCTAAGCTATATCTACTCTTAGGACTTTGTCACTTATTCCGATAAGCTAAAACATCCATCATCCTAGGTGATAGTTTATACAAAGGTATTAACTTAGTAGGATTTCCAAATCTCTCCTTCTTACCTCGAATAATAATGACTCTACCACAAACTATGTTGTGAGAAGAACACTTAGAAGCTACTATAAACACTTGGTGGTGCAATAGGCTATAACCCATAGGCTCTTCTAGATCCAAACCATTAGGTTTAAGTTATGTTGTTTAGATTAAGGTGTCAATTATTTAACTTTAAAGTTTTAATTTGCTCCAAGTCATCGTTATGACTATGTTGTTCTCTTAATTGAGGTTATTATGATAGCTTGTAATTACTGGCCTTCGTTCCTTATTGGCGGAAGTCAATCGGTAAGTATGATGTGTGATATACCTTGAGTTGAGAAAGATGAGTAATGATAAAAGTTTAGTCCCATTTGACATATTTGTCATTTCCTTAATATTGTTACTACTATTGTCACTCTTATTGTTATTATCATTATTATTTATATTATTATTTTGTAATAGATATTGACTCCAAAAAAGGATCGATCTCATTATGCTATTACCATAGAAGTTTGGAGCGGAGTTATCCAGAACCACAAAAAGAGGAGGCAAACCAGGACTCCAACATGGAGTGGTTAGAGTAAGCCCAGACGATATTGGTAGTAGCATTTTCAATCTGCAACTCTGGTGGCGACATGGTTTGATATGTCTTCGATTTGCAACTCTGGAGATCAGATCCAAAACCTCCATGCATTCACCTCTCAAAACCCTACCATTATCATCACCGACCCATCTGATTAGATTCAATGGTTTCATAAATGCATCTCCGTGCTTGAAGCCATGAATCGGGTTTGAAATCCTAGGAATGGAAATTTCCATCTTAGTGTTTTGGAATAGGTTATGATTAGATATTATTACTAATTGAAGCATAAAAAGAAGATTCTTGAGCTGAAATTCCCAACGAAAGCGAAAACAGTGGCTGTGGATGGTGCTTGTTGGGGGTGAGCTCGGTGTCACCGTCGAAAAATCCTATTCCAGGTGGTTAGCAAACCTGCTCGACAGGAGCCATTAGGAGCAAATAACCAACCCTATTCAGCTCAGATCGTCTATCCGAGGTGCTCTTTAGGGCCTTATGAGCCGCGGCATGAATGGTCCCCTCCTCGGGTCAAACACTAGCTCGAGTCAGATTTTTGTAACTTGCAAGCAGGCTGCTACTTGCCATCACTGGCCAATAGATGGCGGACAACTCACCATTGGATGGAAACTAATCCACCAACGGAGGGCACGACACTTGTCTTCTGCCTTCTAACACGCCTTGATGTGACACACGGGTTGTGGGAAAAACCCACTTACCACCTGGATCAAGTGGTAACCTATAAATAGAGTGCATTTATTACAGCTCAGGCAAGCGTGCTCCTTCTCAACTAACCAGCTCCCATTCTCTGTCAAGCAGCACCAGCCTTTAGCATCGGAAAGCTCTTGTTTATTACCTAACCGGTTTCCCCCTCACCTCAGAAGCATCCCTCCTCTTGTGCTCTATTCGACTGAGAAACAGACCTTCCCTACTTGGCTAAACTCGGTAAATGCAAATCGTCTGTTTTCGAGAAAGTTTGTTCCCGAGGAACATTCAACTAGCTTATGCCCAATGAACATTCAACTTGCAAAGTAAGGCATTTTGTTTCTAAGACATTTCATTTCTGAGATGCTTAACTCAGTACAAAGGGAATTGCAAAGACATGAGATTGGAATTCATTTTCGAGAATATTTCCCCTTGAAGAATACTCAACTTGGAAGAATTTTTAACTCAATTTCTTTCCCCAGAAGCATTTGACTCAGAGAAATATAGCCTGAACTTCATTCCTGAGGAGCTCTCAACTTAGGATTAACATTTCATCGGAGAACAATTGCACTTGGAAAAATCTCGAATTCAAATTAAAAGAAAAATTTTGAGAAGCGATAAACTTAGAAAATAAATAAAATTTCATTAAATGAAAGTTGTAGAGAGGTATAAATAACCAGACACCTCCCGAGCCTGAATGGGGAACTACAAAAGGAATAAAATACAAAAAGTTCAAGCCTAGGCCCTGTCTTGGCTTCATTATTATCCCTGCTGTCCCCATCTTGGCTCCCTCGACCACCTCCTCCGGATTTGGCTGTGGCGCTTCCTCTAGCTTCGGCTCAACAATGAGGGACCAGTCGAAGTCGGCTGCCTCAAGATGCTTTTCCAAAATATAATCCTGTAGGTCGGTCATCCTGAGGTAGTAGTAGTCCTCATACTCTGGGCACGACTTGAACTCCTTCATGGCCTAGGCTAGGTGGTCGGGCAGTTCTTCCCTCACGGATACTGAGCCTAGGAGGCTTGCAGCTAGGACTTTAGATGGTTAACCTGTTGGAAACAAAGTGCATTGCGAAATTTTTAAAAATTTTTCATCAGAGTAATTTCCAAAACACAAGTTTGACATGTTATATGTATAAATTAAACAGATCTTACTAACCTCAGTGTGCCAAAGATCCTCCGCAACCTGTGTAGAGAAGTAACATTCCAAAAGAGCCTCAACCAACTGGTCTTCTTTGCTATTCTCTATCCACAACCGGAGTGAGTGTGGGCTCACACGTACAGCTCTTCCACCGGTGACTCTCTTTCCAACCAACAGAGAGAACCCAAAGCTAGTGCTCGTGATTTGTGAACAAAAGCTCTCAGGGAGTTTTCAGATGCTCACTAGAAGAGTATCACTCTTAATCCCTCAAATTGATCTCAATTGATCTGAGTAAATCATGAGACTCACTCCCTTTATATAGCTATTGGTCCTGGGGTCAGTCCATATCAGATTAGGTCTCAAAAACTCGAAACAGAATCAAGTTCGGATCAGTATCTGATAAGATCCGCGTAAAAACATGTAATCTTATCTCCCGCTGATCGACAGGCCGAACAGGCCAGTTCGGTAGGCCAACACGTCATCCGACAGGCCGAAATCCCGAGAAAAAATCTTCGCGAATCTTTTATTTTCCACCTGAGATTCTAAAGGATAAAGTCTCAGTTTTGATTCAAATAACCCAATAGAGAAGTTATCTGATCAAAACAAACTTTATCAAGATAATCTCTAAGAAAATAAATCAATTCACAATAATTCTACAAGTTTATCTTGTTCTAATTTTGTCCAAAATTAAAACAACCGATAAACAGACAAGAATTATCTGATCGCAATAATTCAACAAGTTTATCTTGAACTAATTTCTTACAAAATTAATTCAACCAATAAACAGACATGAATTATTTGATTCTTACAAATTTTAAACCAATCTGATAAATCTGACATAAGTCACCAATTATTGAAAAAGCACGCCGTATCGTTATAGGATTTTGTGAGCTAGCAAAGGGGACCAAAATGGACCTATAAAGTTCAAGCTCATGATAATTATGAAACCCAATATTCTAGATATACATTTCACAATTATCAACTCCAACGCTACTCCACTAAAAGCTTGGAGCTGCACTCTCAAACTTTATAGAATTACGAAGCTCGTGTAGCTAAGTCTCCATGACATATCAAAGTATATCGTATCCCCATATGATAATCCATAATCGGCTTAAGGACAAGTTCTGTCTTACCTTCCTGATTATTTTTATCTTACGTTCCATTGTGTCACCATTAGAAAACTTACCATCCAAAGATAGTATACCATTCGGTTACACCTATGTATCCAAATGGTTGAGCGCTCCAGTTTTCCAATTACAGGACAACGCATATAAGAGGATATCATTACTCCTAAAGAGGAGCTATGGATTCCATATCTATGAATAACAAGTCTACGCTATCAAGAGTCATGCCTCCAACGTACCAACATGCACACCACTATAGAGATGTGGGAGTCACCCATTGGTATATCAAAAGACACAAGTCGAGACAACGGGCCCACTATTCATCTCAGGATTAAGATACAATACAAATGACTGTCTAAAGTGAATCAATTTGCCAAGACAGAATTATTAATCCAAATCAATTCACTTTATGTCCCGATCCAACACGCCGTCACCTATGACAACGTGCCAATGTTTCTATTCACGGAGTCCAACTCCAATGGTCAAGACAAACCATCTCCCAAAAGGGATATAGACAGCATAACAATCTTTACATGAATAAAGCACCCAACTTTATTCCCTCGATTGCGGATCATACGTTTTAGACCATCACCTTAAGAATCGTGTCTTTCGCATAATCAGTCCATCATATGCCCAACTCTTAAGGTTTAGACTGACAGTCTCAGACTACTGTTTGCTTATCATACATTCAACAAATATGAACGTAAAGAGGACAAGATTTGGTATATATAAATGAATAAATTCTTTATTGATAAAAATGTCTCCAAAAACGTATTACATTTTTACTCCTTAAGGCATACATGTCTAACATGACCTCATCTCGAGCTTGGTCAGCCTCGTTTCTTGCTCGCTCTGCCATTGCCTTGGCCCGCTGGGCTTCATCCCTCACCCTCCTAAGCTGTCTTCTGCCCGAGAAAGAGACTTCTTGATTCGATGAAGCTTGATGTTCTTGGACTGGAGCTCCTTCTCGACCTTGTCCTTCTCAAACACGGTCTTATTGTGCTTCTCCTTCTCAAGGCCGAGCTCTTTCTGCCCGGCCACATAGGCTAGTTCCAAAAACACGTAGGCTTGAAAGTACAAATTAGAGCATAAAAAATCCAAAATTTAAAAGGAGCTCGGTATAGAAGTTTCGCTTACCTTGGCGATGGAGAGAAAGGCAGCGTGAAACAGGCTGTCATACCTCTCTCCTTGGAGATTTTCCAAAACAACTCCCTAGGGAAGGCCTCAGCAATGTTATCGAGGATAAGGCATTTAGTGTTTTGACTCTACCTTGAAGGATCGATTGAGGGCCACGACGAATGGCTGGGACTGACTGAATGAAGGCCTTGCTCTCATCGACGGAGGCAGGGGTGCAACTTATACTGCTTGGGGTGGCTGTTTGGTCTGTGGCGGCTGTTCAAACCTAGGAGGCTACTCCGGTCTCGAGGTCCTCTTCCTTTTAGACCCGACCATAGCCTTCCCTTTAGATTGATGAAAATTCTCCATCATTGCCCATCTTTCTTCTCGAGAAGCCTGCCGGGAAGACATATCTACAACAAAAGGTAAGAAAATCTCCCAAGTTAACGAGAGCTCGGCAAAGCAAAAAAGGAAAAAAAAACAAATACCCTTGGAGCTCACCACCAATTCGGAGCTAACCCGACGGATATAGGAGCCGAATAACATCCTTGAGGTCCTCGTCTCCTACGGGTGGCTTCGTGTCAAAGGAGCCACTCGACAGGTCCTTAGTACTGGACGATGATGGCTCCCTCGTCGGCCACCCAGACTAGTGGTGCTTGGCCCTAGGATATTGGCCACACTTGGCCTTGCCACTATTACCTGCCCGGTCGGCCGGGCAGTCTAGATGTTGGAAGAGGGATTGATTCCATGAGACTTCCCAAACCAGCCATAACGGGAAAGGTTTTCCTTCCTGAGCAGGAAAGATTGTTGTTGTGTGGATTCTAGCTTAGCGTACAAGTCCTCCACTACTCTGATGATGTTTCTTGTTGTCCATGGTCTCTTCGACCAGACATGCCCCTGCTTGAATGACCTCGAAACATGTTGGACCTTGAGTACGACTTCACCATCCTTGGCTAAGTAGTTTCCCTCGACGTAGAACTACTTGAACTTCCAAAGCTTGTCTGAGTCGGGGTTGCCCAAGATGAAGTCCTTTTTAAAGTTAGTAAAGTAGTACCAGCCGGACTGCCTGGAAAGGCTCTTCATCTTGTACACTTGCTTGAAGGCCTCCCACGGCATCTCGGTAGCCCAGTGGTACCTCCACAGCACGAACATCCTGATCATCGTCCTATAGCTGATAGGTATGGTAGACATTCAAATTGTTCAATGCCCGACGAAGGAAGGGGTTTAAATGGCAAGCATAGCTGGCCTTGAAAAACTCAACGTACAATGTTATGTACCCTTCAGGGGAGGTTAGGGGCGACTCTTCCTCCCCAGGCACAATGAGGTAAACAGTCGTCTAGGATGTTGAACTCTCAGCGTAGGTCCTCGAGCTGAGACTTAGTCATCACACTTGAGTAGCCTGCTAGCGAACGTCTACCCAGCTGAGATATCTGATAAGTAGTCACCCCCCAGACTCTTGTGACGATGAGTCTTCCAGTGTCCTTGCCTTCCTTAGCAACACTCCCCTCAGGCTCTGCTTCCTCGGCTGCCCGCTCCTCGTTGGAGACTTCCACGATTACCCGACCCGTGACCTAGACTGAGACCCTGTTGTCTCGACCAAAGGTGCTTGGTTCGTCGACAGTCGCCTCAAAACTGGCACTCTGTTGGGCTGTAACTTAGGATGTACCAATGGTGGCCATGCTGATGTATGGATCCTCACCCTTGCATGGTCTCACTGGGAGTCTCCCGTCCAACAAGGCGAGAAATTCTTGCTCAGGTACCGTCTTGACGTCGAACCTTAAGATTTCGACCAGCTAGCCTACTCTATTTTGCCATAGGTATAATCCTTCAATATCAACCTCCACAAAGGTCAACCTCTCTGTTTCGGTGTTGTTGTTTCACCAGGAAATATCTATGTTCTGGGAGTCGAAAAGGTCACTCATTTTTTCAGTGTGCTTCTTGGGAAATTACCTGATCGGGTTGTGGAAGCTCGGGAAAGTAAAGTCCTTGAGTTGTCAACTATAGTTCGGAGCTAAAACTCAGAAGTTGCGAAGTATGGCCTTAGTTGCATGTGAAAATGATGGGGAGCAAAGCCTTATTTATAGTCGCCTCAAGTGCAAAACTAGGGCACGAAAAACAAAGAAGTGTGATGATTACACCCATCAGGGAAACAGCTAATCGTGTGTCAACACGTGTCCCTCCGAGCTTCATCGTGTGACCTTCCATCTCTTGTCGCCCCGAGAAGCCAATTGAGCCCCATCCTGAGCCACCCTCATCCTCTCAACATAGTACACCCGACCGAGCACCGACCAAGTGAACTGGGGGGGCTACTGTTGGGGGCAAGCTTGGTGCTACCGTCGAGGAACCCTATTCTAGGTGGTCGGTAAATCTGCTCGGTAGGAGCCATTAGGAGCAAATAACCAACCCTATTCAGCTCGGATCGTCTATCCGAGGTGCTCTTCAGGGCCCTCTAGGCCACGGCATGAATGATCGCCTCCTCGAGTTGGATTTCTATAACTTGCAAGCAGGCTGCTACTTGCCATCACTGGCCAACAAATGGCGGACAACTCACCATCTGATGAGAACTATTACACTAGAGGAGGGCATGACACTTGTCTTTTACCTTCTGACATGTCTTGATATGACACACGGGTCATGGGCAAAACCCACTTAACACCTGGTTCAAGTGGCAACCTATAAATAGAGCGCATTTATTACAGCTTAAGCAAGAGTGCTCCTTCCTAGCTAACCAGCTCCTGTTCTCTGCCAAGCAGCACCTACCTTAAGCATCAGAGAGCCCTTGTTTATTACCTAATTGGTTTCCCCCTCACCTTTGAAGCGTCCCTCTTGATGTTACAGGTTCGCCCAAGCAGGCAGAGATGAGCAAGGATGAGCCGTCCACCATACGCAGCCGCACGTGGTGTTGATCCGTTGTCGTTTCCTAGTAAGCATCAACAGTGCCACCTCTTTACACTGAGATGTTCCTTGTCTTCAATGCCCACAGGGGGTCTAAAGAGGAATTAGGGCTTTGTTTGTTGAAATTTGATCTTATTAGGGGAGGAGAGAGAGAGAAGAAAGTTAGACAAGAAAGGGGATGAGGGAGAGAGAGTGTCTGAGAGAGTGAGAGAGAAGAGAAAGACAGACATAATGAGAGAGACGGTGAGAGAAAGAGAAAATTAGGTTGAGAGGAGAGAGAGTGGGAGGAGACTGAGAGATAAAAAAATAACGGGTAAACTAAATATGAGAAAAATAGGAAAGTAAATGAGGGAGTTTAAAATTTGTAGCATATCAAAAATTGAGGGATTTGTAAAAATGAATTTTTGGGAAAAAATTTTTTGGTCAATGACCCTTTTTTTTTTGGTTCAGTTTTTGGCACAAAAAAAAGGCTTTTTAGACATCAAAACGGTTCCATTTTTTTTTATTCCTGCTGAGGTTCTTTATCTTGCTACAGTCATTTTTCTTATTTTTTTGAAAAAAACTGGAGCAGTTTAACTGCACAGAAAAGCGTGTTTTTTGGTTCCAAAAAAAAAAAAGAGGTCATTTCCTCAATTCAAATTTTTTTTTTGCCCTTTCTTCAAATTCTTCCTCAAAAATTTGTAGCATATATTTTTAATTTTTAGAATATGTTGCATAAAAAATTAGATTGGTTAAAAATGTGACGTAGTGTGTAACTTTTCTCAATTATTTATCAAAGGCAATTCTCTAATCCGGCAGGCTACTCTAGTGTTGGACTCTTAATTAGTGGAATATTATGTTGAATTATAGGGTTTTTAGGTGAGCTGTGACGCCCTAACAAATGACAAGTTGGTTCTTTTTTTTTTTTGGGGGGGGGGGGGGGGGGGGGGGCGCGGGTGGGCGCGGTTTAGTTCCCAAGTTTAGTTGTTTTGGCAAGTTTTAGCAAGTTTGGTCTATGAAATAGCATTCACAGCAACTCTTCTGAAATTTAATGAGGCCGCTGTGAACCACTAGCGTATGAACTTAATATTTTAGAATAATAATCACGTCGTCTAAAGTGTTTTAGCTTTTAAACGTTTTTGAAAGCTGAACGTAACGTTTTGCACTTTATACGGTTGTTTTTGTAAAATTTTATATCATTATAGAAGTGAGCCCATGTGATTGCCTTTATTAAGAACATGTGATCATTTTATTAACGTTTTGCAATTTTTTTTTTTATAATCCCTCGAACGAACTTTTTTGGAAGAAGCAATATTAAGAACAAAGTTGAAAGGAAATTAGCTGTAATTATGAAAATTAAGTGCCTAATTTGTCCAATAGTTGTAGTAAACTTACGTGACTTTTTATTTTTATTTTTGTTTTATTCCTGTTTTTCAACCGAAGAGTACATGTAGTCAAATGTTAGAAGATGAAGGAAAAAAAAGAAGAAGAAGAAAATAATGTTAAATTGAGAAACAAACAATTAGATCTATTGTTTTTTTCAGAAAAGAAAACTAATTAATATGTTAACGATAAGGGCCTTGACTTAGCAGTTCCTTAGGCAGTTGCCTTAATGGCGTGTACCCTTGAACTGGCATTGCATAGTCTTCAAACAAAATAAAACAAACTCAACCCAAAAACATCAAATATGAAATAGAATAAGAAAACTATTGGTTTAGCAGATAAGGTAAGGGAATTCCCAGTGTACAATGGCCGGCGGTACAACTTGTCATCAGCGGGTTCTGCCGGCGGGTTTCAAGGAGGTACTTCTGCTTCTATGCAGGCCGCTGCAAAAATCGATGGTTTTGCAGGATTCAAGAGCTATGTCCCGGGCGCACTCGTCTGCAAGAAAATTCGACAGAGTCACCCTTTTGGTATTATCTATGGCGAGAACCCTTTGGACTACTCATTCTCATGGGTATCGTTAGCGATCAGTTCTGTCATCATCACCACTAGTTTAGTTCGCTTCCTTCTTAAGCCTCTTAGACAGCCTAATGTCACGAGGTTTTTTTCTTTAAGATACTCGTGCGGCCTTAGCACAGTCTCGATGCTAAGTCAGCCTAACTCACTCACGCTCTTGCCTTGAACACAAGGGAACACAAGAGAGAACAAGGAGAACTTTGAAAGGAAAGTTGTATTGAGCTAAGAGAACTTTACAAGGCTTTGATTCATTGGATTTCCTTGGATGGTTTACAAATGAATGGGATGGTCCTATTTATAGGCATCCTCCCAACTAATGGACGGTCTAGATTGCATTGATCCAACGGCTACTATTTCCTATATAGAATGTTCTAGCAAAGTGTGGAGGATATTTACAAGTATAGAGTATTCTAGAGACTTCTACACTATTCTATATTGTCCCTAAGTGCTCTTATAGTTCTAGAGAGTTCTAGAGTAGTCTTGAGTCTTCTAGGACCTCCTAGGTTCTTTAGGACGCTTCTAGATTGTGGTGGAACCTCCTGGAATGCTGCGGAACAATGTAGATTACTCTGGACCCTTCTAGAATCTTCTTTGGGATATGTTTTCTCCCAAAAACGCCCAAGACAAGTGAGTGGCCTCTTCGTGGCTTGGTGGGGCGTGACATTCTCCCCCACCTATGCTCGCGACGCCCTCGTCGTGTCCTCATGGTATTGTTGGATCCTGTCTTTGAACTGCCAAAGTGCCTCCTCAGTTTCCCAACTAGCCTCGGTGTCAGGCAATCCCTTCCATTTGATAAAGTACTCCCTATAGCTTGGCACACCTCGTCTTCGGATGACTCGATCCGCTAGTATTTCGTCAACCTCTTTGTCAAATGAGGTGACCATGGCTGTGGGTGCTCTATGGGAGACTCCCCTTGCTGGATCTTCCATGTCTTCATAGTATGGTTTGAGCATACTTACGTGGAAGACTGAATGAATCTTTAGTTTGGGTGGGAGGTGGAGCTTATATGAGGCCTTACCTATACACTTGATTACCTCGAAAGGTCCTTCATACTTACGTATTAGACCCTTATGGACCTTCCTGAATGTCTTGAACTGTTGTGGCAAAAGTTTCACTAAGACAAGGTCTCCTTCCTTAAACTCTACATGCCTCCTCTTCTTGTCGGCGCATTTCTTCATGCGCTTCGCCGCTTTGTGTAATGCTGCCTGGGCCAATTCTGCCTGCTCATGCCATGACTTAGCAAATTTGAATGCAACAGGGCTCTTCCCTTCATAGTGAGTGGCAAGGGAAAGAGGGGTTGTTGGCTGTTGTCCCATGACGATCTCAAAAGGACTCTTGTTGGTAGCCTCACTTTGTTGCAAGTTGTAGGAAAATTGTGCAACATCTAAAAGCTTGGCCCAGTCCCGTTGTTTGGCACTCACATAGTGACGCAAGTAAAGCTCTAATAGAGCATTGATGCGTTCTGTTTGGCCGTCGCTTCAGGGATGGAAGCTTGTTGAGAAGTTCAGGTCTGACCCTAGCATCTTGAACAGCTCCGTCCAAAACCTTCCAGTAAAACGAGGGTCTCGATCACTGATGATGCTTATTGGAACTCCCCAAAGTTTGACTACGTTGCGTAGAAATAGTCTGGCTACCTCCTCTGCGGTGCAGTCAGTTGGCGCTGCAATAAAAGTTGCATACTTGCTAAACCTGTCCACCGCGACCATGATGCTTCCACATCCATCGGACTTCGGCAAGCAGGTGATGAAGTCCATAGAGACGCTTTCCCATGGTCTCTCTGGGATGGGTAGTGGGTTGAGCATACCTCCTGGTTGCTGTTGGACTACCTTATCTTGTTGGCAGACAAGGCAGGTCCTTACATATTCCTCGACCCCATCTCGCATGTCAGGCCAATAGTAGACAGACTTCAAGAGAGCAAGTGTGCGTTTTATACCTGGGTGGCCCGCCCATAGGGAGTCATGGCACTCCTTTATTAAATCTTTCCTCAAATTGGCCCACTTTGGTACGTACATTCGGTTGCCCTTGGTGTAGAGGATGTCATCAACTAACCAAAACCTTTGTGTTTTGCTCTCGTTCGCCAAGGCGATGATGCTTTGTGCCTGAGGGTCCGCCTTTAGTCCCTTCTTGATTTTGCTCAATAGTGGGCTAGTGACTTGAGAAATACTCGATAGCTCGGCCTTTCGACTCAGCGCATCAGCTACCACATTCACCTTTCCTGGCTTGTACTCCATGACATAATCGAATTCGACCAAGAAGTCTTGCCATCTAGCTTGCTTTGGACTGAGTTTCTTTTGGGTCTGGAAGTAGCTTGTTGCAATGTTGTCAGTCATTATCACGAACTTTGACCCAAGTAGATAATGGCGCCACACTCTAAGGCAATGGACGATGGCTGTCATTTCTTTCTCTTGTATTGTGTAGTGTTGCTCAGTCTCATTGAGCTTTCGGCTTTCATAAGCAATTGGGTGTCCTTCTTGCATAAGAACGCCTCCTATGGCAAAGTCTAAGGCATCTGTGTGTACCTCATATGGTTTGGTGTGATCGGGTAGGCTGAGTACGGGTTCCTCACTGATTGCTTTCTTTAGGTCTTTAAAGGCCTTTTGACACTTCTCTGTCTAGTCCCATGCTTTGTTTTTCTTGAGAAGGTCGGTTAGTGGAGCAGCCCTCGTTGAATAACTCTTGATAAAACGGCGGTAGTAGTTTACTAGCCCAAGAAAAGATCGTAACTCATGTACCTTGGTTGGTGGCTCCTAAGTTTGGATAGCATGCACCTTGTCATCCTCCATCATTAACTGGCCATCCTTGATCTTGTGTCCCAAGAAGACAACCCCTGGCTTGGCAAAGGAACACTTCTCCTTCTTGATGTATAGCTTGTTGTCTTGTAGCACCTTAAACACCTCTCTTAAGTGCTGCACGTGCTCTTTTAAGGTCTTGCTATACACCACTATGTCGTCCAAATAGACAACCACGAATTGATCGAGATACGGGTGGAACAACTTATTTATCAAAGTACAGAATGTAGCAGGTGCATTGATTAGTCCAAATGGCATAACCAAGAATTCATAAGACCTGTACCTTGTAACACATGTGGTCTTTGGTTCGTCTCCTTCGGCTATGCGAACTTGGTAATACCCAGAGCGAAGGTCTAACTTCAAGAAGTAGCGGGCATGACCTAGTTGATCAAACAAGTCGGCAATCAGAGGAATGGGGTATTTGTTCTTCACTGTGATTTTGTTGAAAGCCCTGTAGTCGATGCACATGCGCAAGGAACCATCCTTCTTTTTCTGGAACAGGACTGGTGCGTCGAATGGGGCTTTCGAAGGCCTGATGAACCCTGCATCAAGTAACTCCTTGAGTTGCCTTCTTAGTTCCGCCAATTCTGGTGGTGCCATGCGATATGCACCCATGGCTGGTGGCTTTGTCCCTGGTTCCAGCTCGATCTGATGGTCTACCTCCCTCCTTGGTGGTAGCTTCTTTGGTAACTCTGTTGGTGCAACGTCCTTGAACTTCTCGAAGACAGCTGCTACCTCCTTTGGCTCGACTTCTGGTGGCCCTTGTTCTTCATCGTCATACTCCTTGAGAATAGCCAAATAGCTTTCCTCATCCCTCTGGATGCCCTTCTTAAATTGCATTGCCGAGAGCACCTTTATGTCTTGCTTGTTGGTCCTTGTTGTTGGTACCACACAAGCCTTATCGCTGTCCATGATGCACATGCTGTTGGCGAATGGTACTGGGAATGCCTTGACTTGATCCAAGAATTCCAATCCCAAGACAACCCCAAAGTCATCCATTGGAACGACAGAGAAGTCCATATGTCCGGACCAGGCTCCCACGCTGGTCTTAACTCCTCGGGCTATGTCGTGAATAGGTCGAGCAGCTGAATTAACTGCCTTGATGGAGCCCCCTCCACTAGTCACTTTAAGTCCTAACCTTTGGGCTTCCTCGATTGAGAGTTATGGGTCGCACTTGTGTCAAGCATGGCTACCGTTGGTTTTCCTCCAATGGACACGTCCACAAAGAGTAGCCCTTTGGCTTGGGTTTTGGGAAGCAGATTGGATCACATTGAGTAGTTGCAAGGACCCCATGTGTGCACCATTGTTGCCACCATCGGCCTTTGCCCTGTCTTAATGACTTGCAAGGAGTGAATTCAAGGCTCTTTTCTGTGGGCAATCCCTAGCCTAGTGGGGACCATCACAAAGGAAGCATTTGTTGTTGTTGGACTTACTTGAACTCTTGTCGTCCTTTTGCTTGCCCTTGTCCTTGCCCCTTGAGGTGTTATCTTAGCTGTGCTCATTTTTGCGTTGGCCCTTGTCTCCCCCACCTTTGGCTTGACCACTCTTCTTGTCCTTCGGCTTGTTGATGGACTCCTTTTGGCTTGCATAGTCAATCAGGCTTTCGGCCACTAGCTATGGCTAGTGGCAAGGTCTTGCATCCCACGTCGCCTTAGCTCAGGTCTTGGCCCATTATTGGAGCCCATCCATAAAATTGAAGAGTGCGTCTTTGTCAGGACAAATAAGGGATCTCAAGTAGTAAGTTAGTAAAGTCCTTAACATAATCACGAATAGACCCTGATTGTTTAAGCCTTTGCAGATGAGCTCTAGCCTCATCCTTAGCATTCTCGGGATAAAACTGCCTTTTAAGCTCCCTTTCAAAGTCATCAAAGGTAGTCATGGTACACGTACCTTTTTCGACGTCTCCTCGGCTTCTCCTCCACCAAAGCATGGCTGTGTCATTGAGATAAAGAGCCGCAGACTGGATCTTGGCGTCTTCTTCTGTGATGCCCATGGCTCCAAAGTATTGGTCTAGGCCCCACAAGAAGTTTTCGACTTCTCGTGCATTGCATGATCCCCCGAAACTCTTAGGCTTTGGCACCTTAATGCGCCTAGCCTCAACGATGCTACTGCTGGACCCTGTCGCCAATGCTCGCTTGCAAAGGGCTAAGTCCCCACACATATCCTCAATGCGTGCGAGTGTGCTATTCAACTCTATCTCGTGGGTTCGACGCATTTTAGTGAGCTCTCCCGCAAATTCGTCATGAACCTTCTCAATTTTAGCCCGCAAGGACTCCTCTAGTTGGAGCAACATGCCTCGGATCGCAGTGTGGATAGCGGCATCCTCCGCTTCTAGGCCATCCACCCGTTGGCTTAGGTCATCCACCTGGGCCTCCACGCCACTCATGGCCTCCTCTACCCGAGATAGGCGTGAGTCGAAACTAGAGATCACGTCCTTAAACCGACCCCGCTTAGTCACAACGTTGGGGTTGACTATCTCTTCGTGGCCTCGCTCTTGTGTCACCTCCACGTCATAAGGGTTGGATCCCGTGGTCCTTTGAGCAGCACTGTTCTTAGCCATTGTCTCAGGCTGAGCCTCTTTCTGATACTAACTGTCACGAGCTTACTTTCTCCAAGCTACTCGTGCGGCCTTAGCACAGTCTCGATGCTAAGTCAGCCTAACTCACTCACGCTCTTGCCTTGAACACAAGGAAACACCAGAGAGAACAAGGAGAACTTTGGAAGGAAAGTTGTATTGAGCTAAGAGAACTTTACAAGACTTTGATTCTTGGATTTCCTTGGATGGTTTACAAATGAATGGGATGGTCCTATTTATAGGCCTCCTCTCAACTAATAGACGGTCTAGATTGCATTGATCCAACGGCTACTATTTTCTATCTAGAATGTTCTAGCAAAGTGTGGAGGATATTTACAAGTATAGAGTATTTTAGAGACTTCTACACTATTCTATATTGTCCCTAAGTGCTCTTATAGTTCTAGAGTAGTCCTGAGTCTTTCAGGACCTCTTAGGTTCTTCAGGATGCTTCTAGACTGTGGTGGAACCTCCTGGAATGCTGCGGAACAATGTAGATTACTCTAGACCCTTCTAGAATCTTCTTTGGGCTATGTTTTCTCCCAAAAACGCCCAAGACAAGTGAGTGGCCTCTTCGTGGCTTGGTGGGGCGTGACACTAAGGTTGTTTCCGATGTCATTCTGAGTCTCCTTTCTTAATTATAACAATAAGTCATCATATATACATATATATATATACATATGTATAAACATGGTTTACATTATACCTATATACGCTACTTGTAAAAAAAGATAATTTTAATGCGAAAGTCATGCATCCTGTATGTCCATATAGACTTTTTCTTTATATTATAACTAAAGTGTTAATTCATGTGTATTAGGGAGGCATAATAGTTGGACCCAGCGTGTTAGGTCGGAGCAAGAAGTTGAAGGCGTTTTTGTTCCCTGAGAACTCCGACTTCATGGTGAAGAACATAGGCCTTCTTGGCATCATGTATCACCTCTTCGTCTCCGACGTCAAGATGGACATGACCCTCATAACCAAGTCTGGCAAGAAGCACATCTCTATCGTCCTCGCCAGCGTTTTGGTCCCCATGTTCATTGTCTTCGGTGTCGGCTTCTCCCTCCACAAATCCTTGGATGCCGAACTAGCCACCTTCTCCTCCATTGCCACCATCGCCGCCAACATTGCCCTAACGTTCTTCCCCGTCCTCAACGACGTCCTCAAGGAACTCAACCTCCTTAGCTCCGAGGTCGGCTGTATGTCCCTTTCCATCTCTATCATTGGCGACGTCATAGGAAAGCCAGCAATTTATTTTTCGAGTACTGCAAACAACACGAGGCCAATTCCAAGAAGGAAGCTACCATCTGGTACATGATGGCCTTCTCCATCTTCATCGTCATCTTACTCATTCTCATTCGAAAGCTCATCATCCAAAAGGCTATAAGCCACACATGGACCTAATTAATCGTCGTCACAATCCTCGTCAGTGCCCTCGCAATTTGGTTCCTGTTCTTCAAAAACTTGGTATCATGTTTAGACGTCCGTGTCCACACCCTCATTCTCAGAATGGAAGAGTTGAACGAAAGCACAGACATGATGTTGAGTTCAGTTTAACTATGCTTGCTCATGCTTCAATGCCATTGAAATTTTGGTGGCATGCCTTCTCCACGGCTGCATATCTGATAGACTAGATTGCCTACTCCAGTACTAAGCAATAAGTGTCCTTTTGAAGTTGTATTTGGTCGCCAACCTGATTTTGGTTCTTTGGGTGTTTTTGAGCTGCGTGTTATCCACACCTAGGACTATACAATCGTCATAAGCTGGACTTCAGGTCATCGTTTTGTGTAATTTTGGTTAAAGTAATGCTTATAAAGGGTGTTGGTTTCTTCACTCCTCAGGACGTGTATATATAGCTCGAATTGTTGTGTTTAATGAAGACCATGTTCCCTTTGCTGACGGTTTTCTAGCTTGTTCTTTCACTACTGTCTCTTGTAGTGTCTTCTGCTCCCGCACAAGGTCAAGTTCCTGCCTCTGAGTTTAACTTTGACACTATACCTAGAACAGAAACAACTAGAACTAGTTCAGAAAGTTCTGTGTCTCAGTTTCCCGATATTTTTGATTCCGCTGCCCCAATAAGCTTCTAGTTCTAGTCTCGATTCTTTAGGTGAATCTGAGTCTGCTAGACATGACTTGGATTCCTCTGTACCTGTCATGTCTCAACCAAAATCAACACCATCTCAGTCCTTGGTCCAATCTCAGTCTAGGCAGCAGCCTTTCTTCCCTCTTCTTCATATGCGCAGACCTTATTCTTTTTCTGTTCATCCCATGAGTACTAGATCAAAAACTGGCATATTCAAACCTAAAGCCTTTCAAGTCTCATCCATTACTGCAGAACCTAGTGTTGATGAAGCCTTACTTGATGAAAATTGGAAAAAGGCTATGACAGATGAGTACAATGCCTTACTCCCTAATTACACTTGGCCACTTGCTCCTTATTCTTCTGAAATGAGTATTGTTGACAACAAGTGGGTCTTTCGTATTGAAGCATTATCCAGATGGCACGGTTCAACGCTACAAAGCTTGGCTGGTAGCAAAAGGTTTTCAATAGACTCCAGGTTTTGACTATTTTGAAACCTCTAGTGCTATTGTAAAACCTTCAACCATCCGAGTTATCTTTACACTTCTTGTGACAAACGGATGGGATATTCAGTAGGTGGATGTTAATAATGCTTTTCTGAATGGTGATATCAAAGAGACAATGTGTATGTCTCAACCTGTTGGTTTTGTTCATTCTACTAAGCCCAGCTATGTTTGCAAGTTACAGAAGGCGTTGTATGGTCTCAAACAAAGTCCTAGAGCTAGGTTTGAGACGTTAAAAGATGCATTGTTATAGTGGGGATTTGTGAATTCCAAGTCAGATAGTTCTTTGTTCATTTATAAGCAAAAGGATGTGTTGTTGTATCTTCTTGTTTACGTGGATGATATTTTAGTTACATGAAGCCACTTGCGTGGCTAAACAGGTTGTTAACGATCTTAATCAAGCCTTTGCTAAAAAATTCTTGGTTCTGTGAATTTCTTTCTTTGTATTAAGGCCTCTCGTACTTCGGCTAGTCTATCTTTCATTCAAACCAAGTATGCTTGTGATTTGCTTGTCAAGACAAACATGAGCAATGCTAATTGCTGCCCTACACCTATGATACCCAGCAAAATGTTGTCTATTTCTGACAGTGAACCCTTTGATCAACGGTCTCTTTACAAAAGTGCAGTTGGTGCTTTACAATACCTCACAATGACTAGGCCTGATATTTCCTCTACTGTTAACAAGCTAAGTCAATCCTTGCATAGTCCAATAGTAGAGCATTTGAAGGCGTGTAAAGGGGTGATTCAGTGTCTAAGTCGTAGTCTTGATTATGGTGCTACTTTTCTGCCAGTTTCAAGACTTGTATTGGAAGGATACTCTGATGCAGATTGGGTGATGCTGATGATCATCGTGTTGGGCTTGGTGCCCTAAAAGTTGTGACATTGTACATATTGTTAATAAATAAATAAAATGACATTTATTATTATTTTGGTTGATTATATGTATTATGAATACATTTATAAACATCAAGAAAATTCCATGATTATTTATGTGACTATAAATTTAGCATATAAGTGTTATTTGCTTAGGGATAAAATTTATAGATAATAATCTAAATAGTGTGTAATAATTAATTAAAGTTTGGGATCTTTAATTAAAAATTACAAGTACGGTCCAATCTCATCTAAAATGAAATAGTCATTATCCGGACTATTAATGTAGAGACATTGGATTGGAGGTACTTTATATAATGAGATTATATAGGACTGGACCAGATAAATTATGAATCTCTAATAATCATCTGTTACAAATAGAGTATTCAACTTTATCACTAAGATGATCATATATTTTACAGTCTTAATGCTGAGTATTTATTAGACTCCTGTTTATTACATTATGTTTTTTGACTTGCATGGTAAGATTTGTCTAAGCATCTTGGAAACATAAAGTAATAAATGGCTGGGAATAATATTATACAGATATGGAATCCATTCCTTCCCTATGGAAGTTAGAAAAATAGTTCTCTTGAGTGATAATTCAAGGTTTGAATAATAGAGTGCTCGTTCATAATAAGATTATGAATTAATTGTTCATTAAAGAATTATTGAAACTCAAGGATAAAGATGTAATAAGAGAGGTGAACGGAAATTGAACCTAGCTCTTATTATGAACTATTTATGGAGGACTGATTTATATGTAATGATTATATCAATGGACTACTCGTTAATTTTCTTTGAGTAATTTCACTATAATCTCAAGAGTTCAGTTTCAGGTTTTTAGTGGAGTAACACTGAAAGTAATAAATTTGGCACATTAATTAAAGAGTTTGATTAAATGTCAAATTTATTGGAGCTTGGGTTATAGGTCCATAGGTCCCCAATACCACCTCCGTAACACTATATTGGATTTTTGCATAAAATGAATTATACATGTTTAATTCAGAATTATTGAATTCTGAATTAAGTTTTTCACACGTGAATTATTAACGTGACACAGAAAAATGTTCTCTGTGACACATAATGTAATGTGATAAATGTCATCACATTTAACTGAGCATTAGTTAATTAATTGATTATTGTTAAAATCTATTCTTAAATAAATGTGATTTATTTTTGAATTGAGATTTAGATATATATATATGTGGTTTTGAACCAAATCTTTATATATATATATATAAGATTTTATAATATATTAATATAATATATATATTAAAAAAAAAAGGGAACGTGAAACTACAGTTTCTCGTTCTACTTTATATACTTATATATATATATATATAAGTAAACCGAATCACAACATGTGATTCGGTCAAATTATAAAAAAAAAAAAAAGGAAAGAAAGGTAAACTTGCTTTTACGGATTCCTTATATATATATACATGTGCATGTGTGTGTGTAAACCGAATGAATGATTCGGGAAACAAAGAAAGGAGAAAAAGAAAAAGAAAAGAAAAGGGAAAGTAAAAATTACTAATGGCTCAGATATAAAAAGGAGAGATAACAGTTATCTCAATAGAATTTTGATTCATATAATTTTTAGAGAGAAAAACTGAGAGTTCTTCTCTAAAGAAAAAGGTCTGCTATCTCATGTGTTGAGTACATAGCAGATTCAGAAAAGTGTGAGGATAATTCATTCTTGCAGTTTGACGCCCACTCGTCTTTCCATTGGTGTGGAGGCTTGGTTTGGAAGATCGTGGTGTCAAAGAGGAAAGCTAGGATACCCTGATAGTTTTCAAAAGGTTAGTAAAAAAATTCCTAAAGCTTTATATAATTAAAATTATATATCTATTCCTGATGAACAAAGTTTTCAGAAAATTTTTGTTTGTCAATGATCCGTTCCTTCCGCTGCGTTTCATGTTTTAATTCCAACAAATGGCATCAGAGCGGGTTATAGCATATATAATTTTAATTAAACATGATTTTATTTTGATGATATCATGTTTTTGATGCATGTTTGTGGGCACTTTGCATCTTTGTTAATTTTTATTCATGTGATGAATGGTTGTTTAATGAAAGGATTTTTGGTCGTTAATTATATGGTCCTTTTGGATTAATAATTTTATTTTCAGTTTGATTAGATCAATCTATGTAAACCCATAAAGGGGTATAGGATTTTTGTAATTTATTATTATTATTATTATTATTATTTCTCTTCTCTCCTCTCATTCACTTGCAACACGTGGAGCGATAAAGAAAAAGATGTCCATTGGATTTTTTGGCCCAGTTGAGAACTTTGGGCCTATCAAATTTCAAAGGTAGTCCAGCAAATTGTTGCACAATAAACCACTTGATGAAGACTGCAAAATTGGAGCGGGGAATTATGTATAAATTACAAGAAGACCTTTGTAATTTTATTTTTTATATTTTTATTTTTTGGGTTGTAATTTTAATTATCCAAAAGGACCCAGTCAAAAATTCATTGTTTATTTTTATTTTTATTTTCATGTGATTATTATGATAACATGTTCATGCATGATAACATGTCATCTAGGAAAGTGCCCACTTATAGTTATTGTAACATGACATGCATACACTTGGCATATTATTTTTATAAAGGAGTTTATAAAGTGATTTAATATGTGTTAGCATTAATTTAATAAGATTAAATTAATTGGGTTGGTTTTATAGAATCTTAATTTATTAATCAACCAAATAATGTGAATTTAGTTTTAATAGTTAAGACTTGGTAAAATTCACATTAATTCTAAGTTATCTAATTTTAAATTGTTTAATATTCGGTAACTTAGACAATTCATAATAAATTTAGATTTTTAGAAAATCTGGTAATTTATTTAAGTGTAAATAGAATGAGATTCTATTAACACATAATTAATCTAGTAATTAAAAATTGTTTTATCTACTAGAATTATGAAACATATGATGTTTTATAAGATAAAACATATCTTTTAAAATAATGAGTGGGAGAAGGTAATATGACAATATAACCTGCTGTCTCCACTATTAGTACAACACCGTGAGATTTAGGTGGCATCTCGCGACGTGTTGATTTTGTCCTCCCTACGGAGGGTGTCCATTTAAATCAATATCAAGGTTGGCTTCCTTTAGATAGGATTTTATAATGTATTTCAAAATTGACCTACCCTACGGCGGCAATTTTGAGTTAAGTTGTTAAAATCTAAAATAGTGGGTTACACTCATAAAGACATAATTAAATTGTTAATTATATCTTGACCAAAATAAACGGTTATTAATAAATATAGAAAATATGAGATATTTTGAATATATTTATTAATTGAGAATGTCTCAATTCAATTCATAAATAATTTGACCTACCCTACGGCGGCACTTTATTTATTAAAATTGAATAATCGTGGAATTAGTAAAATAATTTTTGTGTTTTTCATATGCATCATGCATCACGTTTACTATTCCAAAACATATATTTATGATGTTTATGCAACCATTTTAATTTATGCTATTTTATTTATTTATTACAGCAACAATGTCTAATCCAATCATCGCAATTCTCTCAAATGAAAAATTAACCAGAGATAATTTGTTAAGTGGAAGAGTAACATGAACATTGTACTAATTTGCGAAAGTTACAAGTTTGTCCTGATGGAGGAATGTCCTCCAGAACCTGCTACAAATGCTCCTCGTAATGTACGGGAAGCATATGATCGTTGGATCGAGGCGAATAATAAGGCCCGCTATTTTCTTTTTGGCTGGGATGTCTGACGTGCTTAGGATGAAGCACGAAAGCATGGAGACCACTTATGAGATAGTCTCTACAAGACATGTTTGGTAAACCTTCTGAAAAGGCTTGCCACGAAGCCGTTAAGGCAGCAATAAATGCAAAAATGAAGGCAGGGATTTCGGTCAAAGAACATGTTCTCAACATGGTTAACTATCTCCATGAGGCCGAGGTCAACGGGACTATGATAGATGAAGCCACACAGGTGGGGATGATTTTGGAAACCCTCTCCCCTGCGTTCCTTCAGTTCAAAAGCAACTATTTCATGAACAAGCTGAAATATAACATGACTGAGTTGCTTAATGAGCTTCAAACCTTCGAGTCTATTTCGAAAGAAAAGACTAAAGAAGCTGAGGCAAATGTTGCAGAAGCTCAACCCTCCTCTTCTGCCTAAAAGAATAAGAAGAGGAAGGGGACTGAAGGAAGTGGTAAGTCTAAGAATGGAGGGCAACCTAAGAAGAACAAAAGCAACAACAACAAAAAGAGCTCCAAGCAAAAGAAGGCTAAAGGAAAATGTTTCCACTGCGGCATAGTTGGGCACTGGAAGAGAAACTGCAGGAAGTATCTTTAGGAGCTCAAAGAAAAGAAGAATAACGGTAAATCAGATTTACTCGTTTTAGAAGCTTGTTTAGTTGAAGATGATACTTCACCTTGGATAATTGATTCAGGGGCAACTAACCATGTTTGTTCTTCTTTGCAGATGCTTAGTTCTTCAAGGGAGCTTGCCGACGGGGAACAAACTATGAGAGTGGGAACGGGAGAGGTTGTTTCGGCAAGAGCAGTGGGAGTTGTTAAACTTTATTTTAGAAATAAGTTTTTAATTTTAGACAATGTTTATTACATTCCTTGTTTTCGTAGAAATTTGATTTCTATTTCCAGGTTGTTTGAACAAATGTTTAATGTTTCTTTTAATAATAATTATGTTAATATTTCTAGAAATGGTTTGGATATTTGTTCTGCGCATCTGGAAAATGGGCTTTACACCTTAAGGCCCAACGAAAAAAGCACTGCTCAATACCGAAATGTTCAAAGTTGAACAACCTAAACCCAAGAAGCAAAAGATTTCTTCTAATAATGAAACATACCTATGGCACCTTAGATTAGGTCACGTCAACCTTGACAGAATTAACAGACTGGTAAAGGAAGGTCCTTTACAAGAGCTAAAAGTTAGTTTTCTACCAGTTTGTGAATCTTGTCTTGAAGGTAAAATGACTAAGAGGCCTTTCTCTGCAAAAGGCGAAAGGGCCAAGGAACTACTTGAGCTAATACATTCAGACGTCTGTGGTCCAATGAATGTACAAGCCCGTGGTGGTTACGAATATTTCGTCACATTTATTGATGATTATTCAAGGTATGGTTACATATACCTAATGCAAAGGAAATCTGAAACTTTTGGAAAGTTCAAAGAATTCCAAGCGGAAGCTGAAAAGCAATTAGGAAAGACAGTGAAGAGTCTTCGATCTGATCGAGGAGGAGAATACCTTGATACTAAATTCAAGGATTATATGATAGAACATGGTATTCTATCACAACTCACCGCACCTGGAACACCACAACAAAATGGTGTTGCAGAGAGAAGAAATAGAACGTTGCTTGATATGGTGAGATCCATGCTTAGCTACTCATCATTACCCACTTCATTTTGGGGATATGCACTACAAACTGCAGTATATCTTCTAAACATAGTTCCATCTAAGTCTATTTCAAAAACACCTTTAGAGTTATGGAATGGTCGCAAACCTAGTGTGCGACATATCCGTTTATGGGGGTGTCCAGCACATGTGCTGAAAGGTAAGACTGGGAAGTTGGAACCACGTTCTGAAGTATGCTTATTTGTGGGATACCCAAAGGGAATGAGGGGAGGTTTGTTTTATAGTCCACAAGATAAGAAAGTATTTGTATCGACAAATGCCACTTTTCTCGAGAATGATTATATGACAAACTATAAACCTCGTAGCAAAATTGTACTTGAAGAGTTACTTTTTGATTAGATCAGACCGCAATCGACAACTGTTGTCGAAGGAAAAAATGAGGAGACCACATCTTCCTATCAGAATGTCATACCACCTCGACGTAGTGGGAGGGTTGTGAGACCACCTGCTCGCTACAGGGAACTTGGAGAAGCAAATGTTGCTATCTCTGATAATGGTGAAGATGATCCATTGACATATTGTGATGCAATGGAAGTTTCTGAGAAGGAAAAATGGCTGGAGGCTATGAACCTTGAAATGAAGTCCATGTACTCCAATTCAATATGGGATCTTGTAGACCTACCTGAAGGGATAAAACCCATAGGGTGCAAATGGATTTACAAGAAGAAAAGAGGAGTGGATGGGAAAGTTGAGACTTTCAAAGCTTGGCTTGTGGCAAAGGGTTATACCCAAAAGAAGGGAGTTGACTATGAAGAAACTTTCTCGCCTGTAGCTATGCTTAAATCCATTCGCATTCTTTTATCCATTGCTGCTTGTCTTGATTATGAGATATGGCAAATGGATGTCAAGACTGCCTTTTTGAATGGCTATCTTGAGGAAAGCATCTATATGGTGCAACCAGAAGGGTTTCTAGTCAAAGGTCAAGAGCAAAAAGTTTGCAAGTTGCAGAGGTCCATCTATGGACTCAAGCAAGCTTCAAGATCTTGGAACTTGAGATTTGATGAAGCGATCAAATCTTATGGTTTCGATCAAAATATTGATGAACCTTGTGTTTACAAGTACATCAAAGATAAGAAGGCGGTCTTCTTGGTTCTTTATGTAGATGATATCCTACTCATTGGGAATGTTGTAGGCGTATTATCTGATGTAAAGAAATGGCTCGCCAGCAATTTCCAAATGAAAGATTTAGGAGAAGCAAGTTATGTTCTTGGAATCAACTCATAAGAGATTGCAAGAACAAACTGTTGGTGCTGTCTCAGGCATCGTATATCGATAAGGTGCTTATCAGATTTTTGATGCAAAACTCCAAGAAAGGTAATTTGCCTACACGTCATGGAGTTTATCTTTCAAAAGAGCAGTGTCCTAAGACACCTTAAGAGGAATAAAATATGAGACGGGTACCCTATGCATCTGTAGTAGGAAGTCTAACGTATGCCATGTTGTGTATAAGACCTGACATTTGCTATGCGGTGGGTATAGTTAGTCGGTATCAATCCAACCCGGGATTAGATCATTGGGTAGCGGTTAAACATATTCTCAAGTATCTTAGGAGAATGAGAAACTATATGCTAGTTTATTCTGGTGAGAATTTGATTCCCATTGGATACACTGATTCTGATTTTCAATCAGACAAAGACACACGTAAATCTACGTCTGGATCAGTGTTTACTTTTGGTGGTGGAGCCATAGTTTGGAGAAGCATCAAACAATCTTGTATTGTTGATTCAACTACGAAAGCAGAATATGTGACTGCTTGTGAAGCAGCTAAAGAAGCTGTTTGGCTCCGTAAGTTCTTAAATGATTTGGAAGTAGTTCCAAGCATGGATAAACCACTCACACTGTATTATGACAACAGTGGTGCAGTGGCAAATTCAAGAGAACCTAGAAGCCACAAAAGAGGAAAGCATATAGAAAGAAAATATCATTTGATTAGAGAGATAATGCATCGAGGCGATGTGGAAGTTGTGAAGATAGCGTCGGAAAATAACCTTGCTGACCCTTTCACCAAGACATTACCTGCAAAGAACTTTGAGGGACACTTGGAAGGCTTAGGTCTTACAAACATGTCTCACCTGCTTTAGGGCAAGTGGGAGATTGTTGGGCTTGGTGCCCTAAAAGCTGTGACATTGTACATATTGTTAATAAATAAATAAAATGACATTTATTATTATTTTGGTTGATTATATGTATTATGAATACATTTATAAACATCAAGAAAATTCCATGATTATTTATGTGACTATAAATTTAGCATATAAGTGTTATTTGCTTAGGGATAAAATTTATAGATAATAATCTAAATAGTTCGTAATAATTAAGTAAAGTTTGGGATATTTAATTAAAAATTACAAGTACGGTCCAATCTCATCTAAAATGAAATAGTCATTATCCGGACTATTAATGTAGAAACATTTGATTGGAGGTACTTTATATAATGAGATTATATAGGACTGGACCAGATAAATTATGAATCTCTAATAATCATCCGTTACAAATAGAGTATTCAAATTTATCACTAAGATGATCATATATTTGACAGTCTTAATCCTAAGTATTTATTAGACTCCTGTTTATTACATTATGTTTTTTGACTTGCATGGTAAGATTTGTCTAAGCACAGATTATAACTTAGCATCTTGGAAACATAAAGTAATAAATGGCTGGGAATAATATTATACAGATATGGAATCCATTCCTTCCCTATAGAAGTTAGAAAAATAGTTCTCTTGAGTAATAATTCAAGGTTTGAACAATAGAGCGCTCGTTCATAATAAGATTATGAATTAATTGTTCATTAGAGAATTACTAGAACTCAAGGATAAAGATGTAATAAGAGAGGTGAACGGAAATTGAACCTAGCTCTTATTATGAACTATTTATGGAGGACTGATTTATATTTAATGATTATATCAATGGACTACTCGTTAATTTTCTTTGAGTAATTTCACTATAATCTCAAGAGTTCAGTTTTAGGTTTTTAGTTGAGTAACACTGAAACTAATAAATTTGGCACATTAATTAAAGAGTTTGATTAAATGTCAAATTTATTGGAGCTTGGGTTATAGGTCCATAGGTCCCCAATACCACCTCCGTAACACTATATTGGATTTTTGCATAGAATGAATTATACATGTTTAATTCAGAATTATTGAATTCTGAATTAAGTTTTTCACACTTGAATTATTAACGTGACACAGAAAAATGTTCTCTGTGACATATAATGTAATGTGATAAATGTCATCACATTTAACTGAGCATTAGTTAATTAATTGATTATTGTTAAAATCTATTCTTAAATAAATGTGATTTATTTTTGAATTGAGATTTAGATATATATATGTGATTTTGAACCAAATCTTAATATATATATATATATATAAGATTTTATAATATTTAAAAAAAAAAGGAACGTGAAACTACAGTTTCTCGTTCTACTTTATATACTTATATATATATATATATATAAGTAAACCGAATCACAACATGTGATTTGGTCAAATTATTAAAAAAAAAAAAAGGAAAGAAAGGTAAACTTGCTTTTACGGATTCCTTTTATATATATAAATGTGCATGTGTGTGTGTAAACCGAATGAATGATTCGGGAAACAAAGAAATGAGAAAAAGAAAAAGAAAAAGAAAAGGGAAAGTAAAAATTACTAATGGCTCAGATATAAAAAGGAGAGATAACAGTTATCTCAATAGAATTTTGATTCATATAATTTTTAGAGAGAAAAACTGAGAGTTCTTCTCTAAAGAAAAAAGTTTGCTATCTCATGTGTTGAGTACATAGCAGATTCAGAGAAGTGTGAGGATAATTCATTCTTGCAGTTTGACGCCCACTTGTCTTTCCATTGGTGTGGAGGCTTGGTTTGGAAGATCGTGGTGTCAAAGAGGAAAGCTAGGATACCCTGATAGTTTTCAAAAGGTTAGTAAAAAAATTACTAAAGCTTTCTATAATTAAAATTATATATCTATTCCCGATGAACAAAGTTTTCAGAAAATTTTTGTTTGTTAACGATCTGTTCCTTCCGCTGCGTTTCATGTTTTAATTCCAACACATCGTTCAGTGAGTGGGTCAGCACAGAAGCAGAAAGTTGTTGCTCGCTCAAACACTGAGTTTGAGCATCAGTCTTTAGCCTTAGCAACCACTGAAATTGTTTGGCCTAAATCTCTTCTACATGAGATGCATGTTCCAGTCCATTCTGATTGTTCAGTGTTATGGTGTGACAACATTAGTGCAGGATCACTTGCTTCAAATCCTGTATTCCATTCCAGAACAAAACATGTAGAAATTGATGTAAATTTCATTAGTGAAAAAATTGCTGATATACTAACGAAGCCATTATATGAGACAAGATTTGTTCTACTTAGAGATAAGCTCACTATAACATGATCCCCGTTTAGTTTAAGGGGAAGTATTGAGAATAGTCAGGTCAAATAGTTAGTTGCGCTGAGCTGTAATTCTGTTACAGGTTGTTGTAAGTTTTTAAAGAGTTTGTTATTGTGTACAACTGTTTCTAGTTGTAATCACTTGATCTAAGTTATATAAAACACATTGACTCCGCTCAGAAAAGCTAATTGAGCAATTTTTCATTTCTCAGTGTTCCAAATGCTTCTTGATTTTCTTTCTCTGCTCAATCCTCTCAATTCTTGTCTCAAGATAAGCCCTGGTCTACACTGACTGAATGCTCGGAATATTGGAATAAATCCAATATATGTGGGCTAATGTACTAAATAAATGTGTACCCAAGGCTATTGGATGAGGTTGTCTAATTAGAAGTGTTCAATTTGGGTTTTGGGCTTTTAATGTATCATTAAGCGTGTGCTTCTTATGTGTAAAGACCAAAATATAGTTACTGATTTTATGATGGGTTAAATTGGTAATTAAGGATAACTGTTAAGGTTAGCAGTTATATAAAGTGGTTGTGGTCCCCAAGTCAGTACGTATGTTATTTTTCTATTCCCCATCTATAAAGAAATTACAAAGGCAAACCTTGGAAGATCCTTAACCTACTGACTCAAGATTCACATCGTATCTATGGATTCAGTTTAACTTCCGCATCTTATTAATTTTCTTGGTGATTTGACATGAATGATCTTGGGTGATGATGCTTTTCATCACAATATTTTGTTCTAACAAGTGGTATCTAGAGCCTATTCATGTTAAATTATTGGGAATCAATAATTGTCTAGATGTGATTCTCATAGAAAAATTCTCAAATTTAACAATCTATGGTTCTTTAAAATTGTTGAATTTGAGAATAATTATTTAAAACTTTTGGTTGAATCATTCAGGGAATATATTATTGTGTTCATATTGTTATGAATATTAGATTATATATATATGAAAATAATTATCAGATTGAAACGGAATTACATATTCATACGTACATATATATTTACAATTCCGTTGCATTATACATATTTATCGTTTCAATTTTTTTTCTTTTGATATTCTGTACGGCACCTGCTGAAAAAAGAAAAAAAATCGTTATATATATACATACATACATATATATATATATATATATATATATATATATATATATCTTGGGTTGAGTTAATTTTACATATATACGAATATATGTATAAAGGCTTACCTAAAGAATCAGGTTTGTTTATATAACAAAAAAAAATGGCTGTTTGCGTCTTTTCTTTTTTTTTTTTTTGTAAGGATTCGTTATGTAATATATATGTATATGTATAAATGCATATATTCAGGATTGAATCTGGATTCAAGAGATTTTTTTTTTTCTTTTGTTTCGTTTAGTATGGCATACGCTGCCGAAAGGAAGAGAAATAAAAAAAATTAAAGGAAGGGTGGGGCCGATGGGCCGACGACTGGCCTGCCACCGCCGACATAGGCCCGTTCAGGCAACAACTGCTGAGTTGTCGGCCGGAGCAGCCGGAGAACAAAACTTGCAGCACATGGCTGCATGTTGTTTCCGAGTACTAAGCTTCTTCAAGTGTATTTGGGCTTTGGCCCAGAATTAAAATCTATATACATGGGCCCAGATTGATGGACCCATGAGTAGTTATAATCCAGGTGTTAAACCCTTGGGTTACCAGCTTTTAAAAAGAAAAGAAATGCAGAGGAAATAAAGGGGAGGCTAGGTTAGGATCTGAGTTGGGTCCACCGACCTAGTTCAGCCCCGACCTAGTTAAGGTTGACCGATCAAGTTGTCCGATTGACTTTGACTATGTTGACTTTTGATCAAAATTTTTTATTTTTTATTTTCTATTTTAATTTTGGTCATTTTTGGTGCAATTTTAAATTCAAATATTGGTATTTTATCTATATTTTGAGATGAATTAATTGAAGCAACATGTCACCAAAGTGGCATCTCTTGTGAAAATTAATTTGTTTTGAATATAAACGGTTGTGTCCATGTAACTTATGTGAATGTTGATTGGCTCAAAGGAAGGTAATATTTGACAGAATTATATGTACACCTATGGTGATAAACACGTGATGATTATCCGATTTTACATGTGAACAATAAATCGGCCCAAAAGAAGATTTATTGTTTGATATGTTCTTATTATTAGTGTTTGATTATTATACCAAGATATCACTTACAAGTTAATATTGCTGTCTAAAGACTAAATATTAATAGAGTGCCCGATATCTTGATATTGGGTTGCCTTTATTTGGATTTATTATTGTTATTTTGGATTGTTATGTGAGCTTGTATTAGATTTGTTTGTTTTGTTCTCTGTTTTAGCTACTAGTTCTGCCTTTAACATTACTGCCAACATCAATTCAATTGCTATACTTAATGGCAGCAACTTCAAATCATGGCAAGAGAACCTCCTTATAGTTCTCTGAGTCATGGATCTTGACCTTGTGTTAAGGGTTCCTTCTCCTACTGTCACGCCCCAGAGTACGGGAGGTGACATGGTAGATTATTTAAATTGATTAAAAGAGAATTTAATTAAAATCCAGAGTTTAAGAGGTTGAATTAAGTATAAAATGTGAGGTTCATTAAAACACTTTATAAAGATTTCATATACATTAGACAATTTAAAACATTAAACGAATAAATATTAAAATAATAAAGCCACGAGTATGACCCACAACTTGTACACACACATGGTACTGACAATATCATAAATACAATCACAGTCCAGGATACAAATAAAGTTAAATCTTACATGCCTTAATTAAATGATAGAAAAGATAAATTAATTCTTCTATTGCTCCTGAGTTCGGTCCGAAGAATCCTCTCCAAACCTAAATGGGAAACCACCTAGAGGGGGAAATTTAAAACAAATAAAACATGAGTGAAAGGCTCAGTAGGACTATGTTTTGTAAAAATAATTTAATTTAAAGAAATAGGTCATTATTCAGGAGTCATTTAAAAGAAACCTTAAATGAATAAATAAATAAATGAATAAATTTGAGTAAAGTCGTTCTTACCAAGAACAGTTTACTTGGACAATCAGAAATATCAGTTTCTTTTTCCTAGGCAAACCATAGTATCACCACCATAGCGGCCTAGTTGGGTTTCGAGACCTGCCCCCAAGGTCGATCGCTACACGACCCGATCTCTGATATGGCATCATGCCTATGTGTTTATTATCATCAACATTCAAAACCCAATTACCGAGTGTTGTTCTTTACATTCATTATGAAATTCATTTCAGTTCACGGTATATTAAAATACAACCGATGAATTCATTTTCAAACAACTGTTGAAAACATTTTAATAGAAATCCTTTTCAAAGCCAAATCATTTCAAAACCAGGCTACCAAAGAAATAGGGTATAAATCCTACCTCAATACTTGTGCCGGTGCCCTACACCGTAATCCCGGTCTGCTATACGTTAGCTCCACGGAACCACAAACGATTCTAGATACAAACTAAGTCAATCAATATCTAGTTCGAGACATTCTATGTTACCAAACCATTTCATGATGTCCTAGTGTGCCATTTGTACCTTAAAAATCATCCTATAAGGTTGGAATTTAAATCAGGATTCAAAACAGTGAAAACGGGTAAAAATCACAAAATTTTTCCATGTCTCGGTCGGCCTGCCGGACTCCCTGCTTCGGCCGGCCGAACTGTACAGTTCGGCCTGCCGAAAGCCAGGTCCGGTCAGCCCGTCATTTCCCCAGGTTCGGCCTGCCGGACGAAAGAACACCGGTCTGCCGATCCCTTGTCCGGCCTGCCGAACTGGGAAAACCCAAAAATCCCAACCACGGGTTTCTCAATCCCCAAAATTCAAATCTTGATTCTAACCTGTTTTTCTCAATTCCCAGGCATAGAAAACAATCATAGTTGATAGAAAAACATAATATAACATATTTGGACTCATTTAAACAAGATTTAAACTCAAAAATCTTAAAAATCTAAAAATGAGAAAATAGGGAGAAAAATGAAAAATCTTGGATTCAATCCGTTTTTCTTCAATCTAAGCTTAGATTCTAGTGGTTCTAAGTTCATTTAACTCAAATCCAAGGTTTTCTAAGCTTAAACAAACCTAGATTTCAAAAATGCACAAAATTAAAAATTTTGGAAAAAGTTTAGAAATTTCAAAACTAACCTCGAATCGAAGCTTCAACCCGCGTTCTCAGTTGCTAAATCACGTCCCCGAGCTTCCTCCTTGCTAACCCGAACCTTAGATTCGAATTTGGTTTCAAAAATTTTTGAGAGAGATAGAGAGAGAACAAGAGACCGAGAGAGATCAAGAGAAAGAGAGAGAGAGTGAAATCGGGAGAGTGAAGAGAGAGAGGAGGAAGAGAGAGAATAAATAGAGAAAATCGGTGGGTGGTTTTACTGTGCGAAAACCATGTGCCGCCCACGGTTTTGTAAAACGGAGTATTTTTAACATTTTACAAATTGTTGTGTTTTAAAACTCAGAACATTATTTTTAAAACAATAAGAAATCATTTGAATGTATCAATTTAACAAAACAACCAAAAATTCAAAATCCAACCAAATAATCTAATTAATGTTAAAACATTAATTATGGCACACTAATTCATCATTTATATTACATTAACATTAAATAAATTTTGGGACGCTACACCTACACCTTTGATAGATTAGAGTTCCTCTAATGAAAAGAGGGACATAGAAAGGTGGGAAAAGTCAAATCGCATGTGTATGATGATCATGAAGAAGGCCATTCCAAAAGCATTTAGGGGCACTATATTGGAAATTATAAAGACAGCCAAAGAGTTCTTTAAGGACATTGAGAAGAGATTTACCAAAAATAAAAAGGCTGAAACAAATACACTTTTGGCAAGCCTCATCTTAATGAGATACAAAGGTAAAGGGAACATTAGTAAGTACATCATGGAGATGTCTCATCTTGCTTCAAAACTGAGAGCACTTAGGCTTGACCTTTCTAAGGAGTTGTTAGTGCATTTGGTTTTTATATCACTTTCTGCATAATTTAGAGGGGAGCTATAACTGCCAAAAGGAGTTGGTCTCTTAATGAGCTTATCTCACATTGTGTGCAAAAAGAGGAAAGGTTGAAGCGAGAAAAGACAGAAAGTGCTCATTTGGCTAATACTTCCAAGGACAAAGGGAAGAAAAGAAAGAAGGATAAGGAAGCTATAGTTACGGTACCTCAAAAGAAACAACAAAAGAGACCAGATAACCCAGAAGATACGGGTTGTTTCCTTTGTAGAGCTGTAGGACATAAGAAGAAGCATTGCACCAATTATCACGCTTGGAGTGCCAGGAAAGGTATGCTTTTTAATTTGCTTTGTTTTGAGGTTAATTTAACTTCGGTACCTGAACACACTTGGTGGATAGATTCTAGTGCAACCACTCACATCAGTATGTCTAGACAGGGTTGTCTAAAATGCCGAGAGCCAAATGATGGTGAAAGATACATCTACATGAGCGATGGCAAAAAGGTTGAAGTTGAAGCAATAGGAAAATTTAGATTACTGTTAAAGGCTGGATTTTATTTGGATCTTGATGAGACATTTATTGTACCGTCCTTTAGGCAGAATTTGATTTCTATTTTTGCTTTGGACAAATCTAGTTATTCTTATTCATTTGGAAATGGAAATTTTAGTTTATTTCATAATTCAAAATTGGCTGGATCTAGTTCTTTATCAGGTTACGATAATCTTTATTTACTTTATACAATTGCTTCATTTAATGAATCCCTACAATTAAGTACTCAAGGTATAAAGAGAAAATTAACCAATGAGAATTCAGCTGAGTTATGGCATAAGAGATTGGGTCATATCTCTAGAAAGAGAATAGAGAGACTTGTGTCAAACGAAATTCTTGACCCATTAGACTTTGTAGATTTTGATATCTGTGCTAACTGTATTAAGAGGAAGCAAACCAATAAGAGGATATTTGAAGCTAACAGGACTTCAGACGTCTTAGAACTTATACATATAGATATTTGTGGGCTATTCCCTATGGCTTCTTAGAATAGTCAACAATATTTTATAATATTCATAGACGATTTTTCTAGATATGGCTACATATATCTTATTCATGAAAAGTCATAGTCACTGGATGTGTTTAAAAATTATAAGGCTGAAGTTAAAAACCAACTTAACAAAAGGATTAAAAGCGTCAGATCTAACCGTGGTGGTGAGTACTATAGTAATATGATGGTTCAAGTGAACAACTTCTAGGACCATTTGCTAAGTTCCTAGAGGAAAACGGTATCGTCCCACATTATACTATGTCGAGTTCATCCACTATGAATGACATTGCTAAAAAATGAAACAAGACGCTTAAGGACATGATGAGGAGTATGATTTCTCATTCTATCTTACCTGAATCACTCTGGGGAGAAGCATTTAAGACAACATCATATATCCTTAACAGGGTTCTAACTAAAGCAACTACCAAGACTCCTTACGAACTTTGGATGGGCAAGAAACCTAGTTTAAAGCATTTGCATGTTTGGGGATGTCTATGTTGGAAACAAAGTGCGCAGCGAAATTTTTTTTAAAAAAATTTCACCAGAGTAATTTTCAAAGCACAAGTTTGACATGTTATATGTATAAATTAAACAGATCTTACTAACTTCAGTGTGCCGAAGAGCCTCCGCAACCTGTCTAGAGAAGTAACGTTTCAGAAGAGCCTCAACCAACTGGTCTTCTTTGCTATTCTCTATCCACAACCGGAGTGAGTGTGGGCTCACACGTACAACTCTTCCACCGGTGACTCTCCTTCCAACCAACAGAGAGAACCCAAAGCTAGTGCTCGTGATTTGTGAACAAAAGCTCTCAGGGAGTTTTCAGATGCTCACTAGAAGAGTATCACTCTTAATCTCTCAAATTGATCTTAGTAAATCATGAGACTCACTCCCTTTTTATACCTATTGGTCCTGGGGTCAGTCCATATCAGATTAGGTCTCAAAAACTCAAAACAGAATCAAATTCGGATCAGTATCTGATAAGATCCGCGTGAAAATGAGTAATCTTATCTCCCGCTGATCTGCAGGCCGAACATTCTGATCGGTAGGCTGAACATTCTGATCGGCAGGCCGATCAGGCCAGTTCGGCAGGCCGAACATGTCATCCGACAGGCTGAACTCCTGAGAAAAAATATCCATGAATCTTTTATTTTCCATCCGAGATTCTAAAGAACAAAGTCTCAGTTTTGATTCAAATCACCCAATAGAGAAGTTATCTGATCAAAACAAACTTTATCAAGATAATCTCTAAGAAAATAAATCAATTCACAATAATTCTACAAGTTTATCTTGTTCAAATTTGTCCAAAATTAAAACAACCGATAAACAGACAAGAATTATCTGATCGCAATAATTCAACAAGTTTATCTTGAACTAATTTCTTACAAAATTAATTCAACCAATAAACAGACATAAATTATTTGATTCTTACAAATTTTAAACCAATCTGATAAATCTGACATAAGGCACCAATTATTGAAAAAGCACGCCGTGTCGTTACAAGATTTTGTGAGCTAGCAAAGGGGACCAAAATGGACCTATAAAGTTCAAGCTCATGATAATTATGAAACCCAATATCCCAGATATACATTTCACAATTATCAACTCCAACGCTACTCCACTAAAAGCTTGGAGCTGCACTCTCGAACTTTATAGAATTACGAAGCTCGTGTAGCTAAGTCTCCATGACATATCATAGTGTATCATATCCCCATATGATCATCCGTAATCGGCTTAAGGACAAGTTCTGTCTTACCTTCCTGATTATTTTTATCTTACGTTCCATTGTCTCACCATTAGAAAACTTACCATCCAAAGATAGTATACCATTCAGTTACACCTATGTATCCAAATGGTTGAGCGCTCCAGTTTTCCAATTACAGGACAACGCATATAAGAGGATATCATTACTCCTAAAGAGGAGCTATGGATTCCATATCTATGAATAACAAGTCTACGCTATCAAGAGTCATGCCTCCAACGTACCGGCATGCATACCACTATAGAGATGTGGGAGTCACCCATTGGTACATCAAAAGACACAAGTCGAGATAACGGGCCCACTATTCATCTCAGGATTAAGATACAATACAAATGACTATCTAAAGTGAATCGATTTACCAAGTCAGAATTATTAATCCAAACCAATTCACTTTATGTCTCGATCCAACACGTCGTCACCTATGACAACGTGCCAATGTTTCTATTCATGGAGCCAACTCCAATGGTCAAGACAAACCATCTCCCAATAGGGATATAGACAACATAACAATCTTTACGTGAATAAAGCGCCCAACTTTATTCCCTTGATTACAGATCATATGTTTTAGACCATCACCCTAAGACTCGTGTCTACCGCATAATCATCCCATCATATGCCCAATTTTTAAGGTTTAGACTGACAGTCTCAGACTACTATTTGCTTATCATACATTCAACAAATATGAGCGTAAAGAGGACAATATTTTGTATATATAAATGAATAAATTCTTTATTGATAAAAATGTCTCCAAAAACGTATTACATTTTTACTCCTTAGGGCTAACAATCTCCCACTTGCACTAAGTGAGTAAATATGTCAAATCTTACATCCCCATAGCTTCCACATGTCTCTCGAAGACTCTCACAGTAAGTGTCTTTGTAAATGGATCAGCTAAATTGTCCTATGATGCGATCTTGCACACCGTGACATGCCCACCCTCAATGAAGTCCTTTATCACATGATACTTCTAATCAATATGCTTACTCTTCTTGTGAAATCTTGGTTCCTTAGCATTAGCTACCGCCACACTGTTATCACAGTACAGTGATATCGCTTTATCCATACCAGGAACTACCTCAAGATCCCCAAGGAACTTGCGGAGCCACACTGCTTCTTTCGAAGCATCACTAGCTGCCACATACTCGGCCTCCATCGTTGAATCCGAAGTGCAATTTTGCTTCGTACTTCTCCAACTGATGGCACCGCCACCCAGAGTAAACACAAACCCTGAAGTCGATTTCCTAGAATCCATACAGGATTGAAAATCCGAATCAGTGTATCCTAGAGGAGTCAAGTCCTCACCCGAATACACAAGCATATACCCTCGAGTCCTTCTCAGGTACTTGAAAATATGCTTTACCGCAACCCAATGGTTCGGTCCTGGATCCACCTGAAATCGACTTACAATCCCGACCGCATAGCTAATATCCGGTCGAGTGCAAAGCATGGCATACATGAGACTACCCACTGCCGAAACATAAGGCACCTTCTTCATGTATTCTCTTTCTTCATAAGACTTTGGAGAGTCTTTCTTAGAAAGAGTAATTCCAGATCTAGATGGTTGCCCACCTTTCTTGAAATCCTACATTGTAAACCTCCTGAGAATTTTATCTATGTAGTCGGCCTGTGACAAAGCTATCATTTTGTTCTTCCTATCCCGAATGATCTGGATACCGAGAACAAAATTAGCCTCACCTAAGTCCTTCATGTCAAACTGCTTGGTCAACCATAATTTGATCGATGACAACGCCCCAACATCATTGCCAATTAGCAGAATGTCATCTACATAGAGCAGTAGAAAAACCACCTTCCCATCCTTAATGTGTTTGTAAACACATGGTTCATCCACGTTTTGTGAGAACCCATAAGTCTTGATCACTTGATCAAATCTTATGTTCCAAGAACGAGAAGCCTGCTTAAGTCCATAAATTGACTTTAGCAGCTTACAAACCTTACCCTCTTGACCCGCGACCTTGAATCCGTCTGGTTGTTCCATATAAATGGACTCATCAAGATAGCCATTAAGAAAAGCCGTCTTGACATCCATCTGTCAAATCTCGTAGTCGAGAGCGGCAGCTATGGACAAGAGAATCCAAATGGACTTAAGTATGGCTACGGGCGAAAAGGTTTCCTCATAATCGATTCCTTCCTTTTGCGTATAACCCTTAGCTACCAATCTAGCCTTAAAGGTTTCGACCTTTCCATCCACTCCTCTTTTCCTCTTGTAGATCCACTTACACCCTATGGGTTTTACCCCTTCGGGAAGATCCACAAGCTCCCAGACCCGATTAGTCTCCATAGACTTCATCTCTATGTTCATGGCCTCTGTCCAGAGTTTTGAATCAACATCCTCCATAGCTTCTGCGTAAGTATAAGGATCCCTGTCATGTTCATCCGGTTCAGCCAAAAAGACCTCCCCATTGAACATATACCTTTTAGGTTGACGCCCGATCCTCCCACTACGCCGAAGCCCCTGAGGTTGTTGTTCAGGTTCGTTTGGTTTTTCCACACCGATCGGAATGGTTTCGTTCGGAACCTCCGAAGTGAACGAATTACCCCTTAACTCCTCAAGCACCACTTTGCTTCGAGGTTTAAAGTCGTCCATGTAACTCTCCTCAAGAAAAGTTGCATTAGTAGAAACCACAACTTTATTCTCCTTTGGGTTATAAAAATAACCCCCTTTAGTCCCTTTTGGATATCCTATAAACATGCAAACTTCAGAACGTGCTTCCAACTTATTCGGATCCTTAAACAGGACATGAGCTGGACATCCCCATATGCGAATATGGTTTAAGGATGTCTTCCGTCTTGTCCACAACTCGTGAGGAGTTTTAGGGACCGATTTTGAAGGCACATTGTTTAAAAGATAACATGCGGTTTGTAGTGCATATCCCCAAAAGGATAAAGGCAATGATGGATAACTCATCATGGACCGAATCATGTCCAACAAAGTCCTATTCCTTCTCTTCGCTACGCCATTCTGCTGTGGAGTGCCCGGCGCAGTCAAATGGGATAAAATCCCATTCTCTAACAAGTGTCCTAAGAACTCATCAGAAAGGTATTCCCCACCTCGATCAGATTGAAGTGCCTTTATGGGTCTACCTAATTGCCTTTCCACTTCAGCCCGAAACTCCCTGAACTTATCATAAGTTTTGCTTTTGTGGTGCATTAGGTACACATACCCATATCTTGAGTAATCGTCAATAAAAGTGACGAAGTACTCATACCCTCCTCGTGCCCGGATGTTCATTGGTCCGCAAACATCACTATGCACAAGTTCTAGAACCCCTTCGGCCCTATTGCCCTTAGACCCGTATGGTCTTTTGGTCATTTTACCCTCCAAACAAGATTCACATTGAGGTATAGATTCCACCTTTAAGTGACTTAAAGGTCCATCCCTTACCAACCTTTGAATCCTATTCAGGTTAATATGACCAAGGCGCAAATGCCAAAGATAAGTCTTATTAGAGTGAGAAGATTTAAGCCTTTTTGAGTCATTATCATTTATCTCAGCATTAAGCATTAAGTCCATCTTAGGTTTGATAAAATATAGATTATTTTGCATCCACCAAGAACAGATAAAAGATTTGCTTTTACGAATCACCACTTTTTCATTAAAAGATACCACATAGGAGTCTTTAAATAAAGAAGATATAGAAGTTAAATTCCTTTTAAATTTAGGAACATAAAAACAGTCTCGTAAAATTAAATTCCTATAATTATCAAAATAGAGATGGACATCTCCCACTGCTTCTGCTGAGACCAAGGATCCATCGCTCATTCGAAGCGTTAAGTCTTCACGAAGTAGACTTCTCGTTTCTTTGAATCCCTGCAGAGAAACACAAACATGATAGCTGCACTGGAATCTATGACCCAGATGCCACTGGATTCCTCAACCAAACAAGTTTCTAAATATAGAAGATCACACCTACCTCCCTTGGAAAGGAAGTCCTTGCAATGCTTCTTTATATGCCCGACCTTACCACAGAAGAAGCACTTAAGCTTGATTGGGTTCTTCTTCTTCTTCTTCTTGCTCTTGGTAGTAACAGGAATAGAAGACTTCCCACTCTTAGCCCGTTGCTTCTTTCCATTCCCAGAGTTAGGATTGGAACCAGAAGCAGCTACCATATTGGCCTCACCACCAGCAAGAGACTCCCTGATCAGCAGTTCAAACTCCTGTAACTGTTTCATCAGTTCTGTCAAGATCATATCCCGTCTATTGCTTAAATTAAAAGTAGCTCTAAACAAAATAAATTTCTTAGACAGAGTCTCAAAGACCATAGTCATTTGAGTTTCAGCATCGATGTCGGCTCCATTGGTTTGAGTCTCAGCGAGGTAACCCATGACCAACATCATGTGCTCCTTTACAGATGTCCCCGGTCTCTGTCTACAGTTTAAGAGTTTTCGAAGCGCCCCTTGCCACTTCATTATGGCCTGGCCTCCAAACATATCCTCAAGATTATCCAAGATCTGCTTCGCAGTCTCATAATCCTGATGTTGAGCCTGCAGCATGTTGTTCATGCTAGCCATAACATAGCAGCGGGCCTGATCATTAACATCTTTCCAGCGGTCGTACGCTTGGAATTGCTCATTACTTGAGTCTCCCGTAGGCTCGGGAGGACAAGGAGTTGTCAGAGCATATTTCAGTTTCTCAAAGGAAAGGACGATGTCCAGGTTCCGTTTCCAATCGTTATAGTTCTCACCGGTTAATTGGTTTTTATCAAGTATTGATGATAAAGTGTTTTTAGACATTTTCAATCTACAATAAAGAATCATATACCAAACATAAGCAAACATATATAATAATTTAGTAAGATAACACAATCATGTAAAATAATACAAATGCATTTATGTGTCAAAACCTTGAAAATATCACAACCTTACAACGATAATTCCCAACTCATAATTCAACAAGCTCCTAGGGGAGTCATGCCAAATTCAATCAGAAACACGGATCCCCTCCTGATTAATATATGCCATCCAGGACCCGTATGATCCAGCATATACTAATAATCGTTTCTTTGGCCATTAATTTTATTAACAGAGCTCCTAGGGGAGGTTAATAATAAAATTAACGTGAGTCTATAACCACATAGGGGTGTGCAACCATTAATCATTTCAATATTTTATCCATGATTTATAATCACCACCTAGGGGTGTGCAACCATAAATCATACTAAAATACCTTATCCTTTCAGAGATCCAATCTGGTACATGATAGAAATCCCTTCCTAGGGGTCGGGACCACCATGTTCTTCCTATGGACCAACGATGGAGGCCTTAGGTCCTCTCTTTGAAAACCTTCTCCCACTCAATCTTTTGAAGTCAAGGTTTTATTTTAAAATTATGCATGAACAATTTTAATATGAGCGGCACTCCCTATTCCATATGACATGTTATCAATATACATGGTAAATCATATTATAATGCAGACAAGCAAAGCAATCAAGCAAAGCTACAAGCAAAATAATAATAACCGTAATATTATGGTTCCACCCTAGAGAATAGAAAAACTAAGATTACAAGAGAATAATCGAGGCATTTATCGATTCTTCATCCTTGAATCCTCAAGCTGTATCCTTCTTCATGTAATATCCATCTTCAAGTCTTCAATCCCGTATGAATCGAATACTTCATATTTCCGGTCATATCCAAATTTAATGTTTCTTATAATCGTCTCAAAAATAAAATTAAAACTACATCGAAAAAATTGCACCTTTTCTAGACACTCGGCAGCTCTCGGTCGGCAGGCCGATCTGGGTGATCGACCTGCCGGTCTTTCTTCATCAGCCTGCCGATCTATACAGGTTCGGCCTGTCGAACTGAAACTTCAGCCTGCCGGCAGAGCACCAAATTTTCCGCCCCACTATCGGCCTGTCGGACCACACGTCCGGCCTGTCGATCTGTGACCTTCGGCCTGCCGAACTGTGACGTCTGGCATGCCGACCGAGCAAAAAACCCCTTCATCCAGAAAATACAATTTTAATGCAATTCATCAATTTTATTTTCAACAATTCAAAAACATAAAATTAGAGACTCAGGAAATACCTGGAGGCGCTATCATCAATCTTCTAGATCCGACTTCTCGATCTGTCTTCTCTGGATAATTATTTAATTACAAATTCTTACAAATTAAAAATTAAATAACAATTCCTAGACGGAGATGATAGTCCGCCAACTAATTACATGAAAAACCTAGATACACATTCTAACCTCTAAGGAACCATAATCGGTATTAATTAATAAATAAATAATTAAACAATGATTTAATCAACCATAATTAATTAATAAACATTCACCACATAATCCATGACAACATATATATTATATAGAAACCTAGAGTGCCATCTCTCTATAAAATTCAATTCAAGCATAGGAGAGATTAAGATCACAAAATTTATGCATATAACATGATCACAAACTTGCAAATTTATGTAAAAACCTCGGCTCTGATACCAATTGTTGGAAACAAAGTGCGCAGCAAAATTTTTTAAAAAAATATTTCATCAGAGTAATTTCCAAAACTCAAGTTTGACACGTTATATGTATAAATTAAACAGATCTTACTAACCTCAGTGTGCTGAAGAACCTCCGCAATCTGTGTAGAGAAGTAACGTTCCGAAAAAGCCTTAACCAACTGGTCTTCTTTGTTATTCTCTATCCACAACCGGAGTGAGTGTGGGCTCACACGTACAACTCTTCCACCGGTGACTCTCCTTCCAACCAACAGAGAGAACCCAAAGCTAGTGCTCGTGATTTGTGAACAAAAGCTCTCAAGGAGTTTTCAGATGCTCACTAGAAGAGTATCACTCTTAATCTCTCAAATTGATCTTAGTAAATCATGAGACTCACTCCCTTTTTATACATATTGGTCCTGGGGTCAGTCCATATCAGATTAGGTCTCAAAAACTCAAAACAGAATCAAATTCAAATCTGTATCTGATAAGATCGGCGTGAAAACGCATAATCTTATCTCCCACTGATCGACAGGCCGATCAGGCCACTTCGGCAGGCCGAACACGTCATCCGACAGGCCGAACTCCCGAGGAAAAATATCCGTGAATCTTTTATTTTCCATCCGAGATTCTAAAGGATAAAGTCTCATTTTTGATTCAAATAACCCAATAGAGAAGTTATCTGATCAAAACAAACTTTATCAAGATAATCTCTAAGAAAATAAATCAACTCACAATAATCTACAAGTTTATCTTGTTCTAATTTGTCCAAAATTAAAACAACCGATAAACAGACAAGAATTATCTGATCGCAATTATTCAACAAGTTTATCTTGAACTAATTTCTTACAAAATTAATTCAACCGATAAACAGACATAAATTATTTGATTCTTACAAATTTTAAACCAATCTGATAAATCCGACATAAGTCACCAATTATTGGAAAAGCACGCCGTGTCGTTACAAGATTTTGTGAGCTAGCAAAGGGGACCAAAATGGACCTATAAAGTTCAAGCTCATGATAATTATGAAACCCAATATCCTAGATATACATTTCACAATTATCAACTCCAACGCTACTCCACTAAAAGCTTGGAGCTGCACTCTCGAACTTTATAGAATTACAAAGCTCGTGTAGTTAAGTCTCCATGACATATCATAGTGTATCGTATCCCCATATGATCATCCATAATCGGCTTAAGGACAAGTTCTGTCTTACCTTCCCGATTATTTTTTATCTTACGTTCCATTGTCTCACCATTAGAAAACTTACCATCCAAAGATAGTATACCATTCAGTTACACCTATGTATCCAAATGGTTGAGCGCTCCAGTTTTCCAATTACAGGACAACACATATAAGAGGATATCATTACTCCTAAAGAGGAGCTATGGATTCCATATCTATGAATAATAAGTCTACGCTATCAAGAGTCATGCCTCCAACGTATCGGCATGCATACCACTATAGAGATGTGGGAGTCTCCCATTGGTACATCAAAAGACACAAGTCAAGATAACGGGCCCACTATTCATCTCAGGATTAAGATACAATACAAATGACTGTCTAAAGTGAATCGATTTGCCAAGACAGAATTATTAATCTAAACCAATTCACTTTATATCCCGATCCAACACGTCGTCACCTATGACAACGAGCCAGTGTTTCTATTCACGGAGTCCAACTCCAATGGTCAAGACAAACTATCTCCCAAAAGGGATATAGACAACATTACAATCTTTACATGAATAAAGCACCCAACTTTATTCCCTCGATTACGGATCATATGTTTTAGACCATTACCTTAAGAATCGTGTCTACCGCATAATCATCCCATCATATGCCCAATTCTTAAGGTTTAGACTGACAGTCTCAGACTACTGTTTGCTTATCATACATTCAACAAATATGAACGTAAAGAGGACAAGATTTGGTATATATGAATGAATAAATTCTTTATTGATAAAAATGTCTCCAAAAACGTATTACATTTTTACTCCTTAGGGCATACATGTCTAACAGTCTAGTTGAGGCAAGGCCTTATAGGCCTAATGAAAAGAAACTAGCCTCAAGGACCATAAGTTGTTATTTTATTAGATACTCTAAAAGATCAAGGGGGTATAAATTTTATGATCCCACTACTAAGTCGATTTTTGAGACAGGAAATGCCCAGTTCGTTAAGGATGTCGAGTTTGCAGGGGGAGATAAGGTTAGGGACTTTGTCTTTGAAGAAGAATATGTTGATATTCCCACAGCTGTTATTGACATTGATCAGGCTTCTATTCCTGATATTGTTCAAGAAGCAAACCCAAATCAAGACAATGTCGAAGAACCTCCCATTCCAGAAATTGTTTTAGAAGAACAAACTCTACCACCTCAAAAACCTATGCCATTAGGGAGATCCACTAGAGAAAGGAAAAGTACGGTGCTAGATGAATACATTGTATTTCTCCAAGAACATGAGTTTGAATTGGTGTGGTGGAAGATGATCCAATCAACTTTCGTTAAGCCATAGAAAGTTCTAGATCTCAAGAGTGGATTGATGCCATGAATGAGAAGATAACGTCTATGAAGGACAATGATGTTTGGGATCTTGTCCCATTGCCTGAAAGAGCGAAACTCATTGGTCGCAAATGGATATATAAGACCAAGAGGGATTCAAAAGGAGATGTGAAGAGTTACAAGGCTCATCTTGTCACTAAAGGCTTTACATAGAAGGAAGGCATCGACTATAAAGAGAATTTCTTTCTTGTTTCTTCAAAAGACTTTTTCAAGATTATAATGGCATTAGTGACGCATTTTGATCTTGAGCTTCATCAGATGGATGTTAAGACTGTGTTTCTCAATGTCGACATTGATGAAACAATCTATATGGTGCAACCGGAAACTTTGTGTTGGGAGATGCGAAGAAGATAGTTTACAAATTAAAGAAATTTATCTATGGGCTTAAGCAAGCTTCTCATCAGTGGTATTGCAAATTTCATCAGGTTATCATCTCATTCGGTTTTGAGATGAATATGGTTGATGGTTGTATATATCACAAGTTTAGTAGGAGTAAGTATATTTTTCTTGTTTTATATGTCGATGACATTTTGCTTGCCAGCAACGATATAGGCTTATTGCACGAAACCAAGAGATTTTTATCAAAGAAATTTGAGATAAAGGATCTTGGTGACGCCTCTATTATGTTGGGTATATAGATACACCATGATCGCTCTCAGGGTATTCTTGGATTATGACAAAAGAGCTATATCAAAAAGGTTCTCAAGAGATATGGCATACAGGATTGTAAACCAGGCGATACCCCTATAGCTAACGGAGATAAGTTTAATCTAATGAGTGCCCTAAGAATGATTTTTGAGGTTAAGGAAATGTAGAAGATTCCTTATGCATCAGCAGTAAGGAGTCTAATATATGCTCAAGTTTGTACGTGTTTGGATATTGCATATGTTACAAGTATGTTAGATAGATACTTAAGCAATCCTAGAAAAGATCACTAAGAAGCAGCCAAACAAGTCTTGAGGTATTTATAGAGAACAAATGACCACATGCTTATGAATCTGAGGTCGAAACAGCTTGAGATCATTAGGTATACTGACTCTGATTATGCTGGATACTAAGATAGTATGAAATCTATTTCGGACTATGTCTACCTCTGGCTGGAGGTGCTCTCTCTTGGAAGAGTGCTAAACAGTCTCTTATAGCATCTTCTATCATGGCGGCAGAGTTCATAGCGTGTTATGAGGTGTCCAATCATGGAATGTAGCTATAAAATTTTGTCATGGGGCTACGCATAGTGGACAATATTCAAAGACCACTTAAGTTATTTTGTAACAATAAGTCAACAGTTCTATATTCCAACAACAACAGGAGCTCAACGAAGTCAAAGCATATAGGCATCAAGTTCCTGGTTGTGAAAGAAATAGTTTAGAGTGGACGGTTGTCTATAGAGCACATCGGTACAAACTCTATGATCGCGTATCCACCTACTAAAGGATTGACACCCAAAATGTTGCATGAGCACACTGCTTGCATGGGTGTCTTATCAGTTTAGGATATTTAGTTTTAGTAGGAGTTTATGATTTTAGATGCTTTCTAATATAGACATATTTTCAGTTATTTCAATCTATGGATATTTTGAGGTTATTTTCTATAGAAATAAAGTTTTGGGTTTATTCACACACTGATTTTGGTATGGTTTGATGTCACTAAGGTTTAAGGTGGATCGGTTGGAAGTAGGCATGTTAAGATCACATTGTATGAAATTTCCATGCTACACATCCATGCTTGATTTTGTCATTAGTTGTATTGGTATATATGATCATTAATGGGTCTAGTTACAATATATGTAACGAATGTCGCTTTGGTCCTATATTGATATAGTTAATGGACAAGATTAATGAGATGTATAAGGTTTTGATAGCAAAATTCATGAGCTCATAAGGTATAATTCACATTTGTAAAGTTTCATATATAGCCCATGTGGGAGATTGTTGGAATAAATATAATATATATGGGCTAATATATTAAATAAATGTGTATTAAAGGCTATCAAATAAGGTTGCCCAATTAACAGTGATCAATTTGGGTTTTGGGCTTTCAATGCACATTAAGTGTGGGTCTCCTATGTGTAGAGATCAAAATATAATTACTAATTTTATGATAGGCTAAATTGGTAATTAAGGTTAACTGTTAAGGTTTAGCAGTTACATAAAGGAGTTGTGATCCCCAAGTCAATACATATGTTATTTTTCTGTTCCCTATCTATAGAGAAATTACAGAGACAAACCTTGGAAGATCCTCAACCTACAAACTCAGGATTTACATCGCATCTATGAACTCAAGTTAGCTTCCGCATCTTATTAATTTTCTTAGTGATTTGACATGAATGATTCTGGGTGATGATGGTTTTCATCACAATATTTTGTTCTAACATGAAACCTCAATGTCTGCTTGACAGTGATTCGAATCTTGGTGATCAATGACGAAGGGGATGACAAGATGGAGATGAAGGTAGATGATGGTATGGTGACCTAGTTTTGGGTGAAGAATAAGGCCAATGAGAGGGTGGTTTACAAGGAGGTGATTGTGAGGAATGGCGCAGACACATTGGCAGTGATAAAGGCAATCAATGAGGACATATTTGATCTTTGGATTGTGGGGAAGAAGCAGCGGATTAATACTTTGATTCTCCTCAGACTATTAGATTAAACAGAGAATCAATGGGTGTTAGGGATCATCGGGACTATGTTGGGGCTATTGATTTCAAAAGTAGTGCTTCTGTTTTGGTTATTCAGCAGCATGTTCCAAGAGAGCAAGGGAAGTAGGCCGAATCAAATGATACTAGAAGAATATTGAGTAGGTGTTTGAATGGTTAGAAAAGATGCCCTTGAAGCATGTAATACTTTTACAATGGACATATTTATAAATAAATATAGTAAATTTTCATCATATTTGTATGCATGTTGTTGACTATCATGTAAGTATATATAGTCACATGTTGTTGACTACCATCTCTTTCTCTCTTTTCTTCTTTCCTCCTTGGAATCACCCTCAATCCTTAAAAATTGGGCTTCTGGCTCTGTTCCTTGCCTCCTAAAGATTGGGCTTTCTCTTCTCGTAATAAGGGCTTCCTTCTTTTCTTTTTGGGGAATTTTCATATATGCCATTTTTTAAGATTTACTTTTTATAAATGCCATATATGTTTATTTGTGGCATAACTTAATATGTAATATAAATGATAGTGGAGCATACATGTTTTTAAGTGTGGTATAAATAAATACAACTTTAAAAGTGTGGTTTTACATGTAATTTTCTCTTTCTTTTTTCTCTTTGATGAATGAGGGAGGAAAATCGGAGAACAACAGTGTTGAATGCGTACTACCATGTGGCGACGAGGCGTTAAAGGAGCTCTGGAGTAGGGATAGGCTGGACAAAGCTAGCGACATCGCAATATATAATTTGCTGAAGCGTGAGGGAGTACGGGTTAGACTCTAGGTCACAATGCACAAGAGCGGTCAGTTAGAGATAGTAGGAGACAAGCGAACGCATGGCATGCTCAAAGTGGGCAATGGGCTGCTATGGTTTGACGAATATGCACGTGTTTGATGGCTCTTGGGGTTGATCCAATGGCTATGATGGAGATTTTAAGTCTCCTTTTGTAGTCGCGAGACCATCCTTCCTTGAGAGATTTGAAATTTGAATTTTTGTCCATCTTTTGACCCAAAATCCCACCAAATTATCATTTTAGCCCCTATCACCTATAAAATATACACAAATGAGATAAAATAAATAAATGGAAGGATGATAACAACAACAACAATAATCAATCAAAGTAAAATAAGATAAATATCAAATTAATAAAAATAAAATAAGAATTAAAATATATAAAAGCAAACAAAATTAAATAAAAATATCAAAAACATAGCAAACATATGTGCATTCATGGGCATAAATAATGCCATTTTTATAGAGTTATCATATGTATTTTGAATACTTTATGAATAAAATTACAATTTCGTAATTATTCATGTGACTTTAGATATTGTATACAGGATAATATTTAATTATGATAATTAAATGGTCAGTAATATATTATTAATTGTTAGATTGAGTACGTGATTGACCCCAATAACAAAGTAGTTGTGATGTAATTTGATTTTTTTCGTGTGTAAAATTGTTCGATTGAAATCCGCAAGTGCAGGGAATCGTACAAGTAATAAAGTAAAAAAGAGTACGAATGTCATTCCCATAGAGATTGTTCTTAATTTTAATTAATTACTAAATTTGTTAACTTTAAGATTATTTGAATAATCGATTAAAAAAATAAAATGAAACTAATAAAATTAAAATTAAATAAATGAAAGTAAAATAATAAAAATAAAGCTCTAAGGATCCAATTTCATCAATTTCATTTTAATTAAATTTATTCTCTAAGTGATTGGTTTTAATTAATGGAATCATTCATCGAATGCACTAATTTATGCACTTGCCTCTTCTGATAAACAAGTTGGCATGTTCATGTTAATCACTGCATCCCTATGTTCCTATGAGGAATCAATAAACACAAATTCATTATGCAATGGCATTCAAAATGACTAAACATACAATAAGGACACATTCCTATTTTAAATAGCCTATGTCATCCTATTATTGATCAAGACAATTTTTCAACTTCAATTTAGTCCAACAACAACACCTCATATATAGTCAAACCATTAGGGGCATTAAGCATATAATAGAATAAACAAATTCCAATAATCAACAACCAATCCAAGAGACCAAAAATAAATCAAAATTCATTAATAGGCTCCATTAGAAGCCTAGAACAAAACTAAAGTCATAGTAAATAAAAATAAAACTAGAAATAAAATATATAACACCAATATTAAAGGATTTTTAGAATATATAAAAATAAGAAAAGAAAAATAGAAAAGAAATCACCAAGCTGGAGGTGTCACAAATTTTAAATTTCTTTTTCCCTTATCTTCCTCTTCCTCCTCTTTGTAGCTCCAAAATGCCCTTTAATGATGTGTCCAAAAGAAAACAAAATACCTAAAATCTAAAACCAAAAATAAATCCTAAAAGTAAAAATAAAAATTAAGCTAAATATTTATTTTCTTTCTTTTCTTATTTTTCTTTGTTTCTCTTCTTTGGAAATCACTTCCCTAAACTCCCTAAATTACCTCCTCGTCCATCGTATCCTTCTCTAAAAGAATGACCTCCTTTGTCTTTAATTCATTTCCTACACAAGTATGGGAAGAAAAATAAGTACGATAAAAGCAGGGTATTTAGCGGTTCGACAAGTGGCGAAATATGATTTGGACCTAAGATAATTCGTACACGTGGCACTGAGAAATTTTTTGAAGATTGGGGGTGTATGTGAGCTGTTCTACATACTGTTTGACAAGGAGTGGTTTTAACTACTATCTTAGTTATAGACAGTATAAAACTCTCACATGCTACAATAAAAAGAAAAAAAAGTTGCTATAATGTAAACCTCTTACATACAATAATAGAAACAATTCTACCAAATGGTTCTCACTACCATACCAAACACCCTACTAGTCTGTAGAGCATCGGATTGCAATGGACCTAGGATGAGCACTAACAGCATCTGCCACGTGGCTCACTCAGATGGGCGTAGGACTGCCACTTTTTTCCAGAGACGTGCCATGGTCAGAGAAAGTTACACATGCAGATCTGGAATGTTGATTGCTTTATCCGACGGCTAGAGACATGACTACATGGGCCACATGTCTGGTCCTCGCTTAAGGTTGCTTCAAATTCAAATTCCACTCCCTTCTTTTGACACTTTTGTCCCTAAATTAATTTTAAATTGCCCAATTACTCTTTTCACATACACAAAAGAGGAAAATAAAATAAATAGGATAAGAAAATAATAATGATGATGATATTCAATTCATTTTAATTCAAATAAAATCAAATTATCAAAAATAAAAATAAAATATATAAAAACAACAAAATTAAATAAAAATAAATAAAAGATCAAGAACATGATAAAAATATGTGCCTTAAAGTAGATGAATAACAATATTTTCATAGTTAACATGTGTTTATTCCTTTTATTTATTTATTTATTTTGTAAAGTTGAAGAATATGATGTTTTAGTGTTGTAAAATACACAATTTTAATTTAGAGTTTGTAGTAAATAACACTTTAGTTTCCAAAACATGTAAATGATATGTAAATAATAGGTTTTTAAAATATTTATAGTTAATAATATATTTACAGTGTGAATATTTATTTGCCTCTTATTTATTGTGTGCATATTTTTCTATTAACAATGTAAATATGTTATTTACTTTAAATATTTTAAAATAATTATTTACTTCAAAATGTCTTATAAACAATCTATTTGTCACATTCTTCTATTTTAATTCGTTAATAAATAGAGGAGATGATTTAACTTCAATGAAATTCATTTACCATGTACATTCTCAATTGTTTTGAATTTTTTTTTTTAAATGATACGGCCTTCTTATGCTTATTGACTTCCATCTTCATATTCTCTATTTACCTACTATCAAAAAATGGTTTATTTTTCTAAGATCCCCAAACTATACCCAATTTAAATGCAGTTTGTTTGGTATTGTACAACACATCGTCTCAATCATTTTAATTATTAAATTGATACACTACAAGAAACGGAGTCTTTAACAATTACTGTCATCACTAAAAATTAGTTTTTTGCAACAACATGTCGTCACAAAAGAGAGCAATAACGACTATATAGAAAAATGAATAAATAAAAAATAGGGCCTACTTTAAACGATGAAACATTATGGTAAAACTTATCCATTGATGCCAAAAAAAGATAGCAATGACACATGAAAATTTGGCAACAAAGATTTGGATTTTTGCACCTAGAAATATTAGTTGTTGTCCAAGAACAGTCTTTCTGTGATGACTTTATCCTTGCTAAAACTTTGGGCAACAAGGATTCCAATTTAGTGCCCAAGGTTACCAACTAAACTCTTGTCGTTGCCAAAAGGCTTTCCAAAATTTTTCATTAAAATTAAGGTGGTAAATATAGGCGGGCGAAAGATATTTTCAAGACTTTTAGTGACAACACATGTCGACACTAAAAGTTTTGTTGTCACTATATGTTTAGGTTATATTATTTTAATTTGTTGAAGCAAAACAACATCGTTGTCTTAATTTATAATGATGACATTCTGAATTTTAGAGACAACATGTGTTGTTGCTAAACTTAATTTATAATGATGACATTCTGACGTTTAGCTACAGCACGTGTTGTTGCTAGAAGACAACTTTATAACAATCCAGTGCTTGACCTTCTTTCCTATTTATCCGAGTTTCTCTCTTTACCTCTTCTCTTTCCTTCTTTCTATCTTTCTCTCTCTTTCTACCCTCAACCCCCGCCCAACTGCCTAACCTAGTCAACACCGCTTGTAACGCCCCTTAATTCGGACGTCACAGATGTCGTTACATACATACATTCGTACTTGCTTAAACTTTAAACATATAAATAATATCAAACTTAAACAGTACTATTGATTTTAAAAGTACTTAAACATACATAACCAGGATCCATTCATACCTTCAAATTTTTTTTTAAAAAAAACTTAACATTGTTTAAAATAACATTGTTTAACTTATTCCATATCATGATTTATTCAATTATACTTAAATTAATCATGAACTTATTTAATATTATAGGTTTATCAAGTTGTAAAAATCAGGACTTAATAAAACATCACAACAAATCTCCTTAATCATCTCATCCTTTAAAACTCATTTACTCCCACAGTTTGGCAGGCCGAACATGATCGGCAGGCCGGAGTTCCCTCAACCGGCAGGCCGGCAGAGGCTTTGCAAATCAGACCTAAAACTCATCCATGTTCGGCAAGCCAAAAAATGCAATCGGCAGGCCGAACTTTTGGACATCGGCAGGCCGGCCAAAAAGTTCGACAAGCCGTCCGAGACCAAATTCCCTTGAAAAACTTAAATTTTAAAAACAAACCAACTTTTCGTAAAATATAGCGGAAGTTCATAATTCATTAAAAAGTGATAAAATAACTTATAAAACCATAATATAAGTATTCTTAAAACTTAACATAAAAATATATGTTCAAAATATATAACTTAATTAAAAACATAAGAGCGTTCTTCTTGGCGTGCTTCCGGTTACAATTCATCGTGCATAATGCTCACACGCCTTCCCATGTCCTCCGCCTAGTCCATGATTTTCTTACCCTTATCTGCAACATGACATAAAACATGATTAAGCTAATGCTTAGTAAGTACATATAATTCTCACAATTTAAAACATTTCATAAACATCATCATCATCATCATCATATCATAAAAGTGCCTTAAGCACAATTTCATAGAAACATATCTTTCATTACATTAACCATTTTAAAACTTATTCCATTTTTTTTTTATCTTAAGGGCCCAAGTGTTGCACCATAAACATCATCATAGGCGCGCTGTCATGAGAGGAGAAGGGTAGCTAATCCCAAACCAAACATGACATCATAACATATCATTTCATAACATTGGGTGTGCAACACTTATTAGGTGATACATATATACATAATTTCCATACTTTAAAACATGCCATAAACATCATGCATAACTTAAAATCATGAAAATCTTAATAGAAATTCTTAAGGAAAAATATCCATAAAATCATCATGAATATCATTATGAACATAATGTCAAATCTTGTAAAACGTGCCATGTTACATGTGAGAATGTACTTACCTTAAAGCTAGCTTACTTAACCTTAAAAATAAGTGCTCTTGGTGACGATGCCGCGGTCTTGTAGTGCTCGTTCCTTGAGTGTTCATGCCATTATCCATTTAAAGATGCAATACATTAATACATATCATGAAATATAAATGCTATTCATAACATGCTTCCTTAAATATTATCATCAAAACATTTCATACATTGTAAACATGAAAATCTTTTTGAAAAACATTTTCTAATAATTTAAAATACATATACTTTAATTTAATAATTCATACAAACATCTTATTTTCATGCATAAAATCATTTCATTATCATATAACATTTCATAAACAAAAAAAATCCAGAAATAGCATTATTAAAACAGTTTTCTCATTGTCATCTCATAAAAAATTTCATAACATAAAATACATTCATCATACATACATATGCATATTCTTAACAACTTTTCATGAAATCATCATTCTTTTACCTCTTGAATAATCATTACTTTTTTCATGCATCCAGGTTAAACAGTAATATTACTGTGAAGAGTAGAAGACAAAAAATTCATATTTTTCATAGAACACTCAAATGACATGAAATTAGAAAAAAAAAAAAAAGCACCATATAACATATATGCATAACATCACATTTAAAAATTCGAGACAAACACAATATCTACAGAAAGATATTGTAGACGGATTGAGGAGAAGAATTTATTTTCAAAAACACTGAAAAAGTTCTTGCCTTGAAATTTCTTCTTAAAGTCCTTGAATTTTAACCAACAGAATATGACTTTTTCCTTCAATATTTGCAGAGAATTTTTGAGAAAGAGAGAGAAGAAGAACTCGTGAAGAAGAGAAGAGGAAGAGAGAAACAAATGTCTCAGAAATTTGAGAGAGAGAAAACGTGAGAATGAGAGAAAATAATGAAAAAGGAACGTTAAAAATTTTTAACATAATGAGCATAATTGATGGGAATTCAATTCCCTTCATTAAGTTAGAATTTTCTGACTGTTATGGTGCTGATTGGTGTAGAGAAAAGGAGAAAAAGAAGGAAAGTCAAACAATCACTCCCTACTTTCTATGTTTTGCCCTCTTAAAATAGGAAACAATTTAAAATCAGACAAATCAATGCAAAGTCAACCTTTTAATTTCCTTAACTGACAAAATTATTCCATTATTAAGCCAATTAATCACATTAAATCACTCATTTAACGTAATTAACTCAGTCATAATTTTGGAGAGATTTCTACTGACTGCTCGTCAGCCGTGGTCGGCCTATCGATTTTTTCCTTCGGCCTGCCGGTTCCACAAGTTCGGCCTGCCGATAGGTTTCTTCAGCCTGTCGATCTCGGGCAGAATGTTTGGCCTGTCGATCTTAAAAGTTTGGCCTGCCGAACTGTCCTTAAATCCCATACAATAAAACATTCATACATTATTGCATCATAATTAAACATGCATTCAAAATTTCACATGAACACTGGAGCACAACAATTCCATGCGGTCGTCACCTGTCACAAAACTTGACATAAAAAGTTAGTAACATGCACATCATATATCATATCATATAACGTAATTTGTTAATAAAATTCCTTAACTATGTTACTAACTTAACGTGGTCCGTTACATAAAATAGGCGGGTGTTACATCGCTGCTGCAGCCACTACCTGTGTTCCTCTTTCCACTTTTCTCTCCCTCCTTTGCTCTCTCTATTTTTGTTTGTCATCGTTTGCTGCCAACAGTTGCTCCTTCATCATGTAATTTCCCCAGTTTGTGGTAATTATAATATGAGTTTTTTTGTATTTTTTTGTTTTTTAAATCTAGTTTGATTAGTTAATTTAATAGTTAATTGTTAATGTGATTAGTTGTTAATTTGAAACTTTTTACTGTAATTAATTTTGATCAATTTAGATTGTGTTGTTTTGTATTTATTTTTTAATTTTGGATATGGTTAATTAGATAGGTTTTGAAATTAGTTTAATAGGTAATTTGCGTATGTATGTTAGTTTTGTATTTAATAGGCATTAGATTAGATTAGTTTAAATGTTAGTTTTGACTATATATGATTATGTTTTTATATAGCTTTTTATAATATGTTATGTTAAATAGGTCAAATTTGGTTATTTTGAATATGTTATTTGTAACATTAAATATGTTAACTTTGGTTGATATGAATATGTGGCGGTTGTTAATAATATCTTTTAATTAATGCGATAATAAATGTTAGTATATGGTGTAGGATTGTATAATCAATAATTATAAATAAATAAAGTATTAAAAATAATAATTAATAACATCAATATTATTTACTAAATAAAGTTAGAAAAACTAATAGAGTAATTAATAAAAGTTACTTAAAATAATGAAATAATATTAGTAATTATTAGAAATTAAGTTTTTTTAAGAAATATTAGAAACTAAGTTGAGTATTAATAAACATTAGTAACCTATTTAGTTCATAGGTTTGAATGAAAAAGTTTGAACAAAAATTTAAATCATTGTGAGAGAAAAAACTGTAGCAAAAGGGTTCAAGTTGTGGTTCACACCTATGAACAAAACATGCTCTAAATATTTAATAGGTAATTATAGTAGTAGTTAACTAATAATAAATTCCATGTAAAAATTAACAAAGTGCTTAATTATGAATCATTTAAAACAATAAATACAAAACATAAAATTGTAATAATTAGATTAACAAGTAATAAAAAAGAATAATTATTTAATAACCCAAGGGACGACATGGATTTCATTGACAATGATGAACAATAGAAGTCGATGACATATTAGAGGAGTATGGGTCAGTTTGGTAATGCTATAGCTTTTGGAAAAGTTGCTACCAATTGTGTTGGAGGAAAGCAATTAAGTGCTTAGAAAATGTAACTTTAAAAGTGTTGTTAGTTCTAAAAGTTGTATAATAGTGTTTGGCAAACCAATAAGGCTCAATTGCTGCATGGGTTTGAAATGACCAAATTAGACATGGTAAATAATTTTAAATATATGCATATACATTTTTTAATATATATTTATAATTTTTTATGAGTATATATATATTTAATTTAATTTTAGAAAAATATAGTTTGATCATTATTTTCTGACTATAATGTTAGTATTTTTTAAATTTCAGGAATAAAATAAGAAATATCAAAAAGGAGACCCAACCAAAAGTTATAGGCTAAATTATGATAACTAAAAGAAACGTGAAATATGAAAAGAGGGAATAGGACAATGCCATAGTCAAAAATCATATTAGGGACTTTATTGGAAATATGCGAACTAGATTTGGACAAAATAGATGTTCAAAAAATTTTATTAAAAAAACTTACTGTTGTCTACATAAGCTAAAAGCAAAAGTAGCCTCTCACCAACTTTGGGCTTCTACTGTGAGAACCACAAAAACTTTGTACAACCACTTTTTGTTTTTTTACCAAACACAAGTTTGACCTCGGTTTCCAAAATAACTGCTTTTGGCTTTCACAAAAGTGTTACCAAACTGGACCTATGTTCATGACAAGGTATCGAAGCACGAAGCTGAGGAAGAAGACGATACACAAAATTGTTTTGACCATACTATTTACTCAAGCAGTAATGAGATTGAGTCTTTTTATATTGCACTCATCTTATAAACTTCTAAACTCCTAATTTATTGTCATTTCAAAATACAATGTATAAAGTAATCTTTTTTATTTACTATTGACGTGCAGCATGTCTATATTAGTTGCCACTTGCGCTAGATTAGTTAGAGGAGTTGAGCCCCCCCTAAGACATGGGCCATGTTACTGTCCCTGTGTGAGTCAGGTATGAATTCCAATATGTACTTTTTTTACATTTGTACTGGTTTATTTTAATTCATAAACCTTAAATATACAATACCAAATCCCCTTGGCTATAAGGCTAGAGAGAGTTAAGGGTGATAGACATCGTCAATTGGGTGGGTCTACATAGAAAGATACTTATTTAGTTTGACAAAATAGGTGACACATTCACTACTAAAAATTTTTCATTCCATGACGGTTTAAAATCGTTGTGGAAAGTTTTCAAGATGATTTAAAAACCGTTGTCGAATCCAGTGTCGCTGTAACAGTAAGGGTTTCTATGTCAGTTTTTTAATGTCATGGAATGTAGTTTTTTTTCTACAAGGTAAGGGATTTTTTGGAAGCTACTACGATAATTTTTTTCAAACTATCGTGGTAGCTTGGTCTTTTATGCATCTTTGTCGATGGTTTTTGATAAAAACCATCATGGTAGCTTAATCTTTTATGCACCTTTCACCATTGTCTTTCCACTAAAATTGTGTTGGAAATTGTTTAAAAGAAAAAAAAAATATCTTGAATTTTTTATTTCCTACTAGGTGGCCAGTCCTGTGTTAATACAATGCACCGATTGTAAAATCACATGTATACATTGAACTAAAAAATATTTACGAAACCATATATTTACATTGCAAAATCTACTAACTATACCTATGATACCTAGTTAAAAAATTTACCTACCCACAAAAATTTCATGTAACAGATTATGTCAAATTAGTGATGACATTAAGAATTTCTTTATCGATATGTGTTATGATATATGATACAATGGTGCTAACCATTTTATTTTAAAGTGTTATGATAGGTGACAGTCACGTGGAATTGATGTGTTCAAGTGTTCATGTTATTTTTTATGTATGTTTAATTATAATTTTGTATTTATGTTTTGTTAAACTTTAAAAGGTAAGGCAGTTTGGCAAGCTGAATTGTCCCTCATGAAACGGCAGGCTGATGGAATTTCATCGGCAAGCCGGACCTCATGCATTTGGCAAGCCGAACTGTGCGGTCGGCAGGCGAAGACTGCTGACAAGTAGTCAGCAAAAATCTCTCCAAATTTGTGACTGAGATAATTACGATGATTGGATGGTTTAATGTGATTGATTGGCATATTTTTGGATTAATTCCTGATTTTAGGAAATGAAATATTTGACTTTTTGATTGATTGAATTTAATTGATAAGGTTTCCTATTTTTGAGAATTGAAATATGGTAAGTGAAGCTAAATTAGTTGACTCTCCCTTAATTCTCTCCATTCTCCCACGAGAAATGCATCTTTTCTTCAAAATTTCTGTTGCCAATTTAGGGAGTTTTGACCACTCTTGATATTCTCCTCATTCACGTGAAAAATTTCTCTATCCAATTTTCTCTCTGAGATATCTCTTCAGTTTTCTCTTCTCCTCTTCTTCTCTTCTCCATGTTTTTCTTTTCCTTCTCTCCCTCAAAATTTTACTACAAAAACTAAAAGAAATATTGATTTTTCTTGGGGTGAATTCGAAGGAGTTTGAGAAGAAAATTGTTAAAGGTAAGAACTTATTTTTTTTTTCGGTATTTCTAAAATGTATATCTCTTCTTCATCCGACTGCCATAACTTTGTCTAGGTATTTTCTTGTGATCTGAAATTTTAATATGTTGTTCATGGATGTGTTATGAGATGTTCCTCCAAATTTCAAGTTAATTGGATTTTTCTATGATAAGTTATGAATTTTCTTCTCTCTGTCACTCACAGTAAATTATTGTTTTTTGGTTGTGTTGTACAAAAATATAGGTTTTGTTCATAATGGAAATGAATGATATTTTGCACTAAATTTGGCAAATATGTTTAGGTATATGTCAATGTATGAATTGGAAAGTCTCATGATAATATGACGAATATTTTCTATGATATGGAATTTTTATTGAGTCTAAGTTTTTAGACTGTTTTTATTCGTAAATTGTTGAACTCTTATTGTATAATGTTTTTGTTTGATTAAATGAATTTATTTAATGATAAAATATTTTTGTGGTTCTGTAGTTATATGTTAATAAGTTGTTGTAAGAATTTTAGAGTTTAAATAAATTTGTTTTGATTGTTTGAAAATGATGAACCCTTGTAACTCACTGCTTAATATGATGGAAGTTGTTTTGTTACTATTTTTCATGCACGTTTTGGACTGTTTAGAATTTATTCAAAGGTGATTTTTGGATATGTTAGAGTTTTATATGTCTATTATATGCACTACTTTTATGGAATTGTTTTGGGATGTAAATAATTCATTATGTGAATGTTAATAGGAACTGCTCACTGTTTTGTATTGCTGGCAGATTTTGTGACATAAATTGTGACTTGTTTTAATTGTCTAATGAAATTTTTATGACTAATGAAAAAATCATGGTAATATGTTTATGTATTAACTTTGTCCCTGCCAAGTGTGGTGCTCAAATTGTGTGTGAATGTTAAGATATTGAGCTATGAATTCATAGAGGTCAGAATGCATTTTGTGTTGATAGTTTTATTCTAATGTTTTATGGTTAATGAAATGTATTATAAATTTATGTTTCTAGAGATGAATGTATGTGTGATGTTATAAGGTAATGGATGTTATGTTGTGTGATAATTTGTTAAAAATATATGTTAATTGTCATTTTTAATGAATGTAAGACATGAATACAATATAAAGTGAGCACATCAAGACTGTTGCATCGTCACCTACAAATTAAGATTAAATAAGCTAAAAAGGTAAGTACATTCTTACCTGCAACATGATATGTTATAAAGGTTTAAAATTATGTTCATGATGATATCTATGATGATTTTATGATGATTTCATTTAAATATTACTTATGAAAGATTTTTATGTTCAAAAGTTATGCATGTATGATGATGACGTATTTCAAAGCATGAAAGTTTATATATGTATATATATGTATCACCTAAATAAGTGTTGCACACCAATGTTATGTTATGATATCATGTTTGGTTTAGGATTAGATACCCTTCTCCTCTCATGACGGCGCGCCTACAATGATGTTTATGGTGCAACACTTGGGCCCTTAAGACAAAATGAATTAAGTTTTAATATGGACAATGTAATGAAAGATATGTTCCTATGAAAATGTGCTTAGTACATTATTATGATGATGATGATGTTCATATAATGCTTTAAGATGTGAGATATAAATGTACTTACTAAGCATTAGCTTATTCAGTTTTATATCATGTTACAGATAAGGGTAAGAAGGTAATGGATTAGGAGGAGGGCAAGGAAAGGCATGTGGGCTAAGCAAGATGGATTGAAAATGGAAGACGCCAAGAAAAGAAGTTTCAAAACTTATGAACCATGTTATTTTTTTTATTTTATTTGCTTTTGAGTATGTTTGACTTCCACACTTTAAGGATTGGAACTTGTTTAATAGTCATTTTTTATTTTTGAAAGTCGGTCGGCTTGCCGACTATTACTGGTCAGACTGTCGATGTGTGGATTAACCTACCGATTACCCTATACCAGCCTGCCGATCTTATTAATTTTAAAACCCCGTTTTGCAAAACCTCGGGTGGCTTACCGATGGATGATCTTCGGCCTGCCGGTTGAGTTTGGCTTGCCAAAGTCTCAAGTTTGGCTTGCCGAAGTCTCAAGTTCGGCCTGCTGAACTGTGTAAGCAGATTTTGAACCATGAGTTTTTATTCTAAATTTATTATTCAGTGAGATAAACTATTTAAAGAATGATTATAAATAAGTAATATATTAAATATTGATGTATAAAAAAAATGTATGCATGAATCCTGGGCATGTTTTCTAATTTATCTTTTCAAATTATCTTTTAATAAAATAGTTTATCCTAGAATAAAAGTATGTAATGAATGAATGTAACGATATCTGTGACGACCGTAAGGGGGCGCCATAGCTAAACAATTATTAATAAAATTATGTTCCGTATGTAAAGTAAAATAAAAAACGCATTTGATATTGCCTTGTTGCTTTGGATGCTTGTGGTAGGTATACATAGTTTATCCATTTGGTCTCATTGTTACACTAACTCCCACTTCAAATGTTCAATCATTGAAGGCCCTAATAATTTATCAAATTAAAAAAAATTAGGTACAATAATGTAATATATATCAAATTGTATTTTACAACAAAAATTGACACTTACATCGTAGTAAGTACTACAAAATCTTCACGTGGTTAGCATCCAAGGGGATCAAACCAAAATAATTGGTCCTTTCATGGTGAAACAAGTACCAACATCCAAAGCTCCCCAACATTATATGGCATGACGTATAATTTTTCTCTCGATGCTTGACATAAAAGGGTGACTTATGACATGGCATACTCCCTAACACATAGTGTGGGTTTCTTGTAATGCTTGAGATAAGTGTCAAAGATATGAAGCTGAATCGTTGATCTAAGCCACCATGTTCACAACATTCCATCAAAATGCTACAATGAAAACAATGCACAAACTTATTTTCAATAATATTACAAGTCTACTTAGATTTAAAGAAGTAATAATTAATGATGCATTTATTGCTTGAGGTATATCATTATATAGTTTACCCCATTTTTTTCCAAAGTTAATGAAACAATGAATGTCTTTGTACCTTACATAGATAGGCATGTCATTGCTGATGATTGTTGCTAATATCAGGCACTCAATCTACAATCCCTTTCGTAAGATACCATGTTTGTACAAAACAATCAACTTAAATGGATCAAGAATTGAAGAAAAGTCAAATAAAGATAGGGGCTCATTCACAACAAGTTAAGAATCTCCAATGGTTATTTCTCAATCACTCAATGTTGTTCTACCTCAGTTTGTGACTCTCTTGGTTTTCTAACACCTTTCTTTTTTTGGCCTTTTTACCACAACATCTTTAGGAACGTGGCTTGGTTCTTCACTCGTCTTAATCGTTGCAATGACTTTAATTAAGCTTTTTGGCCTTGCAACAACGCTTCTGTGGCTCACCCACAGTTGTTGCCTCTATTATTGAAAAAGGTATTTTAGTTGCTCTGATTTTAGGGGTAGTAATGTTAACAAACATGTTTTTGTCCTCTAAGAGTCTTTTGAGGACTAAATCAGTTGGAAAACTCTCCAATTACATCTCCTCAATAGCAACATATACATACCTACCATTAATTGGATCATCAAGAAAGAGTTTGCAATCTTGATGTTCTTCGTGCTCTTCATCATGAGATGACACTGGAGCTTGTTTTTCTTAAATAGTGTAGCTAGCCTTTAAACTGCTATGTTGATCAATGGCTGTTCGAATGTTCTCGTCATCCATCGATGCAACAACCTTGTTGTGCAACAAGTGTTTTAATGAGAACTTCCTAGCACAAATACTATACTTTAGAATTAATTTTTGAATTTGGTCGAAGGTCTACTAGTATAAATTGTGCAATACACGATGTTTACTACTTGATCGTTTTATGAAAACCATTGTGTTATTTGGGGCAAAACACCGTGGAGCACAAAAAATATGAACACCAACATGGAAAGTCCATTTTCTATGACTGTTTTTTAACTAGGCTTACATGACGATTTTCGCTATAAACCATCAAGTATGTTTATCTTACATGACGATTTCAAATGAAAACCATCGTGCAAGGTTTATGTTTTTTTGGGAAGCTTACATGACGATTTTTTAAAAAACCATTGTGCAAGATTTGCCATTTCAAGACAGTTTCTAAAGAAACTGTTGTGTATGGTTGTCACAACCCGCCTTTTCGGGCTGTGATAAAACTCTTTCTTACTTACTTTAGGGAAAAAATTTAGGAATTTTTTTTTTTAAACGGGAATAAATAATTTGCTTACATTAACTTTGGTAATTCCCAAAATACTTTCACATACTTGTATTTACATAATTAATACTTTTACTTTTACAACATCTTTCTTTTAAACATTTCATTTCAAAATAACTTTAAACATACGTAGCGGAAAACATTACAGCAGCGGACTCCATACCCAATCTGCACACCATCCATCTCTCCGCCAGCTAACCATTTGAACTTATTCTGACCTTCTCGTCGGAATACCTACAACATGAAATACTTAATGAGCTAACGCCCAGTAAGTCCCATAAATCTCACATGGATATTCACATGAATGCATGAATCAATTATGCTTTCTTATAAACTTTCTTTATCCTCATCATTTCTTATCTTTATTAGGGCCCAAGTGTTCATACCATTGCGCAATTTCATTTAGGTCTACGTAACACCGTGACCGTAACATATCCTTTAAACTCCCCTTGAGTTAGGAGTCGGTACGACACTTTTCTTAATTTCTGGTGATACATTTACTAGTCCATTTATTATGGTTGACATACCATGCATGAAGTAATAATCTCATATTATCCATGAAACATAAATTCTCTTGCATAGCATAGTACACACAGGTACTTACTTTTTTATACACACTGGTACACATTAATATACGCACAGGTATATAGCATAATGTACTCACAGGTACTTAACATAAAATGTACACACAGATACCTATTTTATACATACTCAAGTATTTATCATTGTACACACAGGTACGAAATCATGATACACATGCTCATTTTCATTATTGTACACACAGGTACATAACATATTATACACACAGGTACAAAATCATGGTACACATGCTCATTTTCATTATTGTACACGCAGATACATAACATATTATACACACAGGTACAAAATCATGGTACACATGCTCATTTTCATTATTGTACACACATGTACATAACATCTTGTACACATTGGTACACATTAATATGCTCACAATTATTCATACATGACTATACCCCTAGGTATTCATATCATGGCAAACATACAAGTTTACACTTAATTATACGCATAGGTATACATATACATACATTTCTTTCTAAACCTACATTCCATACTGTAGGTGGGAAGGGTACTTACTTGATGTGAATGTCGGGCAACTTAACCTCGATTTCCCTTCTCCTAGACTCCTAGGATCCTGTTGGCCAATTACAAAGCCATTAGCCAAATTCCACTATGTTTCGATACGAAACATCCGTTAGTTAATAAATTGAGTTGCATTACTATGTACAACTCTAAAAACCACTGGTTTTTCTTATTTCTGTCTAACTTTACCCTATCATTTCTAACGAAGGGCGGGAACCCTTTCTAGTCATTTTCTTATTCCATTGGAAACATTTCAAAACGGTTCGGGTTATTTAGACAAAAATGACGATTTTGCCCTTCGTGGGTTTACTAACCTACCCGAGCTCGATTTCGTTATTCTTACGAAAATAACCATATACTAATTTCAAAATAACACCCTAGTGGGTCAAATCTCTTTATTTCTCAATTATGCCCCATTTTCATAAAACTTTGCGGTTTAGTCCCTGAACTGAAAATTTTGACGATTTTACCCCCGGGACTAAAATTTACTTCTTTGCATCAAAATTTCCTATTTTTCTCAAGGATCATTTTTAATTAAGGTACCATGCCTTAAATCATTTTGCAAAAATAACATTTTTTCCATTTAACACTTTTTTCACTTTTAATATATCTTGAAAAATCAAAAACTCACAAACAATTGAGTTTTTTGACAAACCGTCAGCGTGTCCTAGCAGTTTCATTGAGATATACAACTTTCGTGTTTTAACTTTTCTCAAAATCTCACTGTACAGGGGCGTTTTGGACTATTTTTCAAATCTACCGAGAAGGAACTTTTTCTTTCAATTTAGTCCCTATGGCATTTTTACAAAAATCTATTTCAAACTTGCAATTATACCCCTGCAGATTCCATTCCATGCCTTAATCAAAAGATTATCATGCTCAAACATCACTTTTGCAAAGTCTAACATCAAAATTACAAAATACCATTTTTTCAAAAATTGCCGGTTTGCACTAAAAACCAAAGTTTCACAACTCAAACTTGCCAATCATCACATATACATGAAATTCCATCAAATATGTGCTCAAAACCCCTCATGGGTTTGAAAGAATAAAAATTAAAACAAAATTCAAAACTTTAAACTTTAAAACTTACCCAAATAACACTTTTTGGATTTCTAGCCTTCAAAGGCTTCTTGAACTTCTTCTTGGACTTCCTTTTCATGCAAAAATACCATGGATTAATTTTTTCCCTTTACCCATGAAAAATCCCTTGAAAACTCATTAAAAAGTTTAGGATTTTACCTTAAAACTTGTGGGAAATCCTTGTACTTGCTTGTAAAACTTGTTTGGGGGTATTTTTGCAAAGTTTGGGGGCTGAGAAATTTTTTTAGAGCTGTTGGTTATGGCTGCCGGAGCTTGGAAGGAAAGAAAGGAAATGAATTTTTGTGATAACTTTGCCTTAAATGCATCCTTATCACATGTGGTGACTCATGGTAACCCATGAGTATACCACTAGGTGTCACAAGGTGATTGGGCCACTTTTCTTGACATGTGGCCCAATAGAAAATCAAGGAGTGTCCACTTTGTGGACTTAAAAATTTATACTGTGTAATTTTTCACCACACATTATTTTTCCTATACTGTCGTGGTCAAATCAGTGTACCTCCTATCCTTAGACTGTATAAAAATATTTAACTTACTTTTTGTTTACTTTTGGAGGCCAATCATAACATTTTTCGTATCTACGTTTTCATTTAGCAGTATTCTTATACTGCTCTGGCCTCCTTTCTACCCCCGGTTAGGGTTAGGACAACCTCTATGTCCTATTTACATTCTAATCATCCATTCGTTATATCACAATTTAACAATTAATTGTGACATGAAATTCATTTTATGGATATTATGCACAAATCTCTGAGTCATCAAACTCATAAAATTTGTATTTTACAATATCCACCATTGCATTACATATGCCATAAAATTTGCAATCAATGCCGCTCATTCATATTTTATTGTAATTTTCACATAAATTACAATTTTTGCAAAATTTCATATTTTTAGGAATAAATTCATTAATTAAACCCAATTAAATATTAGGTTTTATTGATGACGTTTCCTCAGTCATTACAACAGTTTTGTTAAATAACCTCCCTACAACTCGCAAGCAAGTACAGAACACGAACAAAGGCCCTTCAAAACGTACCCAAACATCCAAAAATACAGCCCATCTTCATCCTTGCCCCTCTTTGTCGCCGCCACTATCTGTCGCCGCCCCTTATAAGTGTTTAGTTACATGGTACTTTTATTTTTTGATATTATTGATTAGGATTTTGATTTGTAAATTTATGAGTATGATTCATATTGAATTTTATGGATATATATGATTAAATTGTAGATCAATTAGTATGATTAATTTGTAGATTTATGTATATGATTAGTTATTGTAGATTTATGGATATAATTAGATTGTGGGTCAATTAGTATGATTAATTTGTATATTTATAAATATTGCTAGTTATTTAAATATGATAAGTATGATTAATTTGTGGGCTTATGGACATGATTAATGTATGGGTATGATTAATGTAATGCCTCAACCCCCCATGGGCTCACCTAGTAGGACCTTGTCATAGTTGGGTCTTATACTCGTGACTTATACGTACTATCCCCTCTAAGCATTTAGTAGCCCTTACGGATTTCTTCGCGTCCCCTAACACTTGAACCCAAATCTCTTTCCTTATAAGGTTCTTCATGTCCCCTAATACTTGAACCCAAGACCTCCCTCCTTATAAGGTTCATAAGTCAAGTGTTGGTATCAATTGACCTTCAAGATTAATTAGTACTGATACTTGACTTAAAAACCTTATAACAAGTGAGGTATTGGGTTCAATTGTTGGGGACGATAAGAAATCCCTAAGGGCTACTAGGTACCTAGAGGAGACAGTACATATAGGTAACGAGTGTAAGACCTAATTATGCCAAGGTCCCGCAAAATAGGCCAACGGGGGTTAAGGCATTACAATTAACTTGTAAAAATTATTGTAGATTTAGATACATTATTATATAGGTTGATTAATTTGTATGAAATTTGTGAAGTTGTTTGTAATTGAATTGTTATTTTGGTTTAGGATTTAAGAAATGGATAGAAAATGGGTGTGGAAACATAGATTGACTAAACGATTTATGGATGGTATGGAAGAATTTTTGTTATTTTATAAAAATATGTCCAAGGAGATAAAATTTGGTGTCCTTGCATTCAATATGAAAAACATAGATCTCATTCAATTGAAATTGTTAGAGGCTATTATTTCGACATGGGATTAGTTATAGTTGCCAAACATGCATTTTTATATTGAAAGGAAAGGAACCTCTTATGGATTAGAATAATATAGGTGATCATGACAATATGGTTGACATAGTAAATAATTTAGAAGAACACTTTTTACACCATCCATAATTATTTGAGACAATGATGAATGATGCCTTGACCCCATGCATGAGGGGTGTACAAATTTCACAATCTTGTGCACTTTAGTTGGATTATGGAATTTGAAGGCATCTAGGAAAGCTTCTATTGAGGGAAATAAATTACCAGTTAGTATGTATAAGGCTGAGAACACTTTGAGTACATTGGGAATAGAGTATAAGAAAATACATGCTAGTGAAAATGATTGTGTCCTTTATAGGAAGGAGTATGAGGACTTAAATAATTGCCTGGTTTATAAGGAGTTAAGAGGGAAGAAAGGAAAGAAACCATCTAATAGTCAGAAAGAAATGATGACGAAGGTGTTGTGGTACATTCCATTGGTACCACGTTTAAGGCGTTTATTCAAAAACATAGAGTATGCTAAGAATTTGACATAACATCATGACAAACGGGTCGATGATGGTATGCTTAAACATCTGGTGAGTTCACCACAATGGAAGACTTTTGAAGTCGATTATCCCAAATTTAGCGTGGATCCAAGAAATCTACATTTTGGTTTGTCTACAGATAGAATGCCCATATGATAACATGAGTCGTAGGCATAACACTAGGCTTGTAATACATGTCAACTGCAATCTCTCCCCAAAAATATGCATGAAGCGGAAGTTCTTAATGTTGACTCTATTGATTTTGGTTGATTTTGGCTCCTTATCAACTCGGGAATGACATTGATATTTACTTGGTACCTTTAATTGATGACCAAAAGAGCTTGTGGGAAAATGAAATCAAAGTTGGAGATGCTTATCAAGAAGAGATGTTCACACTCCGTGTAATGTTGTTATGGCGAATTATCGACTTCCCTGTATATGGAAATTTATCCGATTATTCGATGAAGAGTTCTATTAGTTGTCTTCTTTGTATAAATAAAACATCTTACAATCCTACAAATGGTAGAAGAATAGTAAGAAAACAGTTTTTCTTTGACAAAGAAGATGGTTGCCAAGAGATCATTGTTATCGTAAACAAAGGAAAGCTTTTGATGGTAACACCAAAGAAAGAGACCTTCCTTGACCTTTGACACGTGAATAAGTATTTGAAATTGTAATAAATGTGGAAATAGTACTTGAGAATAGAAAGTGAAGAAGGACAAGGCAGAAATGGATGGACTTTGGAAAAAGAGATCAGTTTTCTATGAACTTCTGTATTGGAAGACACTTTAAGTTCATCAGTGCTTGGAGGTTATGCATATTGAGAAAAATGTTTATGAATCAATAGTTGACACATTGCTTAACATTTTATACGAGACTAAAAATGGTTTAAAAGCACAATTAGATCTCATAAAAATCAAGATTAGGCCTAATTTGTTTTCGAAGAAAAGAGAGAACCACACTTACTTAACTCTAGTAAAGCACACGTTATCAAGAGAGGAAAAGAAAAAACTTTGTGAATGACTTGCTTCATTCAAAGCGCCATATGACTATTCTTCAAACTTTAAAAAGTTGCTGTTAGTGAAGGATTTGAAACTTATTGGCAAGAGAACACATAATTGTCATGTATTAATGCAACAATTACTATCGTTTAGATTACAAGGAGTTCTGGCAAAGGATACAAGATTTGCAATTATCAAGTTGTGTTTATTCTTTAATCCAATATGATCCAAGGTAGTTGATCCATAAATGCTACATTACAACCAAAAGTAGTGCAAACCTTGTGCATGCTCAAAAAATATTTTCTACTTTCTTTTGACATCATGGTTTATCTAATGGTTCACTTAGTTCGTGAAGTTAGGTAATGCGGACTGGTGTATTTGAGAAGGATATACTGTTTTAAAAGATATATGAAGGTTAAGAAAGGTTATGTGAAGTACTAAAATAGGTCGGAGGGATGTATCATAGAAAGTTACATAGCGGAGGAATCAGTTGAATTTTACTATGAGTACTTGTCTAATGTGGAACCAATAGGGGTGCCAAAGAAAATAAACATTGAGCCTAGAGGACTATAAACTGGCAATCCTTCAATGGTAAATCGAGAGGAATAGGAGCAAACTTGTCTTTATGTTTTATACAATGCTAATGAAGTGGAGCCTTTCATTGAGGCTCACATAAAGGAATTAAAAGCGACCAACCCAAAAAGAGAAAGAATTAAGAAGTGGTTGCAAGATAAACATAACAGGACCTTTTGGGAGTGGATTAGAGCATACTTATATGCCAAGTACTCTGCATCACAAGATGGCTGAAAAGATAAAAGTAGACATCTATAATTGGAAGAATCGTTGCATGGATGAAAAGATTAATTGAAATTGTTCCAATGCCTAAGACGAGTCGAGCACCTAGCCATATATCTAGAGATGTTGAGGGAAATAAGAGCAAAAAAAAGGTGTTACAAAAGCCAGAGAGTCACAACCTCAGGTATAGAAATAGCCCATTTAGGATTCTCAATCTGTTGTGAATGAGCCACTACCTTCATTTCACTTCCCTTCACTTCCAAAAGAATTTAGGTCGATAGTTTTGTACGCACTAGCTATCTTGCAAGATGGATCAATGGTTGAGTGCTCGATACCAAGATTGATCACTGTCAATGTCATGCTTATCTATATGGAGTATAAAAACGTTAATTCAATCATCAACTTTGAAGATATAGTTTACTGTATAATGGTATCCCTCAAGCAATAGATCTATTGTTATTTCTTGCTCTTTTAAATCAAGTAGAATCATATTGCTTTTGAAAATAAGTTTGTGCATTGATTTTATTATAGTTGTTTGATGGAATGCCATGTGTGTGGAAACTTAGCTCATTGAATTCGCGTCATATCTCTGGCGGTTATCTCAAGCGTTGTAAGGGGTAGAGATTATGATATTACAGAGTGCGCCACGACTTTTGTCGCCTTTCTACTACAAGCACTGAAAGGGAAAACATTCTTTATGCCATACAATATAGGAGAACATTGGATGTTGGCACTTGTTGAATCATGGGAGGACCATGTTTTTTAGTTTGATCCCCTTGGACATAGACCACACCAAGATTTTCTAAATATTACTAACATGCAAGTGCAATTTTTTGTAAAGTATAGTTTGATATATATGTTACATTATTGTGTTTAATTCTTCTTTATTATGACAAATCTTCAGGGCCCTCAATGATTGGAAATTCGCAACGAGGCCCAGTGTAACAATTCGATCAAAGGTAAAACGAGATAAATCCCGTAAGTGTCTAAGGCAACCTGGTAACTCGACAACATTGAATATGATTCTTTTATTTTACATTATATGCATGATATACTTTTTTTGATAATGATAGAAAGGATTTTTACTCCAATGATGATTTACTTGAGATTAGAATCAAGTAGACAAGACATTTAAGTAGGTTTCTTAATTTTTAGGTAGCAGAAATTTTTGGGTACTTGACCATGTGTTGTAAACCTTTATGTATTTGACTAGTGTTGTAAAATTTTTTAAGTTAAATGTAAATATATGATTTTGCAATCAATGTCTCATACTAATGGATAATAAACAGGACTGGTCATCTTTTGGAAAATCAAAGATTAGGATTTTTTTTTTAGTTTTTGACTAATTTTCTAGGACAGTTTTAAGAAAAAATCGTCATGGAAAACATAACTTACACAAAGGTTTTTGCTAGGAACTGTCGTGTAAGCTTTTTGCTTACCTATTTTACATGACAATTTTCCATGGAAACCATCATGTAATATCTTAGTTTTCACGACGGTCTTAAAAAAAACCATCGTGCAAGATTCCTTAGAAAAGCACCTAACTTTTCATGAAAAGCATCATTCCATGATGGAAAAAAAAAATCATAATGGAAATTATTGATTATACTACTACAGATGATTACACGATAGTTTCTTAATAGTAGTGTAAACTTTTAGTAGGGGTCAAAGTACTAAGATCGCTTAATAAATTTAAAATTGATCTTGAACGCGTCCTAAATATTTAGGTTTTCTTAATGCCCTTGTTAATAAGTCATTGTTATTGACGGATTTGAAGGTCCCTTGAGTTTAATGCTCCATGTATTCACCTTGTAAATTAATAACAAAGTTGTTCTTAATATGTTTCTAAAATTATAAAAGTACAAATTAAGGATTTTAGCTTAATAAAGTTACTATCAAGTGGCCAATTGGTGCAAATGATGGATCTTTAAATTGTTCATTAGGATCTTGACACGATTTGTTCCATAACTCCTCCCTTAGTGGTCATACATTGGTCTCTACTATCTATATTTTGATAGGTTAGTTAAACATTAATAACAAAGTCATTGATATAAGTAATAGGAGTAGGATATTAAAGTACCATTTGTTGCTTAAGTTTTCCATATCTATCTCAGCTTGTTATTGAACCACACTAGTTTTCTGCTCTTATTTAACTTGCATATGCCGATGGTAGTTGGAATTTGTTGGAACATCAATACTTGACACATTTCATCAAATCTTGCTCAGATAAAAAGGGGTAATATTGTACTACTGTAGGAAGCCACTTCCATATATGTTCATCCCAAAGGTTGGGCTCTACAAAAGTGATAAACCTAAATAACTAAAAAATAACACTACATAATAAAATACAAACTAACTCAAAAATAATTAAAATCCTAAAACAAACAATACATTAACTAAAGAAAAAAAATGTCATACCACCAATGCATTAACTAGGGAAGAAATGTTAACATAACAAACATAGAAACTAATTAACATATATAGAAACAACATACGATAAGTTTCAAGTCCATTCTCTCACTTACGTGATCCATCTTTATAATTCAAGTTTCACCAACTAAAAACTCTCAACATATAACTAGCAAAAATGCTAAACCCAAAGATGATATGCTCTTTAGTTATAGCAATATAAACAAAACCAATAGTTTCCAATCAATTTTAAACAAGCAAAAATACCCAAATCCAATGCACTATATCCCAATAATCAAACACATAATAGCTTTTTATATAACTAACAAAAATAGGGCTGGTAATACAGGTTGTGACATGAGGACACGACACGAACCCGACATGCTTTTTTGTAGGTTAGTATCGAAAAAATTGATCACGGGCTATTTTAGTGTTGACCCGAAACTAACCTATCAAAAAACAGATCATGTTTGGGTCAACCTGTTTGACACTAAATTGACCCGTTACCGACCCGCATTTAATTAATTAATATTTTTAAAACTTTTTCCTATTATTATATCATATATAGTATAACCCTTAAAATCAAAGCCCTACCTCACTTTTCGTTTTTTCCCCAGTTGCCCCTTCTCAAAAATTCGAAATCCCTCTCCATCTTTGATTCTCCTTGCCCCTCTTCACTCGGTCTCTGCTTCTCCATCCCTCTCACTGTCGGCTCTCTACACCTCTCACCATCATTGGTCTTCTTCTCTGCCATTTTTCTCTACCGTTGCTCATCCCTTTCTATTCTCCAACAATAATCTATAGCCGCAAATGCTCTTCTCCTTCGGAAGCTCGCAGAAGTTTGATGTCCTTCATTGCAGGCTAACAAGCCGCGCCAAGGTAGCAGTTTGCTTCGCCTTTCTTCTCTTTCTAGCTCTCTATCGCACAACCTCCATTTCCAGTACGTTGAGTCTCTTCCCTCTTTAATTATTTTATTTTAAGCTTTCAAAGTATGATTGTTATTGATTATTTTTCAATTGTTATGTATTTTTAATTTTAAGTGTTTTCTATGTCTTTTTCAATTGAAATTTTCAGATTATATTCATTGGTTTGAGAACACACAAACTTCAAACTTGTTTAGAATCACTAGGGTGAAATTAGTGGATTACAATATATTAGAGTTCTTCATGAATAAAAAAAGGAAATATTGTTCTTGTCCCAACCGTGGACACTAGTGGCATTGACCTTTTTTCCCTTTGGAGATGTGCCTTTTGATTGTTATTTTCTCCTTCATAATATCGTTGAACCTTCATAATTTTATTTTTTGTCTTCATCTTTTTTGTGCAAGCCGTTGTCTTGATGCCTTTCTAAGCCATTGCAAAGAATCAAGACGGCCAACGTATTAAGGACAATCATTTTACTCGCAGCATCAACACAAAAAGGTAAGATGCTATATTAATTTTTATTAAATAATAATTTTTTATGAAAATATCAATAATTGAACTTTAACAGCAATTTAATGTTACAGATGAACCTTAAGACACACCAGCTGTAGTAGTCAATTAACAACTGTCGTGACAAACATTTTTACCAAGGTAGGGGTTGGGCAAACGAAGCTGTGGAGGCCACGTATGAGCGTAAGTATATTATACTCATCTCTTTAAATATGATCTTATTTTATAACTATTTATTTGTTAATTAATAATTCTTTTTACTCTTAAATATAAGGCCAAATGGTTAAGGAGAGGCAAAATCAAGTGTCACATTCTGTATCTAGCTCTTCCACCTCTACGGCCGATGCAGTTTCCATTCTTAAAAATGTTCTTGACTCGCTTACAGGTCATGAAACTAAAGTAGGACCTACATTGAGTTTGAGACATTCAGGTTATAGTTCTTCCTCTTCTGGATCATAAGATAAGTTTTAACACACTCAGTTACCTACGGATGTGCAACAATGGCTTTTACAAATGTACACTAGCAACTTAGAGATGGTTGCTCAAATGAGACAAGTCATTCTAGGACTTAATGTTAACATCCCTCCACCCTCAGCGAGTATTGTGCCTTTTGCTGATGAAAAAGAGGAAAAAGATAATGAAAATGTAATCTTAGGGAATTAAACACTGCGTATTTTATTAGGTGTCTATTATTTCTATTTACTATTAGACCATGTAGTGTGTGTTTTATTTTGTGTTATGTTATATGTGATTATGTAGTGTCTATTTTATTTTGTTTTATGATCCGAAATTTTTAGACACGTAAGTATAAGTGGTTGTATTAAGTAATATTGAAAATGAATAGAGTATCCTTCCTACGACATTGATTTTGATTAGTTTGTGATTAATTTTCTTTTTATAAAAAGGAGTTTTGGTCTGATTAACTAAATCATTAAAAATCAAAATAACAATTGCCAAAAAAATTGCAAAATTTAAAAATTTGTAAACAATGACAATAAAACTGATTAAAGGTTTATTCTCTATTGTTAGATATTAACTATGCATTGATCATGGACTTATTTCCAAATTTTTTGTTTAAATTACCAATCACAGATATCAACAAGTTTTGCTATCCCATCTTTCTTTACTATGTAATTTAGTAAAACAAGCTCTTCACTAAATTTCTTTCTACTAAACAACCTACAACAAGCTCTCTAGATTCAATCTAACAAAAGCAATAAATTGAGAAAGATAGGTGGTGTAACCAATAAACACACAAGCTCAATTTATTCAACCTAAGTTATGCTCTGTATCACAATCAAACAAAAGCCTCTCATAATAATAGATCATAATTTGATACTAATAGTTAAAAATACAGGTCAATCACAGATCAAGATTTCTAACCTAACAATTGGTGATTTTCAAATTTTATTTAGTTGGCTACCCCAAATAGCACGAGAAAATAACCATAAACATTAATTATAATGGAACATAAACGATTCAACTGAAAATTTAGAGAATAATTCTTGCAAACAACTACAAGATCATGTCCAAGGCTTTTAAAATCACCTTTAATTAAAAATAAATTTAGCCAAATGTAATTGAAATTAAGAACAAAAACGTAAAAGTTAACAACATTTACAGTTCAAAAAATTTGGCAGAATTTGAGGAATGATGATAAACTCTAAGAATCTCCTTGTAGAAAACTCCTCGAATCCCTCCTCCTTCCTTTATTTCTCTCTATTTTTCTCTCAAATTTTTAAGTGTTTATTGAAGAATTGATTGAGGGATTAATTATTTGAACCCAAGGAATGCTGCCTTTTATAGGCATATCCCCTACAATTCCTTTCAAAATTTTGCAAATAAAATATAATGATGGCATCGAAATTTTCAAAAGGCGGGTGATGAAAACTTCGAAAGCCATAGGAGCAATTGGATTATTGTGCAAGTTGTTTTGAAAATATTATTAATTTTTTCTTCTTTTCTTTTCCTCTAGCTTTTCTTCTACATTTTTGTTGACAATCTACTACTTCATTCGTTGTCTCCAACTTTGAAAGCTCTCCAGCCTATATAAAGATACTAAAGAAAGAAACAAATGTTAAAAAGCCCACATTTTTTTAATATATATAAAATAAATTATTAATATAATAAAAAATACAGTAAGTAGCCAAGTGCATACAGTAATCAGCAAACATCTTTACCTAACAAATATACATAATGTATTAATATACTAATATATAATTACATATAATCTTTTCAAGGAGTGGTTGAGAAGCTTTGTTTGATTTTGAAAAATTCAACACAGCAGAATATGCTGGGATCTCTAGTTTGTGTACCATAATGGTGTACTAATGAAAATATTTCTAAAAATTATTAAAAATATAATTAAACATGAAAACACAACAAAAATATATAATTAAACAAATTTTACAAAAAACACATTAAAATGCTAAAAACACTGCAAAATTACTTAATTCAAGGATTTAATTATAAATAAAAATATAAAATAAATGATTTCAATCTTATAAAACGTATGTATTTTTACGTGTTATCATGTTATGTTATTTTACTTATATATAGGATTTTTATTAATAATTATTTCATTCAAGTTATTTTAATTAAATTACTGTTAATATTTATTAATATAAAAAATAAATATAAACATTTTTAATAAAAAAATTAAATTAGTTGTTTTTTGTAAAAAAAAACTTTTAGCGATAACAGTATGAACTATTTATAGTGACGACAATGTCATCACTAACACCGATTAAAATATGATAATTTTGAAAAATTGTTGATGCTATAACTTTTGCTAATGTCATATTGTATCTGTTCGTTGCCTTGAGAAGTAGTGATGATCACCAAAACTTTTTTAGAAATAAAGTATTAGTGACAACAAGTTGTTAAAAATTTTTAGTAACGACAAGCCATGTTTTAACGATGACAAAAGGCCCCACTTGTTGTAGTGACGGCCGCTTTTAGAGAATCTATCAAAAAAATAGATCGAAACACGTCACAAGCCAATTACGGGGGGCCAGACCCTTGCAAGGCTCCAATAACATGCCCAAAAAAACGACCATCCCGGTGGGAAGGACCACTCATGGGTGATCTCCATGAGGTAATTTAAGTGCAATGGTTGGCACCTAATGATGTTGGGTGGGTCTCATCAGACATAAAGGTAATACTTTCAAAATTCACCTTTATACAAACGTGTTTAAGTCTGGTGTTTTTTTTTTTTTGGGATAAATTTTGAAAATAAACGAAAAATAAATAAATTAAATTAATGAAGTAGTTCTATTTCTTATAAAACAAAGACAAAAACCATCACTTCACTTCAAATAAGGATATTATTTATTTGTTCTATTTGTAATTGACATGCTCTCATTAAATGATTGTTACTTCAACCATTTGAATTTGACACATCATATTTTTTTCTTGGGCTTCAGATTTGCTCTGACTTCCCGTATTAAGAAAGGACCCTTAAAAGTTCTTCTTAATTCTTTTTTTTTTTTCCATCATTTATAGGATTTAAACATGCATGCTCGTCTCATTCATTTAGGTCACAAATGCATTGATACAGTCCCCCTTGTGTTAGTCGACCTGGCACCACGACATGCGTCTCATTCTAGAGGTCATGTAGAGATTGCGATATGTAAAAATGTTCTATTTCAAAACAAAATAAATGAAATTTGTAAAATAAAAAAAAAGATACAAAAAATATATAAGAATATAAAAGGAAAAAAGATAAAAAAAATATATATAAGAATATATATATATATATAATAAAAATAAAAAGCCAAATTTCACTGAAAAAAATAAAAAAAAGCCAAAAAAGGGAAATGATGAAGATACGTTCCAAAACTATTTAAGCGACTATATTTTTAAAAGATATTATTCTATATTAAGAATAAATTAAAAGGAGAAAGTATTTTGGTCGTATAATTTCACAACAAAAAGAATGAGATTGTAAAAAGAAAATTAAAATAAAAACATATATAATATTGTAAGGGGAAAAAGGAAGAAGAAGTAAAAGAAGAAAAGAAAAAGCAGAAAAGAGAAAGAAAAAAAATGAGGAGAAAAAAACCGTTAAAAACGGAAAAGCATCTTTGTCGCTTTTATATAGAGTTGATAATAATATGCCAGGGAATAGATGCAGAGCACAAGATAGTGGCTCTGTATTTGACAGCTTTAATCAATTTACCGCAACTGGAATCACGTTCCACCTTAGAACACAGCATCTATGCAAAATAAAAGTCGTTGTTTATTCGTTAATATTTGATATCTTACAAAAAAAAAAAAAACAACAATAACAACAACGAAGTTGAGAACTGAACAAAAATTCTTTAGAAAGAAACCTAATCACTCTCCGGAATCTATAGAAAGTATCAGATTATGAAAAAAAATATATATATCACCTAATTTCATGCTTGAAGAACTAGATAGCAAAACTACACCCCATTGCGTCAAATTAACTACACCAAGACCTTACAATACCAAACTCTTTAAGCAACATATGATTTTCAAATACAATTAAAAATTGGGTGTTGTGAGTATTCTCGAACGACCGTGTTGACCTCCCTTCTCAAGCCCAACTGCTGAGAAGGTCATAAGGCTCTAGCTACCACCTCCGCCACCTCCTTCTCAGCTTCACCATATCTCCGAGCAGAAGGTGCTGACTAGGCCGAGCTGGTGCAAGGAAAACAACCCCAAACGGTGGTTGACCACTAACCATATCCTTGCCAGAACATTCTAGTTGGACACACCAACGCTTCCAGTAACTAGAGTGAACGGCTTTCAAAGACCACCATGTGGCACCATGTTGACCCTTTATTGGGAAACCCTCCCCTTTAAAAGATCATGACACCTGTCATAATTCCTTAAGCGCTATACAAGTGTACACCGAGTCCAAGGTCAAACCCGACTCGTATCTGGTCTAAATCAAATAGTATAAATAAGAACATTAACTCCACCTCAAAGGTAATAGACTCTCATGCCTAAACTCTGCCTCTCCACTACCTCACCTTGATTAAACAACTTGAGTGTTGGAATGACCTTGGTAGACACCACACCTATGTCCCTTTTACTCCAAGGCATTCTTTTATCTTGCAGGTTCAAGCAGACAAGACTATCGAGAGGTGAAGAAGGAAGTCCGACCACTGTATGCAGCCATACTTGAGCCCTTGAGGACATCAACAGTGATATTCTCTTACAATTTTTCTTCTAAAAGAACAAAACTGAGCCATTGGGAGACTCAGCCCTTCTTGACAGATCTACGAAAGTGAGCACAGCTTCGCCATTAACATGCTTTGAAAAGTTCCAAACTAGAGCCCAGAACTGATCAAAACTTTTAATCAAGATTTTCACGGAGGCTTTCTTTTACAACCAGAGCATTCTCTCACAATTGTACTGTACAACACCAGTATTTGTGCCATGATTGGAAAGCTCAATCCTATATATTAACCGATACAATAAGTGAAAAAAGAGCAAAGTATTCCATAAGGTTTCCATAGTGGAGCTTTACTGGGGAATTTTTCTGTTATATATGCACACAAAAAGCACAAAATTCTCTTCCAACTATGGAAGGCCAACTAATACTTGATAATCTAGGCAACTTTATTTGACTGCCAAGTTGAGGAGTTTGAGAAGATAAAAATGACTCAATCTCTGCCAAACAAGATAATATTAAATATGTTATAGTGGTATGTCATTGTGACATTCACATGTTAAGTTAAAGGAAGAGTGTTTCGCTTTGTGGTATGTCATTGCAAGTCCCCTTTTAATAATTTCCTTGGTTTTTTCTTTTCTTTTCTTTTTAAATAAAAATTCTATAAGAGCTTTACAACTTTGGAACATTCAGAATCTTTTTTTTTCTTATTGGATTTAACTTCTTTTAAGAATAATTTTCCTATTTATTTTTTTTGGTAGAAATTTTTTGCATTTAATTAGTGGTTTATGAAACATATTCATCCGCTTCACTAATATCATAGTGGTTATGTATTACTTTATGTTCATAACATAATCATTTGCCCAACCTGCATTATTTGACATTGAACGCTGGCCGCCGCCCCAACCACCAAAAAAAAAAAAAAAAGGAATAGTAGACCTAACTTAACAAGATGTCAAAAGGATATTGGTGACCCATATGTGTAGATTGCGATATTTGTGGGGGCAGAAAACTTGACATCCAGAAACTGCTGGTGGAGCACTAAATTATCTTGGTAGAATTGGTGCCAATTCATGTGTTTATAAATAATGTTTGGTGCTATGGGTTGCACCAGGATCTGCATCACTAATCACTTATGTTTTTTTTTTTTTTTATAAGAAGATGAAACCAGCACTATGGACTTCAAAATTGCATTTTTGACATGCCCAATTAACATGCAATAAAATTTTGAAAAATAAAGTGTAGGGATTTTCTCTGCAAAAGAAGGGATTTATCTAAACCTAAAACCATCCAATTACGTTTGGGAAATTGGAAAGAGATGATACTCATGGAGAAAGAACCATAATATATAGGACAATCAAATATAGGAGATTGCATGCCATGATTGCAAGATTTCAGCCCCATAACTCTGGGTAGAGCTGGGCGCAAGTTGTGCAGGGATTCAAAAAAACAAATGCATTTTTTCTTTATTCTTTTTTTTTTTTTCCTGTGTGCAAGTATGGGTGGATACCCCTCAGATGTTATTTTAAAGCTACTGAAACACTGTAAATGCAAAATTAAGCTCAAAAGCTTTGTTAAAAAGAAAAAAAGGTAAACATATCTCTAAGACGGGGTACGGTACCTCTTGGGTGTTGAGAGACCGATTGCGTATCCCTGTGTGAACGTTACAGCATTGAAAACAATGGGATTAATCAAATATTATCTAATGATTATAGTAATTAAGTGTCACTAGATGGTGCTCACTTAATTTTGTAAAAACTCATGTAGGAGCCATAAGGTTTTTTTTTAATATTTGTTTAGGGGACCCCTCATGTACTCCTCTGCGAGGTGCTTAAAGCTGGCCCATATTGCTACTTAATTCGCGTAGAAAAAGCTTAGAAATTTTGGATCTGTTTAATAGTATTTTTAAAATATATAAAAATAATTTTGTTTAAAAAAATAAGAATATTTTAAGGGTTATATTGAGAATGTTTTTAAAATTTTTACTTCAAAATATGTATAAAAACATTTTCAAAAGTTTTTACCTTTTCTGGTCCTGCTTTGCCCCAAAATAGACTATGGGCTAGCTTCATCATTTATATTCATTTTTGTCCTCTTCATTTCTGAGGGGTCATGTTCAGGCTAGTAAGAGCCATTCAAGAATGAATATCTAGGAATAATTAAAGACTATTCAAGCAAAACTACTAATTAGTATTTAAGTAGTCTTGTTTTTGTTCTGAAAAAAAATAAAAAATAAAAAGAAGAAGCCTTGTTCCTCAATTTTATAACTTCTTTTAGTTGCTATACCAATGTTTTTTTCCACTGGGGGTTAATCTTTTATGTTGCATTGTATAAAGAAGTGTTTAAGTTCGGGAAGAAATGAAAAGAAGTATTTCATAAAAGAGAGAATACCCAAAAAAAAAACCCACTTATGTTTAGTCAAAATTGCATTTTGTTCTTAAAATGCCCAAAATGTTACGTGTGATATGTGTTTTGAAATTACTATATTTATCGATTATATTTTTTAAAATAATCCAAAAATAATCCGTTAACTCATATTTGACCAATCAAAGTTTCGAAATATCACTTTTGCTTCCTTATTATATGATAAACTAGTTTTATACTGGTAAATTGGATATTTTTTCGTTAATATTTTGTTAGTTTTTAAGTCTTTTAATTACTTTTTAATTGTTTTTATTTTAATTTAATTAGATTTTATTTTCTCTGTTTAATTGTATTATTTCCCGCAATTATGTCAACGAATTGATTAAAGTAGGGCTGTACAAAAACCGTCCAGCACCCGCCAACCGCCCTCGCCCGCGCCCGCCCATCTTAAAAAAAACGGGTTTACGTTAGCAACCCACTGGTGGACGGGTTGAACCCGCCCACCAATATATTCGGTGGACGGGTTTGGTTTTAAGTTTTTAAAGGCGGGTTCAACCCGCACCCGCCCGTCTATATATTTTTTTTAAAAGACTTATCATTTATTTGATTTTGTTCTTATTTTAGAGATGATTGAACAATCCAATACTTCAAGCATGGGCTCGGCTGCCTCTTGATATATTAGAAACTGAAAATTCTCCTATTATTTTGTGAAGTGATCAAAATTCAAATCAAGTAAGTTAGTAGAAAAAACCCTAAAAGAAAAAGAACACTTGACTTTGTTCATCATTTTATTTGTAGCATTCTATTATTTTCGAACCCAGTGAATAGGTTTTAATCTTTATGGACTCTTGACTTTGTTCATCACTTTATATGTAGTTGATGTTTCTTGTTGCAGTAAATGCTTATGTTTCTTAATTTGTACTTTTGAATATGGTCACTGTCTTTAAGCATCAAACTTGTTGGAATGCTTTATGTATTATCATATTATATTTTCTACAAATTTTCTTCACTTTCTAAAAAAAAGGTTCAAAAAATTACATTGGGCAATAGCATATGTCTAAACTGCCTCAACCCGCACGCACCCGCTCGCAACCACCCAAAACCGCCCGCCATGTGGTGGGCGGTTTGCAGGTTGGTTAATCGCCAACCCTCCATCCAAAAAAACCGCACCGTACCCGTCTAAAAACCATCAAACCACCCGCCGTTCACCCCTAAATTAAAGTAGCAATTGAAATTAAATTGAAGGGTAAAAGGGTAAAATAGAGTTTTAAATTCGAAACTAATTCAGCCCAAAACAAAGCATCACAAGTGCAGCAGGCGACTGTGTTTCACTTGCGCTCCAGATCGCGTGTTCATCATGATTCCCCAGCAGCGTGCACCATGGGCCCCTGCCGCTGAACACTTCTCAGTATGTCCGTTCCTTCGCAGCTCCAGCAGCTTCCATGTCCTCTAATGCTCCAGCCAACAGGTAGTTGCCACATCTCCCATCAAATCCATCAGTGAATGTTTCAGCGCCACGTGTACTTGCTATGTCAGATACATTAGTTGTTGATCCCATCCGGATCAAATGATATGAATCGAAAAGTCCATCGGTTAAAATGGAACAAGATGTGTAAATCTAAATTCCTTGGCGGAATGGGCTTTAACAAGGCCATGATAGCAAAGCAGGGGTGGCGCTTGGTGAACAATCAGGATTCTCTGGCTTTTGAAGTTTTGAAATCGAAATATTTTGCCAACTCTCACATCCTTGACGCCCGCCCTTCTAGCTCAGCCTCTTTCTTTTGGAAGAGTTTGATATGGGGTCTTGAGTTGCTTAAACATGGCTTACATTGCCCAATCGGAAGATGCGTTTAATGATCGTTGGTTACCCAGACCATCGACTTTCAAAGCCATCTCTCCAAAACCTGTTGTTGGTACTGTCTATGTGGCGGACCTGATCCTGCCTGCTGGCTTAGGTTGGAATAAGCCTTTCATCAACTCTTTATTCCTCCCAGCTGATAGTGAGGTAATTTGCAGTATCCCTCTTAGCTATCGTTCTCGACCCGATTATCTTATTCGGCATTATGATCAAAAGAGTTGTTTTACAGTTAAGAGTGCTTACCACCTGGCGTTCTCCTCCCATTTCCCTTGTTCTAGGCCCTCAAATTCTGCAAACTCAGGTTGGTCTTTGACAAGATTGGAGGGGAAGATGTTATTCATGCTCTTATGCTCTGTTGCAATGCTGAGAATGTTTGGATCATGTCCAAATTTTGGAATGTGCTGACCACGTTCAGAGGCGGTTCTTTTGCTGGTCCAGATTCTCTAAAGATGATCTTGAGCTATTTTGTACCATCCTTTGGCGAATTTGGTTCAATAGAAATCAAGCTATTCATAATCAGCGTACCTGTGAGCCTAGTGTAACCTTGCAAAAGGCCATGGACTATCTTAATGAATATCGATCTTTACAGACAACAACTAATGCTTCTGTCTCACTTAATCCTACTACTCAACTCCATGGACAAAACCAGGTACAGGACAGCTAAAACTCAATGTTGATGCTGCTGTTCACCCCGAGCTGGATTTCATCAGTTTAGGGGCAGTTATTTGGGACCACACGGGTGATGTTCTTAGTGCTATGGCAAAGCGCTTTGAAGGCTGCTTTGATGTGGAAACAAGTGAGCTCATTGCGATCCGCGAAGGCCTCACCTTTGCCGTTGAGAGTGGCCACCGCCCAAACATTATTGAGAGTGATTGTTCTAGTGCTATTAGCGCTATTCATAGTGGTTGTGTTTATCTGCCTACTGGTGCTATTGTTTCAGACATTATTGATCTTTGTAATCAGGTTCATGGTGCTACTTGCAAATCTATTCCTAGGTTGCCCACGAACTAGCCAAATTTTCTTTGTCCTATGTTGATGATAGATTTTGGCTTGAAGAAAGCCCGGATTTTATTTCTCCTCTTGTCCTGGCGGACAGCCTGTGATCTATAAAATTTCCCTTATGTTCAAAAAAAAAAAAAAAATACTGACCCCCATCGCTTTAGCTAGTGTCAAAGAGAACTATAAACAGCCAACAATTGAGGAAAGAGGCGGAGACCTCCCTTATGGGAGCACAACGTCCAAAGCTGCTTCGCATACCACGTCCCCACCTATTTTTAGGGATGTGATAGTCTGTGATGGCTAGAATTTTGATCATTGGGATTCTAGCCACAACGGCTCTTTTCGCTCAAAAATGGTTCTTTTTGATCTTTTAAGGCACAAAAATATGAGCACTGTTATACATCCCGACCGGGCTGTGGCCCGGCCCTCTCGGTGGGGTGAGGGCCGGGCCACAGCCCGGTGGGAAAAAAAAGTTATTCTAAAAACATATGGGGGACTATCCTAAGCAAATACATTGAGATTCTAAGCTTTTTTGTGATTTTTCCTGCATTGCATTTTATTGCATTCTCTTCTCCTCTCTCATAAATGCTTACCTCATTCATATATTTTGAGAGCTATTCTATCTATTCCAATTGTATACATACATTGTATTTGTTATATTTAGAGACGTTATTCTTAGAGTGAGCAATTATTTTGAAAATTCTATTTATGTAATAGGTTCAAAACCTTTGTAAACTTGGGTTGTTGGTCTATCAATCTCCATTTGAAATTTGCGGTTCGTAGAGGTTTGGTATGTCTCGAGCAAAAGAAGTCACCTCTATGTACATAAGTGTGATCATGTCAAAAGACGATTGTGATAATAGAAGAGGCTATTCTAAGAAAATACATTGAGATTCTAAGCTTTCTTGTGATTTTTCCTACATTACATTTCATAGCATTCTCTTCTTCTCTCTCACAAGTGCTTACATCCTTTATACATTTTGAGAGCTATTCCACCTACTCCAATTGCACGTATACATTGTATTTACTATATTTGGAGAGGTTCTTCTAAGATGAGCAATTATTTCAAAAATTCTTTTCGTGTAATAGGTTCCAAACCTTTGTAAAGTTAGGCTGTTGGTTTCCCGATCTCCATTTGAAATTTGCAGTTTGTAGAGGCTTGGTGCATCTCGAGTAGAAGAAATCACCTCCATATACATAGTGTGATCATGTCAAAAGATGATCGTGATAGTGGCAGAGGCTAGGTCATATATTGTTGGGTTACAGTGGACGTAAGCCTATCATCAAACCATAATAAATTGCATTTAATTGATAAATTCTCTTGGTGATTTTTGCTAGCTTGGTTCTTGCATATTTGTGTTTATTTGGTTCATTGCTTCATTTGGTTCATTTAGTGCCTTTAGTTTATTGTTCCTTAATTTACTCTTATTGTTTTTGTTTGCCTGATTAGCTCTAATTTTTTAATATTTTGAAAAGTTTTTAAAAACCCAATTCAATCCCCTTCTGGATAGTCATTTTTGGGCTAACACTCTGATCCTAGAGCCGACTCAATTACTTTTTCTGATCTGAGCCTATCGTCCTATCTTAGTCCTAATAGTGGATCTTTGACACAAGTCAACAGTATTTTTGTTCTTGTTTAAAAAATATGTATCAAAATTATCATTACTAAACCTATTTTAATTTTGTGTTTTTATAATGAAAAAATAAATAAGAGTTCTCAAATATGTTTTTTTGTTTAAAAATGGATAATAAACACAAAAGAAAATATTTTTTCTGTTTAAAAAGACAAAAATCATGGCAAACAGATCCATAGGCCGAGGAGGTTACTCAATAAACTTCAAGTAAAGGTATTTACTATGTATTTTCTATTATTTTGAAACCTTTTTTTTTTTTAAATAAGCCACCCTTTCTTTACATCCATCTTCATATTCTCTAATTACCTACTGCTTAAAAAAGTATTTTCTAAGGTCCCAGGACTATACCTAGTTTCAATGTGGCTTTTTCGATTTTATGCAACATGTTAACTTGGCCTTTTTAATTATTACGTCATTGGTCACTCCGACCGCCTCTGTCAAAAAATAAACGAAAACATGTCACGAGGCGATCACGAGGGGGCAAAATTCCTGCAAGGGCCACAACAGCAAGGCAAGGAAAGACGCCAGATGGCAGTGAATACTTGTGGGGGATCATGCGGAGGAAATATATGCGACGGACGGGGGGTTTTGAAAATTAATTTTAAGAAAAAATGTTTTTGAGCAATTGTCTTTTTTTTCTTTGACAGTTTTTTGATGTTAAAAAATATATTTTTTAAGCATAAAAATTGTTTTTTTTTTCTTTTTACTCTGTTGAGGTTCATCTCCTTGTTATAATTATTTCTGTCTTTTTTTTAAAAAAAATTGAGACAGTTTACCTATCTTAAAAAACATATTTTTTTATTTAAAAAAAAGGGTTATTTTTTCAATTAAGAATATTTTTTTGCCCTTCTGTCAAATTCTTCCGTGGCGGTTCGCGACCCTTGAACCCATCCAATTCACCCATACATGAGCGTGTTTCGTTTTTTTTTTTTTTTTTTTTTTTTTTTTTAGTTTTTGGGATAAATTTATGACTGAAGACCAACGGTTTCACAACAAAAGAACGGAGGTTGTGGTCGTGTAAACCTAGAAGCTAGATGTCGCGTTGGGAATGATGTATAATTGGAAGTTACAGTTTCAGGAGATAAGTTATAAAAAATAAAATAAAAAAATTATATAATTATACATTTTAGTTTTATTTATTTTTTAACTTATCTTTCTATTTTTAGAAATTATAAAAATATCTTTCTAATTTTATTTTTTTTTTAATTTTATGCCTCTTAAACTTTTTTAGACAAAAAATATATAGAAATAATACAAATATACCATTAATTAGACCGAATTTATACTGAAAAATTTTTTCTTGAGAAAAATGTTTAAAAATATTTTAACATTTAAAAATGTTATGAAAATTTTTTTTAAAAAAATTTGATGCTTCATTTTATGATTTTTTAATTTATAAATTATTTTTTTATAACTGGTTAAAGGTTGTTATGTTGTTTTGCTCATTTTTTTTCAATGAGATAAAATTAAAATTAGTTTTTAAATTCAACGAATATTTGTAGTTTTTTAAAAAAGAGAGATTGTTTGTATTAGTCACCCTAACATCATGACACGCATCTCATTCTAAGAGGTCACATTGACAACACGGCACGTAAAATGCTCTATTTCAAAACAAAATAAATGAAAGTTGTAAAATAAAAAAAAAGAAACAATAAAAATGTATAAGAATGTAAGTGGGAAAAAGGCAAAATGTAAAAAGTAAAAATAAAATAAAAAGCCAACGAGGGAAATGGTGATTTCACCCAAAAAAAAAAAAACAAGGGAAATGGTGAAAAAAAAAAGGAGAGAAAAGAACAGAAAAGAAAACCATCGAAAGGGGAGGAGGCGTGCAAAATAATCCCACTTTATGGGGCAAAACGTTTTAAAAAAAATTAGAAGAAGGAAAATAATGGTTAGACATGATACATTTTTTTTAAAAAAAGTATTTATTGAAGTAATTAAGATAACAAAAGGAATCATAAAGTTCACGTTCTAAAAAAAATATTTAAGCCGGATATATTTAAAAGATATTATTATATGTTAGAGTTAAATTTAAATGAGAAAATCTTTATGGTATATTTCGATACAAAAAGAAGGACGTTATAAAGCCAAAACAAAATAAAAGAATGAAAAAAAAATAACTTGCATAAAGTTGTAAGGGAAAAAAAGTAGAAGAAAGAAAAACAAAAGAAATAAAGCACAAAGCAAAAAATGGAGGGAAAAAAGGGGAAAAAAAGATTAAGAAAAAAAAACAAAAAAAAGAAGGAACAAACCTTGCAAAAGAAACACGGGAAAAAAAGGAACGTCTTTGACGCTTTTACATAATTGATAATAGTATATAAACGAAAAAAAAAAGAGATTTATTAGAACACTTGAATCAATTTAGGCAACTATATTCATTTTCCACCTTAGATCACATCTATGCAAAATAAAAGTATGGTTGTTTATTCATTGATAATTGATTGTCTTACAAGAAACTTCAACAACAAAGTTGAGAACTGAACAAATCCTTAGAAATTCATATCAAGTATCAGTTTATGAAGAGAGAGAGAGAGAGAACGCTAACCTGATATTCATGATTGAAGAACTAGCAAGCCAACCTATACCCCAATTCCAAAGCTGCATCATTTTAAGTAAATCAAAACCTACAATACCAAAATCTTCTGCAATATATGATTTTCACATACTATTACAAATCCAATTGTGGGACTCTCTAGCAAATTGCTTAGAAAACAAGATTGAGCCATTGGAAGGCTCAGCCCTTGTTGACAGATCTACGAAAGTGAGCACAGCTTTGCCATTAACACGCTTCGAAAAAGTGCCAAATTCAGGCTCAGAGCTGACCAAAAGTTTTGGAAGGATTCTCATGGAGGCATACTTTTAAAATCAGAGCATTCTCTCACAATTGTAGTGTAAAACACCAGTACTTGTGGCATTATTGGAAACCTCAATCCTATTCGCAGACACGTAAAATGAGTAAGCTTAAGTTTTCCATAATGTTTCGATGATGGAGCTTTGCTAGGAGATTCTGTTACATACATATATATACACACACAAACAAAAACTTCTCTGCCAACTATGGAAGGCCAACTGATACTTGATAATCTAGGCAACTTTATTTGACCAAGTTAAAAAAGTTTGAGAAGATAACATGACTCAGTCTCTACCAACCAAAACAATATTGGATACATGTCATAGTGGTATGTCATGGTGACATTTACATATCAAGTTAAAGAGAGGGTGTTTTTCTTTTGTACTTAGTTGAGTTATGTCGTTGCAAATCCTTGACCCCTTTTAATTTGCTTAGATTTTCTTTTTCTTTTTCCATTCGTAAAAAAGAAAGAGAGAAAAAAATATGAAGAGCTTTACAACTTTAGAACCTTTAGAATCTTGGATTTTTTTCTTATTGGATTTAATTTCTTTTAAGAATAATTTTTCGATTTCATTGGTATTTTATGTAACACTTTTATCCGCTTCACAAATATCATAGTGGTTATAAATTATATTCAAACCTAATCATTTTCCTAACCTGCATTATTTGATAAGCGCTTGCAGCCGCCTCCAACACCCCAAAAAAAAAAGGCTGGATATTGTAGACCTAACTTGACAAGATTTCAAAAGGATATTGGTGACCCATATGTGCATATTGTGATATTTGTGGGGGCAGAAGACTTAACATCCACAAACTGTTAGTGGAGCACTATATATCAAGAATTGGTGCCAATTCATGTGTTTATAAATAATGTTTGGCATTCATGGATTGCACCTGGATTAACTTTTCACTAATGAGACCTTTTTTTTAGAAGATAAGCCTGGCTCTATGGACTTCCAAAGGAACATTTTTAAGATGCCCAATGGACATCCAATAGAATTTTGAGAAATAAGGTCTAGGCATCTTCTCTACAAAAGAGGGATTTTGTCAAAACCTAAAACCATCCATGTGTCTGACCTGGGGTTTTCTTTGGCATGCTTCTCTCTCAAGGCCGACCTAATCTAGTGCCACTGTTTGGCTGGCCATTAGAGTCCCATCCTAGAAAACGAGACCAGTCCTACACGACAATGAAGCTGAAGGTGGGTTTGGCCATGCAAGGAGGTGGATCTCATGTGAGAGGAAAAAGAGGACTCATCAGGGATCTGGTCATCAGTATGGGTCTCTCTATCAATCTAGGGTCTCAGCTTCCATGGGGCCTCTCCACAATTATTAGGATGGTGTTAGGGTGGAGAAGATTCGAGGATGGGTCTTGGCTCCAGGGATGATGGCGTGCCTATTGCTGCAAGCAAAGAGTGTGTGGGCAGTGGGGTGTCGTGATGGTTAAGGGCTTTTACTCCCTTTGGTTCGGTGATCTTCTGGGCGGGCTATGCAGTGATGGCAGTGATGGGTGGCGGCAACGTGTCCTTTTTGGACTCTCTGTAAGTGGTGGTCGTGTCGCTTTCAGTAGTTCCCTCTATGTTGGGACTTTATTTCCTTTTAGAATTAGCTGTTCAGGTAAAATAAAGGCATTGTTTCTACCGTTTATGTTTTTGTTGTTTTAGTCTTTTGTTGTAATAATTGAGGTGGTATTCCACCTTTCGAGTTTAGTTTTGGTTTTTTGTTTCTACTAGACATTTGTTTATATGGAATGATCGGTGACCTCGGTGCTACATGTTACGTATTTTCAATCGATTAGAATACTTCAACGATTATAGAGATATTGTAAAAAAACGAGTCATATACGTGCTTTATTATTGGTATGTCTAAAATTTTTCCCATTATCGAGTATTAGTGTATGTCTTACTTGTTAGACATGTATGCCCTAAGGAGTAAAAATGTATTATGTTTTTAGAGACATTTTTATCAATAAAGAATTTATTAATTATTAATATACCAAATCTTGTCCTCTTTACATTCATATTTGTTGAATAAATGTTAAGCAAACAATAGTCTGAGACTGTCAGTCCAAACTTTTAAGAATTGGGTATACGATGGACAGATTATGCGGAAGACACGATTCTTAAGGTGACAGTCTAAATCATAACATCAGCAATCGAGGAACTAAAGTTGGGCGCTTTATTCATGTAAAGATTGTTATGTTGTCTATATCTCTATTGGCAGATGGTTTGTCTTGACCATCAGAGATGGACTTCGTGAATAAAAACATTGGCACATTGTCATAGGTGATGATGTGTTGGATCGAGAAATAAAGTAAATTGATTTGGATTAATAATTCTGTCTCGGCAAATTGATTCACTTCAGACAATCATTTGTATTGTATCTTAATCCTGAGATGAATGATGGGCCCATAGTCTTGACTTGTGTCTTTTGATGTACCAAAGGGTGACACCCACATCTTAATAGTGGCATGCATGCCAGTACGTTGGAGGCATGACTCTTGATGGCGTAGACTTGTTATTCATAGATATGGAATCCATAGCTCCTCTTTAGGAGTAGTGATATCCTCTTATATGCGTTATCTTGTAATTAGAAAACTAGAGCGCTCAACTATTTGGATACATAGGTGTAACCGAATGGTATACTGTCTTTGAATGGTAAGTTTTTCGATGGTGAGATAATGGAACGTAAGATAAAATAATCAGGAAGGTAAGACATAACTTGTCCTTAAGCTAGTTATGGAACATCGTATGAGGATATGATACACTATGATATGTCATAGAAACTTAGCTATACAGGATTTGTAATTCTATGTAGTTCGAGAGTGCAGCTCCAAGCTTTTGGTGGAGTAGCATTGGAGTTGATAATTATGAATTGTATATCTAGGATATTGGGTTTCGTAATTATCGGGAGCTTGAACTATATAGTTCCATTTGGTCCCCTTTGCTAGCTCACAACATCCTGTAACGGTACAATGTACTTTTTCAATAATTGGTGATTATCTCGGATTTATTAGATTGGTTAAAATTTGAAAGAATCAAATAATTCATGTCTGTTTATCGGTTGAATTAATTTTGTGATAAAATTGATTCAAGATAAACTTGTTAATTATTGGGATTGGATAATTCTTGTTTGTTTATTGGTTGATTTAATTTTGGATAAATTAGATCAAGATAAACTTGTAGAATTATTATGAATTCATTTATTTTCCTAGAGATTATATAGATAAAGTTGTTTTAATTAGATAACTTCTCTATTGGGTTATTTGAATTAAAACTGAGACTTTATCCTATAGAATCTCGGGTGAAAAGTAAAAGATTTGTTGAGATTTTTATTCGAAAGTTTGGCCTACCGATCCTTGAGTTCGGCCTATCGATGAGCAAGTTCAGCTTGCCGGTGAGCAAAGGATAAGATCATGCGTTTTCACGTGGATTTTATCAGATATTGATCAGAATTTGATTTTGATCCAAATTTTTGAGACCTAATCTGATAAGGACTAACCCTAGACCTAAACTCTATAAATAGGGAATAAGTCTTAAGAGTTATTCAGATCAGTTGAGAGATTAAGAGTGATACTCTATTGCTGAGCATCTGAAAACTCCCTAAGAGCTCTTATTCACAAATCATGAACACTAGCTTTGGGTTCTCTTGATTGGTTGGAAGGAGAGTTACCTGGTGGAAGAGTTGTACGTGTGAACCCACACTCACTCTGATCGTGGATAGAGAATAGCAAAGAAGACCAGTTGGTTGAGCCTCTTCTGGAACGTTACTTCTCTTCACAGATTGCGAGAGTTCTTCAGCATTCAAAGGTTAGTGAGATCTAGTTAATTTATGCATAGCATGTCAAACTTGTGTTTTGAAAAATACTCTGATGTAAAATTTTTTAAAATTCTGCTATGTAATATTTTTCCAACAATTGGTATTAGAGCCATGGTTTTTACATAAATTTACAAGTTTGTGATCATACTATATATATAAATTTTGTGATTTTAATCTCTCCAATGCTTGATTTTAATTTTATAAAGAGGTGGCACTCTAAGTTTCTTTATAATTACATGTTGTCATAGATTATATGATGAATATTTATTAATTAATTATGGTTGATTAAATTGCTATTTAATTATTAATTAATTAATTAATTTCTGCCGGTTATGGTTCCTTAGAGGTTAGAATGTGTATCTAGGTTTTTCATATAATTAGATGGCGGACTATCATCTCCGTTTAGGAATTGTTATTTAATTTTAAATTTGTAAGAATTTTGTAATTAAATAATTATTCAAAGAAGAATGATCTAGAAGATTGATGATGGCGCTTCAAGGTATTTCCTGAGTCTCTAATTTTATGTTTTTGAATTGTTGAAAATAAAATTGATGAATTGCATTAAAAATTGTATTTTCTGGAATGAGAGATTTTTGCTTGATCGGCATGTCGAACCCTCTAGTTCGGTAGGCCGATGGTCACAGATCGACAGGTCGGACGTGAGGTTCGGCAGGCCGTCAACAGAGTAGAAATCATAGGCTCCGGCAGCAGGCCAAACTTTTAGTTCGGTAGGCCGATCTTTCATGAGTCGGCAGGCTGATCTTCTTGATCGGCAGGCTGATGGATCATGACCGGCAAGCCGATCACCCAGATCGGCCTGCCAACCAACAACTGGAAATTTTTCCAGAAAAGGTGCAGTTTTAATTTTTTTTTTGGGACAATTTTTAGAAACATTAAATTTGGATATGGCCGAAAATATGAAGTATTCGATTCATACAGGATTGAAGACTTGAAGATGGGTATTACATGAAAAAAGATACATCTTGAGGATTCAAGGATGAAGAATCGATAACTTGTTTTGATTATTCTCTTGTAATCTTTGTTTTCTATTCTCTAGGGTAGAATCATAATATTATGGTTATTATTTTTGCTTGTAACTTTGCTTGTCTGCATTATAACATGATTTGGCATGTATATTGATAACATGTCATACAGAATAGGGAGTGCTGCTTATATTAAAATTGTTCATGCATGTTCTTTAAAATAAAACCTTGATCTCAAAAGATTGAGTGGGAGAAGGTTTTTGAGGAGAGAACCTAAGGCCTCCATCATTGGCCCATAGGTAGAACATGATGGTCCCGACCCCTAGGAATGGATTTTTATCATATATCAGATTGGATCTCTGAAAGGATAAGGTATTTTAGCATGATTTATGGTTGCACACCCCTACGTGGTGATTGTAAATCATGGATAAAATATTGAAATGAAGGTTATACACTCATGTTAATTTTATTATTAACCTCCCCTAGGAGCTCTATTAATAAAATTAATGGCCAAAGAAACGATTATTAATATATGCTGGATCATACGGGTCCTAGATGGCCTATATTAATCAGGAGGGGATCCGTGTTCTTGATTGAATTTGGCATGACTCCCCTAGGAGCTTGTTGAATTCTGAGTTAGGAATTATCATTGTAAGGTTGTGATATTTTTCAAGGTTTTGACACATAAACACATTTATATGTTTTTACATAATTGTGTTATCTTACTAAATTATTATGATATGTTTGGTATATGATTCTTTATTGTAGATTAAAAATGTCTAAAAATGCTTTATTTTCAATATTTGATAAAAACCTATTAACTGAAGAGAATTATAATGATTGGAAACGGAACCTGGATATCGTTCTCTCATTTGAGAAACTAAAATATGTACTGACAACCCCTTGTCCTCTCGAGCCTACGGAAGACTCAACTAATGAGCAATTCTAAGTGTATGATCGTTGGAAAGATACTAATGATTAGGCCCACTACAATGTTATGGCTAGCATGAATAACGTATTGTAGGCTCAACATCAGGATTATGAGACTACAAAGCATATCTTGGATAAACTTGAGGATATGTTTGGAGGCCAGGCTATGACAAAGCAGCAAGGGGTGCTTCAGAAATTTCTTAATTGTAAGTAGAGATCGGGGACGTCTGTAAAGGAGCACATGATGTTGGTCATGGGTTACCTTGCTGAGACACAAACCAATGGAGCCGACATCGATGCTAAAACTTAGATGACTATGGTCTTTGAGACTCTGTCAAAGGCATTTATTCCATTTAGAGCTACTTTTAATTTAAGCAATAGACGGGATATGACCTTGACAGAATTAATGAAAAAGTTACAGGAGTTCGAACTACTGATTAGGGAGTCTCCTGTGGGTGGAGAGGCCAACATGGTAGCTGCTTCTAATTCCAATCCTAACTTTGGGAATGGAAAGAAGCAACGGGCCAAGAATGGGAAGTCTTCTATTCCTACTAGCACCGAGAGCAAGAAGAAGAAGAAGAAGAACCCAAAGAAGCTTAAGTGCTTCTTTTGTGGGAAGGTCGGGCACATAAAGAAGCATTCCAAGGACTTCCTTTCCAAAGGAGGTAGGTGTGATCTTCTGTATTTATAAACTTATTTGGTTGAGGAATCCAGTGACATTTGGTTCATAGATTTTAGTGAACCTAATAATGTTTGTGTTTCTCTATAGGGGTTCAAAGAAATGAGAAGTCTGCTGCATGAAGACTTCACGGTTCAGATAGGCGATGGATCCTTGGTCTTAGCAAAGGCAGTGGGAGACGTCCATCTTTATTTTGATAATTATAGGAATTTATTTTTACAAGATTGTTTTCATGTTCTTAAATTTAAAAGGAATTTAATTTCTGTAGCTTGTTTATTTAAAGACTCATATTTAGTTTCTTTTAATGATAAAGTGGTGATTCGTAAAAACAAATCTTTTATCTGTTTTGGATGGATGCAAAATAATCTATATTTTATCAAACCTAAGATGGACTTATTGTTTAATGTTGAGATGAATGATAATAACTCTAAAAGACTTAAAGCTTCTCACTCTAACAAGACTTATCTTTGGCATTTGTGCCTTGGTCATATTAACATAAATAGGATTCAAAGGTTGGCAAGGGATGTACCTTTAAGTAACTTAAAGGTGGAATCTATACCTCAATGTGAATCTTGTTTGGAGGGTAAAATGACCAAAAGACCATTCAGGTCTAAGTAGGGTCGAAGGGGTTCTAGAACTTGTGCATAGTGATGTTTGCGGACCGATGAACATCCAGGCACGAGGAGGGTATGAGTACTTTGTCACTTTTATTGACAATTGCTCAAGATATGGGTATGTGTACCTGATGCACCACAAAAGCGAAACTTTTGACAAGTTCAGGGAATTTTGGGCTGAAGTGGAAAAGCAATTGGATAGACCCATAAAGGCATTTCAATCTGATCGAGGTGGTGAATACCTTTCTGATGAGTTCTTGGGACACTTATTAGAGAATGAGATTTTATCCCATTTGATTGTGCCAGGCACTCTGCAGCAGAATAGTGTAACGGAGAGAAGGAATAGGACTTTATTGGACATGATAAGGTCCATGATGAGTTATTCATTATTGCCTTTATCCTTTTAGGGATATGCACTACAAACCACATGTTATCTTTTGAACAATGTGCCTTCAAAACCAATCCCTAAAACTCCTCACGAGTTGTGGACGGGTAGGAAGAAATCCTTAAACCATATTTGCATATGGGAATGTCAGACTCATGTCCTGTTTAAGGATCTGAATAAGTTGGAAGCACGTTCAGAAGTTTACGCGTTTGTAGGATCTCCAAAAGGGACTAAAGGGGGTTATTTCTATAACCAAAGGACAATAAAGTTGTGGTTTCAACTAATGCAACTTTCCTTGAGGAAAGTTACATGGACGACTTTAAACCTCAAAGCAAAGTGGTGCTTGAGGAGTTAAGGAGTGATTCGATCAATCTGGAGGTTCTGAATGAAACCGTTCCGATCAGTGTAGAAAAACCAAACAAACCTGAACAACAACCTGAGGGGCTTCGGCGTAGTGGGAGGATCAGGCGTAAACCTAAGAGGTATATGTGTAATGGGGATCTTCTTGGCTGAACTAGATGAACATCACAGGGCTCCTTATACTTAAGCAGAGGCTATGGAGGATGTTGATTCAAATCTCTGGACAGAGGCCATGAACATAGAGATGAAGTCTATGGAGACTAAGCAGGTTTGGAAGATTGTGGATCTTCCTAAAGGGGTAAAACCCATAGGGTGTAAGTGGATCTACAAGAGGAAAAGAGGAGTGGATGGAAAGGTTAAAACCTTTAAAGCTAGACTGGTAGCTAAGGGTTATAAGCAAAACGAAGAAATCGACTATGAGGAAACCTTTTCGCTTGTAGCCATGCTTAAGTCCATATGGATTCTCTTATCCATAGCTGCCGCTCTCGACTACGAGATTTGGTACATGGATGTCAAGATAGCTTTCCTGAATGGCTATCTTGATGAGTCCATTTATATGGAACAAGCCTGACGGGTTCAAAGTCAAGGGGTAAGGTTTGTAAGCTGCTAAAGTCAATTTATGGACTTAAGCAGGCTTCCCGTTCTTGGAACATTAGATTTGATCAGGTGATCAAGACTTATGGTTCTCACAAAATGTGGATGAGCCATGAGTTTACAAACACATAAAGGATGGGAAGGTGGTTTTTCTACTGCTCTATATAGATGACATTCTGCTAATTGGCAATGACGTTGGGGCATTTTCATTGATCAAATTATGGTTGACCAAGCAATTTGACATAAAGGACTTGGGAGAGGCTAATTTTGTTCTCGGTATCTAGATCTTTCAGGATAGGAAGAACAAAATGATAGCTTTGTCCTAGGCCAGCTACATCGATAAAATTCTCAGGAGGTTTGCAATGCAGGATTCCAAGAAAGGTGGGCAACCATCCAAGTCTGGAATTACTCTTTCTAAGAAAGACTTTCCAAAGTCTTATGAAGAAAGAGAATACATGAAGAAGGTGCCTTGTGCTTCAGCAGTGGGTAGTCTCATGTATGTCATGCTTTGCACATGACTAGATATTAATTATGCGGTTAGGATTGTAAGTCGATTTCAGGCGGATCTACGACCGAACAATTGGGTTGCGGTAAAGCATATTTTTCAAATGCTTGAGAAGGAATCAAGGGTATATGCTTGTATATTCGGGTGAGGACTTGACTCCTCTAGGATATATTGACTCAGATTTTCAATCCTGATTGGATTCTAGGAAATCGACTTCAAGTTTTGTGTTTACTCTAGGAGGCGGTGCCATCAGTTGGAGAAGTGTGAAGCAAGATTGCACTTCAGATTCAATGATGAGGCCGAGCATGTGGTAGCTAGTGATGCTTCAAAAGAAGCAGTGTGGCTCCGCAAGTTCCTTGGGGATCTTGAGGTAGCTCCTAGTAAGGATAAGGCGGTATCACTGTACTGTGATAATAGTGCGGCGGTAGCTAATGCTAAGGAACCAAGATTTCACAAGAAGAGTAAGCATATTGATCGGAAGTATCATGTGACAAAGGACTTCGTTGATGGCGGACATGTCACGGTGTGCAAGATCACGTCAGAGGACAATTTAGTTTATCCATTTACGAAGACACTTATTGGGAGAGTCTTCGAGAGACATGTGGAAGCTATGGGGATGCAAGATTTGTCATATTTACTCACTTAGTTCAAGTGGGAGATTGTTAGACATGTATGCCCTAAGGAGTAAAAATGTAATATGTTTTTCGAGACATTTTTATCAAGAAAGAATTTTTTTATATTAATATACCAAATCTTGTCCTCTTTACGTTCATATTTGTTGAATGTATATTAAGCAAACAATAGTCTGAGACTGTCAACCTAAACCTTTAAGAATTGGGCATATGATGGACAGATTATGCGGAAGACATGATTCTTAAGGTGACAGTCTAAATCATAAGATCCGTTACCGAGGGAATAAAGTTGGGCGCTTTATTCATGTAAAGATTGTTATGTTGTCTATATCCCTATTGGGAGATGGTTTGTCTTGACCATCGGAGGTGGACTCTGTGAATAGAAACATTGGCACATTGTCATAGGTGACGATGTGTTGGATCGGGACATAAAGTAAATTGATTTGGATTAATAACTCCGTCTCAGCAAATTGATTCACTTTAGACAATCATTTGTATTGTATCTTAATCCTGAGATGAATGATGAGCCCATTGTCTTGAGTTGCATCTTTTGATATACCAAAGGGTGACACCCACATCTTAATAGTGGTATGCATGCCGGTACGTTGAAGGCATGACTCTTGATAGCATAGACTTGTTATTCGTAGATATGGAATCTATAGCTCCTTTTTAGGAGTAGTGATATCCTCTTATATGCGTTATCCTGTAATTGGAAAACTAGAGTGCTCAACCATTTGGATACATAGGTGTAACCGAATGGTATACTGTATTTGGATGGTAAGTTTTCCAATGGCGAGATAATAGAACGTAAGATAAAAATAATCAGGAAGGTAAGATAGAACTTGTCCTTAAGCCGGTAATGGATAATCGTATGGGGATATGATACACTATGATATATCATGGAGACTTAGCTATACAGGATTCATAATTCTATGTAGTTCGAGAGTGCAGCTCCAAGCTTTTTGTGGAGTAACATTGGAGTTGATAATTATGAATTGTATATTTAGGATATTAGGTTTTGTAATTATCGAGAGCTTGAACTATATAGGTCCATTTGGTCCCTTTTGCTAGCTCACAACATCCTGTAACGATACGGTGTGCTTTTTCAATAATTGGTGACTTATGTCAAATTCATCAGATTGGTTAAAAATTGGAAGAATCAGATAATTTATGTCTGTTTATCGGTTGAATTAATTTTGTGATAAAGTTGATTTAAGATAAACTTGTTGAATTATTGGGATCAGATAATTCTTGTCTGTTTATCGGTTGATTTAATTTTGGATAAAGTAGATCAAGATAAACTTGTAGAATTATTAGGAATTCATTTATTTTTGTAGAGATTATCTAGATAAAGTAGATAATTTCTCTATTGGGTTATTTAAATTAAAACTGAGACTTTATCTTATAGAATCTCGGGTGAAAAATAAAAGATTCGCTGAGATTTTTATTCGGAAGTTCGGCATGCCGATCCTTGAGTTCGGCCTGTCGATGAGCAAGTTTGGCCTGCTGATTAGGCAGTTCGGCCTGCCGGTGAGCGAAGGATAAGATCACACGTTTTCACGTGGATTTTATCAGATATTAATCAGAATTTGATTCTTATCCGAATTTTTGAGACCAAATCTGATAATGACTGACCCTAGACCTAACCTCTATAAATAGGGAATAAGTCTTATGAGTTATTCAGATCAGTTGAGAGATTAAGAGTGATACTTTATTGCTGAGCATCTGAAAACTCCCTGAGAGCTCTTGTTCACAAATCACAAACACTAGCTTTGGGTTCTCTCGATTGGTTGGAAGGAGAGTCACCTGGTGGAAGAGTTGTACATGTGAGCCCACACTCACTCCGATCGTGGATAGAGAATAGCAAAGAAGACTAGTTGGTTAAGGCTCTTCTGAAACGTTACTTCTCTTCACAGATTACGGGAGTTCTTCAGCATTCAAAGGTTTGTGAGATCTGGTTAATTTATGCATATAGCATGTCAAACTTGTATTTTGGAAAATACTTTGATGTAAAATTTTTTAAAATTCAGTTGCATACTATTTTTCCAACATTACTCTCCAAACTTCATGAGATTTTACTTATAGAACTAATTAAAGTTGAGATTATTGTTTTGTGTACTACGAGGTCATTCGTATTGGTGTATTTTACTTGATGAAATGCAATTCCCCTTAAAAAAAATCCAATTTCGTTTGAGGAATTATAATGGAAAAAGATAATACTCATTGAGAAAGAGACCATATATATAGGACAATCAAATATGAGATTGCATGCCATGATTACACGAAAATATTGCAAAGTTAATGAGCACCGAAAATGCAAATTTAAACTCAAAAGCTTTATTCCTAAGCTTTTTAATAAAGAAAAAAAACAAAAAAAAAGTATTTCTGAGCCATTTTTGGACATTGATTGTAAATTAAGATAATACGTCTAAGAAGTGGTAAATTACCTTTTGGGTGTTGACAGGAGGATTGCGTATCCTTGTCGTGTGGACATTACTCTTCATTGAAAACAATGCAATTAATCTATATTATCTGATGATTATAGTAATTAAACGCTACTAGATGGAACTCACTCAAATTTATTTTATCAACTCATGTAGGGTGAGGAAAACTCGCCAGTTTTGTTCGGCATTTTCTTTTGTTGTTTTGCCCCAAAATAGACCATGGGCTCGCTTTATCATTTATAGTTTTTTTTTTTTTCCTCTTCAATTCTGAAGGGTAATGTTCAGGCTAGAAAGTCCTATTCAAGAATGACCATCTAAGAATAATTAAAGACTAGTCAAGCCTAGCTACTAATTAGTATAATAGTAGTCTTGTTTCTTGTTCCCAAAAGAGAAAGCCTTGTTTCTCAATTTTATAACCCTTCTTAGGAAATGGGACTAGGTAGCATTTTAATGGTCTTCTTAAAATAAATGACCGTACTTTTTTAAAATTAGAGAAATGATCTCTCTCCATTAATTATAAAGTCAAAATAACAAAAATAACATTCATTAATTATTAATCAACTATAATACATCAATCATAAGCCTAAGTACATTAATGATAAACGCGAGTACATCAGTGACAAACTCAACATATATTAAATTAGAGAACACAAAAATCAGTTGAAGATATCAATAATGTTACACAAAAATAGAACGTGTTTGCTTCGCTAGAGATTTGAGTTTCAGAATAAGAGAGATTATTGCAAGGGTGCTTTAATCATTTTACTCTCATGAGTTCATTAAGAGAGAAGTGCATAGGTCATTACCCTAATTTTGAAAAAGTTGGGATATTTTCTTAAAGAAGGGGAAAAAAGATTCATTTTTACCTAAAGCCCTGACTTGTTTTAGTTGCTATGCTAGTTTTTTTTTCTTCGGTTAATCTTTTATATAGCACTTTAAAAAGAAGTGTTTAAAAAAAAATAAAAAGAAGTATTTCATAAGAGACAAAATACCAAGAAAAAAAAAAACCCCTCTTATGTTTAGTTAATATTCTATTTTATTCCCAAAATGCCTAAAATGTTTGTCATATATGTTTTCAAACGAACCCAATCACCTCATATTTGACTAGTTAAAGTTTCAAAATACCACAGCTATACCTAATAATTCATAATGAAAATACCTAAAACACTACTCGAATTTAGTTCAAGTACTTCTTTTGCCTCCTTGTTATATGAATGCCTAAAGCATGTTTAGTGTACCGTATTATATTGTATTATATTATATTGTATCGTATTAATATTATTTAGTTTTGCACCATATTAGCATGTTATAATTACATTGTATAATGTTTCGTATTGTGAAGATAGATTCCCTCAAAGCATATGATAGTTTGTAAAGGACATATTTATAAATAAAGAAAGTAATTTTTTTATTACGTGTGTGTGCTTGTGTTTTGAATACTTTATAAACATTATTAAAATTCCACAATTATTCATGTGACCTTAAATATTATATATAAGTGTTATATACAAGAGGAAAATATTTAGGAATGATAATTGAAACGGTCAGTAATATATAAGTAATTATTTAATTAAAGTATAAAATCTTTAATTGAGCATTACGAGTACATGTCATTTCTATTAAGAATAAAACGGTCTTATCTTAACCATCAATGTAGTGAGTCATTAAATGAGTGCATTGTATATAATAAGATTATGTAGGACCAAGAAGAGATGTGATATAAACAGCTAACAATTTTTGTTAAATAGAGTAACTTCTAATCACGTCGACCGATGGTCATATATAAGATTATCTTAATCTTGAGTTATTAGTAGACTCCTATTTATAGAATTATGGTTTTTTATTTACTTGTACGGATTTAAAAATCTAATTCTATCCCTTGTATTTTAGAGAAATAATGTAGTAAGTAGCCAAGACTGTTAATATGACAAGATGGAATCCATTTCTTCTATAATGAGAAGTGGATAAATAATTCTCTTGAGTGTTGATTTAGGTCTTGAATAATACGAGCGTTCAATTCGTGTTTTAGTTCATGAATTTATTATTTATTAAAGAATCAATGGCACTCAAGGATAAAGAAGAAATTAGAGAAGCTAACGGATTTTACCTAACTCTAATTATGAATTATTTATAGAGGACCAATTTATATATAAATACTATATCAAATTGACGACTTTAAGAAATGATTAATTATATTTATAATTTCAAGAGTGCAATTCTAATATTGAAAGTCCATGTGTGGGGGCACCTACTGCAGATATGGAAAGTGAGAAAATCTCTTTGGTCTTAATTAAATATTTGATATTTAAATTAAAATATAGGAAGCTTGTAGAATTAGTTGGCTCTCTTATTCTCTATAAATAAAGACCTCTTCTATTTATTCTACAATACAATTTAGTCTTAGTTAGACCGCAGAATCTCTACTAGACTACTTAGTATAGGCATGTAGAGAGAAAAGAAGAGTTCTTCATTTTTAGTCTCGCTTTGCTCATATATTGATATTAACAAGCGACTAAAATAAGAAGAGTGATCCTTAGAAACCTTAATTCCTTCTATGCCCACCTGTTTGTCCATTCAGTGCCGATGACTTAGGCGAAAAAGATGATGGTTTTTCTTTTTTGAGAACATCCGTAGCCACTAGAAAAATTATAATTTCTCATCTTCATTTGGGTAAAAATAAGTTTTATATGTTCATTTAGCGTTAAATTAATATAATTTATAGAATTTTACAAAAATTTTGAGAAAATTTTTGTTATATACATTTCATATCATAACCACGTTTCTGTTATTTTTAAGAAAAACATTTTCCAAAACCAACAGGTATAATACTGTATTGAAGAAATCTTCTAAAGTTATGATCTTGAAAATCCCGATCCTACTTTTGATATTCGCAAACATTCACTGGACAAAGAAACAAAATTTTAGCAACCACTTTTTGTAAAGTTGTTATTAGATGGGAAAAAGCCAAAACAATCCACTGAATAGATCTCGAAAGTTAAGTTAGCTCAACTTTTTAAAGGACTGAAGCATGCATTCCTAGGAGCCGATGATTCTTTCCCTCTCATCATTTCATCCAAACTCGATGAATCACTAGAGCAATGGTTAATTAACATGTTATGTGATCACAAAACTACATTGAGTTGGATAATAACTAACATTAAGGGTATTAATCCCTTGATTTGCTCTCATCATATTCAATTAGAAGAAGGTGCTAACCCAAGAAGAGACTTCTAAAGAAGGCTGGGCCTAACAATAAAACAAGCTATAAAGAATGAAGTTTTAAAACTATTAAATGCATGAATCATTTTTCTCATTGCGAGCAGTAAATGGGTCTGTCCAACTCAATTTATACCTAAAGAGTCAGGTGTAATTATGATAAAGAATGAAAATGGCAATCTTGTTCTTACAATAGTTGTCACTAGATGGCGAATGTGTATTGATTATCAAAAGTTGAATACTGCCACTTCAAAAGACCATTTCCCACTCTCATTCATTGATCAAATCTTAAAAGGTGTAGCTGGTCATCATTTCTATTGCTTTCTTGATGGATATTTAGGATAGATAGAAATAGCATTAGAATATAAAAAAAAGACCACATTTACATGTCCTTTTGGTATTTATGCTTTTCGACATATGCTATTTGGACTTTGAAACATTCCAGCTATATTTCAAAGATGCATGATTAGCATTTTTAGTGACATGGTTGAGAAGATTATGGAAGTATTTATGGATGATTTGACTATTTTTGGTGATTTGTTTGACACTTGCCTACTTAACTTAGAACTGCTTTGAACAGATGTGAAGAAAAAGGCTTTGTGTCAAATTGGGAAATATCATTTTATGATTCCATCTATCATAGTTCTTAGACACATTGTTTCTGAAAGAGGAATTGAAGTTGATCCAGCTACGATTAAACTTATTTCAAACATGGCCACTTCTAAGACTGTTAGAAATGTTTGATCTTTTCTAGGACGTGCTGGATTCTATAGGAGGTTCATTTAGAATTTTTCAGCCATATCAAGACCATTATGTGATCTCTTGTTAAAAAATTCAATGTTCACCTATCATGTGAAGAATCTTTCCAAACACTAATCTCTAAGCTAACCAGTGCACCTATCATGCAATCCCCCTAATTGAAGTTTAACATTTGAAATCATGTATGATGAAAGCAAATATGATATAGGAGCCATTTTAGGTCAACGAAGGGAAGGAAAACTTTTTGTAGTGTATTACACAAGTAGAACTTTGAATTGCACTCATATGAATTATTCAACCATTGAAGAGGAGCTACTTGCTATAGTTTATTCTCTTAACATGTTCCACTTATACCCAACCGGTTCACCTATCACTGTTTTCATTGATCATTCAGCTCTAAAGTAACTCTTTCCCAAAAAGGATACTAAGGCCGAACTCATCAGCTAGATCCTTCTTCGACAAAAGTTTGATTTGACCATTAAAGACAAGAAATGAGCTAAGAATAAGGTAGCTAATCATTTATCTAGTTTGGAATTCAATGATTTTATCAATGGCACACCAATTCATGATGAATTTCCTAATGAACATTTTTTCTCTATCACCAAGTTGCCTTGGTACACACACATTGTCAATTATTTAGCAACTAGAGAAATTCCATCTTCTTAGAGTTTGTAAGACAAAAGAAAGTTTTTGGTTGAAGTGTGTAACTTTTATTGGGATGACCCTTACATTTTTAAATATTGTTGTGATCAAATAGGTAGACATTGCATTCCTAAAGATGGTGTTCAGTGTCTTAAAATTCTGTCAACTGATGCATGTGGTGGCCATTTTTTGCAAAGATTCTCCACTATGGTCTTTATTGGCCCACTTTATTCAAAGACACTTATCACTATTGTCGTTCTTGTGATGATTGTTAAAAGTTAGGTAGTATGCCCTGTTGCCATCTAATGCCTCTAAACCCAATTGTCGCAATAGAAATGTTCGATTGCTAGATAATAGACTTTATGGGCTTTTTCTGCCTTCATCTAGGCACCTTTACATCCTCCATTCTATGAAGTATGTTTCAAAATAGGTTGAAGCCATAGCATGTCATACCAACAATAATACAACTATTATAAAGTTCTTGAAAAAAAACATGTTATCTAGGTATGGTACGCCACATGCTATGATCAGTAATCAAGGCACACAATTTTGTAACCATTCTTTTGAAGCTCTAAAACGAAAGTACGGTGCGTTCATAAAATTTCGACCACCTATCATCCACAGACAAATGGACAAACTGAATTAGTAAATAGGGAGATCAAACAAATCTTAGAAAAAAATGGTGAATCTAGTTCAAAAAGATTGGTCTTTATGTCGTTAGGACACACTATAGGCATATCGTATAGCTTACAAAGCTCTCTTAGGATGGCTCCTTCTAGGCTCATCTTTGGAAAAGCCTGTCATTTACTTGTAGAACTTGAAAATAAAGCTTATTGGGCTATTAAAGCTTTCAAATTTGATCTTAGTGCTATAGGTATTGAATGAAAACTCCAACTCTCTGAACTTGAAGAATTAATGAATGATGCTTATGACAATTCATGGATTTGCAAAGCAAAAATGAAAGTATTTCATGACAAGTAGATCTTGAGGAAGAACTTTGAGCCAAATCAACGGGCTCATCTTTATGAATCTCGTCTCCACCTTCATCCTATTAAGTAGAAATCACGATGAACTGGTTCATATATTATGAAGCAGATCTTTCCAAATGGTATTGTTGAAATTGAAGATCCATCCGATAGAAGGATACTCAAAGTAAATGGTCAAAGACTAAAAAATTACATAGAATAGATAACCGAGCCTAAAGAGGTCACTCTTGTGGTTGCGGTTTACCAACCATGAGTAGTTTCTTTCATTCTCTTTCATAAATATTTATTTTTATTCTTTGTTTTCTACTTAATCTTATGTTTATTAAATTTTCATTAAAAAAAAGAAACTCAAAAGTTGGAAATAAATTTCAAAGTCAATTCTTGCTAAACAGCTAAGTAAAGGAGGATATAATCAATTGCAATTAGTAAATACTTTGTATTCGTGGCCACTTGAGATGCATTCTAAAGAATTTGTGTAAAAACATGATTTTTGACTTTCGGAACAAAAATCAAGTTTGGAATCTAACATTAAAAACCAAGTTTGTTATATATTGTTGTGTGTTTATTTTAGTTTGGTTTGTTAAGCTAGTTACTGATCATCTCTACAGCTATGCTGATTCAAGTAATATCTTTGCTACTCTCACTATCTTTTTATACATTGGGGACAATGTATAATTTAGGTTGGGGGAGAGAGTTATGCATCACTATTGTGCAAAATTGTCCTAAATTTTTTTGGTTTTTGTCAAAGTTTTTTTTTTTTTTTTAATTTTTGATCTAGATTTTGTGTGTTTTGTCTAATTTTTTGTTTCTTTAGTCATAAAATTAAAAAGAAAAACTAAAAAAAAAAGTTTTGTAAATATTAGATTCTTAGTAATTAATGTGTTATTATTTTGTTTTGATTTTTGAATTTCATATCAATGTAATATCATTTATTTATTGTTTAAATTATATAACTTTATGAACTCTCAAAATTTGGTTTTGTTTAATATTTTAGTGTTTATTTTTCAAGGTGTTTGTAAGCCATTCTTTTCACACAAGCACTGTAATTGTGGTGGTAAGCCAAAGCTATGAATGTTTGAGTTTTGTTATTTTGTGAAGATCAACAATTAAGGGCAACAACATTTTTAAAATTAAATTAATTAACTAATCTATCAAATAAAAAAAGAAAGTGCAAATAAATAAAGTGAATGAATAAAAGTTAGATAAGTTTGGTTTCGTAGCCTCTTTAACTCGAGTAAGTAAGTTCTAAGGGGTACTTCAACACCTAATACCTTAAGCCAATTGGACTGGAAGTTACTATCCCAAAGCTCGCTAAATGAGCTATGAAGAAAGTTTAAGAGAACCAAACATTGCACTATCCACAATTCTAAAGTTTATTTAATTTTCATAAATATTTCTATTTTCAGTTTTTGTTCTTAATTGTTATACTCAATAAATTTGAAAAGTGTTGTTGTTTGCAAGAGTGATTTGAAGAAAAATATCATAAAAATTTTATTATTAGTTTTTGATGAAACTTCATAATTATTTATTCTCTCTTTTTATGCTAGATTTGGCTTGCATACATTCTGCTAGATAACACATAATTTTTTTTGAATAAAATTTTTGTTTTGTTAGTCTATTTAGTTAGGTGAGTGAAATTATAGCTAAATGGCATGCATTTTATGGATATTCTGTAAATTATTTCAAAATTTTATCGCTTTAATTACTAGGAACTAGCAATAAGCTGGTTGGAGGTGTGATGAGACTTAAAAATATACATTTTATTGTTGGAAAAATAGTGCGCAGCAGAAATTTAAAAAAAATTAATCAAAATATTTTCCACAATACAAGTTTAACACACTATATATATAATTTAACTAGATCTTACTAACCTTTGAATCTCGAAGAGCTTCTGCAATCTGTGAAGAGAAGAACATTCCAAAAGAGCCTTAACTAACTGGTCTTATTTACTATTCTCTATCCACGATCGGAATTTATATGGGCACACGTCGTATAGCTCTTCCCCTTGATGACTCTCCTTCCAACCAATTGAGAAAACCTAGACCTAACATTCGTAATTTGTGAACAATAACTCTTAGGGAGTTTTAGAAACTCTTTGCATCAATATTTGATAAAATCACATATGAAATGTGCGTCAAAAAATCGTTAAATTGGTAGGCCGAACAAATAGATCAGCATGTCGAACTTACTCCATCAGCAGGCCAAACTAACTGATTGGCTGGCAGAACTTATGATTAATAATCCCTGCGAATCTTTTATTTCCCACCCAAGATTCTTTTGATAAACACTCAGTTTTAATTCAAATAACCCAATAGAAAAGTTATCTAATTAAAACAACCATATCTAGATAATCTCTAGGAACATAAATATTTTGGATAATTCAACAAGTTTATCTTAAATAAATTTACAAAATTAATTCAACCGGTAAATAAATATAAATTATCTGATCCTATCGAATATCAGTCAATCTAATAATTTAATATAAGTCACTAATTTATTAGAAAAGCATGTCGTATCATTACAAGATTTATTATAAGCTAGCAAAGGGGACCTGATGGACTTATATAGTTCAAGCTCTTGATAATTATAAAATATAATATCCCATATATACATTTTATAATTATCAACTCTAACACTACTCTACTAAAAGATTAGAACTAAACTCTCAAACAATATAAAATCACGAAGCCTAGATAGCCAAGTATCTATGACATATTATAATGCGTCGTATCCTTATAGGATATCCATAATCAGCTTAAAGGTAAGTTTTGTCTTACCAATCTGATTATTTTTCTCTTACGTTCCATTATCTTATCTTTGGAAAACTTACCATCAAAGGATAGTATACCACTCCGTTGCACCTATGTATTCAAATAATTGAGCGCTTCAGTTTTTCAATTATAGGATAACGCATACAAGAGGATATCGTCGACTCCTAAAGAGGAGCTATATATTCCGTATCTATGAATAACAAGTCTACACTATCAAGAGTCATGTTTGTAACGTACCAGCATGTGTACTAACATAAATTGTGGATTTCACCGTTTGGTACATCAAAAGATATAAGTCAAGGCAACGAGCCTATTATTTGTTTCAGGATTAAGATACAACACATATGACTGTCTAAAGTAAATCGATTTGCCAAGACAAAATTATTAATCCAAATTAATTACACTTTATGTCCCGATCCAATACATCATCACCTATAACAATGCACCAATGTTTATATTCATGGAATCCACCTCTAATTGCCAAGACAAACCATCTCCCAATAGAGATATAGACAACATAACAATCTTTACATAAATAAAGCACCCAACTTTATTCCCTTGAATGCGGATCTTATGATTTAGACCGTCACCTTTAAAATCTTGTCTTTCGCTTAATCTATCTATCATATGCCTGATTCTAAAGGTTTAGACTGACAATCTCATACTTTTGTTTGTTTATCATGCATTCAACAAATATAAACGTAAAGCGGACAACAATTTGATATATGAATAACAAATAAATTCTTTATTGATAAAAATATATCTAAAAACATATTACATTTTTACTCCTTAGGGCATACATGTCTAATGTTTACAAGGCTTGAATCATTTTTATACTTTTATTTCTTATTAAATCCTTTAATTAATAGTATTTTTGTGTTAATTGATATTTTGTGTCTTAATGTGTAAATATGTTTAAGAATATGTTTTTATTGTGTTTTTATGTTTAAGAATATTTTTATTAATTTTTAGAATTATTTCGGTGTGCTAATATGTGTTTAGTTTGTAAATAGTTAAAGCCATAAAAAAATAACATGTAGTAATTTTATTTTGAGTCTTTAAGTCTTTGTAAATAAGTTTTTATTTATTTTTAGTAGGTTTTGTGTGTTTAATTGTAAAATTAATATTTTTAAAATAATTAATTTTAGTGTGTTGTAAATTTTAGATTTTAAATCTAGACAAAAATGGAGCACAATGGCTATTTGGCCCTCTTCACCCCTTTTTTCAGTTCTTTTTTTCCTCAACTGTTTAGTCAAGACTCAGCAGTACCCTCTTTTGGAAAGAGATACTATTAGGGTACTCCTCCAACTTCACTTTTAATATTAAAATAATGCCTAATTTAGTGTAGAGAATTTGATGAGACAGAGAAATGATCTTGTGTGCATAGTACTCTGGTATGGATTTTGACTCTATATTTGTTTTGTAATGTTTATATTTTTGTAACGCCCCCTTACGGATACCACAGATGTCGTTACATTCATTCCTTAATACTTTTAAGTTTAAGATAAACTATATGATTGAAACTTTATTTGGAAAACATACCCAGGATCCATGCATACATATTTTTTTAAAAGTTACTTAATCATAAACATCCTTCAAATAGTTTGCCAATACCATAGTAATTTAAATTAACTTTTTAATACATCTTTAAAATATGCATACATAGTTCAGCTTGCTGAACTTGAGACTTCGGCAGGCCAAACTCGATCGGCAGACCGATGTTCAACCATCGACAAGCTACCCGAGTCTTTGCATAGCAGGGTTTCAAATTCAATAAAATCGGCAGGCCGATACAAGGCAATCGACAAGTTGATTACTTCATCGACAGTCCGACCAGTAATGGTCGACAGGTCGACCGACTATCAAAAATAAAAAAATTAATTTTTAAACAAGTTCCAATACTTCAAGGTGCGGAAACAATATACTCAAAAAGAAATAAAAATATAAAACATAGTTCATAAGTTTTTAAAACTTCTTTCTTGGCATCTTCCGTTTTCAATTCATCTTGCATAGCTCACACGCCTTCCCTTGCCCTCCACCTAATCCATTATCTTCTTACCCTTATCTGCAACATGATATAAAACTAAAATAAGCTAAAGCTTAGTAGGTACATTTCATATCTCACAAGTAAAAACATTTTATGAACATCATCATCATATGCATTTTCATAATAGTGCACCATGCACAATTTCATAAGGAATGTATCTTTCGTCGTATTATCCATATTAAAAATTTGTTCATTTTATCTTAAAGGCCCAAGTGTTGCATCATAATTATCATTGTAGGTGCGCTGTCATGAAAGGAGAATGGTAGCTAATCCTAAACCAAATATGACATCATAACATAACATAAATATGGGTATGCAACACTTATTTAAGTGATACTTATATATATTTACTTTTATACTTTGAAATACGTCAACACCAAACATGCATAACTTTGGAACATCAAATCTTTCATAAATATCATAAAATGAAAATAATCATTGAATCATCATAGTTATTAACATGAACATAATTTCAAACTTTTACGACCATATCATGTTGTAGGTAAGAATGTACGTACTTGTATGGCTTACTTAACCTTAATTTGTAGGTGATGTTGCCGCGGTCTCGATGTGCTCGTTCCTTGATGCGTTCATGTCATACATTCATTTAAAATAACAATTAACATTTATTTTTATGAGACCATGAAATCTTTCAACACCACATAAGATATCTCAAACTTCCATAATACATCCCACATACAATCATCTCTCAAAAACATTAATTCATAATATGTTTCATTAACCATAAAACATTAAAACAAAACTATCAACACATATGCTTCCTGACCTCCATAAATTCAAAGCTCAATAACTCAACATTCACACACAATTCGAGCTCCAAACTTGACAGGGACAAAGTTAACATATAAACATATTACTATGATTTTTCTTTGGTCACAAAAATTTCATTTAGTATTTAAAATAATTCACGTATTTCATGACACAAAATTTGCCAGCAATAGTTAGGCAGTGAACAACTCTAAACTCAGGTCCGTTTATCACATTTTGATGTCATAAAAAAATCTAAAAAAATTAACACATATAATAGTCATATAGAACTCTAACATATCCAAAAAATTGACTTCAACAAAAATCAAAGCAGGTCAAAATACACAATTGAAATCAGCAGTAAAACTAACTTCAGGTTTGATAGGCAATGAGTATTCTTTGGAAAACATTTTCAAACAATTAAAATAATATTACTTAGCCTCCAAAATTTTTATGACAACCTCTTATCATCTAAATACAGTACCACAAAAATTCCCATCAACAAATAAAATTATTTGTTCATACAAAAACATCACACAACAAAAATTCCAACAATTCATTGATAGAACAATCACTGAACAAAAATTCCAACAATTCCAACGCATAAAATATTTATCATTTCACCATGAGACTTTTCAGATCAATACTTAAAATACACATGAACATTTTTGCCAAATTTTGTAAAATCGAAAGCACATATGCCCCATAAACAAAAACTACATTTTCATACAATATAACCAATCAGCAATAATTTTCTATGAGTGGCAGAGAGAAGAAAATTCATAACTCAACGTAGAAAAGTCCAAATACTGTGAAATTTTGAGGGACAACACATAACTCATACAAAAATAATATATTAAAAATTGAGAGCAAATGGAAATTCCTAGAAGAAGTTATGGGGTTTGGAACATAGAGACAATACAATGTTACCGTTTAGCATTAATTAGCAGTGAGTGGCAGAGAGAAGAAAATTCATATCTCAACGTAGAAAAATCCAATTGAGGTGAAATTTTGAGGGTTAGTACATAACACATACATGAATAACATATTAAAAATTCAGAGCCAAAAGAATTTTGTAGAGAAAGATATAGAAGTTGGATTATAGGGTGTTCAAAATTTTAGAATTGCAGAGAAGAGTCTCTTACCTTAAAAAAATTTCTTCTCAAGCCTCCTTGAATTAACCCCAACGAAATTTCAATATATCTTTCAAATATTTTTGCAACCAAAATTAAAGAGAAGGATGTGGAGAAGGATGAAAAGTCTAAAAGAATATTTCTGAGAGAGAGAGATATTATCGTGAAAAATGAGAATGACGTACAAGAGGAAGCTTATTATTATTATTATTTTTTAAGAAATTATGACTAGTGGGAATGGAGGGGAATTAGGGAAAGTCAAAAATTTTGTTTCTCACTTACCATATCCCAACTTTCAAAAATAGGAAACCATATCAATTAATCCAATCAACCTAAAAGTCAAGCATTCTATTTCCTAAAATACGGAATCGAACCAAAAATATGCCAATTAATCAAAATATAATCATCCAATTATATCCAATCACATAATCATCCTTGTCACAAATTTTGAGTGATTTCTGTTGACTGTTCATCAGCTGTCTTCGGCCTGCCGATGATTCACTATGGCCTGCCGAAGCCGTGAGGTTCGGCCTGCCGATGTAATTTCATCGGCTTGCCGTTCCATGAGAGACAATTCGGCCTGCCGAACTTGAACGTTTGACCCGCCGAACTGCCTTACCCTGTAAAGTTTAACAAAACATTAATTCATTACAAAATTATTATTAAACATACAATGAAAATGACATGAACATTTTGAGCACATCAATTCTACGTGGCTGTCACTTATCATAATACTTAACATAAAATAGTTAGTAATATCATAACACATAAATAAAGAAATTACTTAACATCGTAATTCATCCGTTACCTAAAAGTTTGGCAGGTGTTACATTTTTTATTGAATAAATTATATTTTTCAAGTCTTTAATAATTACAGTTAGTATTGTTATGCTGCCTATTATTACATAAATTCAGTCATGTTTTGTTTATATAATTTAATTGTATAGTATAGTTGATATTAATAATAATGAAATAATGTTTAAATTTATGAAATGTCTTTTACTGCAATAAATTTATTATGTTTTTGATTTTAGATATTCATATGACGAGGTGTTGTCAAAATTAACGTAAAAATTTATTCCATTTAAATATAATAATGTTAATTTCTTATTATCTTTTCTATCTTTAAATTATGTTAATTATAATTATAGTGATAACGGTTATAGTTTTCATAATTAGTGCACAAAATTACTAGTGAAAGGTAATTATTTTGCTACTTTTTATAGGAAAATCTTTATTGCACTACAGCTTGCTATATTATCGTTTTAGGTTGACTTGTTAAATTAGTAAAGTGTTTGCAATTAAGAAGAAAAGATATGATAAATCAAATACTTTAAATAATTATCATTTAGAGTTAAAATTTCATATCAGTTAAGAAACATATAAGGGATTCTTGAAGCATTAATATTTTAAACTTCTGTTTCAAAATTTTATTTTAAAATTTTCAAAAATATTTGTTTTCTTTTAATTTTTGTTTTGAAAAAATCTTTTCCATTTTAAACTGAACTTTTGAATCTTTCAAAAAATAACCTCCTTATAGATACAACAACCTTTTTATACTATAAATATCCACTTTTAAAGAATCATTTTGGGTGATATAATACTTGTACAACATCAGGTCCCACCATAACTCACTCTTGAATGGCTCTCAAGAGGCATATGGGCCCACCGCATATAAACTCTCCTAAAAGAAGGGCTTTCCACAAATATACAACTCATTCTGACAACTATCATGTGACACCCACGTGTGTAACGGCCCCTTACGGACGTCACAGATGTCATTATATTCATACATTATATACTTATTTGGAACCTTAATTGTAAACATAGTTAAGGAAATCGTAACCAGGATCCATACATACGTTTTTTTTTTTCAACATTTAATAATTTAATCCATACTATTAATAATTCAATTGAATATTAAATTGATCATAAACTTTCTTTAATAAAATAAATATACCAAATAGTAAAATTATAATTTATGAAACATCACATCATTCAAAACTATTTTCTCTCACAGTTTCGCAGGCCAAACTGGAGACTTCGACAGGCCAACATGGTCGGCAGGTCAAAAATCGTCAACCGGCAGGCCGACAGAGGTTCTGCAAAATAGGGTTTAAAATCTTTCAAAGTTTGGCAGGTCAAAAATGAGATCGGCATGCCGAACTTTCTCATATCGGCATTCCGACCAATGATGATCGGCAGGCCGACAAAGCCAAAAACTTTTAGAAAACTTAATTTTAAGACAAATTCAGCTTTTCAAAATGCGGAAGATCAAATTATTAACATGATAAAATAAATATTAAAACATAGTTCTTGTATTCTTTAAAACTTATCATAAAAAAATATGTTCAAATAATAAACCATAGCTTAAATCATAAAACTTGCATCATTGGCATTCTTCCGATTACAATTTACCTTCCTTATGCTCACACGCCTTCCCATGTCCTTTGCCTAATCCATGACTTTCTTACCCTTATCTGCAACATGACATAAACTTGAATAAGCTAAAGCTTAGTAAGTTCGTATATTCTCACAATTTAAAATCATTTCATAAACATCATCATCATCATCATCATCATCATCATCATCATCGTATCATAATAGTGCATTAAGCACATTTTTATAAAAACATATCTTTCATTACATTGACCATATTAAAAACTTATTCAATGTTATCCTAAGCGCCCAAGTGTTGCATTATAATCATCTTTGTAGGTGCACCGTCATGAGAGAAGAAGGGTAGCTAATCCTAAACCAAACATGATATCATAACATATCATATCATAACATTGGTGTGCAACACTTATTAGGTGATACATATATATATAACTTTCATGCTTTAAAATTTGCCATAATCAAATATGCATAACTTTACATGAAACCATTATAAAATCCATCATAGATATCATCAAGAACATGTTTTCAAATCTTTATAACATATCATGTTACAGGTGAGAATGTACTTACTTTAGAAGCTAGCTTACTTAACCTTATATGTACTGGTGACGACACCGCAGTCTCGATGTGCTCGTTCCTATGTGTGTTCATGCCATTTATTCATTTAAAGATATAAAATAAAATTAATACTTATTATCATAGAATAAACATCCATTCATATAACATCACATATACATTCATCTCTTACAAACATAATTCATAACATGCATCCATAACCATAATCATCAAAAACATAAAATCATCATCACATACACTTCATTGACCTACATGGATTCAAGACTTAAAAACTTAATATTCACACATACTTAAGGCACCATACTTGACAGGGGTAAAGTTAATACATAACAATATTACCATGATTTTTCTTTAGTCATAAAAAATTATATTAAGTATCTAAAAACAAACCATACATTTCAAACATGAAATCAGCCAGAAATAGTAAGGCCGTGAACAACTTTATTCTCAGGTCCGTTTAACACATTTTAACACCATAGAAAAATCTACAAAAATTAACATATATAGTAGGCATATAGAACCTTAACATATCCAAAAATTGGCTTCAACAAAAATCGGAGTAGGTCAAAACACACATTTGAAAATCAGTAATAAAACTAACTTAGGTTTGACAGGCAGTGAGTAATCTTTTGAAAATATTTTCTAACAATTAAAACACTTATATTGTAATTTTAAAATTCATACTAACATCATACTAACATATATTTCAATACCATAAAATCATTAAACATATAAAACGTCACATAAAACAAAAGTCCAAAATTAACATTGTTAAAACAATTTCCTGACCTAGTCTCAATAGAAAATTCATAACACATAATTCACTCATCAAAACATTACCAAACTTTGCAGTACATAACATAACATATACATGAACATTCTTGCTAAATTTAGTAGCAAAAAAAGCATGTTTACCTATTGAACAAAAATCACATTTTCATGTAACATAGCCAAACAACAATATTTTACTGTAAGTAGTAGAGGGTAGAAAATTCATAACTTAATTTAGAAAAATCGAAATGACATAAAACTTGAAAGAACATTAACATAACACACATATGAACATCATATTAAAAATTCAGAACAAAATAAAATACCTTGACAAAGTTACGGTAGACGGATTTAGGAGAAGAAATGCTTTTTCAGAATTACCGAAAAAAATGAGTTCTTACCTTAAAAATTTCTTCTCAAAATTCTTGAATTCAACCAATGAAATTTCTATTTTTCTTTCAAATAATTAGCAGGGAAGAATTGAAAGTAAGGCAAGAAGAAAGCATGAAGTAGAAGAGAAAAGAGAAAAGAAACGGCTAAGAAGATTAGAGAGAGAGAAAATTGTCGTGAATGAGGATAACGTAAAAATTTTCAATGCCCTCAATTATGTCAGAAATTTTCTGACTAATTCTTGGACTAATTTGAGTGGAGAATGGAGAGAAAAGAGGGAAAGTCAAACAAATCATCTCATCTTACCTTAATTTGCCCTCTAAAAATAGGAAACCATTTAAAATAATACCAATCAATGCAAAGTCAATGATTTTATTTCCTTAAATGAGGAAATTAATCCATAAATATTCCAATCAATCATCAATCATTATCCAATCATCGTCGTCACATTTTTAGGAGACTTCGGCTAACTGTTTGTTAACTGTCATCAGCCTACCGACTGCACAGTTTGGCCTGTCGATTCCATGAAGTATGGCCTACCGATGGTTTCCATCGGCCTGCCGATCCTTGACGGTTATTTGGCCTATCGAACTTGAAAGTCTGGCCTGCCGAACTGTCCTTAAAATGTAATACTTCATAGCATTCAAGTCATCGTTGCATCATAAATAAACATAAATTGTAACTAATATGAACACTTGAGCACATCGATTTCATGTGATCGTCACCTCTCATAAAACTTAAAATAAATAGTTAGTAACATAAAATCAAGAATCATTAATAAAATTGCTTAACGTCGTTACTAACTTAGCATAATCCGTTACATAAAAATAGGTGGGTGTTATAACGTGAATACAACAAGTGGATGATTGCTGTCGTCCACTACAATGTGAAATGTCCTCAATACCCCTAACATTTCACCAAGCCAGTGCCTACTGCACATGCCCTCGATGTAATTTCTCCCAACAACACATCTTATTTTGCAGGGACTCCACCAACCAGTCAGCGCGATGTGGACGGTATAAGGGGGAGGCCCTCTAATATTATAAGGGCCTCCCCCAACAAATATATAAAAAAGTCGTTTGGTTTGAGAACTATTATGACCATTGGACCCAAGTTCATATTTGAGTATTACTAATCCCTCCAATTTCTGTTTGGTGCCTTGAAATTCCAAATCCTTTGAATCACTTTTTCAGACCTCCCAATCCAAAAACCCGAGTTCACCTCGGGATTGTTTTCTTAAGAATTCAATGTGTATGCTACAGTGACGATTCTCTGCTCCATACTCGCATGATTCCTCTGCTGTGCAAAAGGGATTCTCTACAATCTCTTTGTCCAAGTTTTCTTTTACCGTTGAGGGTTATTGCTCTACAATAGATCCCCCAACTATGAACCGCGTATGGTTGATCTCTCCCATTTTTCTCTCGTTTGCTAGAAACCCAGCAATATATCTCTCTCTGGCTCTCTCTCTCTCTATCGCTCTCTCTCTGTCAAAATGGCCACCATTGTTCCCACTAGTGAGAAATTGTGCCCTCTCCTTGCTCATCTTTTCCGTCGATGTAGATCGGACTAGCGAAAACCATATCTAACCCACCATCCATTGTTAAGGTGTTATCGTTGTCGCCGTTGGAATAGGTGACCAGTGTCCTTCTCGTGAGTTGCTTGGGTTCAACCTGAGTCTACCCAATCGTCGGTGGCCTCAAATAGGGTAAGTCACTCGGGCTCAAAATTTTTTTTTTCTTCGAAATTTTTGCTTGAATTTTTGTTTTTGGCCATGAACCTCGCTTCGTCGCCCCTGTGCATGTCGGGTCCCTTGGTACACCTCACCGTTGCTGCCCCAGTGCAGTTGGCCTCTCCCTTTGTTTCTAGTTGTTTTCAACCACCCTGCCCCAGTGACATGCCGTTTTGGCCCCCTCAGCATCTGGTAGCTGTCATATTCACCGTCCCCACCACCCTCTGTTTCCTGCTATTTTTGCCCTCCCCACCCTTGCTTCCCTGTCATTTTGGCCCTTCCTGAAGCCACTGTCTCCCATCATTTTTGCCCCTTCACCATGTGTTTACCTGTCGTTTTGGTTTGCTTTGATTTGTTTACTTTGATTTTGTTTATGCAATGTGAACCGTTAGGCAGTGCATATTGATTTAGCATGCCCAAATGCATAATGTTAAATTCTATTCTAAATGAAAGTCCTTTATGCACAGGAGGTATAAGCATTCGCTGAATTTTCCTACCTTATCATGCTGTCTGTATATCACACCTTTTTGTCATAGAAAAGAATGCTTATTTTCTTTTTGTTGTTTTATGTAGTCTTGGATTGTGAGATTGGAAGTGTTTACTTTGATTTGTTTACGCAATGTGAACTGTGAGGCAGTGCATATTGATTTGGCATGCCCCAATGCATAATGTTAAAGTCTATTCTAAATGAAAGTTCTTTATGCACCGGAGGTATAAGCATTCAATGAATTTTCCTACCTTATCACGTTGTCTGTATATCACACTTTTTCTGTCTCAGAAAAGAATGCTTATTTTCTTTGTGTTGTTTTACGTAGTCTTGGATTGTCGATAATGAGATTGGAATTGTGGACAATAGTAGATAAAATTTATTCAACTTATAATGAAAATGAATATGAGATTTTGCTTATGTCTAGTTGTTGATTTGATAGACAAATTAAACATATGGTATAATTCTTCTAATTTGAAATCTTTGCCTTCAATCGCCAAGAAGCAGATGATGTTAGGTTTATGGAATTGTGTGCACAGATACTAGTATCCAAGAGCAAACATCGTGTAAAGAACTGGCAAATAAAGTATTCACATGTATGCTTTGTAATAAGAATTTATATACGTATGAAAATAGAACTAAAATGAATACAATTCACAACAATAACAAATAGATAATCAACAAGTAGATAAGATAAATGAGTAAGAAAAGAAACTGTATCGAAAAAAAATAAGAAAAGAGAAGTACCAGTCTTGTAAAGTTGTAAAAGTTTACAGAGGAGGAACTTTTTTTCTTACGGAGCAAAGATTTTGTTTTGAGGAAGATTTCTGTAATATATACGCACATAATAATATATACGTGTATACATACATATATACATAATAATATATACGCACACGCACTACTTGATCAACCTTTACACTGGGGTCAAGACAGCCAATTATAAAAAGCTTCTAGGATTGACACAAAGCAATACCGTTCAAAAGCTGCTAATATAAGCTACGTACTTGTATGTGGTTTAATTTTACAAACTCGTACTAATTAAGTTTAGATATATATGTTTAATTAATTCTAAGACTATCTAATTAAAAGAACAAGTGAATTATAAAGTGCTGGCAGTTTATGTTTTTACTCATATGAACTGTGACCATATACCTGTGAACTAACGCTAATTATGTAATGTGAAATGTGAGCATATGCATTCTGAACTGTGATTAGTGCCATGTGAAATGTTGACATTGAAATGTGATATGTGAGCTGTTTACACTTCTCTTAAATGATTTCCATATTTGACTGATTATTTTTTTTGCTTCTTCTTTTGGTTGAACTTGATAAGTGGTTTGGTATTACATTATGATCTTAGAGAAAGGGCTAGTTATAATAAAACTAATTTTGCTTCCTCATGTTGGTTGAAGCGTTGTCACTGTGGATTGCTGTGTTTATTATGCCAGTGTGTTCTCGGTTGACTATGTATAGGATTTTCCCATTTTACCTGTCGTTTTGCCTCTCCCCACCCTCTATTACCTGTCGTTTTTTCCCGTTCTTGTGTGTACCAAATGGTCATAGTAGTGCTATGGACCTCTTAAGTGCTATTCCACAATGCTGACGCTCCTAATGTGAAATGGAAGAAGCAATAATTTTGAGTTAGATTTATGTCTTAATAGTTATTAATTTTTTATTATGCTGTTTTCTTGTATCATTTGCATCTGCATTGGTTATTGCAGGATCGGTGATTAAACTATGAAAATGGAAAAGATGGGGAAGAAGAAGAACGATGATGAGCCAACCATTAATTGGGGTAGACAAAATAAGAAGGCATTATTATTACGGTTAGTGGACCATCAAACAACCGCTCTAGGATGACATCCTTCAGTGGCTGATTTGGACTGGTGGGCGTTGGAATTTTTTGGTCCAGGTGTTCCTGGGGAACGTTGTAAACAAAAAAGAATCGCCTGAGAAAGATTTTTCATCTATATTATGTCATCATGAATGCAAGTGGCCTTAATTGGGATCTTAAAACTAGGGCTGTTTGCTGCAAGTCGGAGTATTGAGATGATTTTTGAGCGACAATCCCTTTGGTTTTTGCCTTTAGTAATTCTTACAGATACTGTTGAACTTTTATTTGTTGCATTGTTAATGAGTTTCTCATTTGATGTCCAGAGAACCCCCCATGTGAAAGACTTAATTGGTAAGGTGATCTCCAATTGGAATTTGATAGCACAACTTTTCCACAGAGAGTTTGCCATCGGGAATCAAGCCGTGGCTTCAGGTTCTACACGTCTGAATGAACCTCCTAGCCTGCAGAGAAGCATAGAGGATCATGAAGGAGTCTCTAAGAAGTTGGAAATAGAAGATGGTTATAACAACTTGGAGGATAGGGCATACATTTCAAATTTGGTAGGGGTTGACAGCCGCAGATCTGGAGCACGTGCCACCAACATTGTTGTCACGTCCAGGACAATTGGAAAGAGGCCAATGTAGAACAAAGGTTTGATGGATTCGCAGGTAGCTACCACTGCCTTGTAGAGTATCGTCGAATCCCTATCTAGTTGCGGCACTAGTAGGGGCACTAGTGGTGCAATTTCTGCAAATCAGTACAAGTTAAATGATGGGGAATAGAGGCAGTGCCTAGTATCATGGATGAGATGAACCTCGGCCTAGATAAGTATTGGGACTTTACAAACTTCTTGTCTGCCAATCCCAAATTCTAGACAGCGCTTGTCATAGTGAATCTAGAGCATCGAATGGCCTTCATAGAGAAGGGGGTCACGAACATTCAATCTCAACAATGGCATACAACAAAACGCATGCCTCCACCACCGAGGACCATCTTTAGCACCACCGTCAGCTTTTTTCCCTTTGCCAACCCATTGTCCGCACGACACCCCTTACTACCCACGTCCACCTTATGGTGGAAATGACCCATTTTAGTTAACTAATTTCTTGCATGCCTGCCATTTTTTTCATTGAATATGTTTAGATTTGTCATGGTTTTTTTTTTCAGCTCAATTTTTTTTACCTACTTGGACATTTGGTTTAATTTTATTTAGTTACAATTGCATTATTTATTGGGTCCTATTTTTCATTTATGGGTGAGGACCACAGAGTACATTATTATTTGTATGTAAGGCATTCCTATTTTTCATTTGTGGGTGAGGACCATGGAGTACATTATTATTTGTTTGTAAGGCATTGACAACTATTTTCTTTGCTTTAAGTTGATACATTTGATTACAATATTAACAGTGTCTTCAATTCCAAATCCAATTGTTTATCTTCAAAATATGAAATCATTAAATAAATTTATGCAATGTTACAAAATATTAATAATTAATTGTATAGATTTTATGGCAGATTTTGGTGATCCAAGTTATGCAAATAATAATTGGGATGATGACGATAATATTTTTTGAGATTGTAGCAGTCTCCGCTGCACTATACGCGTCAGTATTTATGTAGCCCTGTTAACTACGAAACATGTTGGGGATGCCTAGGCACGAATGAGTTGATAATTTGCTTTAGGGTCATTACAATAGAATATACAATAAGATTTGAATGGGTCTCGAAACTTTTACAATGCTAAGCTCAATAGTTTAAAACAAGGGTCTGTTAAGACCGAATCATAATACGAATGTTGATAAATGATCTTCTTAAACATCATATCCCAAAATCAAACAAACAGAGAAATGCAGGATTATACATTGACAACGTTTTGGAGAAACAATTTCTCATTGCTTCACATAGGGCCTCCATTCAATATGTGATTGAGGCATGACTTTATTCTACTTCCTAAATGGAATGACTTGCCAACACTTGTGCGAAAGCATAGGAACAAGTACTTTCCTAGGTTCAAGGTAACTATGAGAAATTGACACTATTACATTTGCTCATACAAATGACTTCTATTTTAGTTATACAGAATTGCATAGGTGCTATTGACGGTACATACATACCGTGTATTCCATCTAGCAAAGAAGCAAGAACGTACTTTAACGGAAAAGGATTTCATCCACAAAATGCCATGGGTGTCTTCGACTTTGACATGAAATTTACATTTATCTTAACTAGATAGGAGGGATCGGCCCATGATGCGCGAGTGTTACTTGGCACTATATCCAATCCGGGGAGATACTTTCCAAGACCATCGCCTGGTAGGAAAAAATATATATTTTAATTCTTCTTACTTAAACAATTGCTTCTGTTGCATTGTCGAAATATATACTGATCCTACTTGTGACTTGTTTAGGGAAATTCTATTTAGTAGATTCTAGATATCTAAACATAGATTGTTTCCTTACTCCATATCGAGGAGTTACATATCATTTACAGGAGTATCGAGAGCATCAACAGGGTCCTCGTTCTCTAAAGGAATTGTTCAACTATACTCACTCCTCTCTTCACAATTGCATTGAAAGAATCTTTGGTGTGTGGAAGGCAAGATTACCAATTTTGAAGAGTATGAAGCCCTTTCCATGCGACAAACAAACATCAATCCCAATTGCTCATCCACAACTTCATACGCATATAGCATAGTAATGATGCAATCATTGAGCAATATTACGATGATGCAATACCGGTAGCAAATATAGAAGGTGAAAATGTCAATGAAGAAGATGGGGTGAAAGACGATGATGGGGTTAATGATAACCCGTTGATTCAAAATAAGGCGGACAATGGCAATATGAACGCACACAGGGATACAATGGCAATGGAAATGGAAATGTGAGAAGGTTATTCCCAACACCTAGGCATTAGTATTTCAATAGAAAATTTTTTAAATTGTTGAATTGTTGGAATGTTGCTATGTTAAGTTTTTTTTTCCACACCACTTTGTCTTTACAAATTCGCTGTCATATATACACTACTTTTGAAAAAAAGGAGCACGTTCTTTGTTTTCTTGGAGAGTTTTTAACTAACTTATTTTGGAGAGGAAATTGATTCCTAGGAAGAACTACTTGAAAAATGCCAAAAGAATCAGTTGGCAAAAATAAAAGTTAATAAAGTTAGAAGAGCATTTTTATATTATTAATATTGTGTTTATGTGTACTAACCATAGATTTCCCATTGCATTCAATGAAATGAAAATAATTTATTTGATAAATCAATTTAATGCACTTTGGAAAATAAATGTTATTTTCCTAATCAAATTTTTTCATTTTCAAGAAGGAGCACAAAAAATCTAAATCTAAACTCTAATGTACCAAACACATATTCATAACTCAAATCAGGATTCCAAACACTTACCAAACACATACTTAGATCTTCTACCTAACTCAAATTTTTAAAAACTCTTACAACTAAACACTAACTTAGATTACAATTCAAATCATAATATTTAAATCAAAAGGATCCAAATCACTATAATTTAAATCCATTTACCAAATAAAGCCTAGATATTTTCTTTCCTCTCTATCTCTTTGACGGATGTTTCTCTCTCCCTCTTTTTTCTCTTTTCTCTAGTTTCATCGCTAAACTCTAAAAACACTCCTAGACAGAGGCCTTCCCTTCTACAGGGCTGTGTAATATGCATTACCGGCTTGACTATAAGACAGCTTACGCAATTGCCTAAGGCCCCAAGTTTAGCCAAGGCCTCCGGATACTTGTAAAAATTTTATTATTACTTTAATAACTCATAAGTTTTGCTTAATTAATGCTTATTATTTAAGGCTTTACAAAAAATTAAAGCAAGGTGCAAAAAGTTCTGGAGAGCAATACAATGGTGGAAATTGGAGTGATGATTAGCTTAATTTTAGGCATTATCATACTTAAAAGTGAGAGAACATTTCAACGACTCTTTTTTTTTTTGGTGCCTTTTTGTTTGAGACAATACATTAATTTTTACATTATTTTTTTCTTGTTTTAAGCGAAAGGCTCTTATAAGGATTTTTTTTCAAAAAATTTATTAACATTCAATTAGAAGTAGATGTTTATTTATCTTTTTATTTTGCACCAAAAAAAATTTCTATTAAAATGCCTTTTTATCATTTTAAGTACTGCAGGAAAAATAAATTTGTATATGTTATATTTCAACTAAAGATGAAAATAGAATCCATATCTCATTATTATTATTATTATTATCTGCCTAAGGCCCAAAATTGCATAAGCCGACCCTGGTAATGTGCCAGCCGGATCATTAATAAATGGTATACACATGGATTTGCATAGGCTTTTACTTCATATCAACGGCACTAATCCAAGAAACAAACGCGCTTAAAACGCCAAGAAAAAGTATATCTCTCCTTTTTTTTTGGATTTATCTCTTTTCATATGAAATAAACAAAACAAGCACTTGTTTCTCAACTTTATTGTCCTCCTTTGATGTATATCTTTTCTTGAAAAATCTAAATCCTTTTGAAGCAATTTGAACTTTTGAAATTGATATCAAACGATTTGTTGCTAAGATTTCTTGGTCTAACTTGTTAATCTGACACATGCCAATTGGAGCCCAGATACGTGCAGAGTCGAGACCCAATCATTCCTTCAAGGAATTGACATGAGTAGGGTGCTGTCATTGGCAGTGAACTAGAAGGATGAGGCCACTCATGTCGTCACTGAACAGTATGGTCTCGAGTGTGAGTGGGACGAAGAGAGAGAGAAGCCATTAATGGTCACAGGAACAAGAACGAGAATGAGATTGAAAGAGCTTTTGAAAATGACGGAGAGAGAGAAGAGAGAAATTGTTGGAGGCACAGAGGTGTCCTGGGGACTTTAGAAATTTAAGATTCAAAAATTGTTTCCAATTTACTTTGCTCCAAAATTATGCTATTAACTTTTAAAGAAAATTATGGGCCCGTATCATTTGTTTTTTGAAAGCTGTTTTTTTTTCTTTTCCGTTAGGGACAACTCTTGATAATCTTAAGGTCCGTTTGTTTCGATACTTAAATCATTGTTTGAATAATTTTACTACAGTATTTTCTCTCATAAAAATTTAAATCTTTATTTAAATACTCTATTCAAATACTCGAACCAAACGGGCCTTATAAACTATAACTTATCAAACTTTCTCACTCAAATTTTTTTCTAAGCTACAACGTACTATTGAATATCATCCGGTTTTGGGAAAGTCGAGCGTGCAGGTCAAGCCATCTGATAGAAAATGGAAAAAGAAAAAGAAAAGAAAAGAAAAAGAGGTGGAAAAAATTCCAATAATAAAAGCTTAGAAAGAATGACTAGTTAATCCAAAGTGATCTTTCCCGTCAACTGAGATATATAGTCAAGTAAAAGAGAGTGACCCTTATTAAAGTTATGTAAAGTCCCAAGTTAAAGCAAGTTTTCTTGAGGTTGATAGTGTGGGAGAGTTAACCAGTATCAACACTTTAAATCGAGTAAAATGGAATTTTATATTCTAATTTCTCTATACTGGTTAGAAGAATGCGTGTAGCGCTTGCGAATTCTGTTTATTATATTTTGTCGAATATAATGATATTTAAAATTGCTTAAAAGCTTAATTTAAAAGAAACTACGTATTTAGATGGAAGGGTTACTTGTGAATAAAATAAAGTTTGAGAAAACTAATGACACATTTTAAAAGTTGGTAAACAAAATTACATAGTTCGGGGCAATTAAAAAAAAAATCATATATTTATATTAGGACAAAACTCAACATTTTTAAATAGTGTGTTTACATAATTAGGTACCAGAAATAAATAATTAAAATAAAATAAATAAAAAGGAAAAAAGCTTACCCTGTTTTTAGAACGAGTCCTAATCCCTAACCCGGTACCACACGTAATTCATACGCACAAGCTCTTCCACTTGTCCTCAATAAGGAAAAAGAAAATTCATGCTCTTGCTACAAAAGATCTATTCAAAAGAAACATTAACAATAAGATGCTGATAAGAATTTTGGGATATAATTTGGGAGGGAGTGAAAAAACGACATGGCCATTCAACGTAATATTAACTGTGTTACTCTTTGATTGCTTGTGTTTCGTTTCCTATATATTTTGGCAGAGAGTAGCTAGCAAGGGCTGTCACTTGACTTGTTTGGTTGGTATAGGATAGGATACGCCAGTTGCAATAGTTTTCACGGGCCCAGGAAGAAGAAAACCTTAGGAACAACGTATTGTATCAAAACAAAAAAATCAAGAGGATCGTTGATACCTCCTTTATTATCAGAGAAGAGCGTTCCTCTCATTCTTACTGCACTCAATAGTAAAATTCATTTTCAGCTGTAGAATTGTGTCACACTGTCACACCCCGAAGTACGAGAGATGACGTGGCGGATTAATTAAGATAATTAATGAAAATTTTTAAGTAAAGCATGAGTTTAAGTTTTAAATTAATTATGAAATTGTGAAAATTTTTAAATTCTTTATGAGAAAAACATTCATAATCATTAAACAAATTGGAACTTTTCGGCAAATATTAAATAAGAAATAAAAGAATAAAAAGATACGAGTATGGGTCCCACTGACTTACAACTTGTGCACAAACGTAGTACTCACAATATAATAATACAACCACAATCCAAGTAGAATTGAAAATTAAAACGTTGCATGCCTTGATTTAATAATAGAAATACCCTATTAAGTTCTTCTACTGCTCCTGAGTCCTGTCCGTTGAATTCTCTCTTAATCTAAACGGAAGTCCACCTAGAGGGGAAATATTTGAAAACAAATAAATGTGAGCGAAAGGCTCAATAGGACTATTTTGTAAGAAATTTATTAAATTCAGAAGGAAATATCATTATGCTAGAAAGTACTTAAAAGAAAACTTGAATAAATAAGTTTAAACAAAACCATTCTTACCCAAACAGTTTATTGGTCGACCAGAAAGATCATCAATTTCTTTTCCTAGGCAAACTATATGAATAACACCACCGTAGTGGCCCAGCTGGGTTTCGGGACCTGCCCCCAAGGTCGCACTCTACACGACCTGATCTCTGTTATGGCATCATGCCCTTATATTCCTTTTTAAAGCACATTTACTAGGTATTTACATTTACATTCATTATGGGGTTCATTGTGAAAATCACCTCAATCCACGGTTTACAAAAATAACCAATAAAATATCATTTTTCAATCAACCATTGAAAACATTTGATAAAAACTCTTTTTAAGGCTAAATCATTTGAAAACTTGGTTACCAAAAAAAGAGATAGAAGTCCTATCTTGATACTCGTGCCAATGCCCCACACCGTAATCCCGGTCCGCTATACGTTAGCTCCATAGAACCACAAACGACCCTAAATAAAACTAGGTCTATTAGTATCTAATTTAATATATTCTACGTTGTTAAATTATTTCATGGTGTCCTAATGTGCCATTTGTACCTTCAAAATCATTTTATAAAGTTGGGATTTCAATTGGGGTTCGAAACAGTAAAAATGGATGAAAAAGAATGAATTTCTCCTTGTTCCGTTGGCCTGCCGGTCCCCTGGTTCGGCCGATCAAACTGCACCGAAGAACAGGTCCGGTCAGCCAAACATTTTCCAGGTTCGGCCAACCGGATGGATAAATCTGGCCTACCGATCCCTTGAATCAGCCCTGCCGAACACGAAGTTTGGCCTGTCGAACTCAAAAATTCCAGAATTTTCCAGCTATGGGTTTTGGGTCTCCAAAACCCCAAATCTTGATTTCAACCTGTTTTCCTCAATTCTCAGGCATGAAAAACAATCATATATGAAAGAAAAATATAATAGGACACTTTTAAACTCATTTAAACAAGATTTGCACACAAAATCTAAGAAAATCTAAAATGGTAAAAATTGGAGAAAAATGAAAAATCTTGATTCGAATCAGTTTTTCTTCAAACAAAGTTTAGATTTTAGTTTTTCTAAGTTCTTTTAACTAAAATCAAGGGTTTCCTAAGCTCAATCAAGCTTAAATTTCGAAATGCATGAAAAAGTGAAAAATTGAAAAAGTTTTGAAATTTGAAAACTAACCTTGAATCGAAGTTTTAAATTATGTTTTTGGTTGTTCAAACACGTTCTCGAGCCTCCAATCCATTAAACCAAAGCTTAGGACTCAATTAAATCTCAAAATTTTTGAGAAGAAATGAGAGAGAAAGAGAGAGGCAGAGTGGAGAGAGAGAGAGAGACGAGTGTGAGAGGGAGAGAGAGAGTGAGAGCTGAGAGTGAAGAGAGAGGAAGAGGAGAGAGAATAAATAAGGGAAAAGGTAGGTGGTTTCACTGTGTGAAAATCGTGTGCCGCTCACAGTTTTGTAAAACAAAACATTTTTTGACATTTGACAAATTGTTGTGTCCCAAATATTCAAAATGGCAATTAAAATGATTAAAAACAACTAGTCATTAAAATAATCAAAACAACTTTAAACTCAAAAATCTCATCAAATGATCAAATTAAGTTTAAAATATTCATTATGGCACACTAATCTACCATTTTATATTTTAATATCATTTAATTAATTTCGGGGCGTTACACACACCCTAAGGGTGTATTTAGAATAGAAACCTTATCAGACCTTAAAAATTATAGAATGTGAGAGCTTTACACTATGACAAATTTTTGTTATTTTACTATAACATGCGAGAACTTTACACTATAATAATTGAAACTATTTTTAGATAGTAGTTGAACTAAATGTTGCCAAATAGAGTGCCAAATGGGTTCATATTGTCATTTATAACAGAAACATAGTTAGAACCAAACATCACAAAACTGTTCTTGTTGGTGCCCGCCAACAATTAGCCCTGACATCAGTTGATTATTTGGTATTATTTTTAAAATAAGTGAAAAAATTTTTGTTTTGAAAAATAAAATTTTTTTGAGACGCTAATATTTTCAAAAGTACTTTTAACTTTTCAAGTTTTCACACTCCGCTTTTTGTTTTATGTTTTTTTTTTCCCCTGCTGAAAGTTCTTTGCTTACGTTTTCGCAGTGGAAACAAAAGGTCTATAAAAAGCAAATGCAAAGACATCTACGTGTCGACTGGGACTAGAGCTCAAATTATCCAAAAGATAACATAACAAAAGGTGTAGAAAATACTAAATGCAAAGTCATCTACGTGCCGGCTGGGACTAGAGCTCAAATCGTCCGAAAAGATAAGAAAAATGCAAAATAAATTGTATGGTAGTTAAAGGCTTGTGATGAATAAGTCGGTGGGAATTCTTTCTCCGATCAGGTCGATATGGCCTTGAAAACAGACTTGGAATCAACAATCAAAGTGAAATATAATATATATATATATATACACACACATGTTTGTTTATATTTTCATAATTAAAGAAAAGGGCCGGAAAATAGTTAATTCGAAGTCATTTGTCGAATCAATTGGGATTAGAAATATTGACATCGCAGGTCAAGTGCACATTCCATAGAAGAAAAGGATGCAGAATAAATGGTAATAATTGGGGTGAAAAAAAGGTTGGGATGTTTGGAATAAATCACTAATTAAATTAATCAAAGATAAACCACAAACCAAAATGTCATTAATTAATATAAGTACATCATTGATTAGCATATTGATTATTAACATCATATATCACTGATTAACCATTTAAAAAAGGTAAAACCTTCTGTTATTTACTTAAAAAGAAAAAAAAAGCTTAAAAAAGCATTTAGCCCTAAATCCTTTTTTTCCTGGCTTTTTTTTTTTACTTAATTATCCAATTAATTGGAGCGAAATGCCAAGAAAGTAGTTGATGCAATTAGGTCCTCTGTCAAGTTCCATATCAACTAGTTTAGAAAGAGATTGTCGGCGGTGAGCTTAGCACCTCCACCGAGGAACCTCTTCCTGATGGTCGGCAAATGTACACGGCAGAACTAGTTGGGAGCACATATCGAACCCCTTTGAGCTCGATTCATCTATCTGAGGTGCTCTTCAAGGCCCTCCGGGCCGCGACAATAACAACGCCTACTCGGGTCAGACACTAGCTCGAGTCTGATAGTCATAACCAGCAAACAGGCTGCCACTCGCCACAAGAAGCCAATAGATGGCCGATTTCCCCCCATCAGATGGAGACTAATCCACCAGCAGGGACCATGACATATGTCTCCTACCATCTGACAGGCATTGACGTGACACACGGTCATGGACGAAACCCACGTAACATCCGGTCCGAGTGGCAACCTATAAATGGAGTGCATTTACTACAGCTCAGGCAAGTGTGCTCCTTCCCAACTAACTAGCTCCCATTCTCTGCCAAACAGCACTTGCCTTGAGCGTAGGCTAGCCCTTGTCCAATACCCTACCAGTTTTTCACCTTTACCTCTGAAGCCTTCCTTCTCTTGTTGCAGGTACTTCCGAGCAGATAGAGGCTTGTAGGGAAGAGTCGTCCGACCACCGTGCACAGCCGCACGTTGTATTGATTCGCCACCACTAACTAGTAAGTATCAATATTTTGGCGCTAGAAGGAGGGCGCCTACGCCTACACTCAAAGTCATTAGCCACAACTCAGCTTGTGACCCAAGCATGGTAACACGAGGCAATACTCGGGATGAAGGTGCTAGATAGGAGGTGTCGGATGAAGCCCGAAACCAAAACCAAATCCCGGCTAGACCAAGAGGCCACCCCTGAGCTACAAGGTCCTGCTCTGAGGGCCAAGGGAGCATGGGCAGGGCCGAATAACCAAATGATCTGGTCACTCAAAACCCAATTTGAGAACTCACCAATGTTGTTTCGATACTCACACAACAGCTCGCACAGCAACAAGCACAACTTCAACAGGGTGCTGTCCTCCTTCCTCCTGCCCAGGTTGACCAGGCCGAAGGTCGAGCAAGATAGGGGCCAAAAGGAACAAATGAAGCTGATTCTGAGTAGTCCGAACAGTCCACAAAAGGAGTCTCGACAAACAATAGAATAGTCTGAAAAGGCTGACTAGGACCTCAAGGGGACCAAGGACAATCCGCACAAGGCTCCCGCACATTTGTATTTGATAAGCTCGGGCGTCAAGGAGAAGTTCAACAATACCAACAACCCAGAGGTGGTGACAGGGTTGAGGTTGGAGCCCCCTATATGGTGAAACTACCTAAAGATACCAACACTTGTTAGTTCCAGGAAATATAGTGTCAAATTGACCAGATTCGTAACAACAGATTTGGGCTCGATGGAGGTGGTGTGCTAGACCCATTGTTCATGGACGCCATTATGGGGGCTCTCATGCCGCCAAAGTTTAAGGTCCCGCAAATCAAAGCCTACGACGGGATGACCGACGCTGACGAGCATGTGGAGCTCTAACGAGGGCATATGCTTCTGTAGAACGCCATCGACGTAGCCATATGCAAGGCTTTTTCACTCACCTTGACAAGGCCTGCTCAACAATGGTTTAGACGGATAAAGCCAGCCACCATCACCTTATTCTGCTAGCTGTCTGTTGCCTTTTCCACAATGAAGACGAGAAGAAAGGAAATAACTCACCTCTATCTTGTTAAGCAAAAGGATGGGAATGTTAGAGATTATATAAACTGATTTACTCAAGCTGCATCAGAGATCAGGCACATCGAAGATGAGACCCTAAAGCATGCCTTCGTGGGGGGGGTCTTCGAGATGAAAAACTAACCTCATAGCTAGCCTTTGAGCAACCAAGCATATTTTCTCAGATGCTCGGCTACGTGCAGAGGTATGCCGATATGGTCGAGTATATGAAAAGTTCCTGAGAAGAACTGGAGCAGCAAAAAGGAGAAGAAGCAGAAATCGGCACCTAAACACCCAAGCGTTGAGCAAAACAAGAAGGAAAAGAAGACCGAGAAATAAAGGTACCGACCGGGAAATTCTAGAGCTGCACGCCTCTGGTCGCCAGCATTGATGAGGTGCTGGCCCAGGTGAGTGGCTGGAATTTGCTAGTCGACCCTCCTAAGCTAAAGGGAAGCAAGGCCAAAAGGGATCTAAACAAGTACTGCAACTTTTATAAGGATGTAGGACATAATACCTATGGCTGTATTCAACTCAAGGACCAGATCAAAAGATTGGTCTGAGATGGACATTTGTAGGAATTCGTTTAGCGAGTCCTAACTCCTAGTTCCGTAGCCAGAGGAAATGGCCAGCCACCCCGAGACACCTAGAGTCGACCGCATAATGAAAATGGGAAAACCTCAGAACCCCCAAACATTATTCATACAATTCTCAAAGGGCCTGTTATTGGGGACACTTTGAGTGGATGGCGAACTTATGCTAGGGAGGCTCGGCTAGTCGAGAAGGGTGACCTCATGAATATGTCCGAGCGGATCAAAAAAATCTGCCGACAACAAGATGTCCCAATCACTTTCATCGAGGAAGATCCAGACAAACTTGTTCAACCCCTTAATGACACCCTCATGTGCGAACTGCAGATCGCCAATAATATAGTCCGGCAGGTACTAATCAATAATGGCAGTTCAGCAAATATTCTGTTCAAGCAGGCGTATGACAAGTTCAAGATCAATAATGCCACTCTTATCCTAGTCCAGACACCTCTATATGGCTTCACTGGAGAATGCATTCGAGCAGTCGACAAGGTCAGCCTTTTGGTCACCTTTAGAGAGGGGCTGCTTGGGTAACATGCATCGTCGACTTCCTTGTCATCGACAAACCCTCCCAATACAACATCATCGTCGGTTATCCAACCTTGAATGCCCTGAAGGCCATAGTCTCAACCAACCACTTAGCGATGAAGTTTCCCACGAAGAATGGGGTCAGAGTAATCCGATCATAGCAAAGGGATTCAAGGGACTATTATTTAAATGCCATGAAGGAGGCCTGAGCTCGACAGTTAAGTGTCTCAGATATTTGTAAAGTAGACTAAGTATCACTTTTGATCGAGCAGGCACCAAAGATGCTGTCAGACTTGGATCCCTGACTTCTTGATGAAGAAGTGAGAGCTACACCAGTGGAGGATTTAGTGCCCTATAATTTAGATCCCAAACATCCCGACCAAATGGTCCAACTCGGTTCTCAACTAAAACCTAAGATGAAGGCCGACCTAGATAAGTTCCTTACAGAATATTGGGATGTATTTGCGTGGTCCCACGAAGAAATACCTGGCATTGACCCCAATGTTATTTGTCATCACCTCAACATTTGACCCGACTACAAACTGGTCATCCAAAAGCGAAGAGCGTTTAACCCTAAGAGGTACGTCGCCATCAACGAGGAAGTCCAGAAGCTTCTAAAGGTTGGATTCATTCGAGAAGTCACATATTCAGAGTGGTTAACAAATGTAGTCCTTGTCAAGAAAGCCAATGGTAAATAGCGGGTCTGCATCGAATACACCGACCTCAACAAAACCTATCCTAAGGACTGCTTCCTGTTGCCCTAGATAGATTAGCTTGTGGATGCGATAACTAGACATGAACTGTTGAGCTTCATGGATGCCTACTCCAGCTATAACCAAATCAGGATAGCCGAGTAAGGCCAGATCAAGACTGCCTTCACCACCGACCATGGGCTCTTCTACTACTTGGTTATACCCTTTAGACTGAAGAACACCGAAGCTACATACCAGTGCCTCATCAACAAGATGTTTACCTGGCTGATCAGTAAAACCATGGAAGTATAAGTGGATGACATGCTTATTAAGTTTGTCTGAGCAATGAACGACATCGCCGACCTCCGAGCAAGCTTTGATATACTCCGAGAATATGGGATGAAACTTAAACCGGCAAAGTGCACGTTCGAGGTTAGCTCGAGCAAGTTTCTCGAGTTTATGGTAAACCAAAGATGGATTAAAGTTAACCCAGCCAAGGCCTAGGCAGTGATTGACATGCATTCACCGGCACTATCAAGGAAGTACAAAAGCTGACCGGCATGGTAGCAGCTCTATCCAGATTCATCTCTCGGTCTATTGACAAGTGCCATCCATTTTTTCAGGCACTCAAGGGGAGGTTTGAATGGAGCAGGGAATGTGAAGAAGCTTTTCAGAACCTCAAAAGGTACTTAGCCATGCCCCCACTCCTATCCAAACCATTGTTGGGAGAAATATTATATGCCTACCTAGTCGTGTTTGAGAAAATCATGAGCTTGGTCCTCGTTAGAGAGGAAGATGGGAACCAAAAGCCTGCCTACTATACAAGCCACGTGTTCCAAGGTGCCAAGGAGAGGTACCCTTCGCTTGAAAAACTCAGGTTCGCCCTTGTCACCTCGACTCGAAAGCTTTGACCATACTTCCAAGGCCATATCATTCGAGTTTCGACCAAGAATCTGATGTGGCAAGTCCTCTAAAGCCCAAAGATATATGGGTGGATGGCTAAGTGGTCGGTAGAGCTCGAACAATACGACATTCATTTTGTTACAAGAATAGCCATAAAGGCCCAAGCCCTAGTCAACTTTATTGTCAAATTCACTAGCGTCACGCAGAGCACTCCCTCTATCGAGAAGGTCCTTATAGAAGATCTAGACCTCCCCAGCAATAGCAGAGGTAACAACGTCTTCGAGTCAGAGCCTGAATGGAAGTTCTTCATGGATAGGTCATCTTACACTAATAGGTCAGGCATCGAGTTGGTCCTTAATAGCCTATATAGTTACAAAGCTATCTACGCCCTTCGCTTTGATTTTAAGGCATCCAACAATGAGGTTGAGTACGAAGCACTCATAGCTGGACTCAGAATTGTAAGACACCTCAGAGTGGACCGCATATCGATTTACAATGATTCCATGCTCATTGTCCAATAGGTTACCGGGGGATTCCAAGCCTGAACAGAATCCATGACTGTATATCTGTGAGAAGTCAAGGCATTGTTAGGACAATTTAAAGCTTATTCCTTCAATCAAATTCCCCGATCTAAAAACTCCAAGGTCAACACCCTTGCTCGACTAGCCTCAAGCTTAAGCGACAGTGAACTTATGTCGGTCCCTATCGAGAGACTAGCAAAGCCAAGCATCATCAAAGAAGTGACTAATGTAGTCAAAAAACAAGAAACCACCGGGATAGACCTGATCATTCGATAACTGACCATAGCCAAATTGCCTGGCGATCGAGAATAGGCACGCCAGATCTGCAATAGCTTGGCCCGATATTCAATGATTGGTGGAAAACTTTACCGATGAGGCTGCACTACCCCATGCCTGAGGTGCGTAGGACCTTGAAAGGCTCATTATTTAATGAAAGAGATTCATGAAGGGCTGAGCGGCAACCATACAAAGGGGCAATCCCTAGCTCAGAAATGCCTTCGACAACGTTACTATTGGCCGACCATGAAAGAAGACTACAAGGATTTTACGTGGAAATGCCTCAAGTACCAGCAGTTTACTAAGGCGATCGGACACCACGCCGAACCCCTCACCTTGGTGGCATCTGCTTGGCCTTTCGCCAAATGGGCCATTGACCTGATCAGACCACTTCCTCAAGCTCGATCACAGTTCAAGTATTGCATCGTGGCCATGGACTACCTCACAAAGTAGGTGGAGGTTGAGCCACGTACCAACATGACCGAGTCTAAGCGCACCAACTTCATTTGGAAGAACATCATCTGCCAGTTGAAAATTCCACACACCATTATAACTGACAACGCCAAGCAATTTGAATCTTTGAGCCTCCTCTGATTATGCGAGTAGCTTGGTATCAAGAAAGTATTCTCGTCTCCCGGCTACCCTCAAAGCAACGAGCAAGTTGAAGCTGTCAACAAAATAATCAAAGACAACCTCAAGAAAAAACTCAAGGACCTCAAAGGTGCATGGATCGACGAGCTCCCAAAGGTGCTTTGGGCGTATCAGACAATAGCCCAGACAGCCACAAGGAAGACTCCATTCTCCCTCGTCTATGGGGTTAAAGCGTTACCTCAGCTAAGGTTGGCCTGCCCAACTTTAGGATTGAACAATACGACGAGCTTTGGAATACCGAGATCTTGATGTCTGAGCTTGATCTACTCGAGGAGAAAAGAGACCATGCTATAATTCATATTGGGCATGGAACCAAGTAGTTGCTCAGTATTACAATAGACGGGTCCAACTGAGGAGCTTTAAAGTTGGTGCTTGGTACTAAAAAAAGGTTATCGTTCAGCAGCCCAGGGTAGGGCCATTTAGACAGAAGTGGGATGGCCCATACAAAATGATCACAATCGTATGACCAGGCACCTACAGGCTATCCGATATAGAAGGAAATGTGCTCAGTCATTCTTGGAACGTTGAGCACCTAAAATGATTCTTTTGTTGATGAAAGCCAGAATACCTTTTTTTATCACTAGCTACATTCTTTAGCAACTAGGCCTACTAAATAGGACTAAGATGTAAAAAAGAAATGTTAATGAAAGTATTTATTCTGCACAATTCCTCTCAGCAATCTATGCTAAGAAAGACATAACTGTTAGACATGTATGCTCTAAGGAGTAAAAATGTAATACGTTTTTAGAGACATTTTTATCAATAAAGAATTTATTCATTTATATATAACAAATATTGTCCTCTTTACGTTCATATTTGTTGAATGTATGATAAGCAAATAGTAGTCTGAGACTGTCAGTCTAAACCTTAAGAATTGGGCATATGATGGGATGATTATGCGGTAGACACGATTCTTAAGGTGATGGTCTAAAACATATGATCCGCAATCGAGGGAATAAAGTTGGGCGCTTTATTCATGTAAAGATTGTTATGTTGTCTATATCCCTTTTGGGAGATGGTTTGTCTTGACCATCGGAGTTGGACTCCATGAATAGAAACATTGGCACGTTGTCAAAGGTGACGATGTGTTGGATCGGGACATAAAGTGAATTGATTTGGATTAATAATTCTGTCTTGGCAAATCGATTCACTTTAGACAATCATTTGTATTGTATCTTAATCCTGAGATGAATAATGGGCCCGATGTCTCGACTTGTGTCTTTTGATGTACCAATGGGTGACTCCCACATCTCTATAGTGGCATGTATGCCGGTACGTTGGAGGCATGACTCTTGGTAGCGTAGACTTGTTATTCAAAGATATGGAATCCATAGCTCCTCTTTAGGAGTAATGATATCCTCTTATATGCGTTGTCCTATAATTGAAAAACTGGAGCGCTCAACCATTTGGATACATAGGTGTAACCGAATGGTATACTATCTTTGGATGGTAAGTTTTCTAATGGTGAGACAATGGAACGTAAGATAAAAATAATCGGGAAGGTAAGACAGAACTTATCCTTAAGCCGATTATGGATGATCATATGGGGATGCAATACACTATGATATGTCATGGAGACTTAGCTACACGAGCTTCGTAATTCTATAAAGTTCGAGAGTGCAACTCCAAGCTTTTAGTGGAGTAGCGTTGGAGTTGATAATTGTGAAATGTATATCTGGGATATTGGGTTTCATAATTATCATGAGCTTGAACTTTATAGGTCCATTTTGGTCCCCTTTGCTAGCTCACAAAATCCTGTAACGACACGGCGTGCTTTTCCAATAATTGGTGACTTATGTCAGATTTATCAGATTATTTTAAAATTTATAAGAATCAAATAATTCATGTCTGTTTATCGGTTGAATTAATTATGTAAGAAAATTAGTTCAAGATGAACTTGTTGAATTTTTGCGTTCGGATAATTCTTGTCTGTTTATTGGTTGTTTTAATTTTGGACAATTAGAACAAGATAAACTTGTAGAATTATTGTGAATTGATTTATTTTCTTAGAGATTATCTTGATAAAGTTTGTTTTGATCAGATATCTTTTCTATTGGGCTATTTGAATCAAAACTGAGACTTTATCCTTTAGAATCTCGGGTGGAAAATAAAAGATTCGCGGAGATTTTTTCTCCGCAGTTCGGCCTGCCGGATGACGTGTTCGGCCTGCCGAACTGTCGAACTCCCTGAGAGCTTTTGTTCACAAATCACAAACACTAGCTTTGGGTTCTCTCTATTGGTTGGAAGGAGAGTCACCGGTGGAAGAGCTGTACGTGTGAGCCCACACTCACTCCGGTTGTGGATAGAGAATAGCAAAGAAGACCAGTTGGTTGAGGCTCTTCTAGAACGTTACTCCTCTACACAGGTGGCGGAGGTTCTTCGGCACACTGAGGTTAGTAAGATCTATTTAATTTATACATATAACATGTCAAACTTGTATTTTGAAAAATACTCTGATGAAAAATTTCTAAAAATTTCGCTGCACACTTTGTTTCCAACAATTGGTATCAGAGCCGAGGTTTTTACATAAATTTGCAAGTTTTTGATCATGTTATATGCATAAATTTTGTGATTTTAGTCTCTCCTATGCTTGAATTAAATTTTATAGAGAGATGGCACTCTAGGTTTCTATATAATATATATGTTGTCATGGATTATGTGGTGAATGTTTATTAATTAATTATGGTTGATTAAATTGTTGTTTAATTATTTATTAATGACCTAATACCGGTTATTGTTCCTTAGAGGTTAGAATGTGTATCTAGGTTTTACATGTAATTAGATGGCGGACTATCATCTCTGTCTAGGAATTGTTATTTAACTTTTAATTTGTAAGAATTTTGTAATTAAATAATTATTCGGAGAAGGCGGAACGAGAAGTCGGATCTTAAAGATTGATGATGGCGCCTCCAAGTATTTCCTGAGTCTCTAATTTTATGTTTTTGAATTGTTGAAAATACAATTGATGAATTGCATTAAAATTGTATTTTCTGGAATGTGCGTTTTCTGCTCGGTCGGCATGTCGGACCTCACAGTTCGGCAGGCCGACAGTGGGTCAGAAATTTTGGTGCTCTACCGGCAGGCCGAACCTTCATGTTCGACAGGCCGAACCTCCATGATCGGTAGGCCGATTACCTAGATCGGCCTGCCGACCGAGAGCTACCAAATGTCCAGAAAATGTGCAATTTTTCGGTGCAATTTTAATTTTATTTTTGGGACGATTCTGAGAAACATTAAATTTGGATTTGACCGGAAATATGAAGTGTTCGATTCATACAGGATTGGAGACTTGAAGATGGATATTACATGAAGAAGGATACAGCTTGAGGATTCAAGGATGAAAAACGATAAATGTCTCGATTATTCTCTTGTAATCTTAATTTTTTATTCTCTAGGGTGGAACCATAATATTACGGTTATTATTATTATTTTGTTTGTAGCTTTGCTTGATTGCTTTGCTTGTCTGCATTATAATATGATTTACCATGTATATTGATAACATGTCATATAGAATAGGGAGTGCCGCTCATATTAAAATTGTTCATGCATATTTTTAAAATAAAACCTTGACTTCAAAAGATTGAGTGGGAGAAGGTTTTTCGAAGAGAGAACCTAAGGCCTCCATCGTTGGTCCATAGGAAGAACATGATGGTCCTGACCCCTAGGAAGAGATTTCTATCATGTACCAGATTGGATCTCTGAAAGGATAAGGTATTTTAGTATGATTTATGGTTGCACATCCCTAGGTGGTGATTATAAATCATGGATAAAATATTGAAACGGTGGTTATACACTCACGTTAATTTTATTATTAACCTCCCCTAGGAGCTCTGTTAATAAAATTCATGGCCAAAGAAACGATTATTAATATATGCTAGATCATACGGGTCCTGGATGGCATATATTAATCAGGAGGGGATCCGTGTTCCTGATTGAATTTGGCATGACTCCCCTAGGAGCTTGTTGAATTATGAGTTGGGAATTATCGTTGTAAGGTTGTGATATTTTCAAGGTTTTGACACATAAACACATTTGTATAATTTTACATGATTGTGTTATCTTGCTAAATTATTATATATGTTTGCTTATGTTTGGTATATGATTCTTTATTGTAGATTGAAAATGTCTAAAAACGCTTTATCATCGATACTTGACAAAAACCAATTAACCGGTGAGAACTATAATGATTGGAAACGAAACCTGGACCTCGTCCTATCCTTTGAGAAACTGAAATATGTACTGACAACCCCTTCTCCTCCCGAGCCTACGGGAGACTCAAGTAATGAGCAATTCCAAGCGTACGACCGCTGGAAAGATGCTAATGATCAGGCCCGCTGCTATGTTATGGCTAGCATGAACAACGTGTTGCAGGCTCAACATCAGGATTATGAGACTACAAAGCAGATCTTAGATAATCTTGAGGACATGTTTGGAGGCCAAGCCATAACAAAGCGGCAAGGGGCGCTTCGGAAACTCTTAAACTGTAGACAGAGACTGGGGACATCTGTAAAGGAGCATATGATGTTGGTCATGGGTTACCTCGCTGAGGCTCAAACCAATGGAGCCGACATCGATGCTGAAACTCAGATGACTATGGTCTTTGAGACTCTGTCTAAGGAATTTATTCCGTTTAGAGCTACTTTTAATTTAAGCAATAGACGGGATATGACCTTGACAGAACTGATGAAACAGTTACAGGAGTTTGAACTGCTGATCAGGGAGTCTCCTGCTGGTGGTGAGGCCAATATGGTAGCTGCTTCTGGTTCCAATTCTAACTCTAGAAATGGAAAGAAGCAACGGGCCAAGAGTGGAAAGTCTTCTATTCCTGCTGCTACCAAGAGCAAGAAGAAGAAGAAGAAGAACCCAAAGAAGCTGAAGTGCTTCTTCTGTGGTAAAGTCGGGCATATAAAGAAGCATTGCAAGGACTTCCTTTCCAAGGGAGGTAGGTGTGATCATCTATATTTAGAAACCTGTTTGGTTGAGGAATCCAGTGACATCTGGGTCATAGATTTCGGTGCAACGAATCATGTTTGTGTTTCTCTGCAGGGATTCAAAGAAACGAGAAGTCTACTTCGTGAAGACTTAACGCTTCGGATGGGCGATGGATCCTTGGTCTCAGCGGAAGCAGTGGGAGATGTCCATCTTTATTTTGATAATTATAGGAGTTTAATTTTGCGAGACTGTTTTTATGTTCATAAATTTAAAAGGAATTTAATTTCTGTATCTTCTTTATTTAAAGACTCCTACGTGGTATCTTTTAATGAAAAAGTGGTGATTCGTAAAAACAAATCTTTTATCTGTTCTGGAAGGATGCAAAATAATCTATATTTTATCAAACCTAAGATGGACCTATTGCTTAATGCTGAGATAAATGATAATGACTCAAAAAGACTTAAAACTTCTCACTCTAATAAGACTTATCTTTGGCATTTGCGCCTTGGCCATAATAACCTGAATAGGATTCAAAGGTTGGTAAGGGATGGACCTTTAAGTCACTTAAAGGTAGAATCTATACCTCAATGTGAGTCTTGTTTGGATGGTAAAATGACCAAAAGACCATACGGGTCTAAGGGCAATAGGGCCGAAAGGGGTTCTAAAACTTGTGCATAGTGATGTTTGCGGACCGATGAACATCCGGGCACGAGAAGGGTATGAGTACTTCGTCACTTTTATTGATGATTACTCAAGATATGGGTATGTGTACCTAATGCACCACAAAAGCGAAACTTATGATAAGTTCAGGGAGTTTCGGGCTGAAGTGGAAAAGCAATTGGGTAAACCCATAAAGGCACTTCGATCGGATTGAGGTGGGGAATACCTTTCTGATGAGTTCTTGGGACACTTATTAGAGAATGGGATTTTATCCCATTTGACTGCGCCGGGCACTCCGCAGCAGAATGGCGTAGCGGAGAGAAGGAATAGGACTTTGTTGGACATGATTCGGTCCATGATGAGTTATTCATCATTGCCTTTATCCTTTTGGGGATATGCACTACAAACCACATGTTATCTTTTGAACAATGTGCCTTCAAAATTCTTCCCTAAAACTCCTCACGAGTTGCGGACAAGACGGAAGACATCCTTAAACCATATTCGCATATGGGGATGTCCAGCTCATGTCCTGTTTAAGGATCCGAATAAGTTGGAAGCACGTTCAGAAGTTTACGTGTTTGTAGGATATCCAAAAGGGACTAAAGGGGGTTATTTTTATAACCCAAAGGAAAATAAAGTCGTGGTTTCAACTAATGCAACTTTCCTTGAGGAGAGTTACATGAACGACTTTAAACCTCGAAGCAAAGTGGTGCTTGAGGAATTGAGGGGTGATCCGTTTACTCCGAAGGTTCTGAATGAAACCATTCTGATCAGTGTAGAAAAACCAAACAAACCTGAACAACAACCTCAGGGGCTTCGGCATAGTGGGAGGATCGGGCGTCAACCTGAGAGGTATATGTTCAATGGGGAAGTCTTTTTGACTGAACCGGATGAACATGACAAGGATCCTTATACTTACATAGAAGCCATGGAGGATGTTGATTCAAGACTCTGGACAGAGGCCATGAACATAGAGATGAAGTCTATGGAGACTAATAGGGTCTGGGAGCTTGTGGATCTTCCCGAAGGGGTAAAACCCATAGGGTGTAAATGGATCTACAAGAGGAAAAGAGGAGTGGATGGAAAGGTCGAAACCTTTAAGGCTAGACTGGTAGCTAAGGGTTATACGCAAAAGGAAGGAATCGATTATGAGGAAACCTTTTCACCTGTAGCCATGCTTAAGTCCATCCGGATTCTCTTGTCCATAACTGCCGCTCTCGACTACGAGATTTGGCAGATGGATGTCAAGACGGCTTTTCTGAATGGCTATCTTGATGAGTTCATTTATATGGAACAACCAGACGGGTTCAAGGTCGCAGGTCAAGACGGTAAGGTTTGTAAGCTGCTAAAGTCAATTTATGGACTTAAGCAGGCTTCTCGTTCTTGGAACATAAGATTTGATCAAGTGATCAAGACTTATGGGTTCTCACAAAATGTGGATGAACCATGTGTTTACAAACACATTAAGAATGGGAAGGTGGTTTTTCTACTACTCTATGTAGATGACATTCTACTAATTGGCAATGACGTTGGGGCATTGTCATCGGTCAAATTATGGTTGACCAAGCAGTTTAACATGAAGGACTTAGGTGAGGCTAATTTTGTTCTCGGTATCCAGATCTTTCGGGATAGGAAGAACAAAATGATAGCTTTGTCACAGACCGGCTACATAGATAAAATTCTCAAGAGGTTTGCAATGCAAGATTCCAAGAAAGGTGGGCAACCATCTGGGTCTGAAATTACTCTTTCTAAGAAAGACTCTCCAAAGTCTTATGAAGAAAGAGAATACATGAAGAAGGTACCTTATGCTTCGGCAGTGGGTAGTCTCATGTATGCCATGCTTTGCACTCGACCGGATATTAGCTATGCGGTCGGGATTGTGAGTCGATTTCAGGCGGATCCAGGACCAAACCATTGGGTTGCGGTAAAGCATATTTTCAAGTACCTGAGAAGGACTCGAGGGTATATGCTTGTATATTCGGGTGAGGATTTAACTCCTCTAGGATACACTGGGTCTGAAATTACTCTTTCTAAGAAAGACTCTCCAAAGTCTTATGAAGAAAGAGAATACATGAAGAAGGTACCTTATGCTTCGGCAGTGGGTAGTCTCATGTATGCCATGCTTTGCACTCGACCGGATATTAGCTATGCGGTCGGGATTGTGAGTCGATTTCAGGCGGATCCAGGACCAAACCATTGGGTTGCGGTAAAGCATATTTTCAAGTACCTGAGAAGGACTCGAGGGTATATGCTTGTATATTCGGGTGAGGATTTAACTCCTCTAGGATACACTGATTCGGATTTTCAATCCTGCCTGGATTCTAGGAAATCGACTTCGGGGTTTGTGTTTACTCTAGGTGGCGGTGCCATCAGTTGGAGAAGTGCGAAGCAAGATTGCACTTTGGATTCAACGATGGAGGCCGAGTATGTGGCGGCTAGTGATGCTTCAAAAGAAGCAGTGTGGCTCCGCAAGTTCCTTGGGGATCTTGAAGTAGTTCCTGGTATGGATAAAGCGGTATCACTGTACTGTGATAACAGTGCGGCGGTAGCTAATGCTAAGGAACCAAGATTTCACAAGAAGAGTAAACATATTGATCGGAAGTATCATGTGATAAAGGACTTCGTTGAGAGCGGGCATGTCACGGTGTGCAAGATCGCGTCAAACGACAATTTAGCTGATCCATTCACGAAGACACTTACTGGGAGAGTCTTCGAGAGGCATGTGGAAGCTATGGGGATGCGAAATTTGCTGTATTCCATGGAGGCCCTTGCCTGGTTTGCCTTTTCTCAGGCCCTTTTCGCATCGTCCTTGGCCCTGGTGGACTTCACCTTCTCCTGCTTGAACTCGGCTTCTTTCAACTCGAGTGCCTTTTCTACCTCGCCCTTCTCTAGGGTGGCCTTCTTTGCTTTTAGCTTCTTGAAGCTGAGCTCCTGCATGCCAACCATATTGGCCATCTCCAGCAGTGCGCAAGCCTAGATAAAAGAGGTGGGTAAGAGTGAAGAAAATTCCAACTAAAAAGGGGCTCGAGATATGGACTGAATGTACCTTGACGAAGGAGCGGAAGGCTGCCTAGAAGAGACTCTAGTAGTCTTCTTCCTAAAGACTTTAAAAAATGAGTCCCCAAGCATTGCCTCCTTGATAGTTTTGATCATTAGACGGCGGGTGGCCCTATGCCTCCTCAGCGACTCTATTGACAAAGGCACAACTGTTGTGACAGCTGTGGGGGCCTGGCTAGACAAAGCCCCCATACTTGTCGGTAGCGACGGAGAGACAACAGGTTAGACTGTGGAGGGAGGCTGCTCGGCCCTCAGGTTCCTTTTCCTTTTGGACCCCACAATGCCTTTGCCCTTTGAGCAACAAAGATTCTCCATTATTTTTTGTCAGTCTTCCCTGGACGTCTACCGAGAAGACATATCTACAACAAAATTTGCAAGTCAAAAGAAGCTCGACAGAAAGAGAAAGAAAAGAAAGAAAAGAAAAGAAGAAGAAAAAAAAACTCGGAGCTCATCGCTAATCCTCTACTGGTGGCCCCAGGTCGAAGGAGCCACTCAACGAGTCCTCGAAATTGGACAATGATGGCTCCCTCGTTGGCCACCCAGTTCAATTGGTGCTCGGCCCCAAGATATCAACAACACCTAGCCTTACAACTATAACCTGCCCGACTGACCGGGCAAGAGGAACATTTTGACAGGGATTTGTTTCGTTGGATTCCCCAAACCAACCGTAACGTGAGAGGTTAGACTTCTTGAGCAGGAAGGTTTGTTGCCGGGTAGACTCAGGTTTGGCATACAAATCCTCCACTGCCTCAACTACCTCACTTAGAGCCCACGGCCTTTTCGACCAGATGTGCCCCTGCTCAAATGTCTTCAGGATGTGCTGGTCCTTGGGCACTGCCTCACTAGCTCGGGCTAAATAATTCCCCTTGATGAAGAACCACTTGAACTTCCATAACTTGTCCGAGTTGGGGTTGCCCAGTATGAAATCCTTCTTAAAGCAGGTGAAGTAATACCATCCGGACTACTGAGAAAGTTTTTTCATCTCGTACAGCTTGAATGCTTCCTATGGCATATCGATTGCTTGGTAGTACCTCCAAAGCACGTACATCCTGATCATAGACCGATAACAGTTTGGATTTAGCTGAGCAGGGCACATATTAAGGTCATTGAGTGCTTAGTGAAGAAATGGATGAAAAGACAGACGCAGCCCGGCCTTAAAGAACTTGGTGAATAAAGTGATGTAACCCTCAGGCGAGGTCAGGGGCTAGTCATTCTCGTCGGGTAAGACAAGGTCTACGTCTTTTGGGATTTCAAATTCTCAACGTAGTGCTTCGAGTCAGAACTCCATTAACCCGTTTGTATACCCTGTCGTGGACGTCTAGCCAGGCCAAGATCTCCTATAAGCAATGATGCCCTGGACTTTGGTGATGATAAGCCTCTCGGTGTCCTCATCTTTCTCGGCAATAGCCTCCCCGGGTACAACTTCCTCGGCTAGCTGATCCTCATTTGAAATATCCATAGTCAACTAGCCCGTAACTTGGATAGGGACCCCCGTACCTTGACTAGAAGTGTTAGGCGTGGTAGCAACTGCCACCAACTCAGCGTGTTCTCGAGCTGAAACTTGGGATGTGGCCACAGCAACAGCCCAGATAGACGGATCCTCACCCTTGCATGGCCTCATCGGGCGTCTCCCATCCAACAAGTCTAGGAATTCCTGCTCGGGTATCATCTCGGCACCAAGACTTAACATTTCGGCTAGCCAGGCCGCTTTGTTGTGCCCTAGGGTCACTCCCTCAATGTTGACTTCTATAGTAGTTGACCGGTCAGTCTCGGTGCTGCTGTCCGACTAGAAAATCTCTACGTTTTAGATGTTACTATGGTTACTCATTTTCCAAGTGTACTTCTCGAGAAATTACCTGTTCATGTTGTGGAAGCTCAAGAAAGTCTAAAGTCCTCGGGTTATGAACTACAACTCAGTAGCTAAAACTTGAAAGTCACAAAGCTTGGCTGTGCTTATGCATTGAAATAACGGAGAGCAAACTCCTATATATAGCCGCCTCAGACGCAAAACTCAGGCACAAGAAACGAAGACGCACAATGATTACTCTTGTTAAGGAAACAACCAATTACATGTCGACACATGTCCCTTCGAGCTTCATCACGTGACCTTTCATCTTTCGTCGCCCTGGGATGCCGCCTAAGTACCAATCTAAGCCAACTTCACCCTCTCAACATAGTCCACCCGGCCAAGCATCGACCAAGTGAACTGGGGGCTATTGTTGGGGGTAAGCTCGGCACCTCTGTCGAGGAACCTGTTCTCGGTGGTCGACAAATATGCTCGATGGAACTAGTTAGGAGTGCATATCGAACCACTTTGAGCTAGGCTCGTCTATCCAAGGTGCTCTTCAAGGCCCTCCGGGCTGTGACATTAATGATCGCCTCCTTGGGTCAGACACTAGCTGTGGTCGGATTGTTATAACCAGCAAACAGGCTACCACTTGCCACAAGAAGACAACAGATGGCTGATTTCCCACCGTTGGATGGAGACCAATCCACCGACGGGGACCATGACACTTGTCTGTGGCCATTTGAAAGGCCTTAACGTGGCATACGGGTCATAGGAGAAACCCACCTAACACCCAACCCGAATGGCAACCTATAAATAGAGCGCATTTACTGAAACTCAGGCGAGCATGCTCCTTCCCAACTAACTAGCTCCTGTTCTCTGCCGAGCGACGAAGAGCCCTTGTCCGATACCCTACTGGTGTTTCCCCTTTACCTCCGAAGCGTCCCTCCTCTTGTTGCGGGTAGAGACGAGCAAGGAAGAGCCGTCCGACCATCATGTGCAACTGCATGTGGTGTTGATTCGTCGCCACTCACTGGTAAGCATCAACAGAGATCTTTGCCAAAATTTTGGAGCTTGATAACGCTCAACGTGGTGGACTTGGAGCAACCGTTTCATTACATTTCTTTTTTTTTTTTTTTGTACATTCGTTGTACATACATAATACTACTACATTTGCACATCATTTTAGTTTTAAAATTATTTGCGAACATTTTCGTAGTTGAAAGCAAAAGGCTAAGAAACTCAAAGTTATCTTTGTGAAGCTGTAGAGTCTAGTTATCGCTCTGATGGTTATTGCTTTACACGTGGGAAGTACAAGCACGCGGTTGAAAATGAGTGTAGTTCTTATATTAAGGGGTTCTACTGTAAATGTTATGTGTTTTTATTTATTTGATTTTTTTTACAAGTTTATTCGGTAATATAGAATTAAGACCTCTAATTTTAACAATTTTCCTATCAATGGAAATATGGGATATATGTAGTTAAGTGGAAAATGGTGAGGATAGTGAAAGGCGTATGAAGTCGTCCCTAGCTAGGGAAAGTTTTCTTGAGGTTAATATGTTGGAATTCCTAAAACGTTTCTAACGTTTTAATAATTATTATCATTATGATCGTCCACATTTAAGATGGTTTAATCTTAGGGTGATTAACACGTTAATTCCTCATAACCAATGGGCATTGGTAGTGATCAAATTTTAGTTCTTCTAATATGAAAATAAATCCAAAAGGATTTACAAATCCTCTTATATCCACCCCATTGCTAGAAGTGATTTTTGGTACTATAAATAGACTAAGGGGCCCTAGCCTAGCCACACAAGAAAAATAGTTTGTTGCCTATAAATTTCCATCTATAGGGCTTTCTAAAGGTGTAATTGTCACGCCCCGGAGTACAGGAGGTGACGTGGCGGAATATTTAGATTAATTAAAAGAGGATTTAATTGAAATCGAGAGTTTAAGAATCAAATTAAATGAAAGTTAAGAAGATTTTCCACCACATTTTATAAAAGAATTTATAAAATATTAAGCAAATAATAATAATTAATTAAAAACCGCGAATATGGGTTCCACAACCCACAACTTGTGCACACACATAGTACTGACAATATCATAAATACAATTACAGTCCAAGTACAAATAAAATTAAGTCTTACATGCCTTGATTAATAATACAGAATGTAAATAAATTCTCCTACTGCTCTTGAGTTTGGTCCGAAGAATCTTCTCCAAACCTAAATGAAAAACCACCTAGAAGGGGGAAATTTAAAACAATAAAACGTGAGCGAAAGGCTCAGTAGGACTATGTTTTATAAAAATAGTTTAACGCAAGGGAACATAGCATTATTAGAAGTTATTCCAAGGAAACTTAAATAAATAAATAAATAAATAAACAATTTGAGTAGGGCCGTCCTGACACAGAACAGTCTACTCGTCAAATCAAAACACCATTTTACTTTTACCTAGGCAAACCATGGTATCACCACCGTAGTGGCCCAGCTGGGTTTCGGGACCTGCCCCCAAGGTCGATCGCTACACGACCCGATCTCTGATATGGCATCATGCCCATGTGTTTATTATCATTGTCATTCAAAACCCAATTACCGAGTGTTGTCAGTTACATTTATTATGAAGTTCATTTCATAATCACGGTATATTAAAATATAACCGATAAAACCATTTTCAAACAACCGTTGAAAACATTTTGATAGAAATCATTTTCAAAGCCAAATCATTTCAAAACCAGGCTACCAAAGAAATAGGATAGAAGTCCTACCTCAATACTCGTGCCGGTGACCCACACCGTAATCCCGATCCGCTATACGTTAGTTCCACGGAACCACGAACAATCCTAGATACCAACTAAGTCAATCAATATCTAGTTTGAGACATTCTATGTTACTAAACCATTTCATGATGTCCTAGTGTGCCATTTGTACCTTTAAAATCATCCTATAAGGTTGGGATTTAAATCAGGGTTCAAAACAGTGAAAACGGGTGAAAATCACAAAATTTTCCATGCCTCGGTCGGCTTGCCAGACGCCCTGCTTCGGCCTGCCGAACATTTCCCCAGATTCGGCCTGCCGGTCGGAAGAACACCGGCCTGCCGATCATCACTCCGGCCTGCCGAACATGAACTTCGGCCTGCCGAACTGGGAAAACCCAGAAATCCCAGCCACGGGTTTCTCGATCCCCAAAATCCAAATCTTGTTTCTAACCTGTTTTTCTCAAATCCCAGGCATGAAAAACAACTATAGTTGATAGAAAAACATTCTAGAACATGTTTGGAATCATTTAAACAACATTTAAACTCAAAATCCTCAAAAATCTAAAAATGAGAAAAAGAGGAGAAAAATGAAAAATCTTGAATCCAATCCGTTTTTCTTCAATCTAAGCTTAGATTCTAGTTGTTCTAAGTTCATTTAACACAAATCCACGGTTTTTTTAAGCTTAAACAAACCTAGATTTCAAACACACACAAAATTGAAAATTTTGTAAAAAGTTTAGAAATTTCGAATCTAATTTCGAATCGAAGCTTCAATCCGCGATCTCGGTTGCCAAATCACGTCCCCGAGCTTCCTCCTCGCTGTCCCGAAGCTTGGATTCGAAATGGAGTTCAAAATTTGAGAGAGAGAATTGAGAGAGAGAGGGGTTGCCGAGAAAGAGAGAGGGAAGAGAGAGGGAGAGGCGTGAGAGTGAGGAGAGAGAGAGGAAGGAAAGAAATAAATAGAGAAAATCGGTGGGTGGTTTTACTGTACGAAAACCATATGCCGCCCACGATTTTGCAAAACGGAGTATTTTTAACATTTTACAAATTGTGGTGTTTTAAAACTCAAAACATCATTTTAAATCAATAAAAAATCATTTGAATGCATCAATTTAACAAAACAACCAAAAACTCAAAATCCAACCAAATAATCTAATTAATGTTAAAACGTCAATTATGGCACACTAATTCATCATTTACATTACATTAATATTAAATAAATTTCGAGACGTTACAGTAATATGCTAGAAGATCTGGGGTAAAAAGTTTCATTTTTGTTTTGGTCACCATGGCTGGAGGTTAGATGCATATGGTTTTCCTATTTCAATTTATCTAACAACTAGTATCAGAACCTTTTTTGGTCTTTATATGGAAATTTTGTTTTGTAATGTGTATGCTTTTGTTTTTCTCCTATTGAATCTAGTTATATCATTACGTGATAATTGCATATGTTTTACCATATATCTTGAAGTGCTTTTCATAGATTTGGAGATTATGTATTGGTTTTCATATATTAAGCTATATGTCTTGGATTTCCAATTAAACTATTTTGTATATATAGATATTTTTAATATCTTTTTGCGAATGGAATTGTCCTCATGTGATATTTACGCTATATTAAACGGGTTCAGTTAAGCATAAATTTATCTTGTATGTACTGGCAATTGAAGTATTATATATGCAACTAAATAATTGCTTGTATACACGCGGACATACATAGTTAATAACCGATGCAACTAGATAATTGCTTCTAATTGCTTGTATACTAGCGTAAGAATAGCCATAGCATAGCATCTTAAGTCATAATAATACTTGGAAGAGTCACATAAGAAATTACTTTAATAATTCACATGACATCTATTGATTGTAATTAATTTACTAGAATAATTATTTGATCCCATAGGGAAGTAATTATTTTGGTAATTATTTAGTATAAGATAGTAAATTTGACCATTTAAAATAAAATTTCCTAGGACCGCAGGTATAGATTTTTATTTTTGGTGGCTTTTATTTGCTAGTCTTGTAATTTAAGTTTTATGTAAATTCAATGTATGTTATTTACAACCTCTACCCAGAAGAAGGTTTGAATTTACCAGATTGAATTTGACATTGTTTGATTCAACACCAAAGATTGGTTTCAAATCATTAATGTATGAATTTTTTTATGCAATGGTTCCTAATATTTTCAATGAATCTTGCGTAATTCTATGCGGTGACAATTTTTCTGATTGGAAGGAGAAAATTTTCCTAACTTTGGAGTCTATAGACATTGACTTGGCACTTCGTGAGGACGAACCACATGTCCCCACTGGATTAAGCATGCCAAATAAGAAAGCTTCCTTTTAATCATGAGAGCAGTCTAGCCGTCTAAGTCTAGTGTTTATGAAAAATTACATTAGCGAAAGCATTAGGGGATCAATCCCTTAATGTGACAAGGCTAAAGACAGTTAAAGATCCATTTGTAAGTTTTGATACAGCTAAGGGAAGCAACCTTATGAAGAGACTCTCTACAATGAAGCATAACAACTCTAAGATTGTGCGCGGGTATATCACAGAGATGAGAGACATTTGATGTAACGACGCACCTTTTTCAGACCGTCACTTAGCTTTCTTAAACATCATTTCTCAAACTTAATCTTACTTACTAGTAAGAAAAATACAAAGTAAATTTTTTTCTTTAAAGCATATTTGAAACTGTTGCGACAACTGTTGTAATGTAAATTGAAACATAATACAAAACTAACTTTGTAATCATTCAAAACAATTCATAAAAGCATATCTTTTAAAATACTTTTTCATAAAACATTTCTTTAAACATTCATTTTTTTAAAGCTTTAAAACATTTTTTTCAACAAAACAAAAACTTCTTTCATTGTTGTGGAATAATTCTATAGTGGTATCCATACCCAACCTTCATCTCTGTCTCACCGTGATATCGAGCTCTTCAACTAGTGCTACTAGTCTTCTATAGAACTACCTACAGCATGAAAGAACTTATAACGAGATTTTGCTCGGTATGTATCAACAATCTTATAAAACATTAAAAATATTCATCATAAACACTTTGCTCATAAACTTTTCCCATTAGACATCGTTAATGAATCTTTTTCAATAAAAATTTGTTTCATAAAATGCTATTCATAAACATTTTCACAAAACATTCCATATAAAATTGTTTAATACAAGCAATATCATAACGCATGATTCTATTTATGCTCAATAATGGACTTCATTTATGTAACGTCCCTATATGGGGATTAGCAGTTTTTAATGAATTAAAATAAAGATCAGAAATAAAAGTAAAACTTTAAAAATAAAATTGCTCAGGACTTAAATGAAAACTTTCAAATCAAAATAAAAACAAATAATAATTTAACTACAGTTTAATGTAGCACCTTAAAATTTAATAAGATAAAACTATCATTATCATCATTTCAACTCTCAACATATCTTAATACAGTCACAAAAAGTAACAATTGATGCTTACATTATAATGAAGAGTATTTTTAACAATTGAAGCAATCTCCAATGTAGTATAACTACATAGCTTTCTCAACCAATTTCCTCGTAGCCACCTCACACTTAGTGAGTCTTGAAAAAATAAAACATAGGGGAATGAGCGACAACATACTCAATAGGAAAAACATTACTCACCTTTAGGTTTTTTGTTCTCAACATTAATCATTCTTACCACATTAAAACCTACATGGGTAGCTAGTTCTCAACATTAATCATCAATATTATCATGTTCAATTCTGGTTGATTTCTTATGATCATTCTTACGAAGTTCCATACATATATATATATACACATATTAATTTAGGACTTAATTATGCTCATTTATATCCACCGTGTAATAGAATATCTTATCACTCAACTCAATGAAACCCAAATGGGTGAACTTGATCACCCTCTAAACATTCCAAGAGTGTTCCGGTAAGGGGACATCAAGCCCCGAGTCCTCATCAAGTCGGTTTCTGTACAGTGTGTTCTAGGACTTTCAACTCAATGGAGCGTCATCACCTCCCCCCTATTTTACCTTTTAGGGTATTCGTGCCCAAGGACGCAACCGCCACCCTCTTCAGGTCTCACCATTTCTCTATACTCATCCGTTACTTATAGAGTTAATTTTCCTAACCATGCTTCTCAATTTACAACAACATGTGTCAAATCATTATATTTCTCACTGTACAATATAGGACATGTTCCACATCATCATGTTATAGATATAATCATATACATTCAAAATATCATATACATATCTTGCAACATAAAACAATAGATTGCTTCCGCTGAGACCAAGGATCCATCGACCATCCGAAGCATAAAGTGCTCATGAAGTAGACTTCTCGCTTCTTTGAACCCCTATAGAGAAACACAAACATGATTAGTTGCATCGGAATCTATGACCCAGATGTCGCTGGATTCCTCAACTAAACAAGTTTCTAAATATAGAAGATCACACCTACCTCCTTTGGAAAGGAAGTCCTTGCAATGCTTCTTGATATGCCCAACCTTTCCACAAAAGAAGCACTTAAGCTTCTTTGGGTTCTTCTTCTTCTTCTTCTTGCTCTTGGTAGCAGCAGGAATAGAAGACTTCCCGTTCTTGGCCTGTTGCTTCTTTCTATTCCCTGAGGTAGGATTGGAACCAGAAGCAGCTACCATGTTGGCCTCACCACCAGCAGGAGACTCCCTGATCAGCAGTTCAAACTCCTGTAACTGTTTCATCAGCTTTGTTAAGGTCATATGCCGTCTATTGCTTAAATTAAAAGTAGCTCTAAACGGAATAAATTCCTTAGACAAAGTGTCAAAGACCATAGTCATCTGAGTTTCAACATCGATGTCGGTTCCATTGGTTTGAGCCTCAACGAGGTAACCCATGACCAACATCATATGCTCCTTTACAGATGTCCCCGTTCTCTGTCTACAGTTTAAGAGTTTTCGAAGCGCCCCTTGCCGCTTTGTTATGGCCTGGCCTCCAAACATGTCCTCAAGATTATCCAAGATCTGCTTCGCAGTCTCATAATCCTGATGTTGAGCCTACAGCACGTTGTTCATGCTGGCCATAACATAGCAGCGGGCGTGATCATTAGCATCTTTCCAGCGATCGTACGCTCGGAATTGCTCATTACTTGAGTCTCCCGTAGGCTCGGGAGGATATGGGGTTTGTCAGTACATATTTCAGTTTCTCAAAGGACAGGACGATATCCTGGCTCTATTTCCAATCGTTATAATTCTCACCAGTTAATTGGTTTTTGTCAAGTATCGATAATAAAGCGTTTTTAGACATTTTCAATCTACAATAAAGAATCATATACCAAATATAAGCAAATATATAATAATAGTTTAGTAAGATAACACAATCATGTAAAATCATACAAATGTATTTATGTGTCAAAACCTTGAAAATATCACAACCTTACAACGATAATTCCCAACTCATAATTCAACAAGCTCCTAGGGGAGTCATGCCAAATTCAATCAGGAACATAGATCCCCTCCTGATTAATATATGCCATCCAGGACCCGTATGATCCAGCATATATTAATAATCGTTTCTTTGGCTATTAATTTTATTAACAAAGCTCATAGGGGAGGTTAATAATAAAATTAACGTGAGTGTATAACCATCGTTTCAATATTTTATCCATTATTTATAATCACCATCTAGGGGCGTGCAACCATAAATCATACTAAAATACCTTATCCTTTCAGAGATCCAATCTGGTACATGATAGAAATCTCTTCCTAGGGGTCGGGACCACCAGTTCTACCTATGGACCAACGATGGAGGCTTTAGGTCCTCTCTTCAAAAACCTTCTCCCACTCAATCTTTTGAAATCAAGGTTTTATTTTAAGAGTATGCATTAACAATTTTAATAAGAGCGGCACTCCTTATTCTATATGACATGTTATCAATATACATGAAAAATTATATTATAATGCAGACAAGCAAAGCAATAAAGCAAAGTTACAAGCAAAATAATAATAACCGTAATATTATGGTTCCACCCCAGAGAATAGAAAACTAAGATTACAAGAGAATAATCGAGACATTTATCGATTCTTTATCCTTAAATCCTCAAGCTGTATCTTTTTTCATGTAATATCCATCTTCAAGTCTTCAATCCCATATGAATCGAATACTTTATATTTCCGTTCATATCCAAATTTAATGTTTCTTAGAATCGTCCCAAAAATAAAATTAAAACTGCACCAAAAAATTGCACCTTTTCTAGAAATTCTCAAGCCCTCGGTCGGTAGGCCGATCTGTGTGATCGACTTGCCGATCTTGCTTCTTCGGCCTGCTGATCTGATACATCGGCCTGTCGGTCCATGAAAGTTTGGCCTGCCAGCAGAGCCAGCCTATTTCTGCCCCACTGTCGGCCTGCCGGACCACACATCTGGCCTGCCGATCTGTGACCATCGGCCTGCCGAACTGTGATGTCCAGCATGCCGAGCGAGCAAAAATCCCATTCCAGAAAATACAATTTTAATGCAATTCATCAATTTTATTTTCAACAATTCAAAAACATAAAATTAGAGACTCAGGGAATACATGGAGGCGCCATCACCTTTCTTCTAGATCCGTCTTCTCCGGATAATTATTTAATTACAAAATTTTTACAAATTTAAAATAAATAATAATTCCTAAACGGAGATGATAGTCCGCCATCTAATTACATGAAAAACCTAGATACACATTCTAACCTCTAAGAAACCATAACCGGTATAAATTAATTAATAAATAAATAATTAAACAACGATTTAATCAACCATAATTAATTAATAAATATTCACCACATAATCTATGATAACATATATAATTTATAGAAACCTAGAGCGCCAACTCTCTATAAAATTCAATTCAAGCATAAAAGAGATTAAGATCACAAAATATATGCATATAACATGATCACAAACTTGTAAATTTATATAATAACCTCAGCTCTGATACCAATTGTTGGAAAAAACAATGCGCAACGAAATTTTAAAAATTTTATATATCAGAGTAATTTCTAAAACACAAGTTTGACATGTTATATGTATAAATTAGACATATCTTACTAACCTCTGTGTGCCGAAGAACCTCTGCAATTGTGTAGAGAAGTAACGTTCCAGAAGAGTCTCAACCAACTGGTCTTCTTTGCTATTCTCTATCCACAACCGGAGTGAGTATGGGCTCACACGTACAGCTTTTCCACCAGTGACTCTCCTTCCAACCAATAGAGAAAACCCAAAGCTAGTGTTCATGATTTGTGAACAAAAGCTCCCAGGGAGTTTTCAGATACTCACTAGAAGAGTATCACTCTTAATCTTTCAAATTGATTTGAGTAAATCATGAGACTCACTCCCTTTATATAGCTATTGGTCCTGGGGTCAGTCCTTATCAGATTAGGTCTCAAAAACTCCCACAAAGTTATCTGATCAAAACAAACTTTATCAAGATTATCTCTAAGAAAATAAATCAATTCATAATATTTCTACAAGTTTATCTTGATCTAATTTATCTAAAATTAAATCAACCGATAAACAGACAAGAATTATCTGATCGCAATAATTCAACAAGTTTATCTTGAATTAATTTCTTACAAAATTAATTCAAACGATAAACAGACATGAATTATTTAATTCTTCCAAATTTTAAACCAATGTAATAAATCCGACATAAGTCATCAATTATTGGAAAAGCACGTCGTGTCGTTACAGGATTTTGTGAGCTAACAAAGGGGACCAAAATGGACCTATAAAGTTCAAGCTCATGATAATTATGAAACCCAATATCCCAGATATACATTTCACAATTATCAATTCTAACACTACTCCACTAAAAGCTTGGAGCTGCACTCTCGAACTTTATAGAATTACGAAGCTCGTATAGCTAAGTCTCCATGACATATCATAGTGTATCGTATCCCCATATGAAAATCCATAATCGGCTTAAGGACAAGTTCTGTCTTACTTTCCTGATTATTTTTATCTTACGTTCCATCGTCTCACCATTAGAAAACTTACTATCCAAAGATAGTATACCATTCGGTTACACCTATGTATCCAAATGGTTGAGCGCTCCAGTTTTTCAATTACAGGACAATGTATATAAGAGGATATCATTACTCCTAAAGAGGAGCTATGGATTCCATATCTATGAATAACAAGTCTACGCTATCAAAAATCATGCCTCCAACGTACCGACATGCATACCACTATTGCGATGTGGGTGTCACCCTTTGGCACATCAAAAGACACAAGTCGAGACAACGGGTCCACTATTCATCTTAGGATTAAGATACAATACAAATGATTGTTTAAAGTGAATCGATTTGCCAAGACAGAATTATTAATCCAAATCAATTCACTTTATGTCTTGATCTAACACATCGTCACCTATGACAACGTGTCAATGTTTCTATTCATGGCGTCCAACTCCGATGGTCAAGACAAACCATCTCCCAAAAGGGATATAGACAACATAACAATCTTTACATGAATAAAGCACCCAACCTTATTCCCTTGATTGCGGATCATATGTTTTAGACCGTCATCTTAAGAATCGTGTCTTCCGCATAATCAGTCCATCATATGCTCAATTCTTAAGGTTTAGACCGATAATCTCAGACTACTGTTTGCTTAATATATATTCAACAAATATGAACGTAAAGAGAACAAGATTTGGTATATATAAATGAATAAATTCTTTATTGATAAAAATGTCTCTAAAAACGTATTACATTTTTACTTCTTAGGGCATACATGTTTAACAAAAACACAAATCCAAGTGAAGAAGGTCGAGCGATAGAGGAAGAGGTGGAGAGAGAAATAATATGAGGGAAAAAAAAAGAAAAAGAAAAAGATAGAAAAGTAAGGGTAAAATTAGAAAGAAAAAATTTAATAGGTGTTTGGCAATATGGTTAAAACTGTTGGTTAGAACTAGTTTTGCTGTAACATGTGAGAGCTTTATAATGTAGCAATTTTTTCATTGTTACTGTAGTATGTAAAAACTTTACACTGTTTATAATTGAAAAAGTGGTCCGGACTGACTTACCAAACACCCAATAAAACTAATTTTGGCCTATTATTTTATTAATCTTTGATGATTGCGTTTGTTTATATTCAAACGTTAGAAAAATTGTCTATCTTCTATAGGCCTATTTGTTTAGATAACTTTTAGAACTCTTTAGATTCAAATTGGGATTCAAGTATTAAGGGTTCATTTGTCTCATATATTCTTTAGACTTAATAGACTCAAATTTATATTTGAATATCAAGAATTCTTTAGATACGTGTTTGTTTTCCCATAAATCCGAATCAAATGAGTATCAAGAATCCAAGTTTTCAGAGTTTTGACTCACCTTCTAAACTTTTGATATTCAGATATCTTTGCTACAGTAAAAACTAAATGTCTTTCTCCTATATTTCAGGAAAAAAATCATAACTTTTTCATTTGTTATCTAATTGAGATGATTCTTTTTTTCATTATGTTCCTAGTGAGGATAAGAATAAATTAAGATCCATATTGCATATTTTTTTAGATCATTGACATTAAGATTTTATTACATTTATTGATAAGTCAAAAACAATTTTCACTACCTCTTCAAACACAAATTTCAATTTTATTCTATACTCAAATTAAAACTTAAATGTACATCAAAACATTAACTTAGATAACAGTTTAAATCACTAATTCAAATCCTAATTCAAATCACACTAACTCAAATCAAATCACTAATTTGAATACATTTACTAAATAGACCCTAAGAATTCTTTAGATGGGTGTTTGTTTCCCCTAAAATCTGAATCAAATGAGTCATTTGAATCTAAGTTTTTAGAGTTCTGAACCCCTAAACTCTTGATACTCGGATATCTTTGCTATAGTAGAATGTGAAACTCTTTTTCTTATATTTGAGAAAAAAATCATAACTTTTTCATTTAATATCCGATTGAGATGATTCTTTTTTTATTGTGTTCCTAGTGAAGAGAGGAATAAATTAATACCCATATTGTATCTTTTTTTTTACAATTATTAACATTAAGATTTTATTAGATTTGTTAATAAATCAAAAACTATTTTTACAACATCTTCAAAAATAAATTTTAATTTTATTCTATATTTAAATTAAAACTTAAATACATATTCAAATACCAATTTTAAAAATAATTTAAATTATTAATTTAAATTCCACGACTTAAATCGAATCTATTTATAAATAGAATCTATCATTTTCTTCGTAATTATTACCCTGTATGTCTCAAACTAAGAGCCTGGCCGGAATCATCTACGCTCCAGCTTGTCAAAAGTCCACATATATTGAGGGTATTCTAGCCATTTCAATCTTCTATAAATAGATTCGCCTGTAAGTCTCAAACCCTAGCTTTAACGTTTCCGTTGCCTGCACCTTCAGAATCTCTGCAAACCCCATTTGTTCCAGAGCTCAGTATTTCTCTCTCTCTCTTTTTTTTTAATCTTCTCTGCAGAGATTGATTTTCTAGCGCTTATTTTACTTTGTTACTTGTTTTTTTTTTTTTGTGATATAATGGCTTTTTGCCCAGTGATGGAAAAATCCCAAATTGAAACGAGCGGTTTGGCGAAGTGGTTCTTGTTCTTCACAAGCCCTTTTACACTCTACTGCCACCACCTCCTTTTCTTCTTCTTCTTCTTCTTCTTCTTCTTCTTCTTCTTCTTTTCTTACACAGACATATATATATATATATACATACATATTGAGGTGGTAAGGCAGTGGTTGTGTTTCGGGGGCTTTTTTGGAGAACACCCATTTTGCTATTTAAACCGTGGATGAGTCTTCTAAAAGCTATGAGATCTGAGGGCTTTCCTTTTTTTAGTCTCCTTATTTCTGGTTTAGCGAGTTTGTGTGTGAAACAAAGATTCAGGGGAAGTAAAACGCAATATACTCCTTATTTTATTTTGGGCCTCTGATGACACATGCACTGGGCTCTGAGCAGTTTGTTAACTGTGTTTATTGATGGAAATGCAGCCTAGAAAGCTTTATCTGAACCCAATATGATTTTATTTTGCTTTTCTCTTTAATTTTTTGTCTTCGTTTGCTCATGCTCTTGTTTTTTTTTTTTTCTTCTGCTCAACTAACATTTTAGTTTTGGTGTCTCGGTATCTGAATGAATGCTTGTTAGATTCATATATTTTTCATTTGATTTTTCTGCTTTGAATTTATATGTCGATTTGTGCTATAGTATTTTTTCAAGTAATTTTTTGGTTTACATTTCTTCTTATGTAGTTCTTTAAAGTTAGAGTGGTATGGTTTGTTGCATTTGCCCTGTGATGGAAAAACATACTTTGTTCGAAGCAGTTACTGTGGTTTTTTCATCATGAGCCATGCTTTACATTTTTTGCTCCTTTCCCTTTATCATCATCATCATCATCATCTTCATGACTCTCTTTCTTCTTTTTTTTCCCCTTCTCTTTCTCTTTCTCTTTCTCTAATCTATCTTTAGGTGGTAGAAGATGTAAAGAGGCTCTTAATGAAAATTCTACATTTGTACTGCTAGTGACCATGCTTAGCTATGAGATCTGAGGGCTTTTGAACGTTAAATATATTATTTTAATTGTCATTTGTGTCTTTTAGTACTAAATTTGACCCTGGCTTTCTTGTTTTGTTTTTTTTTTATTTTTTAGTAACTTGTGATTTTCTAATTAGATGATCATTGTAGGTTTGCATCCACTCTTTTGAACGAGTAATTTGTTCAAACTAATGAGTTTGCAGTTTTATTATCATTGTCTTATCAATGTTTTAGTATCTAATAGTTTGTTGTTTATAGCCTTTTAATCTAGCGAATCTGTTTGACTATATGGGCATTGGCAGTCTTTATTCATCTATGTACTTCATGTGCCCTCATGCCTGAGAAGATTGTTGGCCAACTTGTGTAATTGATTGTTGGTTAATGTCTTAAGACTCGTTTGTTGTAATTCGAACTGCGAAGTAAAAAAAAAAATGTAAGCTTTGTCAATTAATATCTGCCGTAAAGTGTTGAGAGAGAGAGAAAAAAAAATGATATTGCACTCTTGTCCAATGATGGGAATTCATTGAAATTAGTAGCGCTTTGAGCTTCATTTTCAAGCCTCCATCTTGTCATCGATTACCCCTAAGCCACTCCTCCTCCTTGTCGTTGTTGTTGTCATTGTTGTTGTTTTTGTCATTATTTTTAACCCCCACCAGTGGTCCATGTTTTGAAATATTAGATCTGCTAGAATCTCTTTTTTTTTTTTTCCTGTAGATCTGACATCTCAAATACAGATTACAATCAGTGGGTTTTTTTTTTTCCTTGTTTCCCACGAGAGAAATTACGTTATTATTATTATTATTATTGTTATTGTTGTTGTTATTATTATTATTATTATTATTATATGGTGTTAATGATGATGATCTTAAAAGGGTGTGATTCGCTTTCAATGTAGCTTTAATGTTTATGAAAAATCTTCAACTATGTTGGCCCTGTGATCTTAGGGCAAGAAATTCTTTACATAATGCAAAGTCATCATCCATAGGATTAGAAACCACTTGGGTTGTATATTTAGTTGTATCCATAGGACTAGAAATCACTTGTGTTGTATATTTAGCATGGTTTAAAAAGGCATTCGAGGCATACGTCTCAAGGTGCGCCTTAAACTGAGGTGCTCAATCAGTGCTTAAAGGCTTAAGCCTCGAATGGCTTGAATGAGGCTTACGCCTTTTTTCATTGAGGCGTGCGCCTTGAGGCGTTTTCGTCTTAAGGCTTATGAGGCGTGAGCCTCATATTAAAGGCTATTTTGAGCCGGTTTTCAACCTAATCTTTTTTTCCCTTTTAAAGAAAGTCAATCTAATACCGAAATTAGGCTTTAATATGATCAAAATATGCAAATAGATTTTCAAACCCTAAATCTACCATCATCTGCATCATCTGCCCTTTTTTTATCATCGACCCTCTCTTCATCTTCAATTCCTGCAACTTTCAAGCCCATTGCCTTATGAGCAGTGACCAGAGCGACGACCTACTGGTAATAGCCATTTCTAGATTTTGACCTCTTCAACTCTCACTCTTTAGGTTTTTTTTTTTCCTTTTATTTTTTACCGTACGTTGGGTTTTTTTTTCCCCCCCTCTTAGAGCTACTGTAATAATGTATATTTTATAGAAGTAGGTGTTATACAAAAGTTATAATGTTATATAAAATGAAAATTATATAAAGAAATCTGTATGTGATTTTTTATTTATTTAGATCTATAGTTGTTTCATTTTTTCAAAAAAAAAATATCATTTTGTGTGTTATAAAAGCCATGTAAGTATAACTATATTAGAAGAGTAGTAGCATATATATTATATTGTATGTGTTTTATGTATTTTCTTATTGTGTCTTATAGTTTTGTGATGAACTAAGTGTATATTTTATGACATGTTTATGAATTTTATTCAACTTTTTGAATTTTATATTTTACATTAGAGGCTTAGGCCTCAATCCGCCTTGAGGCAATTAGACAAAATATCTTGGTTCTTGTTTTCGTCTTTTAAAACCTTGATATTTAGTCGTAAACTATTGCTTATCGTTGAGAGTAAATAACAAATAGCAAAATTAGATAAAAATTCACTGAATGGCCGTTGTCAAGCTGAATAGCTGATTATTTGTTTGACGTGATGCTCATTTTAATTAATATTATATGTTGCTTAGTTATTAGAAATGATTTTTGATTAACTGCAACCAGTCCAATATTGTTTGCATTTTTACTCTGAATGTATTTATTTATTTGTTATAGGATTTCAACTGAATATTCTGCTTTCACTTCTGCTAAGTTTTACATGTAATTCTTTGCATTTGCCTTGTGATGGAACAAATGCTCTGTTGTAAGCAGTTACCTTGGTTTTTCATCATGAGCCGTGCTTCACATTTTTTGCCCTCTAATCTCTCTATATATATGTGTGTGTGTGTGTGTGTTTATATATGTATTTATATCTATGGGCTTGTTTGGAATGGTCTTGGCTTTTATTTTTTGGTTGGGGACTATTTGTGCAGTTAACTCCTTTTTTTTGGTAGAAGATGTAAAGAGTCTCTGAATGAAAATTCTTTGGTTGTACTGCTAGTGACCTGATTTAGGTATGAGATATGAGGGCTTTACGAATGGAATTCGATTTTTTTGTTCTTTTTTTGAAATATAATGGAATTGGAATGTTTGCAGTATATGTGAAGTTCGAATATTAAGTATACTGTTATTACGTGTTATTTTCTGACATTCGAACATTAAATACTCTTTTGGTCGAGGAATTTTAGTATGTTCAATTTGTTCTCACTTCTCACTAGTATTTTGTATATTGAATCTCATTTTTTACATGTTATTTTCTGAGGGCTATTCATTTCTATTTTCTTCAGTTCGATCTTGTATACGTCTTAGAACATCTCCAATGTAATGTTAAATTAATATGATAATGGAAAATTTAGCATGTGAGTCTTAAAAAAGGACTCTCTAATATAATGCTATTTTTAATGTTAAATTTATTATATGTTAAATTTTGTGGTAAATTTGTTATAAAGTTAAACATATAGCAGATTTAGCATTTATTGTTTATTGGTTGGTAGGTTAGTTTTTTTTGCTTTAATAATTACAATATTTTTACTTTTTAATTATTTTAATATTAAAAGTTTACTTTTATAATTTTTAAGGTTTAATAATTGTGACAAAAGATAAATATGCTATTTTAAATAGCATTATGTGTTGAAGCATAAATTAAAATAACACATCAAATATGTTTTTTTACAATTTTTGATAGAAATACAATATTGACATTGGTATTTACATTGGAGATGGTCTTGTTGTGTAAGCCTTTGTTTCCATTTCAATTGGTTCTTTCATCGAAATTTTTTTTATGGGTTTTCTCTTAGTTTCTCATTATTTTGGGGTATGGGAGTGTTTTGAGTGTGAAAAAAATAAATTCAGGGGGAGTAGAGTGCAATATACAGGTTTTTTTTGGGCATATGATGTTACATTCACTGGGCTTTGAGCAGTTTGTGAACTGTGCTTATTGATGGAAATGCATCCCAGAAAGGCTTTATCGGAGCTCAACATGATTTATTTTGCTTATCTTTATTAAATATTTGCATCATTTGCTTATACTGTAGTTTCTTTAAGTGTAATTTTGTTTTGGTGTCCTGATATCTGAATGTAAAAGCTGCTTAGATTTTTCATTTAATTTATGTGGAGCTACTTTAATTAATTTTTTCCTTTCTGCTTTGAATTTTACTTCAATTACTTCAATTACTTTTTTTTTTCAAGTAATATATTGTTTATCTTTCTGCTTAGTTTCACATGTAGTACTTGAAGTTAGAGAGGTATATTTTGTTGAATTTGCCCCCTGATGAAACATATACTTTGTTGGAAGCAGTTACCGTGGTTTACAGTTTTTGCTCGTCATCATCGTCACTTTCTCTCTCTCTCTCTCTCTGTTTCTATCTCTCTCTCTCTCTCTCTCTCTCTCTCTATGTGTGTGTGTGTGTGTGTGTGCAGGTGGTAGAAGATGTAAAGAGGCTCTTAATGAAAATTCTACATTGGTACTGTCAGTGTGTGTGTGTGTGTGTGTGTGCAGGTGGTAGAAGATGTAAAGAGGCTCTTAATGAAAATTCTACATCGGTACTGTCAGTGACCATACTTGGCTATGAGATCTGAGGGCTTTCTAGATGACATTCGAATGTTAAATGTACTTTTTTAACTGTCATTTGTTGCTTTTAGTACTAACTTCGATCCCTGGTTTCCTTGTTTTGTTTTTTTTTGTTTTTTTTTTTTTTTTTTAATAACTTGTGATTTTTTGATTAGATGGTCGTTGTAGGTTTGCATCCACTCTTTTGAATGAGGTAATGTTGTTGAAGAGTTTTCAGTTTTATTATTATTTATCAATATTTTAGTGTCTTTTAATTTAGTGAATCTGATTGACTCGTTCTATTTTATTTACGTCATGTTAAAGCATGTATATTTCAAGTAACTCTTGCCCAATGATGGGAAATTATAGAAATGAGTGGTGCATTGCGCTTCATTTTGAAGCCTCCATCTCTTTATCCGCTACCGCTATGCCACTCTTCTTTTGGTGGTTGTTTTTGTTTTTGTTTTTGTTGATATTATTATTATTTTTTATGGTTTCTATGCCCGTTGTTTTAGGCTCATTCAAAAATTATACCTTCAATTTTTGATCTTATCGAATGAATAATTTCAAATCAAATTTAATATACAAATTTATATTTTATATTAAGTCAATAGTTGGTTTTGACCTATAAAATAACTAAATTATTCTGAATATAAATAACTAAAGCTTTCAAAAAAATAAGAAAAAAAAAACAAAAATAAAAACATTCAGAAAACCTATTTTTGAATGTATTTTATGCATTTTTTAAGGTAAAAAACCTTAACATAAAGGTTTTTCTTTTAAGTTCTTGAAAATATTTTATTTTTTAATGTGAGAAGATTTTGGTAATTTTTTAAGTTAAAATTTAAAATTGATTGGGTAAATGTGTAAATTTGTGTATTAAATTTAATATAAAGGTATAAATTTAATGAGATCAAAAATTGAAGTTGTATTGTTTGAATAAATTTAAAATACAAAATATAAAAAGGTAAATAGCTCTTTTTGTTATTATTTTTATGTGGTGGTTATGGTGTCGGTGATGGTGATGACTTCTTGTTACTGTGGCCATTGCTACTGCCGCTGCTGTTGGCCCTAAAAATTAGTGGTAGTGGTGGTCTCTGTAGACCTAAAGGATGTGATTGGCTTCCAATGGAGCATAAATGTCCATGACAAATCTTCAGCAATGTTTGCTTTATGATTCTGAGGGCAAGAAATTTTCTTTATGCAATGTTGGCTTTTTTAATTACCATAGGACTAGAATCACTTGGGTCATATAATTAGTTTTACGCTATTCCACGTGGAAATGATTATGGATTAGTCTGGAACTACTACTATTATATTTTGCACTTTTGCTTTGAATGTGTTTATTAATTTGTGCAATAGTAGTTTTTAATGTATTTCTTCCAAGTTTTGCTTTACATTTTATTGCATTGGCCCTGTGATGGAACATATACTTTGTTGGAAGCAGTTACCATGATTTTTTATCACGAGCCGTGCTTTACATTTTTTGCTCTATACACCCCCCCCTCTCTCTCTATCTCTCCCCACAAAAGTGCAGCATAACATGTAATTTTCTCATCTTTCTATCGATCTTACTACGGGGCTTGTTTGGAATGGCATTTGCTTTTATTGGGTGGTAGAAGATGTAAAGAGACACTAAATGAAAATTCTTTGGTTCAACAGCTAGGGACCAGATTTAGTTATGAGATCTGAGGCATTTTCAAATGAAATTCAAATGTACTGTTATTACATGTTATTTTTCGACTTCGAACGTTAAACAACTCGTTTGGTTGAGTAAGATTAGTATGTACATTTTGTTCGCTTAAGTATTTTAATTTAGTAAATCTCATTAATTTGTTGGGCACTTGCAATCTTCTTGTATGTTTGTATAACATATGGAATTATTGTCAAGAATGCCAAAAACTTTTTTCAATAAAAGAATATTTGTTGTATAATTTTTTTGGAGTCGCTTGATCATTTTTTTCATATGAATTTTTTTTTTCATATAATTATAGTTAAGATGTGGAATATATATATGTTTTTTAATTTTCTCAAGCCAACATTCCTGCGCAGCTTTACATGGTAGTGATTGCAAGTGTCACATATCTTTACTGATGTAATTTGGATATGTGCTCTTTTGCTGCATTTGCCCTGAAAAAATATACTTTGTTTGAAGCAGTCTCTCTGGTTTTTTCATCTTGAGCTGTGCTTTACATATTTTGCTGCTCCACTGCTGTTGTTGTCGTTGTCGTCACTTTCTTTGTTTCTTTCTTTCAGTTCATCTTTCCTCTCTCTCTCTCTCTCTATTTCTGAGCGGGTAAAGAGGCTCTTTATGAAAAATCTTAGGTTATACTGCTAGTGACCAGATTTAGCTATGAGATCTGAGGGCATTTCAAATGACAATGAATGTTAAATATACCGTTATATCATGCGGTTTATTATTATTATTTTTTTGTAATTTAGTCTACAAAATAATAGCTATTTTTTTTTTGGTCAACTTCTGCCTAAAAATGTTAGAGAAAAGTGCTATTTCATTCTTGCCCAATGATGTGAAATCATGGAATTTGAGTAGGGCTTTGAGCTACAATTTTAAGCCTCGGTCCCTTGGTCTGCTTTCACGCTTTTGCCACCACCTGTGTCATGATATACTCAGCTAGTCCACTCTCGTAGCGGTGGCTGTGGTTGGGGGTGGCAGTGTTGCCAGTTTGTGGTATTTGTGGCGGCGGCAGTGGTGTTGATGATCTTGATGATTATGATGATGATGATGATGATTTGTTGCCGTTGCTGCACTTGGTGGTGGTGGTGGTGGAGGTGAAAGTTGGTGGTAGTGGTGGTCCTTGTTGACCTCAAGGGCGTGAATGGCTTTCATTGAGGCTTCATTGTCTAGGAAAATCCTACAATCTTCAGCTGTATGGCTGTGACCTGAGGGCAAGAAATTTTCTTTTGTAAATAGTGCAAGTATTATCGATAGGATGGGGGATTTTTTTTTTGGGCTTTAACAAAAACCATGAATTTTTAAAAACACCATCAACACAATAATTATTAATTGGGTTATTTATCTTATTATTCCTTTTGTTTTATGTTTATTCAAATAATGTATATATTTTTTATCTCATTAAATATATGTTTTTACATTACATTTGATATACAATTTTATAACTTTTTTATATCAATCTTAAATTTTGATTTGAAAATGAAAAAACTTAAAAAAACTTTAAAAGATTAAATAAGTTTTTGACTTAAAAATATATAAAATACTTTTAAAATGATTTTTTTTTTTGTGCTTGTTTTCTGAATGTTATAATTTTTTCTTTTTTTATTTAAAGAGAATTTGCTTATTTAAAGGTTAAAATCAATTAGTAATTAAGATAAGATATAAATTTGTATAATTCTATGATGTGATAAAAATTGGTCTATTTTTGAATTAAAATAAAATAGAATAATAAATATCCCTTGTTAATTTGTTGCCCTTGTGTCTATTGTGAGCCTAATCCTAATATCAGAATCGCGTACCCGTCATTTCAATTATGGCCCCCATGCATCCTGGAAATTGGATTTCACCGTGAGAGACATATGAGTATATAATGTATGCATGTCTCTAGGAGGATCATGAAAATGCACTTAAGAAGGGTGTGATAACACTCGATAAGTGAGTTGACAGAGAGTCTAAAACGTCGTCAATGTTGTCATCAACATTCAAACCAACGTGGTTACCATTCAAGTCCAACTAAGTGAATTTTTGTCCCTGGTCGGTTGGTGGGGAATTCTAGAAGTTTAAGGTGGGATTTTAGAAGTTACAAGGTGGAATATAAAGTTGTTCCTAGTGTTTCCTGTCGGAGCCTTTCGTTGATCAAAGACTTTCATATAGCTTTCGTTTGCAATTTTAATTGTACTTGATGTTTTAAGTTTAAGAGTTATAACGTATGAGTGTTTTATGTTGTAGCAGTTTTTTGTATTTTATTGTAACTGTTAAGAGTGTTGGATTTGAACTGAAGTTTTAAACACCTTTATAGTAATAACTTCTATATTGTAATATGAAAATAGTTAGTTGTTATATTTATATTTTTGGTTAATATCAATACTGAATTTTTAATCGTATGGGGATGATGGGAATAATTTGAATAGCGATGAAATTTTGTGTTTTTACGAAAATATATTCCTGCTACCAAAACATTATCTGTTTTTGATGCAAATGAAAACATAACATAAAGGAAAACCCCAAGTAGAAAATGTTGTGAGGGAGCCACAAGTTCGAAAACCGTGTACTATTAACATTTGTGCATAAAAGTCTAAAAGGCTAAAGGATCATCAAAAAGTCTAAAACAAATGCAGGGGATAGACGATCCTGAAGAGCAAAATAGGTATTACTAAACATGTCAATCCATAATTAAGTTATTTAGTAGGAGCAAATTGGAAAATATATATATATAGGAATGGTCTTTAATTTGGACTTGACATCAATTGCAACTGTTGGATGAGGATTCGACAGCCGGGAATAAAAGAAGAGCATTTGTAGACGTTGGATCTACAATCAAATGTAAATAGGTTAAAACGGGATTAAATGTTTATTATATGAGAATTTGGGTTTTCAAATCATCGTATAATCTTAGTAGACTTAACAAACCGGTTAGCATAATAATTAAAAGAGAAACAAATCAAAAGCATTAAACAATGAGAAAATGTTGCCAAAACAAAGATGCCAAATGCTGGATTTAGAGTGGTTATCTTTTTAATTAGAGCTATGTTTACAGTTTTTTACTATGTGATGAAATGAGTACAAGATACAATTGCAAGGATTGCAAAATGAAGAATTTGGTTAAAGTGGAGTGTCTGGAACTATTTCTATAAAGTTCTGGTATATAAGAATTTATATATCCTGAAATGTAAACTTCACCCTTTAGTTGTAGAAGGTCTTCGAGAGATCATGGGTTTTAGCCTGATGGAAGGATTGGGTGTGGTTGTGCTTATGGTAGTGGGACATGTGTCGGCCTTTGATAGGGCACACAATCTGGACTTCATCCCATGTTCTACTTTGTGGCTTAGTAGGCAGTCTTTGGTACTTGTTGAACTTATAATGTTGACTCAAGCAAACCAATACTTAGCAGATCCGTGGTAATAGACAATATATGGATCCATTTCGAGCAAAATAAGTTGAAACCCTAATCAAAATGAAAATGTCGAACCAATTGATGCCATTATTCGAATTAATGACATGGCAATCCCAATAGCAATAGTTTGGCCTAAATTGAACATTCCCCTTGGGCTCGACTCGTTCTCATCGTAACTCAGACCTCCCACATTGGGCCTTCACTTGGGCAATCCCAATGACAATGAATGTTAAACATCAAGTACTATTAACATACGTAAAAGTACTATTAACTCAGACCTCCCAGATTAGATTCCATAATTTCATCAGTTTTCAAAGTGGAAGAAGTTGATTTTGTTTTGTTCTTCATTGTGTAATATTTACATCAGCTACGTCATGCGGCGGAGCTCGCTAGATCTATGGCTAAGATGGGCTAGCCCTTGACTTATATAGGGAGTTGTTGCATTTGATTAGGGAGGCGATACGAATGGCGATGGCATTTTTAGTTTTCATGAGTTTTCTATTAACATGGATAGATTTACTTCGGATTTCATTTGCCTTCGTTTGTGTGTTTTTGAGAAATCAGGTGTTGGTTCAAGGGCATAATTAGGTTCTCACTTTTTCTCTCTTTTTTTTTTTGGCTTTATATAATATGCCATTGAAATGTTGAATGGTCATGTGTAAGTACTAATAATAATTTCATCTTGTTGATAGTTGGATAACAATCAGATTGCTTAATTAAAAAAAGAAATGAATGTTTACATTAGAGTATTTTCTAATTACTTTTTTGTGAACACTTTTGAAAAAATACACAATAGTGACTAATTCAATTAGATAAAGTAGCATATTGTTGCACTTTGATTAATTGATTCTTGTGATTTATGTACCTTGTTGTTTACGATGGATTAAAAACATATTTTATTTATTTTTTTAATAAATAATAAAGCAGTCAAAATATGTATTTTGTTTGAATATGTGTGCACACATTTCAATCAAAGTATATAGTTTGTTTGAATATGTGTATATGTGTGCAGTACATCGCACTATTGCACCTTCAACTATTCATTTTTTTTTTTTTTTTATATATAGTGCACTCTAAACTTTCAATTTTGGCACAATGCATCATGAACTTTGAAATCATTGACAATTAAGGCTTAAGAGCTACCTTTAATTTTTGTTAGGTATTCTTTTCTTATGCGTTGAGATTCAAATTTTTTTTTCTTACAATAACAAGCTTTCCTCTTAAGAAAACTCATGTGTGAATCTTGTGTATAAATTGTCCATACTTTTTAATGTTTGTTAGCTATTGGATCTCAATTGCCAATGATTTCAAAATTTAGGGTGCATTTTACTATGATTGAAAGTTCAGGGTGCGTTATGCAAAAAAAAAAAAAAACAATAGTTTAGGGTGCAACATTGCAATTTACACTATTTGTGTGTATAAAGAAGTAAGACATATTTTAAAAAAGAAAAAAAATCTGACAAATTAGATAGAAAATTAATTAGAAAATATTATGAGAAAAAAGTGATTGAGACACCTACATCTATCTTAGTAAAGACACATTTAGAAGAATTTATTTTGACATGGATGTATTTAAAAATCAGTATTTATGAGTAAAATAGTAATTTATGTTGGGGTACAATTTGGTCAGGCTCAAATTATTCAGTAAAGGCTCAGAATAAGGAATTCACGTTGCGATCAGATCAAGTCGAGCCTAATAGGAGTGTTTGATTCGGCATGGATTGACATGAGAAACCACTTTGCACATTGCTCAGTTAATTTGAGGAATCGATCGATTCGATGGTTTTGGTTCGATTACGATTCTACTTGTTTTGTCATGTAAATCTAAATATTCTTCATCATTACAAATTTGCTAATTGTCAGTTTGATATAATTGATGTATGGGACCTGGCAGTTACAAGAAGATACATGCAATGCCACGAGATGAGACATAGGGGGAGATATGATGTTTACACCCTATCACAGATCAACATGTGTCCCTACTACTGCATGCATTACTCCACCTACTTCTTCCACCAGATTGAAGCCACTACTGTATGGATTCGTTCAACTCATCTAGTGTTCAATTCGACATGCCAACCTTATGGCCTACCATCTTCATGGCTCTCAAATTTTATCAATACTGGATTCGATCGACTCATCTAGTGTTCGATTCGACATGCCATCCTTATGGCTCCCCATCTTCATGGCTCTCAATGTTTATCAACTCAGGATTATATCAACTCATCCAGTGTTCGATTCGACATGCCATTCTTATAGCCTGCTATCTTCATGGCCCTCAAATTTTATCAACACTAGATTTGTTTAACTCAACTAGTGTTTGATTCAATTTGCCATCCTCATGATTCTGCCATCTTCATAGCTGAATCATTTTTTGAATCAAATTCATCCAACTTAGTGTTTACGTTTATTAGGACATATGAATTAAATGATATACTTAGTCTTGATCCAATTTGATACAATTTTTGTAATGATTGTTCGATATTGGGAATTACCAAGTCCTATGAGAATTTGATTGATCAGGGTGATAGTCTAACAAGTTCAAAGTTTAATTATTAATGAATGAAACTTTGAAGGTAACAAGTTCAAAGTTTAATTATTAATGAATGAAACTTGAAGGGGGGATCAAATACAATAGGTATCGTGAAAAAGAAATGGCTTGATTCGATTAAATTGGACAAAAAATGATGTTCATTACAGAGCACATTCATTACAAGGCTTTAAAAAAAAAGCTACATCTAGCTTGTGCTGCCTTCAACGATCTCTTCATTGGCTGCCAAAACCTCATTTTCGACAGACTCTGGAGCTGTTGCATCTACGCCAATCTCCTCGATTTCAGAATTAACATTAGGGGCTAGAAATTTTGTCAACTGGGCAATCTTTGCATCAACATCCTAGCCCTTCTCTTGACGCTCTTTAAATTCTTGAATAGCTTGAGCCTTGCCCTAATGGTGGACTCATGATGGATGTTGAGGAGCTGCTCCCTGATCGCTGTAATTTCACTGGCCTTTTCCTCCACCTCTTTCTTCGCTCGAATAATTTCTCTGTCTTTTAGACAAAGACTGCTACCTAAATTGAGAATCTTTTCATTCGATGAAGCCAAAACAACAACAGCCTTATTCATTTCTTTCTCAATTAATCTCTCTCAGTTTCCACTTTCTTAAGCTTCTCGTCCAGCTCTCGAGTAACAGTATTGAGTCTGTCATGTTTAAACTGAGCATTATTCGCAAAAATGTTGTACATATGAAAAGCCCACAAAATGCAAGGATAAAAATTAGATTATGAATACAGCTTAAATTGAAGTAAGATGGGTTCAAATTTTATCTGTTTGAGATGTATTGCTGACTCATTGTGAAGCCAAGAGAGGGACTTTCCACTAAATTTATTTTCATCTGCAAAAAATTTGAAGCTTTTTGCAGTCCTTAAAGTTAATTCTTTGTCCTATAAAATACTTGCTGCTTGAGATACATCAAGTGTCTTTTTGCTTATTTCTTTAGTGGCAGTCTCGTTAGCTTTAGAGGGCTCAGCTGCTATCCTTTTCTTCAATGCTTGGAGCTGGATGTCAAATAGAGGAGGTGGCGGTAGTTTCAAAGTGTTTGTTGGCAAATGAAAGGTCTTTAGGGTGTCTGAGGTGTCGGATCCACTCGGTTCGCCCCTCTTTTTCATTTTTTTTTCTTTTGCTAGGGTTTTTGAAGCAGCTTTTCTTTTCATTGCCTCTTCGTCTGATAAGAGTGTGATCTTTATGGATGATATGGTAGTTTCTGTGAGCATAGTGTCTTCATCCGAAAAAGGGCTAACAAATTTCGAAGGACCGTATAACCGCTAAAGTGCACCGCAACAAACAAAAATTCAATCGACTCGATTAGGAAAATGAATAGGAACATCTGTCGGAATCTTTCTAAATGTTTTCCAAATTAAAGATTTTTCGAGTCGATCAGGGCATGATATCTAAGCCCAGGTATGTCCTTCCAAAGCAATAAGGGCGTCGAACCTTTCACAGAATTGTTTTCTTATAGGAGTGGATGGTTCAACTTATAATCTGCAAAGCAAAAAAAAAATGTAAGGATTAGTCAGAATGACTGCATTGAATAAAATAAGTGTCAAAACTTACCAAAATGACCAAATGGAAAAGGAAATAGAAATTGAGGGATCAACTCAATAGAATCGTAATTGATGGACATGAAGAAGTATTTCTCTTCCCATTGCCTGTCCGCATTGAAGTCAGCAATGACTCGCTTCGATTGCCGATAAACAAAGTAGAACTACCCCTTATTCTTATTGTTGTGTTTTTAATAGTAACATTAAAGGAAGTCCTCTATTACAAAGTTGATACTGGCTTTGCTCGATGAGTATTGTTAGAGGTGGAGTAGTCATATCCCGTTTGGCATAAGTTATGCTACTGAGATCTGGAAGTAAGATACGACTTCAAGGATAAGCTCAAGGATTGGCAATCGAAGTACTAGCTCAAAAAAATTATTATACATACACAACTAACTGTCATTTTAAGTATCCATTCACTCAATAGGATAGGGTAGTCGAATTTCGATGGAAGCAAGAATCCCATACTTAACCTGAATATTCGATAGATCCTCACTCTTAAGCGTTGATTTTGGATTTTTTCCAAAAGAAGGAGACCTCTTTTGTGTGTGATTTATACTCTCTTCTTTCGAGGGATTTAATTTGTTTGATTCGATTAAAGGGGTCAGCAGGTCTGTTTCTTTTCCTCACTTTAGTGGTTCCCTCTTCTGCTTCTCTGCTGCTTCTAGCCCTACCAACTTGGAAAGCCCATTCAATCCTCAATTGTTCTAAGATCTATTCATCAACTTCCCTATCGTCATTGCTACCCTAAGGATGGCTATCTTCGCTCGAACTTGAACTTAGATCTACTGTCTTCTTTGACATTTTATATTGCAAACTAAATCTTGAGGGAAATCTAGGGCTAGAAAGATCTAAGAGTCAAAGGATTTGAGATTTAAAGGGTTTCGTAGAAGTTCTGGAAGTTTCTAAACCCACAAGAACTAAATAGGATTAGAGACTACTTGATTTTTTCAAAAAATGATGCAAAAATAGTGTTAAAATGCTAGAAACTACAAGAAAATCAAATCTATGGAAAGAAAATTGTAAGAAAATAGAAAAGTATAGAATCTTACCTGAGAATTAGAGGAAAAGCTTGAGGAACTCAGGAGGAAAATGCCTAAACTTTGAGAGTAAATAAATTGAAATGAAGAGATAGAGAAAGAAAACTCTTATATTGTCTAAAGGAGATGTTCGACTGCTTAGATTGGTTTTTAGTTAAGTGACATAACGGCTGAGATAAGGCATCTTTTTGACTTCCTACTTAAACCAAGGCGCTGTCTCTTCAAATCAAGTGCTGACATCAGCGATATAGAGATATTTGGAAATCCTCCAATCACACTATACCATGTGTAATGGGTGGTTAAGGCTCCTGTTTTTTGAGGTAGGGAGACGATCATGGTGTGAACACAAAGTTCATCCAAAGGAGGCGACGTATAATTGAACCAGAGTTTGGACTTGCTCGAAGCAACTAATTTACTCCTATAGTCGATTACATCGACTAAGGAGTGGGGGCTAACTATTTAGGTATGATTTGGTCAGGCCCAAATCATTTAGTAAAGACCAAAATCAAGGAATCCAGGTTGCGATCCGATCAAGTTGAGCCTAATGGGAGTATTCGATTTGACATGGATTGACATGAGAAACCACTTTATACATGCTCAGTTAATTTGAGGAATTGATCAATTCGATGGTTTTGGTTCAATTACAATTCTCCTCGTTTTGTCATGTAAATCTATATATTCTTCATCATTAAAAATTTGCTAAGTGTCAGTTCGATGGAATCGATGTATAGGACTGGGTAGTTACAAGAAAATACATGCAAAGCCATGAAATGAGATGTAGGAAGAGGTCCGATGTTTATGCCCTATTATAGACCGATACATGTCCCACTACTGCATGCATTACTTTGCCCACTTCTTCCACTAGATTGAAGCCATGATCTTGTAATGACACTCTCTATAAAGGTCATCAGCAACTTCACTGGGGACATCCCAAAGAAATCTACAAAAACTTTGTAGAAATACTCTTTCTCTCTCTCTTTCTATCTCAAAAACACTTTGTAACTTGTATTCATCATTCATTTATAGTGAAAAACAGTGGACGTAGCTCTCAATATAGAGTGAACTATTATAAATCTTTGTGTGTGGTATCATTTATTTTACAATATTATTTCATTATTTACGGCTTTGATTTAACTTTCACACTGTCATAATTTTGATTATGTTTTTAAAAGCTAAATAGATCCTAATAACTGTGATTTGAGGGCCTAAATTCATAAGTTGCAAATATTAATTTAGATACTAACCCGATTATATTTAATTGTAGATCCAATGTCTATAGTTTATAGTGCAATTAGAGAAAAAAATTCAAGTGGGAACATATTTGAAAATAATCAATTAAAAAGTACTATGAAAAAATAGTAGTTGAAATGACCATAATATTATTTTTAGGAGGAATATATTTGAAAGAAAAAAAAGTTATTTCAACGTAAATAAATTAGAGAGGCAATATTTATGAGTAAAATAGTAGTTTATAATACCTTTGAAAGAAGGAAAAATATGGCATAATAGAGATAAATTAGATGAAAAAAATAATTTAATGGTACATGTTGTAAAATAAAAAGTATAACATTTTTCAAGTAAAATTTTTCAACAAAAAAAAGTAAACAAAAAAAAAAAAGGGAGGGAAAATCCCGTGACAAAATAAAGGAAAAGAAACAGATGCTATTTTTAGATGCTTTGATATATCTAAAGCCTATTGTCTTCTCAGTTTAGTCTTTGAAAATCATGTCATGGAAAGAAAATAAAAGACAGGGAAAAAGGGTTACTAATGGCGCATTAAGCTATAATAAGAACAAAAATTTAGAAAAGAAAAAGAAAAACAAGACTATGTACATTCCTAGAAAACTATCCTTTGTTCAAATTAATAAGAGTAAGCAATAAGCTTACCTATGCATTAGTTTTGCATCCTTTCAATAGTGGTTTTATTACTAGAAATTATGGATTTCATTACAGTTAAAAACTGTTATGAAATGCTACCGTGATGGTTAAAAACCATTGTGAAATTTACTATCGTGATATCATTTGGAATTTTATGATAATATTTTTAACTGTCATGAACACCAGGGATTCCATGGCAATTTATAGAGGAAAAAAAATCCATCACGAAATTCACTTTAAAAAATGAAAAAGTTTTGTTTCCTTGTGTGTTATCCATTAGATGGCCCAAAGTCAGATAATAAATTAATTGTTTACATACATTATAATTTACACTACAAATACATTATAACAATTTTCTACACACCATATTGAAGGAACCTATTTACTAAATTGACCCAAATACACATACCCAATTCAATAATTAAAGAAAATTCTCACCCAAATATCATAACAATCATATATTCATAACCAACACTAGAATCATATTTAATCGTCACTTATACACAAATCAATATACATAACATTTGTTAATCAATCTCATTTACATAAACCCAACATACTTATTTAAATATTTAACTAAATCCTCATCCAAATAATACAACAATCACATCTTCATAAACAATTCAATACACATAAACACTTATCAATGAACCTAATGTACATAAACATATTATACCCATTTCAATATTTAAACCAAATCTTGGTCCAAAGAACATAACAATCATATATTTATAACCACACCCAAATCAAATTTAATTATCACTTATAAACAAATCAATACATAAAAACAACCTGCTCCATAGTCATTAGACAACCCATTATACAAATTTCTCAAATCACATTCACCCAAGTCACAAAAAATTCATGTCGTAAATGCCTCACAAATTACATTCACCCATAATATCATTCACTCGCTCTATACTCATCACATAAAAAATCCCACAATGTCACAAAAAATTCATATAATTTTTTTTTTTACAAATCATATTCACCTAAAATAATATCATAATTTTTTTCAAAAATTAATTATTTAACAAGACCAAAAATCTTAACAACATACCTCAAAAAGAGAGAGATGAGGGCGAGACAAGGTAATGACAGTGGTGGCAAGGCATTGGTGACGATATGGGTGGTAAGACTTATGGCAACAACTAGAATGGCGGTGGTGATGAAGAGGGAGGTCTGTTAGAAAAATGAATATGCAGTGTAATTTAAAAACTTTTATTGAAAACCTTTTCTGAATAACAACTTAGACATGCTTTGTATATAAATTGATTGAAGATCTTACGCACCTCTTTTAGACTAAAAATCGTGTTTTTGAATAAGAAAAATTTCTATTAGAACTGCTACAAGAGAACCGCTACTGGAAAAGCTTTAACCAATTAGACTTTTGTGTTATTCTCTTTTCCATGATCAGAATGTGAGTGGGCACACCTCGTACAGTCTTTTCTCAACCAACTTCTCCTTCCAACCACTTGAGAAAACAAAAGAGCTAAGATTCAGGATGTTGAATAATAGCCCTCTAGGAGTTCTAGAGTTTCTCTCAACAGAACACTCTCTCTAAATTCTTGAAGTGATCTAAGAAACAATAGAAAAAAATTTTCTTTTATATAGAGGTTGGATTGGGACTTATGCTTATCAGATTAGGCTTCAAAAAATCGAGTTTAGAACAACTTCAGAATAAAAATGCATTAAACATGGATCACCATGCTAGCATGGGGCAGTCGACTGCCCTTACTAGAGCTGGTAGATGAGTGCATCGTGGCTGTCATTCCTCCACCTTTTTCTAGCTCCAAAAAGTTATCCTTATCTATCCATTCGAATCTAATTGATAAATCTTACTTTATTTGACTCGGGTATCTATTAATAAAACTTCAATTTTAATTCAAATAACCCAATAGAGAAGTTATTTGATTAAAATTATTCTAAATAGATAATTTCATATTCAAATAAAATATATTTCAAATAATTCAACTTGTTTATTTTGAATTAATTTATAAAATTAATTCAACCAATAAACTAACATGAATTATTAAATCCAAGTAATTGAATTTTAGCCAATCTTAAGAGTTAACATAACTTACCAATTTGTTAGAAGACACACTGTATCGTTACAAGAAAATATGTGAGCTAGCAAAGGGACCCGATGGACTTGGATAGATCGAGCTCTTATAATTAAAAGTGATATGTCCCTAACACGCATAATTTATAATTATAAACTCTAAAACTACTCCATTAAAAGCTTTGAACTGCACTTTCGAACTATATATAATTACATAACTCTAACAAGTTAAACGTCTATGACATATCACGATGTATTAAATCCCCACATGATATTCATAATCGGCTTAAAGATAAAATTCTGCTTTACCTTCCTGATTATTTTTATCTTATGCTTCATTATCTCACCATTAGAAAACTTATTATTCATAACTAATATAAATAGTATACTATTCGGTTACACATATGTATCCAAATGGTTGAACGCTCTACTTTTTCAATTACTTAATAATGCCTATAAAAGAATATCATTCATTCTACAAAAAAGATATAGATTCCATATCTATGAATAATGAGCTTACGCCAATTAAGAGTCATGTCTTCAACGTTTTGGCATATGTACCTTCATATAATTTAGGATGTCATTCTTTGATACATCAAAAGATATAAGTCGAGAATACATACCCTTTGATTAATTTAAGGATTAGTGAGTAATACATATGATTGTTTAAAGTGAATTGGTTTAAATAAACAGAATTATTAATCAAATCAATTCAATTTTTGTCTAGATCCAATATATCGTCACCTATAAAAATATACCAATGTTTCTACTCGTGGAGTCCGACTCCGAGACTTCGATGAGCCATGTCTCATTAGAAATGTAGATAACATAACAATTTTAATATGAATAAAGCACCTAACTTTATTCCCTCCATTGCAAACCTTATCATTTAGACTATCACCTTTAAGATTCACGTCTTCTTCACAATCTGTCCATCATATGCATAACCTTAAAGGTTTAGAATGACAGTCTCAGACTTTAGTTTGCTTATCATATTTTCAACATAAATGAATATAAAGATGATAAGAATGATATATGAAATAATTAATAAACTCTTTATTAATTAAATGTCTCAAAAAACTATTACATCATTTAATCCTTATGGCACTAGTCTAACAATCTCTTACTTGTCCTAAGTGAGTACATGTGATATGTTATGCATCCCCATAGCCTCTACATGCTTCTTGAAAGCTCTCGTTAGTAGTGTCTTCGTAAAAGGATTAGCTATATTGTCCTCGATGCGATCTTGTATACTACAACATGTCCATTCTCTACAAAGTTTACTTTATGATACTTTAGATATATATGTTTACACTTCTTGTGAAAACTTGGTTTCTTAGTATTAGCTATCTTTGTAGTGTTATCATAGTGCAGCGCTATCGGCTTGTCCATGCTAGAAATTACCTCAAGATCTCCAAGAACTTGTGGAGACACACAACTTTTTTCGAAGCTTCACTGGCTGCCACATACTCAGCCTCTATCGTTGAACTTGAAGTGCAATCTTACTTGACACTTCTCCAAACAATGGTGCCTCTTCCTATATAGTAAACACAGATCTTAAAATCGATCTCCTCGAATCCAGACTGAATTGAAAATAAAAATCAGTATATCTAAGTTTAGATCCTCACCAGTATACACTAGCATATAACCTCTAGTCCCTATTAGGTACTTGAAAATATGTATGATCATAACCCAACGGTTAGGTCTTGGATCTGACTAGTATCGACTCACAATCCCAACCGTATAATATATGTCAGGTCATGTGCAAAGCATAGTGTTGATGGTAGAAAATGATCAACAATAATCCTCACTAATCATTTACAGTTCCCACGAGTAAATGTAATAAAAAGGTGAAAGAAGATGTTGAATGTATAGATTTTATAGTGGTTCACTCTTAAATGAGCTACATCCACTGTGCTTTCTTTATGGAGAGTTCGTATAATATATTCTTGAAGATTTTAAAAAATGAAAGGATTCAAATGACGGAGTTAGAACTAGAGAAAAGAATATGATCCCCCTGCTCCTCCTCTATCTCCTTTTTTATACAACACTATATTACTATAATAATGATTGAAATATTGTTAATGGAAAGAAAATCTTCATGTCCCATCCCAGCCTATTCCTTTTAAGCATGGTGTCTCTACATATGTGAAGAATGTGTCGAGTCCCATGCTAATAGCCTTAAATTCGATGCACTACCTCGACTATTAGTCTTACTAACTCTTGTTTGTTCTTCTTGGAATAATGGGCATAATAATAGGCGGAGAACACAAAGTTCCTTTAAGCTTGACCTTGTGCTAGAGTGACAAGATTAACTGATTGTCATGGCTCCTAATCCTTTTGAGATTGATAGCCTAAGTTGGGCTTTTCTTTGATCTCGTCTTTGCGCTTTGGGTTGTCGAGATCACACATAGCACATTGCACACATGAGACTACCTACTGCCGAAGCATAATGTACCTTCTTCATGTATTCTCTTTCTTCATCATACTTTGGAGAGTCTTTCTTAGAAAGAGTAATTTCAGACCTAGATAGTTGCCTATTTCTCTTGGAATTTTGCATTGCATACTTCTCTAGAATCTTGTCTATACAGGTAGCTTGGGATAAAGCTATCATTTTATTCTTCCTATCTTGAAAGATTTGGACACCCAAAACATAATTAGTTTCACTCAAGTCCTTCATGTCAAACTATTTATTCAACCATAGTTTGACTAATGACAACGTCACAAATGTCATTGCTAATAAGAAGAATGCCATCTACATCGAGCAGTAGAAAAACCACCTTCATATCTCGAATATATTTATAAACCCATGGTTTGTCCATGTTTTATTCGAACCTATAAGTTTTGATCATTTTATTAAATCTTATGTTCCAAGAACAAAAAGCTTGCTTAAGTTCATAAATAGACTTTAGTAACTTATAAACCTTGTTCTTTTGACCCTTAGCTTTGAAACCATCTGGTTTTACCATATATATGGTTTTATCAAGATAGTCATTCAAGAAAGTTGTCTTGACATCCATTTGTCAAATCTCATAATTGAAAGTGGAAGCAATAGACAAGAGAATATGGATGGACTTAAGCATGGCTACAGGCGAAAAGGTTTTCTCAAAAGATCCATAAGCTCCCAAACTTGATTAGTCTTTATAGACTTCATCTCAGTGTTCATAGCTTCTGTTTAGAGCTTTGAATCAACATTCTCCATGGCTTCTTTATAAGTATAAGGATCCCTATCTTGATCAATCGGTTTAGTAAAATAGGCTTCACCATCGATCATATACCTTTCAGGTTGACACCTGATCCTCCTGCTACGCCGAAGCTCCCTAGGTTGTTGTTCAGTCGGTTTTTCTACGTTGATTAGATTGGTTTTAACTTAAACTTCTGGAGTGATCAAATCGCTCCTAAATCCTTAAGTACCACTCTATTACAAGGCTTAAAGTCATTCATTTGAATTTCCTATCACATTGTTGAAACCACGACTTTATTTTCTTTTGGGTTATAAAAATAACCCTTTTTTATCCTTTTTGGATATCCTACAAACACATACACTTTCAAGCATGCTTTCAACTTATTTGCATCCTTGTCCAAGATATGAGCAGGACATCCCCATATATGAATATGATTTAAGGATGTCTTCCTATCCGTCCATAACTCGTGAGTAGTTTAGGACTCGATTTTAAAGGCACATTGTTCAAAAGATAGCATGCAGTTTGTAGTGCATATCTCAAAACGACAATAGCAATGTGTAATAAATCATCATGAACCTAACCATGTCTAATAAAGTCCTATTTCTTCTCTCAACCATGTCATTCTACTACGGATTTCTAGGCGTAGTCAAATGAGATAAAATCCTGTTCTCTACTAAGTGTCCTAAGAACTCATCATAAATATATTCATCACCTCGATCAGATCGAAGTTTCTTTATGGGTTTACTTAATTGCTTCTCTACTTCTACTTGAAACTCCTTGAACTTTTCAAAGGTTTCGCTCTTATCATACATAGGGTAAACATACCTATGTCTCAAGTAGGCATTAATAAAAGTGATGAAATACTCGTACCTTCCTCGTGCCTTGATGTTCATGGGACCACAAACTTATGCATAAGTTCTAGAACCCATCAACTTAATTGTCCTTAGAGCCAAATGGTCTTTTGGTCACTTTGCCCTCCAAACAAGACTAACATTGTGTTATGATTCCACCTCTAAATAATTTAGAGGTCCATCCCTTACCAACCTTTGAATCTTATTCAGGCTAATATGACCTAATCGCAAATGCCAAAGATAAGTCTTATTAGAGCGAAAAGTCTTAAGTCTTTTACAGTTATCATTTACATTAGTGTTCATTAATGAGTCCATCTTAGGTTTGATAAAATATAGGTTATTTTGCATCCATCTACTACAGATAAAAGACTTACGAATCACAACTTCAATATTAAAAGAATCTAAATAAAAGTCTTAAATAAATAAGCAATAGAAATTAAATTCCTTTTAAGTTTAGAAACATAAAAACAATCTCTTGAAACTAAACTTCTATAACTCTCAAAATAAAGATGGATGAATGCCACTGCTTTAGCTAACACTAAGGATCCATCACCCATCTACAATGTGAAGTGCTCATGTAGCATATTTCTCGTTTTTTTGAACCCCTACAGAGGAACACAAACATGGTTAGTTGCTCCAGAATGTATCACCCAAGTGTCACTTGATTCTTCAACTAAATAAGTCTCAACAATCAGAAGTTTGCACTTACTTACTTTAGCTTGGAATTCCTAGCAATTCTTCTTGATGAGCCCGACCTTCTCACAAAAGAAATACTTTAGCTTCTTTGGATTCCTCTTCTTTTTCTTCTTTTCCTTGCCTTTTGCCAGAATAGAAGACTTCTCGTTATTGGCTTTCTACTTCTTTCTATTCCTAAAGTTAGAGTTGAAACTAGATGCAACCACCAAGTTCGCCTCGCCACCAGCCAAAGCTTCCTTGATCAAGTTTTTGAACTTCTGCAACAGCTTCATCAACTTGGTTAAGGTAATATCCTGTCTATTACTCAAGATGTATAAAGCTCTAAATAGGATGAACTTTTTAGAAAGAGTCGCAAAAACCATTATCATCTCTAACTCAGCATCAATGTTGGCTCCATGAGTTTGAGCCTCAGTGAGGTAACTAATGGACTATGAAAATGCACATTTTTATGCTAAATATTATCATTTTGTATTAACATTTCTTGTTAAATCCTTTAATTATAGCATTTTTTTGTTAATTAGTATTTTATTGCTATTAAAATATGTTTAAAAATATATTTTTAGTATGTTTTTATGTCTACTAACATTTTTAGTCATTTTTAGAATCATTTCTATGTGTTTTATTATTAATTAGCTTGTAAATAATCAATACCATAAAATAAATATTGTGTAATTTTATTTTAAGTCTTAAAGTGTTTGTAAATAAGATTTGAGTTTGTAAATATGTTCTATTATATTTTTAGTAATTTTTAAAATTTCATGTGTCTTAAATAATATATGTGTTAAGGTTTGTTAATTTTAGAAGTTTTTATCTATTTTTAGTAATTTTTGTGTGTTTTGTTGTAAACTAAATATTTTTAATCGTTGAAAAAAATTATGTTTGTAAAATAATTAATTTTAGTTTGTTTATTTCATTATAGATTCGAAATATACAAGAAAAATGATGCAAAAAATGGCAAAAATGGACTTCAAATACATCAAAAATCAAAAAAAGAAAATAAAAATAAAGAACTGCCACATGGCGAGCTCAAAACCACCGGATCAAAACCACTCAACATATCCAAATTGTCCAAGCATCCCCCTACCCCACGAGGAATCAACTGCCTTGTGTCCCACGTGCGCATGCCCTCTTGACCGCCAAATCAGCCAACTGTGACTTCATCCTACGGTCTGCAATGCGTCATTCCAACACTCGAATCTCAGCCATTTTGCAAGTCTGGTTTTGCGCATCCGAAGGCCTAGATCATTTCCCTACTGCTCTCTACTGCTCCGTGCTACATTGATCTACAGTAAAATCTAGGTACTGAACAAGGCAGAAACACGTGAAAGAAAAGAAAAAAAAAAGTGAAAAAAATATGAAATTAGTTCTAAATGATCTGATTAATAAGGGGCAACATAAATAATTCAAAAAATTAAAAAAAATCTTAAATTGTCATCCTACTCATTTTCAACCTAAAAATATATAAATAAAATAATAAAATAATATAAAATAAATAAAAAAATTTTATGTAAATAGGAATTTCTTACCTATAAATGCCCCTCATGGCTTGTATTCCTCACTCTTTCTCCTTACGAGAAATTTTTTTTCCTCTTGTAAAAATGTAGTTCTACGTTTAGTTTCAGTTTTCTTAGTTTTTAGTTTTTGTTTTTGTAAAGTACTTCAAGTTTCTATGTTGTACAATAGCTATGTTTAGTAAAATTATGTGTATTTTTACCTTCAATATGTCTTTCTAAGGTTCCTTTTCGCTGAGGAGAGTGGGGAAAATTCTAACAAAATTAAGGTAAATATTTTTAGTTTTTTAATGTTTTCAAAGTTGTTATAATGTCAAAATCATTTTTAGAAAACTTATGATTTTTATATTAACTTAGCTAAAACTTTTGCAAAACTAAGTTTTGATTTATTATAGACATAAGCTGACATGGGTAATGCTTAGAAGCACTTTGATTGTTTGTAGACAAGGAATGACGCGGTAAATACTTAATTGTAAATTTTGTTTATAATTTTAGTTAGTTAAATTTGAAAACATACATAGTTGTGCATTCTATAGATGAATTGGCACATTAAATGCTTGGTTAACTCTTGATTTATTGTAAACAAAAGATAGCATATCACATACTTAAACTATTTTAATAAATAATTTTAGAAAAACTAAAATATATATAAGTTAATTACCAGAATAGAAACTTTAATCCTCAATGTTGTTAAAATTGTTGTTTCTTCCAAGTTAATTTGCACTTAAAGTTCCATTTACCATTCTAATTTAAGTCATATTTATTGTTGTTGAAGTTCCAAAAATCACAAAAAAATCTAAAAATGGAAAAAATAAAAAATGTGTAAATATTGTAAATAAATTATAAATAACTAACTTTAATCCTCAAATTTTTCAACTAAAACTAATATAACTAATATATTGGATCTTTGCAATGCCTTTTTCATGTGAGATCGACCTCAAATTCATTGAGTTTTATTACCTAGAGAACCTTATGCTTGAGGTTATATCGGGTTTATACTTTTAAATCCAAACAAGTTTTAGCGCCCTTGCCGGGGAATAGACAGACATAAGGACAATGTATTAGTATATTATATATATGGCTAGATAAACTGCCTCATTATTATTTTTTTTTTTGCAATTTTATTTTCATGTACTTAATTTTTCTTTCTAAATTCTAACTTTTATATTGTCAATACTTCTAACTTTCTAATTATATAATCTAACTTCTAACCTTTTACTTTTTTAAAACTTTTTATTTTTTTATTTAATCTTAAAGGGACGGTTGGAGTGCCCAATCTTGTTAATATTTTTGTTATGATTAATTTTCATTGTTTTGCAGGTGCCAAAAATAGCAAAATAAAAAAATACATAAAAATAAAAAAGCTAAAAAAAAAGTTACCATTCACGTCATTTGCATGTGTCGGTTACTATTCACGTAGAGTCAACTCTGCTTGTTTTTCTTTTGTTTCATATATCATAAAAATTAAAAATGTTGCGGGAAGTTCAAAGAGAAATCATTGCAAATTTTTCCCAACGACACTTGGAACCACTTTATAGTGCTTGGTGGAGATATAAGAATTTACTAGATAGGTTTCCTTACAACAGTTTTTCTTGGGATTATCTGCTAGGAATTTTTCTAAATGAGTTAAGTCCTAAAATTCAAAATTGGGTAAAAAAAAGAGATGGATCCAACACTTTTTACTAATTGCTGGTAGACGAAGCCTATTATATAGAAAATATGGTCGAGTATAATTATTAGAGATTGAATAATTCTAAAACCGATTTTGGTTTAGAGATCAATTCAACATTTTTGAAATCTTGGCCTGAAACTCAACCCGAGATTTTGGAATCAACCATTGAATGGAAAAATTCATCAAATTCTTCAAATAGGGAAAGTTTGGGAATCCTAAGAGAATATTTTGAATCCATGAAGAGTGAGTTGGAAAATGAAGAAAATTTAGAATCTATTTGTTTTGAGGAACCTAGTTCAGGAGTGGAATTCTTGGAGATATTTGATAAAGACTCTTTAATGGTAGAAGAGCCAAAAGACCTGATCATAGAAAATGAACAATCGCTGCCTTTAGTTTTAGGTTCTGAACTAATCTTGCTACTAGAATTTATAAAAGACTACACTTACCATGATCCTGTGTGGCCCCCACTTCCTCCACCATCTCTAGCATCTTTCTTATGGACTTACCAAGACTTTGAAATGAATCTAAGTCACATAAGTTCAAATGTTTTATATTTTACCAATCTTGAGGGAATAATTATGCATAACCTATATGTGGTATTATTTGACACTTTTTATTGGAGAAAACCGCTTTTTAATGACTCTTTACTATTTTTTTTTTTATAATGATTGCATGTGTGTAATTTTCTAAAAATTAGAAATTTTCTTTTCAAAAGTTCATTTAAAATGGCTGACGTTATAGAGGATATAATCAAGTTTGAATAATTGGTACTTTGTATCTACAGCCTTTAGAAACTCATTTTAGTGAAATAATTAAAATAAGTTTTTCTAATTTTTAGAAATTTTCCTTAAAACAAAAAAATAAAAAAGTTTAAAAACAACAAAAAAATTTAAAATTGCAAAAATATTTTCTTTCTTTGTAAATAAGTATTATTATTTTTCACTATTTTTAGATCACTTAGCCCAATTACTATTTGGCCTAGCCTAGAATAACCTTTCACATGTAACACCCGCCTATTTTTATGTAATGAATTACGTTAAGTTAGTAACGACGTTAATGATATTTTATGATATACGTAATGATATATGATGTTAATGTTACTAACTTTTATGTCAAGTTTTATGACAGGTGACGACCGCATGGAATCGTTGTGTTCAAGTGTTCATAATTATTTTAATGTATGTTTAATTATGATGCTATGATGTATGAATGTTTTAATGTATGGCATTTATGGACAGTTCGGTAGGCCAAACTTTTAAGATTGGCAGGCCGAAATGTCTGCCCGAGATCAGCAGGCCGAACTTGGTGAAAACGGCAGGCCGAACACGGCTAACGAACAGTTAGCAAAAATCTCTTCAAAACTATGGCTGAGTTAATTACGTTAATTGGATGATTTAATGTGATTAATTGGCATAATAATGGAATGATTTTATCAGTTAAGGAAATAAGGGGTTTGACTTTGCATTGATTTGCGGCAATTTAAATGGTTTCCCATTTAAATAGGGCAAAGTATGGTAAGTGATGAGTGAGAGTTTTGACTTTCCTTTTTCTGCTTTCTCTCCTTCACGCCAATTGCCACCTAACAGTTAGAAATTCTGACTTAATGGAAGGACTTAATGAAGGGCAATGAATGCTCATTATACTTGTTACGTTAAAATTTTTTAACAACTCTTTTCCTCACACGTTATTCTCTCTTCTCATTCACTATCTGAGACATTTTGATTTTCTCTCATTCTCATTCTCATTCTTCCTCTTCTCTTCTCCACGAATTTCTCTCTCTATCCCGAAAATTCTCTGCAAGAAAATTGTAAGAAAATTTGTATTTTCCTCGGTTAAAATCAAGGATTTTGAGAAGAAATTTCAAGGTAAGAATTTAGTTTTTTTTTTTGTGTTTTTGAAAAGAATTCTCCTCCTCAATCCGTCTACAATATTCTTCTTTAGGTATTGTATTTGTGTTGAATTTTTAATATGATATGCATGTATGTGTTATGAAATGTTTTCCTAAGTTTCAAGTTGTTTCAACGTTTTTATGATAAAATAAGAATTTTCTATCTTCTACCCCTCACAGTAAATATTACTGTTTAATCTTGATGTATAAAAATGTATCGATATTTAAGGGGTAAATATGATATTTTTCATGAAAGTTGTCAAGAATGTGCATGTATGATATATAATGAAGGTATTTTATGTTATTTTTAAGAAAACTATTTTAACAATGTTATTTCTAGTTTTTGTTTATGAAATGTTATTTATGTTTAAATGATTTTATGATAATAAAATAATTTTATACATGATAATATGATGATTGTATGGAGTTTTAAATTAAAATATATGTATTTGTTCGAAAATGTTTTATTTAAAAGATAAATATGTTTAAAATGTATGGTTTGTTTTTATATGCTTAAGGTAATTTTTATAATTTAAGAAAAATCATAATAACATGTTTATGTGATGACAATGTTTATGGTTATTAATTATGTTTGTAATATGAGATGAATGTATGTATATGTGAATGCTATATGAATGGATGATTTACGCTATGATGTTAAGTATTAATTTAATTGTGTTTTAAATGGAAAAATGGCATGAACACACATAGGAATGAGCACTTTGAGACCGCGACATCGTCACCAAATCATTTAAGGTTAAGTAAGCTAGCTGTTAAAGTAAGTACATTCTCACCTGCAACATGACACATTTTTACAAGATTTGATGTTATGTTCATAATGATATTCGTGATGATTTTATGGATATTTTCCTTAAGAATTTTCTATGAAATATTTTCATGATTTTAAGTTGTGCATGATGATTTTGGCATGTTTCAAAGTATGAAAATTATGTATATATGTATCACCTAATAAGTGTTGCACACCAATGTTATGAAATGAAATGTTATGATGTCATGTTTGGTTTTGGATTAGCTACCCTTCTCCTCTCATGATGGCGCACCTATGATGATGTTTATGGTGCAACACTTGGGCCTTTAAGATAAAATAGAATAAGTTTTTAAATGATGAACGCAATGAAAGATATGTTCTATGAAATTGTACTTAAGGCACTTTTATGATATGATGACAATTAGATGTATGAATGGATCCTGGTTATGTATGTTTCACTACGTTTATATTTGAAAACATCGTATAAGCTATGTAATTAAGTTTATGTTTAAGGTTTAATAAGTACGAATGTATAAATGTAACGATATCTGTGACGTCTGAGCTAAGGGGCGTTACAGGCTTTGGTATCAGAGAGATTTTTGATTACAATTCATATCGCCACACGTCAATCCAAGTCCTCTAAGTAAGTATGTTATTAAGTTAGATGTATTGATGCAAGTATGATGATAAGATTAAGGTTTGAATGTTTAATGATTGCGATCTAGTAGTGAAAACCTGTCTCATAAATGAAAGATTATTTCTAAGTCCTGATTATTTTAGGAAATTAATGATGGACGGCCACAGAAGAAGGCAGACTCGCACCCAGGCCAATGAAAGACTTATGACGATGATTGCTAAACTGCAAAGGCAGTTGGAAGACCAAAGAAGGGAAATAGCTGCTTTAAGGGCCAACGGCCATAATGACGAATGTCGAGGCAATGATGTGCCTCCTCCTCCTCCTCCGCAGCCTCAAGTCAACGAAATCCCAGCTCCTGCTGCTGAACCAAGGGCAGCCTATCAGGAACCTCTTCTGGTCAGATGGAAGAGAGTCAAGCCAGCAGACTTTGAGGGTTCTAAGCATCCGCTTGTAGCTCAGGGATGGTTAAAGATGATCGGAGCCACCCTAAGACTTATGGATTTCACGGACAACGAGAAGGTCCTCTGTGCCTCATACTGCCTCACCATGGAGGCCAGGATATGGTGGGATGGCATCGAACAGAGCAGGAATGTTGAAGAAATGACATGGGCTGACTTCGTTCATGAATTCAACATGAAGTTCTTCCACATGAATGTCACAAGGAAGTATTATGAGGAGTTCGAGAGCTTATGACAGGGGGATATGTCAGTCACTGATGTGGTGACAAAGTTTGACCAGCTTGCCCGTTTATGTCCAGGGATGGTTATGAATGAAGGTGAAAGGGTCAGAAGACTGATCAGAGCCCTTAGGCCAGATATTGTTGCAATTGTTGATGGAGCTAGTTCACCAAGGACCCAAGAACAGGTTGTTATGAGGGCTCAACGTGTTGAGTTTCATCTATCATTGTTAAGAAGGAACCAGCCTCAGCCCAACCAATAGGTCAACAATGCAAGCAACCAGAACCGCCCTCCCTATAGGAACAACAACAACAACAACGGCAACAACAACAACAACCAGAACTGGAGAAACAATAAGAGGAAGGGCAATCCTCCACAACAGCAGGGCCAAGACAATAAGAGGCACAATGACAATCAGCGCAACAATAATGACAGGCGATTTCAACCGTGTGCCAAATGTGGAAAGAAGCATCTTGGGGAATGTCGTTTGGGAACAAACCAATGTTTCATCTATGGTCATGAAGACCACTTTGTAAAGAACTGCCCCAAGTTGATGAATGCCAATGCCCCATAGAGACATCCTCCTCAAGCCCAGCTTCATCAGATGCAAGCCTCCCTTGAAGGGCCACTTATTAGTCAAGGGAGAATTGAAGCCCCACCGACGAATGCCCGGATCTATGCCATGACAAAAGAACAAGTGGCTGCAGAAGCTTCTAATGTGGTCACAGGTTAGATAACTAGCTTATTTAACGATACTTATGTTCTTTTTGATACGGGTGCCACGTATTCTTTTGTATCTATGTCATATACTAAGAAGTTAGAAGTTCGTTTAGAGCCTATGAGATAGGGATTCACTACCACACTACCCTCCGGGGAAGTGATATTATCCATGCACTGTTTGCATGTAGTACCCCTATGGATTTCTAATAGGAAACTTTCCATTGACCTCATTGTGATCGACATGCATGACTACGACATGATTCTTGGGATGGATTTCCTAAGCAAGTACAATGCATCTATTGAATGCCGAAAATGAAAGGTGATCTTCCAGACAGAAGGTGATCAGAAGTTCATTTATGTTGGTGAGTCTAGAAAGAAACCTAGCATGTTTTTATCGGCAATGAAAGCAAGGAAGTTATTAGCAAGTGGCTGCATGGGCTATCTGGCGAACGTTGTAGACAAAAGCCAAGAAGGAAAGACAAGAATTGAAGATGTGCATGTTGTTCATGAATATGAAGATGTGTTTCCTGATGATCTGACGAGTCTACCGCCAGAAAGAGAAGTTGAATTCGAGATTGAGCTCGCTCCAGGCACCGATCCAATCTCAAAAGCACCTTATAGAATGGCCCCGACAGAATTAAAGGAGCTTCACACGCAATTAAAGGAGCTACTTGACAAAGGATTTATCAGGCCAAGTCACTCACCATGGGGTGCTCCAGTCTTATTTGTGAAGAAGAAGGATGGCACTATGAGACTCTGCATTGACTACAGAGAGCTGAACAAGGTGACGATCAAGAACAAGTACCCGTTGCCTCGAATTGATGATTTGTTTGATCAGCTCAAGGGTGCATCTGTGTTCTCAAAGATTGATCTACGATCAGGATATCACCAGTTGAAGATTAAAGAAGGAGATATTCCCAAGACTGCTTTCAGGTCGAGGTATGGTCACCATGAATTTGTGGTCATGGCTTTCGGTCTGACGAATGCACCTGCTGCCTTTATGGATTTGATGAACAGAGTATTCAAGGATTTCCTCGATAAATTTGTTGTTGTATTTATCGATGATATTCTTGTCTATTCTAAGAATCAAGAAGAACATGAGGAGCATTTAAGGATTGTGCTGGAGACTTTAAGAAGACACCAGCTATATGCTAAGTTCTCCAAATGCGAGTTTTGGCTGGATAAAGTGTCATTCTTGGGGCATGTTATTTCAAAGGATAGGATTACGGTTGATCCTGCTAAAGTAGAAGCTGTTCTCAACTGGAAGCAACCGATGAATGCAAGTGAAATAAGGAGCTTCTTACGTCTAGCAGGTTATTTTCGGAGATTCGTAGAAGATTTCTCCAAGATAGCAGCTCCACTCACAAACTTGACTCGCAAGGGAAGGAAGTATGAATGGACGGATGCATATGAAAAGAGTTTTAAATAACTGAAGAAAAGATTAACAACGGCTCCAGTGTTGGCAATCCTGAGGGAAATGATGGGTTCGTAATCTATAGTGATGCTTCCAAGATAGGCCTAGGAGCTGTATTGATGCAAAATGAAAAGATAATTGCTTATGCTTCAAGACAACTGAAGGACTACGAAAAGAACTATCCTACTCATGACCTCGATTAGCAGTAGTTGTTTTTACGTTGAAGATATGGAGACACTACTTATATGGGGTCCAATGTAAGATCTTCATTGATCATCAAAGTCTGAAGTACTTCTTCACGCAAAGAGATCTGAACTTGAGACAACGAAGATGGCTAGAGTTGGTGAAGGATTACGATTGTGAAATCCTTTATCATCCTAGTAAAGCTAACCGAGTGGCTGATGCTTTAAGTAGGAAGTCAGTTGCCACGTTGATGTCTATGCAAGCAATGTCTCTATTTTAAGGAAGGAAATTCTAGACTTCAGTTTTAGAACTTATAGCAGGCCAACTATCAGCACTCTCTCTTGCTCCGACGATGTATGATGAAATTCAGAGTAAGCAAGATGACGACGTAAGCCTTGTAAGGATCAAGCAAGAAATGAAAGAAGGAAAATGTCAAGAGTTTTGTATTGCGGATGACGGAACTCTGTACCTCAAGGACCGTTTATGTGTTCCCAATGTTGATGATTTAAGGGAAAAGATCTTGGCAGAAATTCATGACACTCCTTACTCTATTCATCCAGGTGGAACAAAGATGTATAATGATCTAAAAGGTAACTTCTGATGGTTTGGAATGAAATATGATGTTGCAAAGTATGTGAAGAAATGTATGACATGTCAGCAAGTAAAGGCTGAACACCAGAGACCTGGTGGTGAACTGCAGTCTATCCAAATACCGGAATGAAAATGGGAAGATATAGCAATGGATTTCATTATCGGTTTGCCCAAAACTATGAATGGCTAAGATACAATTTGGGTAGTTGTGGATCGGCTGACGAAGATGGTGCATTTCATTCCTATCAAGATCACTTACTCTTTGGAACGGTTAGCGAAACTCTATGTTAAGGAAATTGTACGACTTCATGGGATTCCCAAGTCAATCATCTCAGATCGTGATGGCAGGTTCACATCTAAGTTTTGGAAGAGTGCACAGACTGCAATGGGAATCAGGCTTCATTTCAGTACAGCTTTTCATCCTCAGACTGACGGCCAAACGAAGAGGACAGACATGATTCTAGAAGATATGCTACGGGCTTGTTCTCTCGATTTTAAGACCAGCTGGTGTAAAATGTTGCCGTTAGTAGAATTTGCTTACAACAACAGCTTTCAGGCGACAATTGGGATGGCCATATGAAGCACTGTATGGGAAAAATGCAGGTGGCCTATATGTGGGCACGAAGCTGGTGAAAAGAAGTTGATGGAAAGCGTAGATGCTGAAAGAACCGATTTTGTGAATGAAACTTTTGAGATGATAAAGTTGATAAGAAGAAGAATAGAGATCGCACAAAGCTGACAGAAGAGTTATGCTGACAAGAGAAGAAGACCCTTAAAGTTCACCGTGGGCGAATATGTGTTTTTGAAAGTTGCACCAATGAAAGGGGTTATGAGATTTGGGAAGAAAAGAAAGTTAAGCCCAAGATTCATCGGTCCTTATGAGGTAGTTAAACGAATAGGCAAAGTAGTTTATCAGCTGAAGTTACCATCTGAAATGTCCGCAAAGCACTACGTATTTCTTGTCTCCATGCTCAAGAAGTATGTTCCGGACCCTACACATGTGATTGAGCCACAGGTGATCGAGATACGAGAAGACTTAAGTTACGAAGAAAAGCCAATAAAGATACTTGATCGAAAAACCAAGACCTTGAGGAATAAGGAAATTCCATTAGTCAAGGTGTTATGGTGAAATCAGCAAGTCGAAGAAGCCACATGGGAACGTAAAGATGACATGAAAGCTATGTATCCGGATTTATTCTAAGTTTCGAGGATGAAACTTTTATAAGGTGGGGAGAATTGTAACACCCGCCTATTTTTATGTAATGAATTACGTTAAGTTAGTAACGACGTTAATGATATTTTATGATATACGTAATGATATATGATGTTAATGTTACTAACTTTTATGTCAAGTTTTATGACAGGTGACGACTGCATGGAATCGTTGTGCTCAAGTGTTCATAATTATTTTAATGTATGTTTAAGTATGATGCTATGATGTATGAATGTTTTAATGTATGGCATTTATGGACAGTTTGGCAGGCCAAACTTTTAAGATCGGCAGGTCGAAATGTCTGCCCGAGATCGGCAGGCCGAAGAAATCCATCGGCACGCCAAACTTGGTGGAAACGACAGGCCGAACATGGCTAACGAACAGTTAGCAAAAATCTCTCTAAAATTATGGCTGAGTTAATTACGTTAATTGGATGATTTAATGTGATTAATTGGCATAATAATGGAATGATTTTATCAGTTAAGGAAATAAGGGGTTTGACTTTGCATTGATTTGTGGCAATTTAAATGGTTTCCCATTTAAAAAGGGCAAAATATGGTAAGTGATGAGTGAGAGTTTTGACTTTCCTTTTTCTTCTTTCTCTCCTTCACGCCAATTGCCACCTAATAGTTAGAAATTCTGACTTAATGGAAGGTCTTAATGAAGGGCAATGAATGTTCATTATACTTGTTACGTTAAAATTTTTTAACAACTCTTTTCGTCAAACGTTATTCTCTCCTCTCATTCACTATCTGAGACATTTTGATTTTCTCTCATTCTCACGTTTTTCTCTCTCAGTTCTGAGACGTTCTCTCATTCTCATTCTTCCTCTTCTCTTCTCCATGAATTTCTCTCTCTCTATCCTGAAAACTCTCTGCAAGAAAATTGTAAGAAAAGTTGTATATTCCTCGGTTAAAATCAAGGATTTTGAGAAGAAATTTCAAGGTAAGAATTTAGTTTTTTTTTTTTTTTGTGTTTTTGAAAAGAATTCTCCTCCTCAATCTGTCTACAATATTCTTCAATAGGTATTGTATTTGTGTTGAATTTTTAATATGATATGCATGTATGTGTTATGAAATGTTTTCCTAAGTTTCAAGTTGTTTCAACGTTTTTATGATAAAATAAGAATTTTCTATCTTCTACCCCTCAAGTAAATATTATTGTTTAATCTTGATGTATGAAAAATGTATTGATATTTAAGGGGTAAATATAATGTTTTTCATGAAAGTTGTCAAGAATGTGCATTTATGATATATAATGAAGGTATTTTAGGTTATTTTTAAGAAAACTATTTTAACAATGTTATTTCTGGATTTTGTTTATGAATTGTTATTTATGTTTAAATGATTTTATAATAATAAAATAATTTTATGCATGATAATATGATGATTGTATAGAGTTTTAAATTAAAATATATGTATTTGTTCGAAAACGTTTTATTTAAAAGATAAATATGTTTAAAATGTATGGTTTGTTTTTATATGCTTAAGGTAATTTTTATAATTTAAGAAAAATCATAATAACATGTTTCTGTGATGACAATGTTTATGGTTAAGAATTATGTTTGTAATATGAGATGAATGTATGTATATGTGAATGTTATATGAATGGATGATTTACGCTATGATGTTAAGTATTAATTTAATTGTGTTTTAAATGGAAAAATGGCATGAACACATATAGGAATGAGCACTTCGAGACCGCGACTTCGTCACCAAATCATTTAAGGTTAAGTAAGCTAGCTGTTAAAGTAAGTACATTCTCACCTGTAACATGACACATTTTTACAAGATTTGATGTTATGTTCATAATGATATTCATGATGATTTTATGGATATTTTCCTTAAGAATTTCTATGAAAGATTTTCATGATTTTAAGTTGTGCATGATGATTTTGGCATGTTTCAAAGTATGAAAATTATGTATATATGTATCACCTAATAAGTGTTGCACCCCAATGTTATGAAATGAAATGTTATGATGTCATGTTTGGTTTTGGATTAGCTACCCTTCTCCTCTCATGACGGCGTGCCTATGATGATGTTTATGGTGCAACACTTGGGCCCTTAAGAGAAAATAGAATAAGTTTTAAAATGATGAACGCAATGAAAGATATGTTCTATGAAATTGTACTTAAGACACTTTTATGATATGATGACAATTAGATGTATGAATGGATCCTGGTTATGTATGTTTAACTACGTTTATATTTGAAAACATCGTATAAGCTATGTAATTAAGTTTATGTTTAAGGTTTAATAAGTACGAATGTATGAATGTAACGATATCTGTGACGTCTGAGCTAAGGGGCGTTACAGGCTTTGGTATCAGAGAGATTTTTCGATTACAATTCATATCGTCACACGTCAATCCAAGTCCTCTAAGTAAGTATGTTATTAAGTTAGATGTATTGATGTAAGTATGATGATAAGATTAAGGTTTGAATGTTTAATGATTGACGATCTAGTAGTGAAAACTTGTCTCATAAATGGAAGATTATTTCTAAGTCCTGATTATTTTAGGAAATTAATGATGGACGGCCACAGAAGAATGCAGACTCGCACCCAGACCAATGAAAGACTTATGACGATGATTGCTAAACTGCAAAGGCAGTTGGAAGACCAAAGAAGGGAAATTGCTGCTTTAAGGGCCAACGGCCAGAATGACGAATGTCGAGGCAATGATGTGCCTCCTCCTCCTCCTCCACAGCCTTAAGTCAACGAAGTCCCAGCTCTTGCTGCTGAACCAAGAGCAGCTTATCAGGAACCTCTTCTGGTCAGATGGAAGAGAGTCAAGCCAGCGGACTTTGAGGGTTCTAAGGATCCACTTGTAGCTCAGGGATGGTTAAAGACGATTGAAGCCACCCTAAGACTTATGGATTTCATGGACAACGAGAAGGTCCTCTGTGCCTCGTACTGCCTCACCATGGAGGCTAGGATATGGTGGGATGGCATCGAACAGAGCAGGAATGTTGAAGAAATGACATGGGCTGACTTCGTTCATGAATTCAACACGAAGTTCTTCCACATGAATGTCACGAGGAAGCATTATAAGGAGTTCGAGAGCTTACGACAGGGGGATATGTCAGTCACTAATGTGGTGACAAAGTTTGACCAGCTTGCCCGTTTATGTCCAGGGATGGTTATGAATGACGGTGAAAGGGGCAGAAGACTGATTAGAGCCCTTAGGCCAGATATTGCTGCAATTGTTGATGGAGCTAGTCCGCCAAGGACCCAAGAACAGGTTGTTATGAGGGCTCAACGTGCTGAGTTTCATCTGTCAAAGTTAAGAAGGAACTAGCCTCAGCCCAACCAACAGGTCAACAATGCAAGCAACCAGAACCGCCCTCCCCACAGGAACAACAACAACAACAACGGTAGCAACAACAACAACCAGAACTGGAGGAACAATAAGAGGAAGGGCAATCCTCCACAACAGCAGGGCCAAGACAATAAGAGGCACAATGACGGTCAGCGCAACAACAATGACAGGCAATTTCAACCATGTGCCAAATGTGAAAAGAAGCATTCAGGGGAATATCGCTTGAGAACAAACCAATGTTTCATCTGTGGGCATGAAGACCACTTTGTAAAGAACTGCCCCAAGTTGATGAATGCCAATGCCCCACAGAGACCTCCTCCTTAAGTCTAGCTTCATCAGATGCAAGCCTCCCTGGAAGGGCCACTTATTAATCAAGGGAGAATTGAAGCCCCACCGACGAATGCCCAGATTTATGCCATGACAAAAGAACAAGTGGCTACAGAAGCTTCAAATGTGGTCACAGGTCAGATAACAAGCTTATTTAACGATGCTTATGTTCTTTTTGATACGGGTGCCACGCATTCTTTTGTATCTATGTCATATACTAAGAAGTTAGAGGTTCGTTTAGAGCCTATGAGACAGGGATTCACTACGACACTACCCTCCGGGGAAGTGATATTATCCACGCACTGTTTGCATGCAGTACCCCTATGGATTTCTAATAGGGAACTTTTCGTCGACCTCATTGTGATCGACATGCATGACTACGACATGATTCTTGGGATGGATTTCCTAAGCAAGTACAATGCATCTATTGAATGCCAAAAACGAAAGGTGATCTTCCATCCTGAAGGTGATCAGAAGTTCATTTATGTTGGCGAGTCTAGAAAGAAACCCAGCATGTTATTTCAAAGGATAGGATTATGGTTGATCCTGCTAAAGTAGAAGCTGTTCTCAACTAGAAGCAACTGATGAATGCAAGTGAAATAAGGAGCTTCTTACGTCTAGCATGTTATTATCGGAGATTCGTAGAAGATTTCTCCAAGATAGCAGCTCCACTCACAAACTTGACTCACAAGGGAAAGAAGTATGAATGGACGGATGCATGTGAAAAGAGTTTTCAAGAACTGAAGAAAATATTAACGACGGCTCCAGTGTTGGCAATCCTGAGGGAAATGATGGGTTCATAATCTATAGTGATGCTTCCAAGATAGGCCTAGGAGCTGTATTGATGCAAAATGAAAAGGTGATTGTTTATGCTTCAAGACAACTGAAGGACTACGAAAAGAACTATCCTACTCATGACCTCGAGTTAGCAGTAGTTGTTTTTGCATTGAAGATACGGAGACACTACTTATATGGGGTCCAATGTAAGATCTTCATTGATCATCAAAGTCTGAAGTACTTCTTCACGCAAAGAGATCTGAACATGAGACAACGAAGATGGCTAGAGTTGGTGAAGGATTACGATTGTGAAATCCTTTATCATCCTGGTAAAGCTAACCGAGTGGCTGATGCTTTAAGTAGGAAGTCAGTTGCCACGTTGATGTTTCTGCAAGCAATGTCTCCACCTTTAAGGAAGGAAATTCTAGACTTCAGTTTAGAACTTATAGCAGGCCAACTATCAGCACTCTCTCTTGCTCCGACGATGTATGATGAAATTCAGAGTAAGCAAGATGACGACGTAAGCCTTGTAAGGATCAAGCAAGAAATGAAAGAAGGAAAATGTCAAGAGTTTTGTATTGTGGATGACGGAACTCTGTACCTCAAGGACCGTTATGTGTTCCCAATGTTGATGATTCAAGGGAAAAGATCTTGGCAGAAATTCATGACACTCCTTACTCTATTCATCCAGGTGTAACAAAGATGTATAATGATCTAAAAGGTAACTTCTGATGGTTTGGAATGAAATGTGATGTTACAAAGTATGTGAAGAAATGTATGACATGTCAGCAAGTAAAGGCTGAACATCAGAGACCTGGTGGTGAACTGCAGTCTATCTAAATACCGAAATGGAAATGGGAAGATATAACAATGGATTTCATTACCGGTTTGCCCAGAACTATGAATGGCTATGATGCAATTTGGGTAGTTGTGGATCGGCTGACAAAGACGGTGCATTTCATTCCTATCAAGATCACTTACTTTATGGAACGGTTAGCGGAACTCTATGTTAAGGAAATTGTACGACTTCATGGGATTCCCAAGTCAATCATCTCAGATCGTGATGGCAGGTTCACATCTAAGTTTTGGAAGAGTGTACAGACTGCAATGGGAATCAGGCTTCATTTCAATACAGCTTTTTATCCTCAGACTGACGGCCAAACAGAGAGGACGACCATGATTCTAGAAGATATGATACGGGCATGTTCTCTTGATTTTAAGACCAGCTGGTGTAAAATGTTGCCGTTAGCAGAATTTGCTTACAACAATAGCTTTCACGCGACAATTGGGATGGCACCATATGAAGCACTGTATGGGAAAAAATGCAGGTCGCCTATATGTTGGCACGAAGCTGGTGAAAAGAAGTTGATGGAAAACATAGATGTTGAAAGAACCGATTTCGTGAATGAAACTTCTGAGATGATAAAGTTGATAAGAAGAAGAATAGAGACCGCACAAAGCCGTCAGAAGAGTTATGCTGACAAGAGAAGAAGACCCTTAGAGTTCGCCGTGGGAGAATATGTGTTTTTGAAAGTTGTACCAATGAAAAGAGTTATGAGATTTGGTAAAAAAAGCAAGTTAAGCCCAAGATTCATCGGTCCTTATGAGGTAGTTAAACAAATAGGCAAAGTAGCTTATCAGTTGAAGTTACCATCTGAAATGTCCGTAATGCACGATGTATTTCATGCCTCCATGCTCAAGAAGTATGTTCTGGACCCTACACATGTGATTGAGCCACAGGTGATCGAGATACGAAAAGACTTAAGTTACGAAGAAAAGCCAATAAAGATACTCGATCGAAAAACCAAGACCTTGAGGAATAAAGAAATTCCATTAGTCAAGGTGTTATGGCGAAATCAGCAAGTCGAAGAAGCCACATGGGAATGTGAAGATGACATGAAAGCTATGTATCCGCATTTATTCTAAGTTTCGAGGATGAAACTTTTATAAGGTGGGGAGAATTGTAACACCCGCCTATTTTTATGTAATGAATTACGTTAAGTTAGTAACGACGTTAATGATATTTTATGATATACGTAATGATATATGATGTTAATGTTACTAACTTTTATGTCAAGTTTTATGACAGGTGATGACTGCATGGAATCGTTGTGCTCAAGTGTTCATAATTATTTTAATGTATGTTTAAGTATGATGCTATGATGCATGAATGTTTTAATGTATGGCATTTATGGACAGTTCGGCAGGCCGAACTTTTAAGATCGGCAGGCTGAAATGTCTGCCTGAGATTGGCAGGCCGAAGAAACCTATCGGCAGGCCAAACTTGGTGGAAACGACAGGCCGAACATGGCTAACGAACAGTTAGCAAAAATCTCTCTAAAATTATGGCTGAGTTAATTACGTTAATTGGATGATTTAATGTGATTAATTGGCATAATAATGGAATGATTTTATCAGTTAAGGAAATAAGGGGTTTGACTTTGCATTGATTTGTGGCACTTTAAATGGTTTCCCATTTAAAAAGAGCAAAATATGGTAAGTGATGAGTGAGAGTTTTGACTTTCCTTTTTCTTCTTTCTCTCCTTCACGCCAATTGCCACCTAATAGTTAGAAATTCTGACTTAATGGAAGGTCTTAATGAAGGGCAATGAATGTTCATTATACTTGTTACGTTAAAATTTTTTAACAACTCTTTTCGTCAAACGTTATTCTCTCCTCTCATTCACTATCTGAGACATTTTGATTTTCTCTCATTCTCACGTTTTTCTCTCTCAGTTCTGAGACGTTCTCTCATTCTCATTCTTCCTCTTCTCTTCTCCATGAATTTCTCTCTCTCTATCCTGAAAACTCTCTGCAAGAAAATTGTAAGAAAAGTTGTATTTTCCTCGGTTAAAATCAAGGATTTTGAGAAGAAATTTCAAGGTAAGAATTTAGTTTTTTTTTTTTGTGTTTTTGAAAAGAATTCTCCTCCTCAACCCGTCTACAATATTCTTCTTTAGGTATTGTATTTGTGTTGAATTTTTAATATGATATGCATGTATGTGTTATGAAATGTTTTCCTAAGTTTCAAGTTGTTTCAACGTTTTTATGATAAAATAAGAATTTTCTATCTTCTACCCCTCACAGTAAATATTACTGTTTAATCTTGATGTATGAAAAATGTATTGATATTTAAGGGGTAAATATGATGTTTTTCATGAAAGTTGTCAAGAATGTGCATGTATGATATATAATGAAGGTATTTTATGTTATTTTTAAGAAAACTATTTTAACAATGTTATTTCTGGATTTTGTTTATGAATTGTTATTTATGTTTAAATGATTTTATGATAATAAAATAATTTTATGCATGATAATATGATGATTGTATGGAGTTTTAAATTAAAATATATGTATTTGTTCGAAAACATTTTATTTAAAAGATAAATATGTTTAAAATGTATGGTTTGTTTTTATATGCTTAAGGTAATTTTTATAATTTAAGAAAAATCATAATAACATGTTTCTGTGATGACAATGTTTATGGTTAAGAATTATGTTTGTAATATGAGATGAATGTATGTATATGTGAATGTTATATGAATGGATGATTTACGCTATGATGTTAAGTATTAATTTAATTGTGTTTTAAATGGAAAAATGGCATGAACACATATAGGAATGAGCACTTCGAGACCGCGACTTCGTCACCAAATCATTTAAGGTTAAGTAAGCTAGCTGTTAAAGTAAGTACATTCTCACCTGTAACATGACACATTTTTACAAGATTTGATGTTATGTTCATAATGATATTCATGATGATTTTATGGATATTTTCCTTAAGAATTTCTATGAAAGATTTTCATGATTTTAAGTTGTGCATGATGATTTTGGCATGTTTCAAAGTATGAAAATTATGTATATATGTATCACCTAATAAGTGTTGCACCCCAATGTTATGAAATGAAATGTTATGATGTCATGTTTGGTTTTGGATTAGCTACCCTTCTCCTCTCATGACGGCGTGCCTATGATGATGTTTATGGTGCAACACTTGGGCCCTTAAGAGAAAATAGAATAAGTTTTAAAATGATGAACGCAATGAAAGATATGTTCTATGAAATTGTACTTAAGACACTTTTATGATATGATGACAATTAGATGTATGAATGGATCCTGGTTATGTATGTTTAACTACGTTTATATTTGAAAACATCGTATAAGCTATGTAATTAAGTTTATGTTTAAGGTTTAATAAGTACGAATGTATGAATGTAACGATATCTGTGACGTCTGAGCTAAGGGGCGTTACAGGCTTTGGTATCAGAGAGATTTTTCGATTACAATTCATATCGTCACACGTCAATCCAAGTCCTCTAAGTAAGTATGTTATTAAGTTAGATGTATTGATGTAAGTATGATGATAAGATTAAGGTTTGAATGTTTAATGATTGACGATCTAGTAGTGAAAACTTGTCTCATAAATGGAAGATTATTTCTAAGTCCTGATTATTTTAGGAAATTAATGATGGACGGCCACAGAAGAAGGCAGACTCGCACCCAGGCCAATGAAAGACTTATGACGATGATTGCTAAACTGCAAAGGCAGTTGGAAGACCAAAGAAGGGAAATTGCTGCTTTAAGGGCCAACGGCCAGAATGACGAATGTTGAGGCAATGATGTGCCTCCTTCTCCTCCTCCGCAGCCTCAAGTCAACGAAGTCCCAGCTCCTGTTGCTGAACCAAGAGCAGCTTATCAAGAACCTCTTCTGGTCAGATGGAAGAGAGTCAAGCCAGCGGACTTTGAGGGTTATAAGGATCCACTTGTAGCTCAGGGATGGTTAAAGACGATCGAAGCCACCCTAAGACTTATGGATTTCATGGACAACGAGAAGGTCCTCTGTGCCTTGTACTGCCTCACCATGGAGGCTAGGATATGGTGGGATGGCATCGAACAGAGCAGGAATGTTGAAGAAATGACATGGGCTGACTTCGTTCATGAATTCAACACGAAGTTCTTCCACATGAATGTCACGAGGAAGTATTATGAGGAGTTCGAGAGCTTACGACAAGGGGATATGACAGTCACTAATGTGGTGACAAAGTTTGACCAGCTTGCCCGTTTATGTTCAGGGATGGTTATGAATGAAGGTGAAGGGTCAGAAGACTGATCAGAGCCCTTAGGCCAGATATTGATGCAATTGTTGATGGAGCTAGTCCGCCAAGGACCCAAGAACAGGTTGTTATGAGGGCTCAACGTGCTGAGTTTCATCTGTCAAAGTTAAGAAGGAACCAGCCTCAGCCCAACCAACAGGTCAACAATGCAAGCAACCAGAACCGCCCTCCCCATAGGAACAACAACAACAACAACGACAGCAACAACAACCAGAACCTGGAGGAACAATAAGAGGAAGGGCAATGCTCCACAACAGCAGGGCCAAGACAATAAGAGGCACAATGACAATCAGCGCAACAATAATGACAGGCAATTTCAACCGTGTGTCAAATGTGGAAAGAAGCATCCAGGGGAATGTCGCTTGGGAACAAACCAATGTTTCATCTGTGGTCGTGAAGACCACTTTGTAAAGAACTGCCCCAAGTTGATGAATGCCAATGCCCCGCAGAGACCTCCTCCTCAAGCCCAGCTTCATCAGATGCAAGCCTCCCTTGAAGGGCCACTTATTAGTCAAGGGAGAATTGAAGCCCCACCGACGAATGCCCAGATCTATGCCATGACAAAAGAACAAGTGGCTGCAGAAGCTTCTAATGTGGTCACAGGTCAGATAACAAGCTTATTTAATGATGCTTATGTTCTTTTTGATACGGGTGCCACGCATTCTTTTGTATCTATGTCATATACTAAGAAGTTAGAGGTTCGTTTAGAGCCTATGAGACAGGGATTCACTACGACACTACCCTCCAGGGAAGTGATATTATCCACGTACTATTTGCATGCAGTACCCCTATGGATTTCTAATAGGAAACTTTTTGTCGACCTCATTGTGATCGACATGCATGACTACGGCATGATTCTTGGGATGGATTTCCTGAGCAAGTACAATGCATCTATTGAATGCCGAAAATGAAAAGTGATCTTCCATCCAGAAGGTGATCAGAAGTTCATTTATGTTGGCGAGTCTAGAAAGAAACCCAGCATTTTATTTCAAAAGGATAGGATTATGGTTGATCCTGCTAAAGTAGAAGCTGTTCTCAACTAGAAGCAACTGATGAATGCAAGTGAAATAAGGAGCTTCTTACGTCTAGCATGTTATTATCGGAGATTCGTAGAAGATTTCTCCAAGATAGCAGCTCCACTCACAAACTTGACTCACAAGGGAAAGAAGTATGAATGGACGGATGCATGTGAAAAGAGTTTTCAAGAACTGAAGAAAATATTAACGATGGCTCCAGTGTTGGCAATCCTGAGGGAAATGATGGGTTCATAATCTATAGTGATGCTTCCAAGATAGGCCTAGGAGCTGTATTGATGCAAAATGAAAAGGTGATTGTTTATGCTTCAAGACAATTGAAGGACTACGAAAAGAACTATCCTACTCATGACCTCGAGTTAGCAGTAGTTGTTTTTGCATTGAAGATACGGAGACACTACTTATATGGGGTCCAATGTAAGATCTTCATTGATCATCAAAGTCTGAAGTACTTCTTCACGCAAAGAGATCTGAACATGAGACAACGAAGATGGCTAGAGTTGGTGAAGGATTACGATTGTGAAATCCTTTATCATCCTAGTAAAGCTAACCGAGTGGCTGATGCTTTAAGTAGGAAGTCAGTTGCCACGTTGATGTTTCTGCAAGCAATGTCTCCACCTTTAAGGAAGGAAATTCTAGACTTCGGTTTAGAACTTATAGCAGGCCAACTATCAGCACTCTCTCTTGCTCCGACGATGTATGATGAAATTCAGAGTAAGCAAGATGACGCCGTAAGCCTTGTAAGGATCAAGCAAGAAATGAAAGAAGGAAAATGTCAAGAGTTTTGTATTGTGGATGACGGAACTCTGTACCTCAAGGACCGTTATGTGTTCCCAATGTTGATGATTCAAGGGAAAAGATCTTGGCAGAAATTCATGACACTCCTTACTCTATTCATCCAGGTGTAACAAAGATGTATAATGATCTAAAAGGTAACTTCTGATGGTTTGGAATGAAATGTGATGTTACAAAGTATGTGAAAAAATGTATGACATGTCAGCAAGTAAAGGCTGAACATCAGAGACCTGGTGGTGAACTGCAGTCTATCTAAATACCGGAATGGAAATGGGAAGATATAACAATGGATTTCATTACCGGTTTGCCCAGAACTATGAATGGCTATGATGCAATTTGGGTAGTTGTGGATCGGCTGACAAAGACGGTGCATTTCATTCCTATCAAGATCACTTACTTTATGGAACGGTTAGCGGAACTCTATGTTAAGGAAATTGTACGACTTCATGGGATTCCCAAGTCAATCATCTCAGATCGTGATGGCAGGTTCACATCTAAGTTTTGGAAGAGTGTACAGACTGCAATGGGAACCAGGCTTCATTTCAGTACAGCTTTTCATCCTTAGACTGACGGCCAAACGGAGAGGACGAACATGATTCTAGAAGATATGATACGGGCATGTTCTCTCGATTTTAAGACCAGCTGGTGTAAAATGTTGCCATTAGCAAAGTTTGCTTACAACAATAGCTTTCAGGTGACAATTGGGATGGCACCATATGAGGCTCTGTATGGACAAAAATACAGGTCGCCTATATGTTGGCACGAAGCTGGTGAAAAGAAGTTGATGGAAAGCATAGATGCTGAAAGAACCGATTTCGTGAATGAAACTTCTGAGATGATAAAGTTGATAAGAAGAAGAATAGAGACCGCACAAAGCAGTCAGAAGAGTTATGCTGACAAGAGAAGAAGACCCTTAGAGTTCGCCGTGGGAGAATATGTGTTTTTGAAAGTTGTACCAATGAAAAGAGTTATGAGATTTGGTAAAAAAAGCAAGTTAAGCCCAAGATTCATCGGTCCTTATGAGGTAGTTAAACAAATAGGCAAAGTAGCTTATCAGTTGAAGTTACCATCTGAAATGTCCGTAATGCACGATGTATTTCATGTCTCCATGCTCAAGAAGTATGTTCTGGACCCTACACATGTGATTGAGCCACAGGTGATCGAGATACGAGAAGACTTAAGTTACGAAGAAAAGCCAATAAAGATACTCGATCGAAAAACCAAGACCTTGAGGAATAAAGAAATTCCATTAGTCAAGGTGTTATGGCGAAATCAGCAAGTCGAAGAAGCCACATGGGAATGTGAAGATGACATGAAAGCTATGTATCCGCATTTATTCTAAGTTTCGAGGATGAAACTTTTATAAGGTGGGGAGAATTGTAACACCCGCCTATTTTTATGTAATGAATTACGTTAAGTTAGTAACGACGTTAATGATATTTTATGATATACGTAATGATATATGATGTTAATGTTACTAACTTTTATGTCAAGTTTTATGACAGGTGACGACCGCATGGAATCGTTGTGCTCAAGTGTTCATAATTATTTTAATGTATGTTTAATTATGATGCTATGATGTATGAATGTTTTAATGTATGGCATTTATGGACAGTTCGACAGGCCGAACTTTTAAGATCGACAGGCCAAAATGTCTGCCCGAGATCGGAAGGTCGAAGAAACCCATCGGCAGGCCGAACTTGGTGGAACTGGCAGGCCGAAGGGGAAAATCGGCAGGCCGAACACGGCTGACGAGCAGTCAGCAGAAATCTCTCCAAAATTATGGCTGAGTTAATTACGTTAATTGGATGATTTAATGTGATTAATTGGCATAATAATGGAATGATTTTATCAGTTAAGGAAATAAGGGGTTTGACTTTGCATTGATTTGTGGCAATTTAAATGGTTTCCCATTTAAATAGGGCAAAATATGGTAAGTGATGAGTGAGAGTTTTGACTTTCCTTTTTCTTCTTTCTCTCCTTCACGCCAATTGCCACCTAACAGTCAGAAATTCTGACTTAATGGAGGGACTTAATGAAGGGCAATGAATGTTCATTATACTTGTTACGTTAAAATTTTTTAACGACTCTTTTCCTCACACGTTATTCTCTCCTCTCATTCACTATCTGAGACATTCTGATTTTCTCTCATTCTCATGTTTTTCTCTCTCAGTTCTGAGACGTTCTCTCATTCTCATTCTTCCTCTTCTCTTCTCCATGAATTTCTCTCTCTCTATCCCGAAAATTCTCTACAAGAAAATTGTAAGAAAAGTTGTATTTTCGTCGGTTAAAATCAAGGATTTTGAGAAGAAATTTCAAGGTAAGAATTTAGTTTTTTTTTGTGTTTTTGAAAAGATTTCTCCTCCTCAATCCGTCTACAATATTCTTCTTTAGGTATTGTATTTGTGTTGAATTTTTAATATGATATGCATGTATATGCTATGAAATATTTTCCTAAGTTTCAAGTTGTTTCAACATTTTTATGATAAAATAAGAATTTTCTACCTTCTACCCCTCACTGTAAATATTACTGTTTAATCTTGATGTATGAAAAATGTATTGATATTTAAGGGGTAAATATGATGTTTTTCATGAAAGTTGTCAAGAATATGCATGTATGATATATAATGAAGGTATTTTATGTTATTTTTAAGAAATCTATTTTAACAATGTTATTTCTGGATTTTGTTTATGAATTGTTATCTATGTTTAAATGATTTTATGATAATAAAATAATTTTATGCATGATAATATGATGATTGTATGCAGTTTTAAATTAAAATATATGTATTTGTTCGAAAACGTTTTATTTAAAAGATAAATATGTTTAAAATGTATGGTTTTTTTTATATGCTTAAGATAATTTTTATAATTTAAGAAAAATCATAATAACATGTTTATGTGATGACAATGTTTATGGTTATGAATTATGTTTGTAATATGAGATGAATGTATGTATATGTGAATGTTATATGAATGGATGATTTACGCTATGATGTTAAGTATTGATTTTATTGTGTTTTAAATGGAAAAATGGCATGAACACACATAGGAACGAGCACTTCGAGACCGCGATGTCGTCACCAAATCATTTAAGGTTAAGTAAGCTAGCTGTTAAAGTAAGTACATTCTCACCTGCAACATGACACGTTTTTACAAGATTTGATGTTATGTTCATAATGATATTCATGATGATTTTATGGATATTTTCCTTAAGAATTTCTATGAAAGATTTTCATGATTTTAAGTTGTGCATGATGATTTTGACATATTTCAAAGTATGAAAATTATGTATATGTGTATCACCTAATAAGTGTTGCACACTAATGTTATGAAATGAAACGTTATAAAGTCATGTTTGGTTTTGGATTAGCTACCCTTCCCTCTCATGACGGCGCGCCTATGATGATGTTTATGGTGCAACACTTGGGCCCTTAAGATAAAATGGAATAAGTTTTTAAATGATGAACGCAATGAAAGATATGTTCTATGAAATTGTGCTTAAGGCACTTTTATGATATGATGACAATGATGATGATGATGTTTATGAAATGTTTTAATTTGTGAGAATTATATGTACTTACTAAGCATTAGCTTAATCATGTTTTATGTCATGTTGCAGATAAAGGTAAGAAAATCATGGATTAGGTGGAGGACATGGAGAGGCGTGTGAGCACTATGCATGATGAATTGTAACCGGAAGCACGCCAAGAAGAACGTTTTTATGTTTTAATCAAGTTATATATTTTGAACATATTTTTATGTTAAGTTTTAAGAATACTTATACTATGGTTTTATAAGTTATTTTATCATTTTTAATGAATTATGAACTTCCGCAACATTTTATGAAAAGTTGGTTTGTTTTAAAAATTAAGTTTTTCTCAAAGATTTTGGCTCGGTCGGCCTGCCGAACATCCTTGGTCGGCCTGCCGAAGTCTGAAAGTTCGGCCTGCCGATCATGTTTTTGGCCTGCCGAACATTGATAAGTTTTTGGTCTGCATTGTAAAGCCTCTGCCGGCCTGCCGGTTGAGAGAATTCCGGCCTACCGATCATGTTCGGCCTACTGAAGTCCCAAGTTCGGCTTGCCGAACTGTGGGAGTAAATGACTTTTATATGATGAGTTGATTAAGGAGATAGAATGTGATGTTTTTTTTCTAAGTCCTGATTTTACAACTTGATATACCTATATTATTAAATAAGTTCATGATTAATTTCAAGTATAATTGAATAAATTATGATATGGAATAAGTTAAACAATGTTATTTTAAATAATGATAAGTTATAAAACAAAATAGATGTATGAATGGATCCTGGTTATGTATGTTTAACTACGTTTATATTTGAAAACTATCGTATAAGCTATGTAATTACGCTTATGTTTAAGGTTTAATAAGTATGAATGTATGAATGTAACGATATCTGTGACGTCTGAGCTAAGGGGCGTTACATCACACGTGTTAGTACAGTTTCCCCCGTGTCTAAACAGTGCTACATCCTTTGTTTATAAACCATTTATTATACATTCAAGCCCAGAATTCTCTGCTCTTTCTCTCTTTAAAGTTTTTTCTCTCTCTCTCTCTAAGCTCTCGAATTCTCTCTGCCTTCTCTCTAAATCTTCAAAGTTTTTCCTTAAAGATTTTTAGAATATCTTCAAAGCTCTTTTGTCTTTAAACACTTTTCTTGAAAAGTCTTCAATCTTTTCTTTCTTAATGCCACAAATTCTTCTCACTAGTCTCTAAAAGCTCTCAGATCCACTCAAAGTACTTAAATCCCTTTCTCTAAAAGTTCTCGATTCATTTTTAAGAATCTCTTTTTTCTGTCAAATGATAGATTCTAAGTATGATCTCCTAAAGGAATATTTTCCTTCCTTTTCTCAGAAAGAAATTAGGCAAAAGTACAAGCTCTTCTTTAGGTCTTTTCTCGTTTTAAACTCCAATTGATGTAAAGATGTATATAGAAGGCCTTATCATCCTAGTGATGTCACAAATAAAGGTCTTCCTAGGATGGATACAAGTCTTTGTGCTAGGAGAAAAAGAGCCTGAGCTATAGCTTCTAAGTGCCTAAAAGGTTCTCATCAAATTTAGGAGCATAGATGTAAGTCAAAAGGTTTTACGTCTGTAAATAGGGAAGGTAAAATGCTTATAAAGATGGGCTTTCTAAAAAAAACTTAGATTGTAACGCCCCTTTCTGGACGTCATAGATGTCGTTACATTCTTACATTCCTACTTCTTGGACTTTAAACTTATATATGAATACAAAACTTAAATGATACTTTTAATTGAAAAAGTAATTAAACATACTTAACCAGGATCCATTCATACACATATTTTTTTTTAATAATAATAACTTAACATTGTCAATACACATGCTAAACTCATTCCAAGTCATAATTTATTCAATTATACTAAATTAATCATGAACTTATTTAATAATATAGGTATACCAAGTTGTAAAATCAGGACTTATAAAAACATCACATCAAATCTCATTAATCATCACATCATTTAAAGTTTACTTACTCCCACAATTCGGCAGGCCAAACATGATTGGCAGGCCGGAGTTTCTCAATCGGCAGGCCGGCAGAGGCTCTGCAAATCTGGCTTAAAAACTCATCATTATCCAGCAGGTCGAAAACGTGATCGGCAGGCTGAACTTCTGGACATCGGCAGGCCGACCAAGATGTTTGGCAGGCAGACCGAGCTAAAATCCTTGGGAAAACTTCATTTTTTTTAAAACAAGACCATCCTTTCATAAAAAAAAAAATGCAGAAGTTCATAATACTTAAAATAATGAAATAAAATATAAAACATAGTTCATGAATCCTTTAAATATTTATCATAAAAAAAATGTGTTCAAAATATGGAACTTGATTTAAAATATAAAAACGTTCTTCTTGGCGTGTTTTCGGTTACAATTCATCGTGCTTTGTGCTCACACGCCTTCCCATGTCCTCCGCCTATTCCAAGATTTTCTTACCCTTATCTGCAACATGACATAAAACATGATTAAGCTAATGCTTAGTAAGTACATATAATTCTCACAATTTAAAACATTACATAAACATCATCATCATCATTGTCATCATATTATAAAAGTGCCTTAAGCACAATTTCATAGAAACATATCTTTCATTGTATTTATCATTTTAAAACTTATTCCATTTTATCTTAAGGGCCCAAGTGTTGCACCATGAACATCATTGTAGGCGCGCCGTCATGAGAGGAGAAGGGTAGCTAATCCCAAACCAAACATGACATCATAACATTTCATTCCATAACATTGGTGTGCAACACTTATTAGGTGATACATATATATATATATATATATAATTTTCATGTTGTAAAACATTTCATCATCGTACATGCATAACTTTAAATCATGAAAATCTTTCATAAGAAATCCTTTAAGGAAAATAACCATAAAATCATCGTGAATACTATTGTGAACATATCATCAAACCTTGAAAAAGATGTCATGTTACAAGTGAGAATGTACTTACCTTAAAGCTAGCTTACTTAACCTTAACGTGATTTGATGACGGCGCCGCGGTCTCGAAGTGCTCGTTCCTTTGTGTGTTGATGCCATTATTCCATTTAAAATACAATAAAATCAATACTTATCATCATAGCGTGAATCATCCATTCATATATCATCCATTCATATAACATTCATTCATATAACATTTATGTATATATATTCGTCTCATATTACAAATATAATTCATAACCATAACTGTGAAAACATAAAATTTTCATCACATATACATTCATATCATATAGACATTATTCATAACATGCTTCCTTAAATATTATCATCAAAACATCTCATACATTACAATCATGAAAATCTTTTGAAAACGTTTTCTAATAATTTAAAATACATATATTTTAATTTTTAAATTTCATAAAAACATCTTATTATCATGCATTTCAATATCATAAAATCATTTCATCATCAATAAAAATCATTTAAACATATATAACATTTTAAAAAATGAAAATTCAAAAATAACATTGTAAAATAGTTTTCTTAACGTAATCTCATAAAATTTTTATAACATAAAATACACTCATCATACATTATACATGCACATTCTTGACAACCTTCATGAAAACATCATTCATTTACCTCTTGAATAAACATTACATTTTCATGCATCAAAGTTAAACAGTAATATTTTACTGTGAGGGGTAGAAGATAGAAAACTCATATTTTTCATAAAAACACCGAAATAACATGAAACTTGGAAAAACATCACCCAATACACACATGAACATCATATTAAAAGTTCAAGGCAAAAATACAATACCTAAACAAAGATATTGCAGAAGATTGGAAGAGAAGAATTCTTTTCAGAATTACGAAAAAAATTGAGTTCTTATCTTGAAATTTCTTCTCAAAATTCTTGAATTCAACCAACAAAAAATATAACTTTTTCTTTCAAATAATCTCAGGTAAACAAGGAGAAGAAGGAGAGGAGAAAACGTGAAGAAGAGGAAGGAAAAGAAAACGTCTTAGAATGAGAGAGAATACGTGAGAAGAAGAAGGAGAGATAGAGAAAAAGAATGTTAAAAAATTTTAACGTAATGAGCATAACGTAAAAATTTCAATGCCCTCAATTAAGTCAGAATTTTCTGACTCATCTAGACTAAAACTGAGGCAAATGCATGGAGAATGGAGAGAGAAGAGAGAAAGTCAAATCCATTAGTCACACTTACTATATCTTGCCCTCTTAAAATAGGAAACCATTTAAAATCATACAAATTAATGCGAAGTCAAACCTTTTCTTTCCTTAACTTACAAAATTATTCCATTAATATGCCAATTAATAACCCATTTAACGTAATTATCTCAGCCATAAATTTGGAGAGATTTCTGCTGACTGCTCGTCAGCCGTGTTCGACTTGTCGATTTTCTCCTTTGGCCTACCGGTTCCACCACGTTCGGCCTGCCGATGGTTTCCTTCGACCTGCCGATCTTTGGCAGACTATTCGGTCTGCCGAACTTGAAAGTCTGGCCTGCCGAACTATCCTTAAATACCAAACATTAAAACATTCAAGTCATCATTACATCATAATTAAACATACATTAAAATAATCATGAACACTTGAGCACAACGATTCCATGCGGTCGTCACCTGTCATATAACTTGATATAAAAAATTAGTAACATTAAAATCATATATCATAACATATAACATAAATTATTAATAAAATATCATTAACGTTGTTACTAACTTAACGTGATTCATTACATAAAAATAGGCGGGTGTTACATAGATGATCTTCAAGATTTTCTTTTAGACCATCTTAGTGGTTATGTTCAAGGAGTCACTTGTAAACATTGGCCTTAGTTTCATGTAGAAAAAGAGCGTCTAGGGCATCTGATGTTGGAAGATCCAATTGTTTAATTTGCAGGAATGTAAGAAGGGAAACAGTCACCTGGTCTGTTTGGTTCTAAGCAAAATCTATAGAGTATTTTTGTGTGTTTTTGTTTTCTTTTAAAATTTGGTAAGAAATTATTTGAGATATGAATTTAGTTTTAGTGAAAAATCATTAAAATTGCTAAGTAACAGATTTTTTTAGAGACGTGTTTTGATGAACATAATTTTTCAACATTCTCAAATAAATTTTCAGCAAAAAAATTAAAAAAATGAAAAAATATTTTTTGTTTTTATGATTGTTATAGTAGTTATTTGTTTAATTATTGTGTTTGTCTTGTTTGCTTTTAATATTTTTTATCCTATCTGTTAGATGCATAATTCGGTAGGTATTTGGTATGTTGTATACATTTTAGTTTTACCCTATTTTATCAAAAGTTGTAAAGTTTTGTTTAATTTCTCAAAAGTTGAATAGTTCTTGTTGGGTAAAATTTTTTAAAAGTTCATAGTTGAATCATATTTGTCTTCATCTATCTTTATCTATCTTCATTTGCCTATTTGTCTTCGATTACACTCAATCATGTATTATATCTTATTCGTCAGTAGAGTCTTACTTAGAATGGTGTAAAAAGTTTTCAACTCTTAAAAAAGAGTCTTAGTTTCTTAGAAACCATTATGGAGTCCTCGTCTTAATCAGTCTTTGAATTTCAAAAATATCTATGTATTTTGTGGCTCTAATTTAGGAAAGGGTATTGAATATTTAAATGCTACATTCCATTTAGGGCAAGTCTTGGCTAAGAAAAAGATAAACCTTATATATGGAAGGGGTAGTCTTGGTTTAATAGGAACTATCATAGCCGGAGACAAAGTTGGAGGAGTCCTAGATATTCTCCCTTGTTTTCTTGTTCAAGATAATCTTTGTGGTGAAACCATAGGAATTTTAAAAAATTATCAAAAGTATCCCTCAGCGTTCAAAACTTATGATTCGTCACTCAGATGCATTCATTGTTTTACTAGGAGGTCTAGGAACTCTACAAGAAATATTTGTTATAGCTAGTTGAAATTAGTTAGGTATTCTTAATAAACCATTGGGTATGCTTAATGTTAATAGTTTCTTTGACGGTATTTTAAGTTTTCTATATAACGTTGTGGAAAAAAAAAACTTTTTTGTAGAGTTAGGAAGAAAGATTTTCATCTCTGCACCTAGTGTTGAGGAATTGCTTATGCAAATGCAAGTCATCACTCATGAGGTAGACACTGCTACTTTAAAGCTTAACGGGAAGTGCAAACAAGATATGGATCTTTCTCTCTAAACTCTTTAATGTTTCAGTTTTACCTACAGTATGTTTGTTTATGTTTATTTTTCTTTGTGTATTTTGAATAATCTCTTTTATAAATATGTTGTTACTCTTTCTACTTAATCTTGTTAAACATTAAGGACGATGTTTAATTTAGATTGGGGGGGAGAGGGTTTTTGTCAAAATTTTTCAAATTTATGCTAAAATTTTCAAGTTTAAGTCTGTTTTTGCGTGTTTAAAATGGGACTTGTTCTAAAGCCAAGCGTATTAAAAAAACTATAAAAAAAACTTAAAAAATAAAAAATAAAAAAATGGTGTGCTATTTGTAAAATTGTTAAGATTCTTGTTTAGTGTCGGGATGGCTGAGTGAAGGAACTAGTCTTGAAACGTGCCTCGATTTGGTTTGAGAATGTCATCTTTCATATATTTTCATTTATGCTTTCATTCTCCATGTTGTGTACATGCATACATGTTGAAGACAGCTAAGTTATGGAGTCTTTAGCATTCTTGAGATGTGTCCTAATCATGTTTGTAACATATTTTATTCTATTGAGTTTGTCAGATCTACATCTGTTTAAAAAAAACTAAAAATTTAAAATTTAAAAAAATCAAAAAATTTTGAAAACCTAAACAAAAATTTGTGAATGGACTAGCTTACCCTCCTGACCCCTTAGCCTTGAACCCGCCTTGCTGTACCATATAAATGGACTCATCAAGATAGCCACTTAGAAAAGCTGTCTTGACATCCATCTGCCAAATCTCGTAATCGAGAGCGGCAGCTATGGACATGAGAATGCGGATGGACTTAAGAATGGTTGCAAGTGAAAAGGTTTTCTCGTAATCGATTCCTTCTTTTTGTGTGTATCTGTTTGCTACTAGTCTAACCTTATAGGTTTTGATTTTTCCATCTATTTCTCTTTTTCTCTTATAGATCCACTTACACCTATGGGTTTTACCCCTTCAGGAAGATCCATAAGTTCCCAGGCACGATTAGTCTCCATAGACTTCATCTTTGTGTTCATGGCCTCTATCTAGAGTTTCGAATCAACATTCTCCATAGCCTCTTCTAAGTGTAAGGATCCCTGTCATGTTCAGTCGGTTTAGCCACAAAGGCTGCACCATTGAACATATACCTCTCAGGTTGACGCCTGATCCTCCCACTACACCAAAGCCCCTTAGGTTGCTATTCGGATGGTTTTTTTACATTGATTGGAATGGTTTCATTCAAAACCCTCAGAGTGATCGAATCACTCGTCAACTCCTTGAGCACCACTTTGCTTCGAGGCTTAAAGTCGTCCATGTAACTTTCCTCAAGGAATGCTACATTAGTTGAAACCATGACTTTATTTTCCTTTGGGTTATAGAAAAAACCCCTTAGTCTCTTTTGGATATCCTACAAACATACAAACTTCCGTACACACTTTGAACTTATTTGCTTTCTTAAATAGGGCATAAGCTTGACATCCCCAATGCGAATATGGTTTAAGGATGTCCTTTTCCCCGTCCACAACTTGTGAGGAGTTTTAGGAACTAATTTTGAAGGCACATTGTTCAAAAGATAACATGCAGTTTGTTGTGCATATCCCCAAAAGGATAAAGGCAATGATGAATAACTCATCATGGACCTAACCATGTTCAACAAAGTCCTATTCCTTCTCTCAGCTATGTCATTCTGCTATGGAGTACCCAACGTAGTCAAATGGGATAAAAGCCCATTCTCTAATAAGTGTTCCAAGAACTCATCAGAAAGGTATTCATCACCTCGATTGGATTGAAGTGCCTTTATGGGTTTACTCAATTGCTTTTCCACTTTAGCTCGAAACTCCCTAAACTTGTCATAAGTTTCGCTTTTGTGGTGCATTAGGTACACATACCCATACCTTGAGTAATCATCAATAAAAGTGACAAAATACTCATACCCTCTTCATGCTGGGATGTTCATAGGACCGTAAACATCACTATGCACAAGTTCTAGAACCCCTTCGGCCCTATTGCCCTTAGACGCAAATGGTCTTTTGGTCATCTTACCCTCAAAATAAAATTCACATTGTGATATAGATTCCACCTTTAAGTGACTTAAAGGTTCATCTCTTATCAACCTTTGAATCCTATTCAGGTTAATATGACTTAGTCGCAAATGCCACAGATAAGTCTTATTAGAGTGTGAAGTTTTAATTCTTTTAGAAGTATTATCATTAACCTCAGTGTTTAGCTGTAAGTCCATCTTAGGTTTGATAAAATATGGATTATTTTGCATCCATCCATCACAAATAAAGATTTATTTTTATGAATCACCACTTTATTATTAAAAGAAACTACATAATAGAATTTAAATAAACAAGCTGCATAAATTAAATTCCTTTTAAGTTTTAGAACATAAAAACAATCTCGTAAAATTAAACTCCTATAATTATCAAAATAAAGATGGATGTCTCCCATTGCTTCAACCAACACTAAGGATCCATCGCTTATCCGAAGCGTGAAGTCTTCATGCAACTAACTTCTTGTTTCTTTGAACCCCTACAGAGAAACACAAATATGATTAGTTGCCTTGGAATCCATGACCTAAGTGTCACTAGATTCCTCAACCAAATAAGTTTCAATAACCAGAAGATTACACCTACCTCCTTTGAAAAGGAAGTCCTTGCAATTCTTCTTGATGTGCCAGAATTTCCCATAGAAAAAGCACTTGAGCTTCTTTGGGTTTTTCTCTTTCTTCTTCTTGTTCTTGCCATTTTTAGGAATAGAAGACTTATTGTTCTTAGCCCGTTGCTTCTTTCCATTCCTAGAGTTAGGATTGGAACCAGAGGCAGCTGCCAAGTTGGCCTCACCACCAGTAAGAGTTTCCCTGATCAAATGTTCAAACTCCTTATCTGCTTCATCAGCTCAATCAAGGTCATATCCTGTCTATTGCTTAAATTAAATGAAGCTCTAAACTCCTTAGATAGAGTCTCAAAGACCATAGTCATCTGTGTTTTAGCATCTATGTCAGCTCCATCGATTTAAGCCTTAGCGAGGTCCATGACCAACATCATATGCTCCTTCACAAGAGTCCCCAGTCGTTGTTTGCAATTTAGGAGTTTTCAAAGTGCCCCTTTCTGTTTTGTTAGGGCCTGGCCTTCAAACATGTCTTCAAGATTATCCAAGATCATATTATAATGCAGACAAGCAAAGCAATATGCAAAGCTGCAAGCAAAATAATAATTAGCCGTAATATTATGATTCCACCCTAGAGAAAAGAATTTAAAGATTACAAGAGATCAATCGAAACATATTATCGATTCTTCATTCTTGAATCTTCAAATTGTATCCTTCTTCATGTATTATCCATCTTCAAGTCTTCACTCTCGCATAGATTAAATACTCCATATTTCTAGTCATATCCAAATTTAATGTTTCTTAGAATTGTCTCAAAAATAAAATCTAAACTGCACCAAAAAACTCACCTTTTTTGAAAAACACAGCTCTCTGCTGGCATGCTGATCTTTGTGATCGACCTGCTAGTCACAAACCATCAGCCTACAAACTTGATAGTTTGGCCTATCACTAGAGCTGGCTGAATCCTACCCTATGGACGGCCTGTTGGTCTGCAACCATCGGCCTACCGATCGAGCTGAATTCACGTTTTCCAAAAAATATAGTTTTAATGTAGTTTTTGAATCTTATTTTCAACAGTTTATAAACATAAAAATTTAGAGACTCAGAAAATACCTTTGGAATAGCTATTAGAATCTTTTAGATCCATCTTATTTGAATGATTATTTAATTATAAAATTCTTACAAATTTAAGATTCAATAACAATTCTTAGACGGTGATGATTGACCGCCATCTAATTACATTAAAAACTTAGTTACACATTCTAACCTTTAAGAAACCATAAATGACACAAATTAATTAATTAACAAATAATTAAATAATAATTTTAATCAATCATAATTAATTAATAAACATTCACCATATAATCTCATGACAACATAGCCCTAGAGTGCCAACTTTCTAAAAAAAATTAAATTCAAGCATAGGAGAGATCAAGATCACATAATTTATTCATTTAACATGATCACAAACTCGTAAATTTATATGAAAACCATGGCTCTGATACCAATTGTTGAAAAAATAGTATGTAGCAGAAATTTAAAAATTTTTAATCAAAGTATTTTTCAAAACACAAATTTGACACGCTATATACGTAAAGTAACCAGATCTAACTAACCTTGGAATGCTGAAGACCCCCTACAATTTATGAAAAGAAAGGCATTCCAGAAGAGCCTCAACCTACTGGTCATCTTTGCTAGTCTCTATCCACGATCGATATGTGTGTGGGCAGACCTCATATAGCTCTACCCTAGTCTTCTTCCAACAAATTGAGAAAACCTAAAACTAGTGTTCGTAATTTGTGAATAATAGCTCTCAGGGGAGTTTTAGAGACTCACAAATTAGAGTGTTCACTCTTGATTTCTCAACTAATCTAAATAACTATGAGAACTCACTCCCTATTTATAGAGATCGTCCCTTAGGTTGGTTATTATCATATAAGGCTTCAAAAATTTAAATCTAGATCAATATTTGATAAAATCGCATTTGAAATGCGTGATCAAATTATCGTTAGATCGACAGGCCGAACTAATTGATCGGCCTCCCGAACTTGCTCCATTGGCAGGCCAAACTAACTAATGGGCCTACCGAACTTACGATAAATGATCCTTGTGAATCTTTTATTTTTCACCCGAGATTCTTTGGATAAATCCTTAATTTTAAGTCAAATAACCCAATAGAGAAGTTATCTGACTAAACAATTATATCTAGATAATCTCTAGGAAAATAAATATTTTGGATAATTCAACAAGTTTAATTTGAATTAATTTACGCAAAATTAATTCAACCGCTAAATAGGCATAAATTATTTGATCCTATCGAATTTCAATCAATCTAATAATTTAACTTAAGTCGTCAATTTATTGAAAAAGCATGCCATATCATTATAGGATTTATTATGAGCTAGCAAAGGGGACCTGATATATAGTTCAAGCTCACGATCATTATAAAACCTAATATCCCAGATATATGTTTCATAATTATCAACTCTAACGCTACTCCAAATGGTTAAGTGCTTCAGTCTTTTAATTATAGGATAACGCATATAAGAGGATATCATCGACTCCTAAAGAGGAGCTATGGATTCCGTATCTATGAATAAGAGGTCTATGCTATTAAGAGTTATGTCTCCAACATACCGACATGTGTACTAACATAAAATGTGGATGTTATCCTTTGTATATCAAAAGACATAAGTTAAGACAACGGGCCTACTATTCATCTCGGGATTAAGATACAACACATATAATTGTCTAAAGTGAATTAATTTGCTGAGACAAAATTATTAATCTAAATCAATTATTTTTTATGTCCCGATCCAATACATCGTCACTTATGATAATGCACCAATATTTTTATTCGTGGAGTCCACCTCTAATGACCAAGAAAAACAATCTCCCATTAGAGATATAGACAGCATAACAATCTTTGCATAAATAAAGCGCCCAACTTTATTCTCTTGATTGCGGATCTTATGATTTAGACTGTCACCTTTTGAATCATATCTTCTGCATAATCTGTCCATCATATACTTGATTTTAAAGGCTTAGACCGACGGTCTCAGACTTTTGTCTGCTTATCATACATTCAACAAATATGAACATAAAGAAGACAATAATTCGGTATATGAATAACAAATAAATTCTTTATTGATAAAATTGTCTCCAAAAACGTATTGAATTTTTACTCCTTAGGGCATACTTGTCTAACAAGCAAACCCATACAATCTTTCCACAAGTAGCGTCTCCTTCCAACCACATGAGAAAATCAAGAGCTAAGATTCAAGATATTAAACAATTGCCTTATAGGAGTTTCAGAGTTTCTCTCAATAGAATACTCTCTCTAAATTCGTTAAGTGATCTAAGAAACAATGAAAAAACATTTCCTTTATATAGGGTCAAATTGGGACCTATTTTTATCAGATTAGGCTTCAAAAATTTGAGTCTGGATCAACTTCGGAGTAAAATGCCTTAGACATAAATTGTCACGCTGGCAGGGGTGGTCGACCACCCTATACTTAGGCCAGTCGACCGGTGCACTGTGGCTGTTAAGCCTTTGCATTTTTCTAGCTCCAGAAAATTATCCTTATCTGCCCATTTGAATCTAATCAATAAATCCTATTTTATTTGACCCGGGTATCTATTATGGACTCTAGTTTTAATTCAAATAACCCAATAGAGAAGTTATCTGATTAAAACAATTCTAAATAGATAATTCCATATTCAAATAAAATATATTTCAAATAATTCAACTTCTTTATTTCGAATTAATCTATAAAATTAATTTAATCTATAAACTAACATGAAGTATTAAATTCAATTAATCGAATTTTAGCCAATATTGAGAATTAACATAAGTTACCAATTTGTCGAAAAGGCACGCCATATCGTTGCTAAAAAATATGTGAGCTAGCAAAGGGACCCGCAGACTTATATAGATCGAGCTTCTATAATTATAAAGTAATATGTCCCCAACACCTATAATTTATAATTATCAACTCTAAAGCTACTCTGCTAAAAGCTTTAAGCTACATTCTCGAACTATATATAATTATGAAACTCCAATAAGTTAAACGTTTATGACATATCATAATGTGTAACATTCCTACAAGATATTCATAATCGGCTTAAGGATAAAATTTTGTTTTACCTTCCTTATTACTTTTATCTTATGTTCCATTATCTCACCATTAGAAAACTTACTATTCATAACAAACATAAATAGTATACTATTCAGTTATACATATATATCTAAATGGCTGAACGCTTCAGTTTTTCAATCACAGAATAATGCCTATAAAAGAACATCATTAACACTACGAAAGAGTTATGAATCCCATATCTATGAAAAATGAGTTTACGTCAATCAAGAGTCATGTTTCCAATATACTGGCATGCGTATCTTTATATAATTCAGGATGTCATCCTTTTGGTACATCAAAAGACATAAATCAAGAATACAAGCCTATTGATTCATTTTAGGATTAAGAAGTAACACATGTGATTGTCTAAAGTAAAATGATTTAAAGAAACAGAATTATTAATCAAATCAATTCAACTTTAGTCCTGATCTAATATATCGTCATCTATGACAATATACCAATATTTCTACACATGGAGTTCAACTCCAATGACCAAGACAAGCCATCTCCCATTAGGGATGTAGACAATATAACAACCTTGACATGAATAAAGTGCCAAACTTTATTCCTTTGATTACGGATCTTATCATTTAGGCTATCACATTTAAGATTCATGTCTTCTCCATAATCTGTCCATTATATGCACGATCTTAAAGGTTTAGATTGACAGTCTCAGATTTAAGTTTGTTTATCATATATTCAACATAAATGAACATGAAGAGGACAAGAATGATATATGAAATAATTAATGAACTCTTTATTGATTACATGTTTCTAAAAACTATTACATCATTTAATCCTTAGGGCACCTAACAAGTGCAATGGTGGGTGAGGGTTTGAAGTGGGTTTGTGAGAGAGAGAGAGAGATAGGATGGGTTTGTGATGGGCTCGAGAGGGAGATGGATAATTTGCGGATCTTAAATTTTTTTTTTAGAACCTTAACACGACGATTTTTTGAAAAAACCATTGTGAAAAACTTGACATAACAAAAAATATGTTTTTGACATGCATTCCACGATTTTTTTTTTGTAATATTTGTTTACATATATTATTTAGAAAAAACCATCATGTAATGTGTGTTCAAAAAAATAATTTTTGTTCTTGAAAATTGTTGTGGAATCTCAATCTTGAGATTCCATGACAGTTATAAAACTATACTGGAATCTTCGGATTCTATGACGGTCTTTGTAAATCTCATTTGTGTCACATTTTTGGACGAACTTTAGGCGATAGTTTTTAGAAGACTGTCGTCTAAATTCCATCGTTTATTCATAATTTTGTAGCAGTGTTTCTTTTTTTTTTCCTCACTAATAATGAATATGAGTAACTTTAAAAGTAATTCCTTTAAGAAAGGGAGAATGAGGAAAATAGTAGATTTTTTAAACATTTTTAAAATAAATAGGAGATTTTGAAGATATTTATAGTAAATAGTAGATTTACAATATAAATAATATACTAACTCCCTTATTTGTAGTGAAAATATTCTTATTCACACATTAAATAGATTCAAGGAGCAAATTAGAGTTATTTACACCATAAAGAATAGGGTAAATAAATTATTTGCACTTTAAATCTATTTAATGTATGAGTAAAAATATTTTCAGTATAAATAAGAAAGTAAATATATTATTTACTACAAATATTTTTAAAACTAGCTATTTATTATAATTAATTTTTTTAAAAAATGATATTTACTACAATTTTCCCTTCAGAAATTACCATCATTCTTCAAAAATTCCATTCATGAGAATGCTTGTTTTAAATATAATAAATATGATACTATATCACATAATTATAGTAAATGTAAAGTTTTGAAACTATTTGTAGTAAATGTCAAATTTATGATGTAAATAATTTATTTATCCCTTTGATTATAGTGTAACGTAATGTATTTATCTCTTTTTTGCAATAAATGGATTTATAGTGCAAGTAATGTATTTATCTCTTTTTTACAATATAAATATTTCTTATTTATGTAGTAAATAAGTTGTTTATATTGTAAATCTGACATGTACCACAAATATTTTTAGAACCTGATATTTACTTGAAAAAGTTTTAAAAATCTGACATTTCCTACATTCTCCTAATAAATCATAACAATCATTATGTGTTTGAATATTTTAAAAATGTGCTATTTACTTGCATTAAAAATTAAAACTTTGTTACTTGGTGTAATTTTTTCAAAAAAAAAAAAAGGAAAGAAATGGGAGGGACAAATCATCCCTCCAAAAAAAAATTGTGAAGTGCCGCACGGCACTTATGTTAAAAGAAAGACATCCTCGTCTCAAATATAATCGTTTTTGAATTACGTCGTTTTTTCGATACTGCTACGGTTGTCTTCTGAATTTATTCTTGATAGTTATAAATCATGTCGTTAGGTGAAAAGAAAGGAAAATAGAAAGGGAAAGAGCCAACAACGGAAGAATTTGGAGAAAGGGCCAAAAAAAATTTGAATCGAGGAAATGATCTTTTTTTTTAGAACCAAAAAAAACGTTTTTCTGTACAGGTAAACTGTCTCAGTTATTTTCAAAAAAATAAGAAAAATGATTGTAGCAAGATAAGGAACCTCAACAGGATATAAAAAAAAAAAAAACTAAAACCGTTTTGATGTCTAAAAAGCCTTTTTTTGTGCTAAAAATGACAAAAAAAAAGGTCATTGACCAAAAAATTTTTTCCCAAAAAGTCATTTTTACAAATCTCCCGGCAACTTATGGCGTACTCAGCTATTATTAGCAACATGGAAAACTATGATTCGTTCAAAATAATCAACAAAACTAGCATGAAGCAGAGTCCAAGACAAACGATAACAAGAAAGCTGAAGCAAGCGTTACCTTTTTGGAAATAATTTAATTTACAATTGCCCAGACAAATGACCAACAATGGAAAGTAGAAAAAACATCCCTTTTCACATCCATGAAACTTGATCACTAAATCAATGAACCATTTGGCCAACTGCTCGACGCAACCTAGACAGGCAAAAATGTAGTGCAGAGACTAATCGTGTTAAAAGTGAACCTCAACATGCATGTATTTTCTCATTAGCCGAACAATGTATGAGGTGAAATTTGCCAAGATTTGGCATTCTTCGTGGGTTTTGGCCTCCGAAACAACCTCATAAATGACCAATTTCTTCAAGTTTGGGCATCTTTCCAGAAATCCAGACACCCATTCAGAAAAGAGATCATTAATTACACTCCATCCAAGTTCTAACACAACCACATTCTCCAAATGAGATGACCCCTGCAATCCACAATGAAGTACAGCATCTTTTAGATCATAACTCAACAATAAGTGGGTTAACCGAGGGAAGCAAAACGAGATCGTTTCTGTATCCACAACCTCATCCTCGTCGTCAAATACAACACCCCATAGCCGAAGCCTCCTTAACTTTGACGATTTTGAGATCATATGGTAGAACTTTGGCCACATGACTGTGAAGCTACACACATGCACAACCTCGAGATTCTCAGTGTTCTCCCCAAGATCAAGATGGATGACGCTAACATCATCAATCTTTTAGAATCTTTAATGCCTCCTTGCTAACAAGCTCAGAAACCTCAAGCGTAGAGTCTTTTAAGTGCAAATTCTCAAGAGAATCTGCCTCCAATATGAACTTGTCAAAACTAATAGCTTCAAAGTAGACATTCTTCAAGGAGACACTACTCAGTTCCAAAGTGGTTTGTGCATCCGACATGGCAATCTCGGAATTAATGAGAGCCAAAACCTCAAGCTTAGGGCAGGCAGTTAACAAAAGGCTCAAATCCAATGCCGAGATACTGACATAACTGAGCAAAAGTGACTTCAATCAAGGGAATTTCTGATAACTAGGCTCAACACCTGTTATGGAGTTATGAGCCAATGCCAAGACTTCCAACCTTCGTCTGCCACATTTCTCAATAATGTTGACATTTGGAACCGTCCTCACATTGTAACGCAGTTGAAGCAAAGTCTCCCTTCTATACATGAGCCAAGCAATCACGGGGGCTGCCCCAAACTTCTCAGCATCATCCACAAAAATCATCAAAGATTGCAGCCCCGCGGTTTGGAATATCGTCTGAGTTATAACAATCTCCAAGCTACTAGTAGTAAGATCATGATAAACAGGCCATTCACTAGTATTGAAGGAGATAGTGTGAAGGTGCTTAGGTGAGGCCGCTTTCCACTTCTTGCAAGTTAAGGATGCAATCACCACATCACAAGCAGCTCTAAGCCAGGATGGTATGTTGCCTATGACTTCAACAGGAAGGTTCTCTATACCCAGATGGAGATTGATGAACCAATGAAAAATCAAAACTCTATTCTAAATATCAAACCAAAACCCTTAATTTTGACTTCCCGGAAAGCACAAAATCACGTTGTCCAACCAGTCATATCAAAAATTCCAAAATGATTAATCACTATCTACACGTTTAAAGAATCATTCAAATACTCAGGTAACAAATTGAATATTTTTTACAGGAACAAAAATTAGTCTAGAATCTAGTATTTTGGATATTGCAAACAAGTTCACAAGTTACAACTTTACGATTCTGCATAAATCAACAATACCTTAGAAAGACCATGCAAACAAACTCGAAAAAAAAAAATTCTGGAAAATTCAAATCAAACCACCTAAACTTAAACCTAGATGTTCGATCGGATAAAACAGGCTCACATCAGTCTTGTTAAATCCCAAAATAAAAAGGAAAAAAAAACTTATATTTTAGTTAAAATAATAAAATGCCAATAGAAGGTTTAGGAGAAAGAAAAACAAAAGTTTGATCAGTGTACCAGGAAACTAGAGAAGGACACGGTCTTGACAAGCCATTATTGGCAAATGAATGTCTCAAAGACAGAGATTGGAAGCACCGAGTGAGATTGGAACCAGAACGAAAGACAGATTAACAAGTTTGTCAGCAAGATTTTAAATCTGAGGACAACGGGAATCTTAGTTTGCTAGTTGTGTAAGCTGCAATATAATCAATAAGATAAGCCGTGCTTGAAATCTTGTTTGCTTTAGTATCAGGAATCTCAATAGCAAATTCTTCTTCTCAGCGACCATTATGCCCGTCAGCATTGTCCAACATATCCAGCTGCAAACTTGCTGTTGGGTTCAACTGTAACAAAGTAAAACTTTGGAGTTTCTTTACAACCAGTTATATAACTACTGGAGGGACACAAAGAAGCACAAAGATAAGATAAGAATAATAAGAAAAAAACCTCACTGATGAACACAACCAAAAAAAGGGGTGTCGTACTCTTTTTCATTGGTGACTATAGTGATTGTTTCCCAATAGTAATACGAGTATTTTCCTATAGGGTAAGAACAATTGAAAAGGAAAAGAAAGCAAGCTTTTCCTGCCGTACATTCGAAATCTGATTCCAGAGTTCATACTGGCACTTTAATCAAGTTTGTCCAATAACATATAGGATGATCAAAATTTTGGGTTCTTACACTGGGTTAAATCACGGGAAAGTTAATGGGTTCATTTTTTATCACTTTATTTTTTCCACCACCTATCCTCCATTGAAGAAAGGCAAGGCTGGGATTAAGTAAAACTGCATCATCCAAATTCATTCAATTTTGAGACAACATATTTGCTTCAAACTTTGTTTGCTTTTGCAGATCATCTCTCCCTTTGCCCAACATTTTTTGGCACACCACATCAAAACAGCAAAAAAAACAGAAAAAAAAAGGGAATAAAATTGATTCCTCAAAAACCAGAAGGCAGTCTATCATTTCTCAACAAATCTAATACTGATCAAATAAATAGAACGTGTTTGAGAAAATACAAACAATCCCAAGAATTATAGGCCCGCTTAGTATATGGATTTGAATTAGTGATTTAATTTGAGTTAGTGTGATTTGAATTAGGATTTGAGTTAGTGATTTAAATTGTTATTTGAATTGACATTTGAATGTACATTTAAGTTTTAATCTAAGTATAAAATAAAATTAAAATTTGGATATGGATCTTGATTTATTTCTGTCTACATTAGGAACGCAGTGAAAAAAAGAATAATCTCAATTAGATATCAAATAAAGAAGTTATAGATTTTTTTTCTCAAATATAAGAAAGAGAATTTTAGTTTTTACTATAGCAAAGATATCGGAGTATCAAAAGTTTAAAGGAGGATGAGAATTCTGAAAATTTTGATTCTTGATACTCAAATGATTTAGATTTTAGAGGAAACAAACACGTATCCGAATGATTCTTAATACTCGAATCTAAATTTGAATCTATTAAGTTCAAATAATGCATAAAATAAACATACCATATATATATATATATATATATATATATATTGTTGTGAATCAAGTATGTGTGGATGCCACCTCTTGGTATTCCATGAGTTACATGCAAACATTTTATTACCATTTAGACCACATTATCACCCCATTAAATCCATCTTAATATTGTGCATTATGTCTCCTTTAATTATATATGAAACATATGTAAGTTATGTCTATTACCATTACCTCTAGTATGATGACTTGGCCCTATAAATAGTAGTTGTACTAAGCTTTTAAGTTTCATCCCTCACAACTAAAAGTATAGAAAGTTGTTTTGTCTCCAATTTTCTCATGTCTTTCTCTATTGTTCTCTTTAGTTTTTTGTTATACTTTGTTTTATTTCATAACACGTTATCAGCACAAGTCTCTTGTCTGTGAGCTTTTACAAGTGTTGATTGCTCTTTGGTTCAATCACTTCTCCTTTTGAAAGGTATATTGTGCTTATATATTCATTAATGTTTATGTAGTATAGTCATTCTCCCTTATAATTCTAAGGACATGTCTACTCTATCTATTATTGAATATAGTTTTATATCAATTGCACACTCCTTCTTTGAGATTGGTATTTCTGTTGGCTTTTGATCATTTCATTAATTTTTTTTCTCTCATGTAAAATTAATTCTAGCAATTTCACCATCCATCACGTTGTTGATGTGTTATACATGTGTGTAGTGTTAACTATTTGATGTATTACATTTGCTTTTAGATTAGTAGTTGTATAATTCATCTTTGTTATAATTAATTGTTATATTATTAAATCCATTTTATTACATTAACAAATTATTTCTTCTATCATTAATAACTATATAATTAAAAAAAATGAATTTATTGTATAAGTTTTCTTTTATCATTAATATGCTATTTTTTTTTCAATTAGTTTTAATGACATGATTTTCAATGAAAATTTTATTACAATAATTTTTTTATTTTCTATGCACGTGCATGATATTTGGTATTCTCATATTGTAAATTTTTGTCTTTTTTGTTAATTAATTAAGAATAAATTATTGTAATTCTTATTGACTTTATTTAATCGTATACTAGTTCGCACAATGTCGAATCTTACAAAGCTAGAGTTCGTTGCTCTTGATATTTCTGGCAATAATTATTTGGCATGGACTCTTGATGCTGAGATCCACCTTGATGCTATGAATCTTGGTAATACAATAAAAGAAGGGAATGACGCATCCTCACAGGATCGCGCAAAGGCAATGATATTCCTTCGTCATCATCTCCATGAAGGATTGAAAACTGAATATTTGACAGTAAAAGATCCATATGTCCTTTGGAATAATTTAAAGGAAAGGTATGACCACCAGAAGACTGTAATTCTTCCTAAAGCTCGCTATAATTGGATGCACCTACGACTGCAAGATTTTAAAACTATGAGCGAGTATAATTCAGCAATGTTTAAAATTACTTCTCAATTAAAATTATGCGGAGAAAGTGTTACTGATGAAGACATGTTAGAAAAAACATACTCTACTTTTCATGCCTCTAATGTGCTTTTGCAACAACAATATCGAGAGCGAGGCTTTAAGAAATATTTTGAATTAATATCATGTCTTCTTGTTGCCGAACAAATAATGAACTATTGATGAAAAATCATCAATCTAGCCCAACTGGATCAATGCCATTCCCTGAAGCGAATGCGGCATATGTTGAAGATCCTAGGCATGGTCGACATGGTGGACGTGGACGTGGACATGGTCGCGGTCGAGGTCGTAGTCATGAACGTAGTCGTGGTCGTGGTTACTATAACCAAAACTCCTCAAATTTCAAGAAAGTTGCATCTCACCATCAAAAATGGGAGAAGAATGAGGAGAAACAAGAAGAAAAGGGTTTTCAGAATAAAGCCCCAAAGAACAATGAAGATACTTGTCATAGATGTGGCATGAAAGGACATTGGAGACGTACATGTCGCACGTCTAAACATTTTGTTGATCTTTACCAAGCTTCCTTAAAGGAGAAAGAAAAAGGTGCAGAGGCAAATTTTGTTGAGACAAACTTTATTGAATGCCATGATCCCACAGATTTTACACACTTGGACGTTGCAGATTTCTTTGAGAATTATGATGGAAATTTTGAGAATGGAAATTTTGAGAATTTAATTAGTGAGGGAAACATCAATATGGCTTGAAAAAATGTTCTCCCAATCTATCCCGTTTTTTTTTTTTCTGGTGTGACCATAATTTTTAGTATGTTTCGATTTTTTTTTTATTTTAGTTTGGTTGTAATTTGGGTGTGATTTTATTATGTTTTGTAATCTCCATATATTATAAAAAAAAAGGATTGTATTTAGTATATTATTTTCTTATCTCTTTGTTTTATTTTTCATGAAGAGGCATGGATTTCAAAAATCATTCCACCGGTATTAAAGTTAATGATGAAGCCTTTTGCCTAGTGGACAGTGGAACAACACACACTATTCTCAAAGATAAAAAATATTTTTCCAATCTTATATTAGCTGAAGCTAATGTTAGTACAATATCTGGTATTGCAAATCTCATTGAGGGCTTTGGTAGTGCCAATATATTATTACCTGGTGGCACAAAGTTTATAATTAACGACTGCTATGTATTCTAGTAGATCAAAAAGAAATCTACTAAGTTTTAAAGATATACGTCGTAATGGTTATCATATTGAGACAACAAATGAAAGAGACGTTGAATATCTTTATATTACGTCTAATGTCTCAGGAAGGAAACAAATATTGGAGAAGCTACCAGCATACTCTTCTGGATTGTATTATACATTTATAAATCCAATTGAATCCTATGTGGTGATGAACGAAGAATCCAAAGATTCAAGGAATTTTATTGTTTGGCACAACCGTTTAGGTCATCCAGGTTCAATAATGATGCGAAGGATTATAGAAAATTCAAATGGACATCCTTTAAAGAACCAAAAGATTCTTTTGTCCAAAGATTTTTCATGTGCTGCTTATTTTCAAGGAAAACTAATTATAAGGCCATCCCCAATGAAAGTTACAATTGAATCTCCTACATTTTTAGAACGAATTCAAGGAGATATATGTGGGCCTATTATTCCATCATGTGGACCATTTCAGTATTTTATGGTCTTAATAGATGCATCAACACGTTGGTCACATGTTTGCTTATTATCTACTCGCAATGTTGCATTTGCGAGAGTCCTTGCTCAAATAATCCGATTACGAGCACAATTCCTAAATTATACAATCAAGAAAATTCGTTTGGATAATGCAGGAGAATTTACATCCCAAGCCTTTAATGATTACTGCATGTCAATTGGGATTACTGTTGAGCATCCTGTTGCTCATGTGCACACTCAAAATGGATTAGCAGAATCCTTTATTAAAAGGTTGAAATTAATTGCTAGGCCTTTACTTATGAGAACAAAATTGCCTAGCTCTGCTTGGGGACATGCCATATTACATGCGGCAGCACCTATTCGCATAAGGCCTACTACATATCATAAATACTCCCCATTACAGCTTGTTTATGGTAAAGAGCCAGATATTTCCCATCTGAGAATTTTTGGTTGTGCAGTATATGTTCCAATTGCTTCACCACAGCATACTAAGATGGGTCCTCAAAGGAGACTGGGAATTTATGTTGGATTTGAATCCCCATCAATAATTAAATATCTCGAACCCTTGACAGGTGACCTCTTTACGGCACAGTTTGTCGATTGTCAATTTGATGAGACAGTTTTCCCAACATTAGGGGGAGATAAACAACAGCTGAAAAAACAAGAAATTTCGTGGAATGCATTATCATTATCTCACTTTGATCCTCGTACAAATCAATGTGACTTAGAAGTTCAAAAGATTATCCATTTACAAAAGGTTGCAAATCAGTTACCAGATGCATTTACCGATGTCAAGAAAGTAACAAAATCACATATACCAGCTGAAAATGCTCCTATTCGAATTGATCTTCCTACTGGAGAAGATATTAATATGGTAGCAAATGAATCTAAGGCACGCCAGAAGCGTGGTAGACCCATCGGTTCTAAGGATAAAAATCCAAGAAAGAAAAAGGAGCTAAATAATAAGCAAGTTGGCATTTTCAATGTTCTTGAAGAGCCCAGTATAAAAACAGTTGACATAGCTGAAGAATTAACCCCAGAAGAGGTTCAAGTATTTGAAAAAGATGTTAATGAAGAGATCTCAATAAGCTATGTCACTTCAGGAAAGAGATGGAACCGAAAGGAAATTGTTGTCGACAACATATTTGCATATGCAATAGCTCTTGATATTACAGAAGAAAACGAGGATCTTGAACCAAAGTCTGTTGAAGAATGTTAGCGTAGAAATGATTGGCCAAAATGGAAAGACACAATCCAGGTAGAATTAAGTTCACTTGAAAAACGTCAAGTTTTCGGGCCTGTTGTCCAAACACCTAAAGGTGTAAAACCTATAGGCTACAAGTGGGTATTTGTGCAAAAGCGTAATGAAAAAAATGAAGTTGTCAAATATAAAGCACGACTTGTAGCACAAGGCTTTTCGCAAAGACTTGGTATTGATTATGAGGAGACATATTCACCAGTGGTGGATGCAATTACATTTAGATTTTTTATTAGCCTGGCAGTTTCAAAAGGACTTCACATGCGTCTAATGGATGTTGTAACGGCCTATCTGTATGGGTCAATTGATAGTGACATTTACATGAAAGTCCCTAAAGGCCTAAAAATACCTAAAACATGCAATTCAAAACCCCGGGAAATGTATTCAATAAAATTACAAAGATCTTTGTATGGATTAAAGCAATCTAGACGTATGTGGTATAATCGTCTTAGTGAATACCTTTTGAAAGAAGGATATATTAACAATCCAATTTGTCCATGTGTTTTTATTAAAAGGTATAAGTCTGGATTTGCTATTATTGCAGTTTATGTTGACGATTTGGGACTCATGAAGAGCTTACAGATACGATAACATATTTGAAAAATAAATTTGAAATGAAGGACTTAGGAAAAAAAAATTCTATCTCGGCTTGCAGATCAAGCATTTATCAAAAGGGATTTTTGTTCATCAGTCAACATATATTGAAAAGGTATTAAAGCGTTTTAATGTGGATAAATCCCATCCAATGAGTTCTCCTATGGTTGTACGATCCCTTGATGTGAAAAAAGATCCTTTTCGTCCTCGAGATGATGATGGAGAAATTCTAGGTCAAGAAGTACCATATCTTAATGCTATTGGTGCACTAATGTATCTTGCTAATTGCACAAGACCTGACATATCATTTTCTGTTAGCTTACTAGCGAGATATAGTTCTTCACCAACTTAAAGACATTGGAATGGTGTCAAACAAATACTTCGTTATCTTCGTGGTACAACAGATATGGGTCTGTATTATACACAGGATTCTAAGTCGGAATTGATTGGATATGCGGATGCAGGATATTTGTCTGATCCACATAAAGCACGATCACAAATAGGTTATTTTTTTACATATGGTGGTACAGCTATCTCGTGGCGTTCAACAAAACAAACCCTAACTGCCACATCTTCGAATCATGCTGAGATATTGGCAATTCACGAGGCAAGTCAAGAATGTGTATGGTTAAGATCCCTGGTGCAACATATAAGAGAAACAAGTAATCTTTTATTCAACAAAGAAAGTCCAACTGTGTTGTATGAAGATAATGCAGCTTGTATCGCTCAACTCAAAAGGGGTTACATAAAAGGAGACACACATTTCACCAAAATTCTTTTTCACGCACGAGCTTCAAAAGAAAGGAGAGATCGACGTACATCAAATTCGCTCTAGTGACAACTTGGCAGATTTGTTTACAAAGGCACTTCCTACAACAACATTTGAGAAGTTGGTACACAAAATTGGTATGCGTCGACTTAGAGATCTTTGAAAAGGAGATGTTGACATGAGGGGGAGACACTGCATATTGTACTCTTTTTCCCTTAGCCTAGGTTTTTGTCCCATTGGGTTTTCCTGGCAAGATTTTTAATGAGGCATATTATTTGTATGGTGGACGTCCAAAGGGGAGTGTTGTGAATCAAGTATGTGTGGATGCCACCTCTTGGTATTCCATGAGTTACATGCAAACATTTTATTACCATTTAGACCACACTATCACCCCATTAAATCCCTCTTAATATTGTGCATTATGTCTTCTTTAATTGTATATGAAACCTATGTAAGTTATGTCTATTACCATTACCTCTAGTATGATGACTTGGCCTATAAATAGTAGTTGTACTAAGCTTGTAAGTTTCATCCCTCACAACTAAAAGTATAGAAAGTTGTTTTGTCTCCAATTTTCTCATGTCTTTCTCTATTGTTCTCTTTAGTTTTTTGTTATACTTTGCTTTATTTCATAACATATATGTATATATTCATCCTTCATATCCATGATAGTTTCAACTTTTTTGCTTCAAATGAACAAAATTCTAACAATAAAATTGCCACGATCATATCAAAAGCAAAACAAATTTGTTTGGGCACGAATGAGAGAGACCTCGGAGAGAAGAGAACTCTAAGTCCGCCAATCAAGCCCAGTACATGTGCTCTTCTTCGATTCGATTGCATGCATCAACGCCAATTCCAAGTTCCGTAGAGAACACGACCATGATTTGTACTCCAATCCCATATCCAACGGCATACATTTCTCTCCCTCTCCCTCCATCTCTGTTATGCCATTAGAGAGTGGATGACGTCAAAGGAAGGGGTAGTTAGGGAGATTATGAACTATTATGAGGAACATTTTTCTACTTCTCTTCTTGAAGAACCAAATATTGCAGAAGTTTTAGAAGGTATCAGTTGTTATGGCCCCGATGAGGTTAAAGTTGCTTTGGATGTTCCATTCTCGAAGGAGGAAGTGAAGTGTGCACTTTTTATCATGGAAGCTTGGAAGTCTGCCGATTCTGATGGTTTCCATGTAGGGTTTTTCCAAGAAAATTGGGATCTTATGGGGCCAAATGTTACTTAGGTTTGTCTTAATGTCCTTAATGGAAAAAAAGTATACTCGTGATTTGAATAACACTTACGTGACACTCATTCCCAAGACTAAGTCTCCTAAGAAGGTGTCAAATTTTAGACTGATTAGTTTGTGTAATGTCTTTTATAAGGTCATCACTAAAGCGTTTGCAAACCAATTGGTCTTTTTTACCTTCTATCATTTCAGGGGAGCAGAGTGCTTTTCTTTTGGGCCATTTGATTACAGACAACATTATTGTTGCTTTTGAAACAATGCATATGATTCGGAGAAAAACAGGAGGTAAGGACAGTTATATGGCACTAAAGCTAGATATGAGCAAAGCTTATGATAGGGTGAAATGGAAGTTCTTAAGGGAGATTGTGCTTAAAATGAGTTTTTTGGTGTCATGGGTGGAGCGCATCTAGATTGTGTGACTACTTCGTAATTTTATTTTATTTTTTTTACTAATGGTGAACCACGTGTGCATGTTGCACCATCTTGTAGATTCAGGTAAGGGTGGCTACACTACTACACGTGAGAGATTAAATAATGGTTAAAAATTGTTGTATGAAGCTTACACGGCGGTCACTGGACCAATTAGGTTAAAAATCGTCATCTTATCAATAGACGTAATAGGTCTCGACATTAGATGAAGGATATTAACCGTCATCTAATGTCTATCTGGACCAGTTAGGGTGTCAAAACATTGAGAATAAATGACAGCCTTTTCAATAAACCATCGTCTAATATGAGCATTAGATGACAATTTACTAAGAAAACTGTCATCTAATACTCACCGAGCCGTAACGTGGCTAGTCCCAATTTTCTTTCTCATTGGTGGCCTTCCCATATTCCATTTATTTTCATTGGTCTCATAATTCAGTAATAACATAAATTAGAAAATATATGCAAAATTTCACTCAAAGAAAACACATACAAAATAATATAGCACGACATATATATAAGTGTTAAATAATTAGTTTGTAATATATTGTAGTACAAACCCTACCCATTCTTCCATTAACTCACTCAAATGATCATTGGTATAAAATTTTAGGATTGTGAAGACTTGTACCCCTATTCATTATAATATCTCTCATGTACCTTAATTAAAAATAGATACATTCTTTGTCTCCTTCTTATCGGGGTATAGCATAAAAAAACATAACAACAATTTATTAGTTTAAATAATAATAATAATTTCATTTGCAATTACAAATATATTTATACTTGAATGCTTACCTGTTGTGCTTTAAAAAATCTAGTGTTTCCATGCGGCATATTCTAGATGATTTTATTAGTTGTCTTCAATTTCCACTCATTTAAGTACCTAAATATAATTTGGTAAAAATATAATCAATCAAAAGATAATTTAGCTAGCAATAAGAAGTTATATAGTTGACAATAAATACACTTACAAGTGCACACATCATTTGCCTGAAGTCGGGACATACTAGTTGGCCAACGGATCGAACTATAAAAACTCAATCTTTCTGGGGTGAAGAAGGGCCAATATCCAATGACCTCCATAGTTATTTGGCATGAAGTAATACTTGTTGGCTACTTGTTGGCTTCTACTTTGTCCAAAAAGTCAATAAGCAAATTTATTCATTCTTGCATCAAAAGCTCAACAGCGTCGGGCACATAAGAGGTAATGTATGGGTTGACGAAGCCATACAAGTTGAGCAATTGGAATCTTTGACAACATTGCCATAAGAAACTACATACAAAAAAAAAAAACAAATATTATTAGACAGCGACAAGGAACAAGTTAAAAAAAGTAGATGTAGTTAATTATCTCATGTATGCTATGATACATGACGAGCTAATTTGAATGAAGCTGGTGAACTACTCAATGTTCTCGGCGATGATATATAAGGTTCATCATTGCTCTAGGTGATATTAGAAGGCAACATAATTGTAATTGTGCTGAAGGCATCCATAGAATTCTTCAAATAGCTATACAAGCGTGCCACGTTTGAAGGTAATCCTTTCAAACCTTCCATTAGTTGTGTCACCTCCATTACATCCTCCATTTGTTGCTTTTTTCCCCTTTAGTTTCTTCGGAGGACCTCCCTTGATTGGCTTGTCGATAAAACCCTTGGGCTCTATGCCCTAACGATGGGGTTAGTCAATTAGAGCATTGCTTATTGGAGTTAATGACCCCATTTGAATCCACGACGTGGGCCAAGTAACAAATCCTTCAAGAGCATCACTCACAACCTGATTTTCCTCAGTCAGGAAAGGTATAGGTGCGCCCATCATATGACAAACTTGGATTGTAATTTGCACATTACCTTCCCCAACTAGTCTACAATGAATCATTTGCACGAGGAGAATATCCATCCATATTCTTCCCCCACAACAACGTCAAACATCAGAGCACTAGCTTCCCCAGTTGTTGATGGCAATAGAAGAATGTAGGTTTCACCCTCATCAAGACTTAACAAGGGCAACTACATAGGTGGTGTTGGCGCAGTATGAATAGTGCAACTTGCTTTTGCACTTGTGCGTTGTTCTACCATAAGGGCTGCATTTTCTTTCGCGTAAGAGGAGGACTTTCTTTGAGTTTGACTTCTTATAATCACCTCCTACTAGACAAACTTAGCCTCCATCATTTCCACCTTTTTGTGTGGTTTGATTACCTTTGCATTTGACTTTGAGCTTTGGGTAGAATAAAAATACTAGGACTGCTACACAAACTGACATTGATTGTGCATCTGTCTTGAATGTTCAAGATTGCCCAATACGGCAGTCAATACATCACTCATCCCCTGTAATTGAAACTTGCCTTGGGAGGCTTAATCCTCATATTTATCCTTTTAATCAAGAAATTAATATAAGTTAAAATCAACCATGGTTAATACAAAACTTGAAATACTAAAAAGATTATATAACTTACAATTTTTTGGCCAATCTCTTTGCATCTTGGATTTTTAAAAGTTCCATCATTCTTTTTCAAATGAACTTCTAAATAACATGACTAGAAGGAGGTGTGTTGTTTATTATCATCTACATTAAAGGTAAGGTTGTTTAAGTTATGTAAAGAAAATTACAAGTTTTTACATAAATGAAGTAAACAAAATTTACTTATCCATTCACAGCTCCACTTTTGGACATCCCCAACAACCCATCAAGTGCTCGAGATTGTACTCAGTTCTTCTCTCTTTTGCTTGTTTCGACACTACCCATTGCTCCTCACTAAGTTTGTGTCTCACAAAATCCCTCCATTGGTTCGAACTAATAGAAGGATAATTTTTAGCTACTCTAGCTGGAAGCTCAACAACATTGGGGTTGTCTTTGTGGCCGTTAATGAATTTGTGCTTTAGGTTGTGCCTAAAGTCTTTGACCATCTTAGTGATGCTTGTCATCAACTTCTTCCTTATGGCATCGGGAATTGTTGAAGGATGCAACAATACCTTTCCATACATGTTCCACGTTGTGCTTATTCTTCTTTCTCTCTAATCTATTGTTGTTATAGGGATATGCTCTCAAACTAAAACTCCAATATAGCTTTAGAGCTCATATCCTTGATTGGGGCTTTTTATGCCTATACCTGTAAGCACACGGAGTCAAGTTTTAGTGTAGGATTGATGAGTTGAGGATTGTCATCTCTTACAAGGATTGAAATCTAAAAACTAGCTAATTACCGTAACTACAATGACCAAGCTTTATTTAGGCAATTGGAATTTAAAGGAAAAAAATAAAAAGAAAATAAAATGAATTAAACTAATTAAAAAAATCCAAAAACAAAATAAATAATTATCCTTTGCTCATCTCAATTCTTCCTTTGCTTATCCTATTTCATACTTATTAACTTCATTCTAGCCAATTCATTAATCTAGGGCCCTTAGCTCACCCCATTACCTCTCTTGAGTGTCAAATGAGGTTCTATGTGCAATATACCCAAATTGATATCCCTATCAAACTTGGTTAATTACACATGCATTAAGCTTAACCCACAATTTGATTACCAAGGCATCGATCGCCTCCCAACCTCATGAAAACTAAAACTCTCAAGTCAATTGTCTACGTGTTCTTGGCCCTCCTAGGTCTCAACAACAATATAGACTACATTCTCTAAGTAACAATAAAAGACAATCTCTCCTGAGCATTTAAATTTTTTAAATTGCATCAACTAGTTCATTGGCCAAATTAACTAGTAACATTAAGTATAGAGAAACATAAATGAAATTAAAATAATAATTACATCAACAATCAAAAAAATAATCCAAATGTAATCCAAATCTAACTAAACCAAGCCCTATAATAGGAAATTTAAACAAACATAGATGAATCCATTACTAATCTCTTCATGAAATCCATACAAATAAATATGTTCAACACATAATTACAAATATAAAATTCAATCAAGATTAGGGTAAAGAGAGAAGTGAATAAGAAACTCTTTGTGGAGATGCACTTCAAACATTGAATCCTCCAAGAATCCACCAAAATTCTTCAAGAATCCTCAACTCTAAGCTATTTCTCTCTCTAAAATTTTAGCTCACTCATGGGTTTCTTTCTCCCAAATTCCTCCACACCTTGCAAGATAGGGGCTAGGCTTTTTAAGAGGTTGGGGCTCATTTGGCATCCAATCTTAGCCATTGGATCAAGAAACTAGGGCCCAAGTTGCCCAAAAACACAAATCATCTCAAGAAAGGCACAAAGCAGTTCCTAGGGATGTGCGACTGTGAAGAAAAATGGAGCAGTCGTGTGTGTGTTTTGAGCTAGCATACAACCGTGGAGAAGTACAACTCACGGCCGCATGCCTCTTTTGAGCAAGCACCTGATGCTAATTTTCATGTGGTCGCGAGGCTAATTGGCGCTCTGCATGGGGGCATACATCAAAGCACACAGGGGCATGTAAAGGCCTGGTTTCACTTGGAAAGTGCCCCCGAACTCTACTTTTGATGTCGTAAAATCCATTAATCTATATTTTATTAAATTCCTACAAAATAACACCAAAAACATCAAAATATCACAAATGCTTAAGGATTTACATAATATTTAAATGCAAGAAATGTTTGATTTGTGAGTAAAATACTCATTCATCAAACACCCCCAAACTTAAACATTTGCTTGTCTTCAAGAAAAACAAACGAACAACAAAAACCAAACCAACAATATAAAGGAAGGAAAATTAATTACGAGCTTCGTATCCATTTGATAACTAGACAAACATAAATCCCAAAGCCACAAAATGCTTCAAATCTCAAAGGAAATGCAAACATTGAGAATATCTAGAATTTCAATAATAAACACCTATTTCACTTTATTTATCGCTCACTAAGTGTAAGTGTATGCCAAATCACTCTCACTCTACAAATTGATGGATAAACTTATGTGATTAGACAGATGATGAGAAGTCTCTAGATAAAGAAATTTGGAACTAGCATAAGCTCATTGTTCATGTTACTCTCCACTAATATAGATTAGCGTGTCATTTAAGATAAAATACTTTCAAGGCTTGTAATATAAGGCTAGGGCGACAGGTAGATGAAAAAGGAAAATTTTGGCTTGGATCACCCTAGACGTGTACTATACCTTGGACCTCACATGAATGAATGTAAACTCACAACTAATTCCTCACTAAATTATTACTCCATTGCCAATCATTCCCATAAAGCATGATTCACAAGTATCCGCAAAAAGCTCAAAATATGAAATGCACAAGAATTTATTCTATTTTACTATTTTTTTCATTATTTTTTTTCTTTTTTTCCAAGAATTTATTATATTCTTTTTTCTTTTTATTCTTTCATTTTTTTCTCTTTTTTGTAATTCTCTTTTTTTTTTCTTTCTTTTTTTTCCTTTTTTTTTGAATTGAAATGAAATTCCCCCAAACTTATTTTGTTTTATACAATTGGATAATGGGGAGAAATACATAAATGGAACTAAGCAAAACAATTTAAAAAATGCGAAAACATAAAAATAGTCATTTTATGGATACAACTAAATCACAAATTCAAATCACATCACTTTCTATGCTTGCTCTAAATAATCAATCTTCAAATTCACAATAAAGATACAAACATGTCTATGATGATGGGGTGAGTGAAAGGGAATTCATGAAATGGCTTAGTAAAACTCAAGTGGGTAGTGAACGAAATAGGTTACAAAGGCTCAATGGGAAGAAGCTAGCACTGAAGTTTACATAGGTTGGCTTCAAAGGCTCAAATGGCCCAACAAAATGCCTCAATAGACTTTCTGATAACAACTAACTTAGGATTTCGCCTCAAGTCTTACTAAAATGAATTCTAGAGTTCATGAGATGTAAAAAACAATTGCACATTAGTTTACCTAAAAGTTTAAATTTAAAATTCAAAATTTCATTTAAAGTTCAAATCTTCGAGTGATTGTGATTTATGGTGCTCAAGTGTAAAGTGTCGAAAATGAAGATCACAGATGCAAGTTAAACAAACATAAATCTTAATGAATTACATTTCAAAAGACCTAAGAGAACAATTTGTGGTTAACATCACAAATAAATTCTAGTTATCCAATTTCTCTCACACACTTTATTCAAACAAGTAACAAAAACATCATTAAAATAACTAAATAACCTAAACAAATTAAACAAGAACCATCAAATAAGAGTGATGGAATTAAAAACATGATAATCAATGAAAATTCAAAAAAAATTTGAGGCAAAAACTCAACGAAATAATTTTTCTCCCCCATACTTAAACTAAACATTGTCTTCAATGTTTGTAAAAATCTAAGAACAATGGTCAAGAACATATACCTCGAGGGTTTGTAGCCCAACTTTCGAGTTCCGCCCATCTCCTATAATCATTTTCCACTAAAACACAAGCTCTTAAGCTCCCAATTATTTCAACACCTATCAAAATACATAAAAATCAAACATTAATGCAAAACTTCAAAATATGCTAAAATACAAATACAAACACAAACTAAAACAAAAAACTAAAAGAGGGAAATGATAGAAAGCTTGGAGTGCCTCCTTAGAGCACTCGATTTATAGTTGTCAACTTAACTTTTGGAGAAGCACTCATTAAAGAGCAACTTCTACCTATAAAAGGTATCATATAATTCTATAAACGGATCTTGTGATGCAATGCCCTTAAGCTTGGCATGATGGAGATATGCTCAGCTGTAATCTCAACAAAATCTAGCTTCATAGGATAGACTCGATAGGGATGAAAGAATGTTGCTAGTGGTGGTGGAGGAGGAGGTATTGGCCAAAAAAGGCCTTCGTAATTGTAACTTTGATGGGCACGGTGGACTCAACAATTTGGACACCCAGGAGTTGTTCTTCTTGTAATTCCTCTTAAAGGTCAAAGTCTTGAGTTTCATCATCACTTAAAGATTCTTGTTCAAAAATCTTCTCTTGCAATCTCCATACATGGTTCCTCCTCAAATGTGGTTGGCATACTTCATTGTTTGAACTCGGAAATTGTATAGGCCAATTGCCTAACCTGTTCTTGTAAACCATGAAGTTGAGACAATTGGGTAATTGACAATTGGTTGGCATTGCTCCTCATGTGGTTAATCGTTGTTGTCAATTGAGTCAACACCTCTTCCAATGGCGAAATCGCTTCTTGAAGCAAGGTGTCAACTAGCAGCTCCATCATGTTAGAATTGCTCTCCCAACCATAATTGCTCATTAAAAACTTCATCGCCTCATAGTTGTACTCCATCATCTCTTCTGACAAGTGATAGACTTCGTCGGTGAATAGGTGGTACCACTTTCCATTTCCACCCAACTTCATGTCATGCCACTCGAGTCATCAAGGAAGATTTGAAGTTAAACCTCCTTAGAAAATCCATGATTTGGGAAGTTGATAAGCAAGTTCTTGTATCCCATCAAACACCATGAAAAGGTTCTGAATCTCATTGAGCAAATCTCAAGAGTACTTGTTAGATTGACCATCTCCAAGTACCTTGCACAAAAACTCAAAAACAAAAATTAATATCAAGAAAGCAAAAATAAAAGCAAATACAAAATTTCTAAACTAAACATAAAGATAACTAAAAATAAAGAAACACCTAAATTAAAACCTAATCACTTCATCGTAATATTAGCCAAGTTTCTAAATTTTTCAATCCCCGGCAATAGCGCCAAAAACTTGATAGGGGCTTTTTATGTCTATACCCGTAAGCGCATGGGTTCAAGTTTTAGTATAAGATTGGTGAGTTAAGGGTTGTCTTCTTTTACAAGGATTGAAATCTAAAATGTAGCTAATTACAGCAACTACAATGACTAAGCTTTATTTAAGCAATTGGAATCTAAAAGAAAATAAATAAAAGGAAAATGAAACTAATTGAACAAAACCCAAGAACAAAATAAATAATTTATAATGTGGACAATCTATGAACAATGTATCTAGAGACTTGATTTATCTCAATTCTTATTATGCTTATCCTATTTTGTGATTATTAACTTCATTCCATCCAATTTATTACTCTAGGACCCTAAGTTCATCTCATTACCTGTCCCGAGCATCAAATGAGATTCTATGTGCAACATACCTAAATTAATATCTCTATCAACATGGTTAATGACACATGCATTAAGCTTAACCTGTAATTGATTATCAAGGCATCGATCGCCTCCCGGCCTCACAAAAACCAAAATTCTCAAGTCAATTGTCTACATATTCTTGACCCCCCTAGGTCTCAACAACACCATAGACTATGTTTCCCAAGTAACAATAAAAGACTCAATCTCTCCCAAGTATTGAAATTCTTAAATTGCATCAACTAGTTCATTGGCCAAATTACCAGTAGCATTAAGTATAGAGAAACATAAATGAAATTGAAATGGAAATTACATCAAAAATCAAACAAAATAATCCAAGCATAATCCAAATCCAGCTAAACCAAAGCCTAGAATAAGAAATTTAAACAAACATAGATGAATCCATTACTAATCTCTTCGTAAAAGCCATACAAGTAAATATATTCAACACACAATTAAAAATATAAAATTCAACAAAGACTAAGGCAGAGAAAGAAAAGAAGAAAAAACTTTATATGGAGATGCATTTCAAGCCTTGAATCCTCCAAAATCCTTCAAGAATCCTCAACTCCAACCTATTTCTCTCTCTAGAATTTCAGTTCACTCATGGGTTTCTTTCTCCCAATTCCTTCACACCTTGCAAAGTGAGAGCTCTAGGGTTTTTAAGAGATTGGGGCTCATTTGGCATTAAATCTTAGCCATTGGATCAAGAAATTGGGGCCAAGATTGCCCAAAAACATGAATGAGCTTGAGAAAGGCACAAAACAGCTCCTAGGGACACGCGGCCACATGTGTGCTTTGAGCTAGTGCGCAGCTGCAAAGAAGTGTAGCTCACGGTCACGTGCCTCTTTTGAACAAGCACCTAATGCTAATATTCATGTGGTCATAAGGCTAGTTGGCGCTACTGCATGAGTGTTCTATGCTTCCGCGAGGGAGCGCACATCAAAGTGTGCAGGCTCACTGTGCGTCGGTTGCACTTGGAAAGCGCTTCCAAACCCCATTTTTCATGCCACAAAATCTATTAATCCCCATTTTATTATATTCCTATAGAAAACACCAAAAACATCAAAATATCACACATGATTGAGGATTTACACAATATTTAAGCTCAAAAAATGTTTGATTTGTGAGTAAAATGCCCACTTATCATCCCTCTTTTCTAAGAGTTTGGTCTTTTTAATCAAATTGGACTTGTATTTTTATAATTTATAATCTCAACCTGGACACTTTCCTCATCAAGCTTGCTCTTATTTTTCCATCCGCATTCGGATTAAATGTCTCTCTTTTCTGGAGCTTATAACCATCATCTTCTCTAGTCATTTCCCCTCCATATCAACGAATTTGTTGTCCGACATTTAAAATATGCTTAACCAATAACACTTATAATTAAAACAAACATATAATTGAAACTAAAACAATCAAATAATTAGAATTAAAACAAACATATACTTAAAACTAGCATATAATTAAAACTAATAATAATGTGAAAACTCACATATAATTAAAAAAAACAAAAATTAAATTTCTAAAACCAACATATATATGAAACTAAAATATAATGATAATAAAAATAAACTATAAAACTTAAACTCACACATACAAACTAATAGCATCAAAACTAAAACTAACACACTAATCAAAACAAAGGTTAAATTAACATAGAAATAATTTACGAAGTCCTAATTACAAAATCAACATATATTTATATAATCAACATATATATGAAACTAAAATATAATGATAATAAAAATAAACTATATGGAAAATTTAAACTCATAAATAAAAACTAAAATGTATAAAATTAAAACTAACACACTAATTAAAACTAAAACTAAATTAACATAGAAACAATCTACCAAGTCCTAATTAGAATGGGTCCATTCAGAATTCTAGATATAAAAACTAGATAAAAACCTAAATATTAATTACAACAATTTCATAGAAAACCATCGTCTAAAGTCTTGCAAATCCTAAAGTCTTGCAATTAACCACATTCATTTGAAATTCCCATCAAAATAAGTACAAAAAAAATTCAAAAGGGGAAAAAAGACATATCTTTGGGCTCAGGCTGCTTGCAGCAGTGACCAAGGCTGAATTGAAGGGTTGTAGCAGTGGCGATTGGCGGGGGTTCATAGTGGTGATGGAGCGTGGCGACTGCAGTGGCGATAGGACTAAAAAAGAGTGAAAGAAAAGGACGATGGTGGCTGTGAGTGTTTACGGTGGCAATAGGTGTTTGCGGTGGGGCTTCGTAGTGGGACTAAGGGCTCGATGACAAAAAAGAGGACAATAGAGAGAGTCTGGGGACGACGGAGGGAGAGAAAGGGAAAAGGAGGTTGATGGTGTTACTAAGAGAGCTGATGAAGGAAAGTGAGAGCGAGAAAGAGTAGGTTTGATTTTTGAAAAGCGGGATTGTAAAACTATTAGATGACAGTTTCTTTAAAATTGTTGCCTATTATATAACTTTGGATGACAATTTTGGAGAAACTCTCATCTAAAGTCACGCGGCATTTATTAGAATTAAATATTGCATGCTTTAGATGATGATTTCACATTAAATCACCATCTAATTAGAATTTCGTAAGTGACAATTTGTTGTAGTGCCTTTATCTCCTTAGTTATTTTTTCTTTGTGCAAACGGTTTTTTCAGGTATATGAAAGGAGATGGAATGAGACAATCAACTTGCTGGAATTTCTTGAGCAAGAGAACTCCCAAAAATTAATCATTTACTCTTTACGGATGATAGCACTATTTTGGGAAAGCTAATGAGAATTCTTGTAGGGTCATTAAGGAGGTGCTTCGGAAGTATGAGCTTGCTATGGGTCAGTTAATCAATTTTTAAAAGTCTATTCCTTTAGCCCCAACATTGATGAGAACCAAAAAAATGTTCCTCTTTCGATTTTAGGACTCTCCAAATATGAGTTACATGATGCTATCTTGGTCTTACTTCCTTTGTTGGCTGTGATAAGAGAAGAATTTTAATAAGACTAAGGAGACTGTTTGGAAAAAGTTACAAGTATGAAAGAGCAATAAAGGTTGTGGCCCAAGCTACCTCTACTTAAGTTATAAGGGTGTTTAAATTGCCTTTTACTCTATGTGATGATATCCAGACATTAATAGCCCATTTCTGGTGGGGAGGTGGAGATGACAAATGAAAGATTCATTGGCTTAAATGGGATAAACTTTGTCATTTGAAGTTTATGGTGGCATGGGATCTTGAGATATGGAAGCTTTCAATTGTGCTTTTCTTAGGAATCAAGGTTAGCAAACTCTCACTCATCCTAATTTTCTTGTTGCTCATGTTCTTAAAGCAAAACATTTTGCTACTAAGGAATTTTTGGATGCGAATATGTGTCATAACCCCTCATGTATTGAATAAGTATTCTTTGGGGAAGGGATATACTTTTATCGGGCTTTTGGTGGAAAATTAGGAATGGTCATACTGTGAGGGTTTTTGTGGATCTGTGGTGACCTCAGCCAACAACTTGTAAGCCCAATACCTTGCCTTTGGAAGGCCTAAAGGATCTTAGAGTGGCAGACCTCTTAGATGAATGGGTTTGGAATAAAAATAAGGTGAATGAAGTTCTTTGGAGTGTGGATCATGCAATAGTATTTAGTATTCCGATTGGCCATGTCCACTAAGATGATGTTGCTATTTGGCATTTTGGCAAAAATAAGGAGTATACATGAAGTCTACTTGCCATGTAGAGATAAGGAGAAAAAGAGAGAAGAGTACCTTTAATGGCGATAGGGTTAAAGGGTGGTGGATGAAATTTCAGACTGCTAAAGTCCCAAACAAGATTAAAATACATGTTTGTTGCACCTATAATGATGCTTTCCTACCAAGATGCAGCTTAGTTGATGCAGTGCTCATGGTGGGTCTCTTTGTCCGATTTGCAAAGAGGAGTTAGAAATTGTCTACCACTCTCTATGGCAATGTTAGTGGGCAAAAGATGTATGGATGTCTTCTACTAATTAGGAATATTTAAAAGACTTTCCAGGTGATTTGTTAATTGATTTATGCAGTTTCATTTCTCAGGCATGTAGGAGAGAAGACATTGATGTTGTTTGTATTATATTGTAGAGCATTTAGGTTGAATGAAACAAAGTATTGCATAATGGTTCCACTGTTGACCCTCACTATACTTTAGAGAGAGCTGGTAGACTCTTTGGGGATTATGGTGTAATACCCAAGAAATTTTCAAGTTCATTATACGTATAATATTGAAGGATTATATTAAGCAATATTATATGTCATAAGGATTAGTGTTTAAATTTGATTTTTATGATCAATTTCATAAAAGTAAATATGAGATATTTGGATTAAAAGTCATACCATAGTCTTAAACAAAGAATGAATGAATGATATAAAAATACCCTAAAGAGCTTAATTGTTACAGAAGGTATTGCAACAAATATAACGATGGAAATACAGTAAAAGAAAAATACTATATAAAAATATGGATATTATATAGTATAAAAATTAAGCGATACAAAATTATGCAATATGAGAATAATGCAGTATAAGGATTATATTGATAAAGTTATGCAGTATATAAGTTAGACTAATAAAGTTATGCAATATAAAATTTATATTGATAAAGTTAAGCAGTATAGGAATAATATTACATAAAGTTAAGCAGTATGAGAATTATACAGTATAGATGATGTGGTAGCCAGTGGACCATAAAACACAATATAGGAAAGAATGCTAGCAGTATTAGAAAATACACCAATAGTATAGGAAAAGGACAATGCAGCATAAATTTGGACTATTAAAGTGATAATTTAAAGCCCACAAGGTGATAGCCAAAAGGTAGAAAAAATGCCTCATTTCCCCTTTGGTGGCCGAATTTCATGAGTGGTGGAAAGCGATTGTTTTAATTGCAATTTGGCCCTAGACTATTTATTTTTGCAAAAAGGGCCTAAGGGATAAAATCTTATCTCCACAAATGGTAAAAAAATCTTCCACATCACCCCATAGAAACTGGTGGAGACTAGTGCATTTGGGGCTAAAATTCTTAGCAATTTAGGCCCTAGAATTAGTTCTATAAATACCTAAGAGTGTTTTTAAAAATGAGAGAATTTTTCTTGAAAATAAACAAACTTTCTTGAAAATTTGGATGATTTTAAGCCTCCAAATCATCCAAGGAAATAAGTTCAAATGTTCATGAGCAAGGTTTTACAATTTTGGAGATAAAAACCTAAGCATTCACTACAAGTTTTTAGTGTTTTTCTTTGGGTTTTTGGATGGCTTTTGATTGGTTATGGTATAAATATTGTCAAGAAGGGTTTAAAAGGTTTAAGGCATCAAAGAAGAAGATCAAAGGGCTTAAAAAAACTTGGATAAAATTATAAACTCAAGACTTGAACATTTATGTTTCTAAGTATTTACATCAAGTGTTTGTTATAAATTATGGACTATAGCATGTAATATAAACACTATGGCAAGTTTAGTTTAGGTGCTATGTTGATGATGATGAGATTTAAGGAATTAAAAATAAAAGTTTTAAGTACAAATGTAAAAGTTTGTTTAAACTTAGTCAAAAATGTAAAGTTTAACTAGTTTTTAAAAAATTGAATATTTGAGGCACTTAGGAGCTGAATTTTTTTTCTGAGTTCAACATGTAATTGTTGGAAAATCGAGCCAGACAATTTCTGTGAAGAAATCCTACTCGATCTCCAATTGGAGCAAGCCGAAAAATATTGATTTTAGTTCTACCTTTTCAAGAACGTCATTAAGATGAATGATTTTGAGAAAAGTTAAAACATAAAAGTTGTATATCTCATTAAGACTATTGGGAATCACAAATGGCTTATGAAAATTCTATACCGATTTTAAGTTATGAATTTACGAGATTTAATCACGAAATTTCAAAACGGTAATATAGGAAAAACATTTTGAAATTTGTTGAGTTTAACCAAGGAGCTTTTGTAAGTTTTAATCTTTGCCAAAAGTTGGACGTTTTTGGTATAAAACAATTATTTTTGGTTCTAGGGGCAAAAATGTCCAGATTTTGTATTTTGGGCCAAAACTGTAAAACCATGTGAAACGGGAATGTTCACTGTGTACAAATGGTTTTTATACAGTTATGACTAGCAAGCAATCTTACGTTTTAAAGCCCAAAAGAATATTGAAATTTTATGGGAGAAACACAATGAGGGCATAATAGCCGAAATTTTCGTATTATGAGTCAAAACTATAAAATTTTGATGAAATAGTTTTTTCATTGAAAGAAAATCAATTGTTTGTTTTTCATAATATTGCAAGTAATAAGGAAATGTAAGTTTTGTTTAATATAGGTTCCGAAAGTTTTAGGACCCACCAAGGGCAAAATAGTCATTTTTTGTAAAAAGACCAAAACGGACCTTCAAATGTCCAATTTAGGAAAATTACTCTCACCAGGAATTTTTCCATAACTCGTAAGTGTCAAGATGGCAATGTGAAACAAGAAGTTTAGTAAAGTTACGTGACTTACGAAAAACCCATTAAGAGTAAAATCGTTATTTTTATAAAATCGCTAAAACAGATCCTAAGCTCTATGAATTAGCAAAATGCCCTAAAATAGAAATTTTTTGCACCACTTTAAGTGACAAACCTGTCAAGTCAAACATGGAATTTGATCAAGGAATGTCCAAGTTAAGTAATAGAAAAGTAAACCGATAACTAATAAAGCTAAGTAAAAAGAATGAATGTTGAACATTTAAGTTTTGTTATCAATCGAGTAGATTGATAATAAGAAAAGTTAGCTAATAGTTAGGCATCATTTAAACATGACACAAAGCTGACTAATAGAAGGAAAAGGAAAAAGTGGAAACGCTAGAGCAATACTAAGGTAAGTTTCAAATCTCACCTATAGCATTAAGAAAATGAATTTCAAATGCTTTGAATATGTTTTATGTTTAGATTTGTTATGCTTAAAGTTTTAAAGATCAAGTAAAGACTTACAATGTATTTGCAATTGTTATATTTTAAAGTATGTTTGTATTTGTAATGCATAATGTTTTAAAAGTTCAAGTTATGATTTGCAAGGTATTTACATTTGCTATGTTTAATGTTTCAATGCTAAGTTATAGAATGAGGTATGTTTAACATTGTATATGCTCACTAAAGTTTACAAGAAGGTAAATCAATGATGATAACTACAGTGTCGTATCAGCCTCCTAGATGTGAGGTTTATAAGTTATGTTAAAGTTACGACCTTATTGTTTGATGGTCTTAAGTCTTCTACAAGGAAAGCATTATGTTTATGAACTCATAATTGATGATGTTGGTACAAACATTAAAGCCTGTAAGACAAAAAAATGATAAGAACAATGATAAGAAGTTCAAGTAAGTTATGAATGATAATAAGAAATTCATAATTGAATGTTCATAAATGAGCATAAATAAAAGCATGCATTATGACTTTGCTTGCATTCCTTTCCATGATATCTTTATGTGATATGTTTGTGATTAATATTTTAAAGAATGTTTTTTGAGAAATGTTGATGAAAAATGCTTACAAGAAAGATTTACAAAAAAAATTTTATCATAAAAGTTTAAAAAGCAATGTCTTACAATGAAAGTTTTAATGTTTTGTGAGAATATGGTTAAACTTACTGAGCGAAAGCTCATTACAAATTCTTTCATATCATAGGTAGTCCTATGACAAACCATTAAAACTGGTTGAAGAGCTTGGTATCACAATGCACAGATGTGAAAATTGGGTATGGATACCAATATGGTAGTTTTCGTCTGCTTAAAGAAAAAGTTTTCTACTGTTTTAAAGATAGAGAATGAAAATGATTTAAAAAGTGTTAAGGAAGTATATGTTTTCTTAATGAGTTTTAAGAAACATTTTGAATCATTTTAAAGTTAAGATTTAAGGTAGTCTCAATTTTGTGCTACAACAAAAGTCGCAGCAGTTTTAAAGTATGTTTAAGAAAAAAATTTACGTAGTGTTTTTCTTACTAGTATGATTAAATTTAAGAAGTGATGTTTTAGAAAGCTAAGTGACGGCTCAAAAAAATGAGTCGTTACATATAGGCTATCTAATAATATAGAGTTCAAGCATAAGTCCAATACTAATCCTCGAAAGAAGTGGCAGCTCCCGAGTCTAGGTTTTGTTAAAGTGAATGTTGACACAAATATCAAACCTTTTATAGATTTTGTTGGTATTGGGATATGTTGCGTGATGAAATAAGGCTATGTTTTGGGCTCGACAATAGTACGGATTTTTGGTCATTTTTTCCCTACATAGCAGAATGTTTAGCTATTCAAGAGGGGACTTGCTTTGCTTTAAAAGGGGGGTTTTTGTAATTGGTTGGTGGAGTCAGATTCTATTAATGTAGTGAATATGGTACTTTGTCTGCCACTGTGATCTTTTGAAGCTTTGGTGATTGATGATGTTCGCAAAGCTATGTCTAAGGCAAATAATGGCTTTGTGTAACGCCTCTTTACGGACATCACATATATCGTTACTTTAATCCTTATTGTCATTATTTAAGATAAACTATTCAATCTAAAACATAATTAGATAGGCATATTCCCAGGATCCATGCATATATTGTTTTTTTTTTTAACAAATATACAACCATATATTAAAACTACTTATATATATAATTTTTAAATAGTTTATCAACACCAAAATAATGAGACCATAATTTAAATAAGATTTAAACCAACCTTTCAAATCTGCTTTACCAGTTCGGTAGGCCAAATTTCAAATACCGGTAGTGTTAGACATGTATGCCTTAAGGAGTAAAAATGTAATAAGTTTCTGGAGACATTTTTATCAATAAAGAATTTATTTATTGTTTATATACCAAATCTTGTCCTTTTTACATTCATATTTGTTGAATGTAAGTTAAGCAAACAAAAGTCTGAGACTGTCAGTCTAAACCTTTAAGAATTGGGCATATGATTGACAGATTATGCGAAAAACATGATTCTTCAGGTGACAGTCTAAATCATAAGATCTGCAATTGAGGGAATAAAGTTAGGCGCTTTATTCATGTAAAGATTGTTATGTTGTCTATATCCCAATTGGGAGATGGTTTGTCTTGACTATCGGAGGTAGACTCCATGAATAGAAACATTGGCATATTATCATAGGTGACGATGTATTGGATCGGGACATAAAGTGAATTGATTTGGATTAATAATTCTGTCTCGATAAATCGATTCACTTTAGACAATCATTTGTATTGTATCTTAATCCTGAGATGAATAGTGGGACCGTTATCTTGACTTGTGTCTTTTAATGTACCAAAGGGTGACACCCACATCTTAATAGTGGTATGCATGCTAGTACGTTGGAGGCATGACTCTTGATAGCGTAGACCTATTATTCATAGATATAGAATCCACAGCTCTTCTTTAGGAGTAGTGATATCCTCTTATATACGTTATCCTATAATTGGAAAACTGGAGTGCTCAACTATTTAGATACATAGGTGTAACCGAATGGTATACTGTCTTTGGATGGTAAGTTTTCAGATAGTGAGATAATGGAATGTAAGATAAAAATAATTGAAAAGGTAAGACAGAACTTGTCCTTAAGTCACTTATGGATAATCCTATGGGGATACTATACACTATGACATGTCATGGAGACTTAGCTATACGGGCTTCGTAATTCTATGTAGTTCGAGAGTGCAGCTCCAAGCTTTTAGTGAAGTAACGTTGGTGTTGATAATTATGAAATGTATATCTAGGATATTGGGTTTCGTAATTATTGGGAGCTTAAACTATATAGATCCATTTGGTCCCCTTTGCTAGCTCACAAAATCCTGTAATGATACGTCGTGCTTTTCTAATAATTGGTGACTCATGTCAGATTTATTGCATTGGTTGAAATTCGAAAGAATCAAATAATTCATGTCAGTTTATTAGTTGAATTAATTTTGTGACAAAATTAATTCAAGAAAAACTTGTTGAATTATTAGGATTGGATAATTCTCATCTGTTTATCAGTTGATTTAATTTTTGAATAAATTAGATCAAGATAAACTTGTAGAATTATTAGGAATTCATTATGTTCCTAGAGATCATCTAGATAAAGTTGTTTTGATTAGATAACTTTTCTATTGGATTATTTGAATTAAAACTGAGACTTTATCCTATAGAATCTCAGGTGAAAAATAAAAGATTCGTTGAGATTTTTTTTCGACAGTTTGGCATGCCGATCATCAAGTTCGGCCTGTTGATGGGGCTAGTTCGGCCTGCCGATGCACGAAAAAAAGATTACGTGTTTTCACACTGATTTCATCAGATATTGATTCGAATTTGATTCTGATTCGAAATTTTAAGACCTAATCTGATAAGGACTGACCCTAGACTCAACCTCTATAAATAGGAAGTAAGTCTCATAAGTTATTTACATCAATTGAGAGATTAAGAGTGATACTCTGCTGGTGAGAATTTGAAACTCCTTGAGAGCTCTTGTTCACAAATCATGAACACTAGCTTTGTGTTCTCTCAATTGGTTGGAAGGAGAGTCACCTGAGGAAGAGCTATACGTGTGAGCCCACACTCATTCCGATCATGAATAGAGAATAGCAAAGAAGACTAGTTGGTTGAGGCTCTTCTGGAACATTACTTCTCTTCATGGATTACGGGAGTTCTTCGGCATTCAAAGGTTAGTAAGATCCAGTTAATTTATGCATATAGCGTGTCAAACTTGTGTTTTAAAAAATACTCTGATATAAACTTTTTAAATTCCGCTGCATATTATTTTTTCAACAATTGGTATCAGAGCCATAGTTTTTACATAAATTTACGAGTTTGTGATCATACTATATGTATAAATTTTGTGATCTTAATCTCTTCTATGTTTGAATTTAATTTTATAGAGAGTAGCACTCTAGGTTTTTATATAATTTTATGTTGTCATAGATTATGTGGTGAATGTTTATTAATTAATTATGGATGATTAAATAGTTATTTAATTATTTATTAATTCATTAATTTATACCGGTTATGGTTTCTTAGAGGTTAAAATGTGTATCTAGATTTTTCATGTAATTAGATGGCGGACTATCATCACCGTCTAGGAATTATTATTTAATTTTAAATTTGTAAGAATTTTGTAATTAAATAATCATTCGGAGAAGACGGATCTAGAAGGCGGATCTAGAAGATGGATGATGACGCTCCTAGGTATTTCATAAGTTTCTAATTTTATATTTTTGAATTGTTGAAAATAAAATTGATGAATTACATTAAAAATTGTATTTTCTAGAAATGGTGATTTTTGCTCCGTCGGCATGCCAAACCCTCTAGTTCGACAGGCCGATGGTCGCAGATCGGCAAGCCGGACATGAGGTTCGACAGGCCGATAGCGAGGCAGAAATTAGGTGGCTCTGGTGGCAGGCCGAACTTTTAGTTTGACAGGCCGATCTGTCATGAATCGATAGGCTGATTTGTGGACAATGGGTCATAACCGACAGGCCGATCACCTAGATCGGCTTACCCGCAGATAGGTAAAAAAATTTCAGGACAATGTACAGTTTTTTCAAAGCAGTTTTAATTTTATTTTTGGGACAATTCTGAGAAACATTAAATTTAGATATGACCGAAAATACGAAGTATTCGATTCATACAGAATTGAAGACTTAAAGATGGGTATTACCTGAAGAAGGATACAGCTTGAGGATTCAAGGATGAAGAATTGATAAAATGTTTTGATTATTCTCTTGTAATCTTTGTTTTCTATTCTCTAGGGTGGAACCATAATATTATGGTTATTATTATTTTGCTTGTAACTTTGCTTGATTGCTTTGCTTGTCTTCATTATAATATGATTTGCCATATATATTGATAACATGTCATATAGAATAGGGAGTGCCGCTCATATTAAAATTGTTCATGCATGTTCTTAAAATAAAACCTTGATTTCAAAAGATTGAGTGGGAGAAGGTTTTCGAAAATGGTAGTCTCAACCCCTAGGAAGAGATTTCTATCATGTTCCAGATTAGAACTCTGAGAGGATAAGGTATTTTAGCATGATTTATGGTTACACACCCCTAGGTGGTGATTATAAATCATGGATAAAATATTGAAATGATGGTTATACACTCATGTTAATTTTATTATTAACCTTCCCTAGGAGCTCTGTTAATAGAATTAATGGCCAAAGAAACGATTATTAATATATATTGGATCATACGGGTCCTGGTTAGCATATATTAATCAGGAGGGAATCTGTGCTCCTGATTGAATTTGGCATGACTCCCCTAAGAGCTTGTTGAATTCTGAGTTAGGAATTATCATTGTAAGGTTGTGATATTTTCAAGGTTTTGACACATAAACACATTTGTATGTTTTTTACATGATTGTGTTATCTTACTAAATTATTATTATATATTTGCTTATGTTTGGTATATGATTCTTTATTGTAGATTAAAAATGTCTAAAAACTCTTTATCTTTGATACTTGATAAAAACCTATTAATCAGAGAGAATTATAATAATTAGAAATGGAACTTGGATATCATCCTCTCCTTTGAGAAACTGAAATTTGTGCTGACAACCCCTTGTCCTCCTGAACCTATGGGAGATTCCACTAATGAGCAATTCCAAGCGTATAATCGCTGGAAAGATGCAAAGGATCAGGTCTGCTGCTATGTTATGGCTTGCATGAATAACGTGTTGTAGGCTCAACATGAAGATTATGAGACTGCAAAGCAGATCTTAGATAATCTTGAAGACATATTTGGAGGCCAAGCCATAACAAAGCGGTAAGGGGCGCTTCAAAAACTTCTTAACTATAAACAGAGGCTGGGGACATCTGTAAAGGAGCACATGATGCTGGTCATGGGTTACCTCGCTGAGGCTCAAACTAATGGAGCCGACATCGATGCTGAAACTCAGATGACTATAGTCTTTGAGACTCTATCAAAGGAATTTATTCCATTTAGAGCTACATTTAATTTGAGCAATAGGCAGGATATGACCTTAACAAAATTGATGAAACAGTTACAGGAGTTCGAACTGCTGATCAGGGAGTCTCCTACGGGTAGAGAGGCCAACATGGTAGCTGCTTCTGGTTCCAATCCCAACTCTGGGAATGGAAAGAAGCAACGGGCCAAGAATGGGAAGTCTTCTATTCCTGCTAACACCAAGTGCAAGAAAAAGAAGAAGAAGAACCAGAAGAAGCTTAAGTGCTTCTTCTATAGGAAGATCGAGTACACAAAGAAGCATTGCAAGGACTTCCTTTCCAAAGGAGGTAGGTGTGATCTTCTATATTTATAAACTTATTTGGTTGAGGAATCCAGTGACATTTGGGACATAGATTCTGATGCAACTAATCATGTTTGTGCTTCTCTGCAGGGGTTCAAAGAAACGAGAAGTCTGCTGCATGAAGACTTCATACTTCGATGGGCTATGGATTCTTATTCTTAGCGAAAGCAGCAAGAGACGTCCATCTTTATTTTGATAATTATAATAATTTAATTTTGCAAGATTGTTTTTATGTTCCTAAATTTAAAAGGAATTTAATTTCTTTAGCTTGTTTATTTAAAGACTCCTATTTGGTTTCTTTTAATGATAAAGTTGTGATTCCTAAAAATAAATCTTTTATCTGTTCTGGATGGACGCAAAATAATCTATATTTTATCAAACCTAAGATGGACTTATTACTTAATGTTGAGATGAATGATAATAACTCTAAAAGACTTAAAACTTCTTACGTTAATAAGACTTATCTTTGGCATTTGTGCCTTCATCATATTAACCTAGGCAAGATTCAAAGGTTGGTAAGGGATGAACCTTTAAGTCACTTAAAGGTGGAATCTATACCTCAATGTGAATCTTGTTTAGAGGGTAAAATGATCAAAAGACCATACGGGTCTAAGGGCAATAGGGCTGAAGGGGTTCTAGAACTTATGCATGGTGATGTTTGCGAACCAATGAACATCCAGGCACGAGGAGGGTTTGAGTACTTCATCACTTTTATTGATGATTACTCAAGATATGGGTATGTGTACCTGATGCACCATAAAAGCGAAACTTTTGACAAGTTTAGGGAGTTTCAGGCTGAAATGGGAAAGCAATTGTGTAGACCTATAAAGGCACTTCAATCCGATCGAGGTGGAGAATACCTTTCTGATGAGTTCTTGAGACACTTATTAGAGAATGAGATTTTATCTCATTTGACTACACCGGGCACTCAGCAGCAGAATGGCGTAGCGGAGAGAAGGAATAGGACTTTATTAGATATAGTAAGGTCCATGATAAGTTATTCATTATTGCATTTATCCTTTTGGGGATATGCACTACAAACCGCATGTTATCTTTTGAACAATGTGCCTTCAAAATCAGTCCCTAGAACTCCTCACTAGTTGTGGACGGGCAAAAAGACATCCTTAAACCATATTCACATATAGGGATGTCTGGCTCATGTCCTGTTTAAGGATGGGAATAAGTTGGAAGCACGTTCGGAAGTTTGCGTGTTTGTAAGATATCAAAAAGGGACTAAAGGTGGTTATTTCTATAACCCAAAAGAAAATAAAGTCGTGGTTTCAACTAGTGCAACTTTCCTTAAGGAGAGTTACATGGACGACTTTAAACCTCAAAGCAAAGTGATGCTTAAGGAGTTAAGGAGTGATCCAATCACTCTGGAGGTTCCGAATGAAACCGTTCCGATCAGTGTAGAAAAACCAAATGAACCTGAATAAAAACTTAAGGGGCTTTGGCATAGTGGGAGGATTGGGCGTCAACCTGAGAGGTATATGTTCAATGGGGAGGTCTTCTTGGCTGAACTAGATGAACATGATAGGGATCCTTATACTTACGCAGAGGCTATAGAGGATGTTGATTCAAAACTCTGGACAGAAGCTATGAACACAGAGATGAAGTCTATGGAGACCAATCAGGTCTAGGAGCTTGTGGATCTTCCCAAAGGGGTAAAACCCATAGGGTGTAAGTGCATCTACAAGAGGAAAAGAGGAGTGGATGGAAAGGTTGAAGCCTTTAAGGCTAGACTAGTAGCTAAAGGTTATACGCAAAATGAAGAAATCGATTATGAGGAAACCTTTTCACCTATAGCCATGCTTAAGTCCATCCGGATTCTCTTGTCTATAGCTGTCACTCTCAACTATTTGGTAGATGGATGTCAAGACGGCTTTTCTAAATGGCTATCTTGATGAGTCCATTTATATGGAACAACCAAACGGGTTCAAGGTCAAGGGTCAAGAGGGTAAGGTTTGTAAGCGGCTAAAGTCAATTCATGGACTTAAGCAGGCTTCTCGTTCTTGGAACATAAGATTTGATCAGGTGATCAAGACTTATGGGTTCTCACAAAATGTGGATGAGCCATATGTTTACAACCACATTAAGGATGGGAAGGTAGTTTTTTTACTGCTCTATGTAGATGACATTCTGCTAATTGGCAATGACATTGGGGCATTGTCATCGGTCAAATTCTGGTTGACTAAGCAGTTTGACATGAAGGACTTGGGGGAAGCTAATTTTGTTCTTGGTATCCAGATCTTTTAAAATAGGAAGAACAAAATGATAGCTTTATCCCAGGCCAGCTACATAGATAAAATTCTCAAGAGGTTTGCAATGTAGGATTCCAAGAAAGGTGGGCAACCATCTAGGTCTGGAATTACTCTTTCTAAGAAAGACTCTCTAAAGTCTGATGAAGAAAGAGAATACCTGAAGAATATGCCTTATGCTTCAGCAGTGGGTAGTCTCATGTATAACATGCTTTGCACAAGATCGGATATTTGTTATGCGGTCGGGATTGTAAGTCGATTTTAGGCAAATCTAGGACCGAACCACTGGGTTGCGGTTAAGCATATTTTCAAGTACTTGAGAAGGACTCGAGGGTATATGCTTGTGTATTCGGGTGAAGACTTGACTCTTTTAGGATATACTGATTCAGAATTTCAATCCTGTTTGGATTCTAGGAAATCGACTTTGGATTTTGTATTTACTCTGGGCGGCGGTGCCATCAGTTGGAGAAGTGTGAAGCAAGATTGCACTTCGAATTCAACGATGGAGGCCGAGTATGTGGCAACTAGTGATGCTTCGAAAGAAGCAGTGTGGCTCCGCAAATTCCTTAGGGATCTTGAGGTAGTTCTTAGTATGGATAAGGCGGTATCACTATACTGTGATAACAGTGCCTCATAGTGCGGTGGTAGCTAATGCTAAGGAACCAAGATTTCACAAGAAGAGTAAGCATATTGATCGAAGTATCATGTGATAAAGGACTTTGTTAAGGGCGGGCATGTCACGATATGCAAGATCATGTCAGAGGACAATTTAGCTGATCCTATTTATGAAGACACTTATTGGGAGAGTCTTCGAGAGGCATGTGGAAACTATGGGGATGCGAGATTTGTCATATTTACTCACTTAGTGCAAGTGGGAGATTGTTAGACATTTATGCCTTAAGGAGTGAAAATGTAATAAGTTTTTAGAGACACTTTTATTAATAAAGAATTTATTTATTGTTTATATGCCAAAGCTTGTCCTCTTTATGTTCATAGTTATTGAATGTATGTTAAGCAAACAAAAGTCTGAGACTGTCGGTCTAAACCTTTAAGAATTGGGCATATGATTGACAGATTATGCGAAAGGCACGATTCTTAAGGTGACGGTCTAAATCATAAGATCTGCAATCGAGAGAATAAAATTCGGCACTTTATTCATGTAAAGATTGTTATGTTGTCTATATCTCAATTGGGAGATGGTTTGTCTTGACCATCGGAGGAGGACTCCATGAATAGAAACATTGGCGCGTTGTCATAGGTGACGATGTGTTAGATCAGGACATAAAGTGAATTGATTTGGATTAATAATTCTATTTTGGTACACTTTAGACAATCATTTGTATTGTATCTTAATCCTGAGATGAATAGTGGGCCCGTTGTCTTGACTTGTGTCTTTTGATGTACCAAAGGGTGACACCCATATCTTAATAGTGGTATGCATGCTGGTATGTTGGAGGCATGACTCTTGATAGCGTAGACCTGTTATTCATAGATATGGAATCCATAGCTCCTCTTTAGGAGTAGGGATATCCTCTTATATGCGTTATCCTATAATTGGAAAACTGGAGCGCTCAACCATTTGGATACATAGGTGTAACTGAATGGTATACTATCTTTGGATGGTAAGTTTCCCGATGGTGAGATAATGAAACGTAAGATAAAAATAATCGGAAAGGTAAGACAGAACTTGTCCTTAAGCCTGCTATGGATAATCCTATAGGAATACTATACACTATGATATGTTATGGAGACTGCTATACGGGCTTCATAATTCTATGTAGTTCGAGAGTGCAACTTCAAGCTTTTAGTGGAGTTGCGTTGGAGTTGATAATTATGAAATGTATATCTAGGATATTGGGTTTCGTAATTATTGGGATCTTGAACTATATAGGTACATTTGGTCCCTTTTGCTAGCTCACAAAATCCTGTAACGATACGACGTGCTTTTCTAATAATTGGTGACTTATGTCAGATTTATTAGATTGGTTGAAATTCGAAAGAATCAAATAATTCATGTCAGTTTATTGGTTGAATTAATTTTGTGACAAAATTAATTCAAGAAAAACTTGTTGAATTATTGGGATCGGATAATTCTGGTCTGTTTATTGGTTGATTTAATTTTTGAATAAATTAGATGAAGATAAACTTGTAGAATTATTAGAAATTCATTTATTTTCCTAGAGATCATCTAGATAAAGTTGTTTTGATCAGATAACTTTTCTATTGGTTTATTTGAATTAAAACTGAGACTTTATCTTATAGAATCTCAGGTGAAAAAAAAAGATTCGTTGAGATTTTTTTTCGATAGTTCGGCATGCCAATCATCAAGTTCGACCTATCGATTAGGCAGATCGGCCTGCCGATGCGTGGAAAAAAGATTACTCATTTTCACGTGGATTTCATCAGATATTGATTTAAATTTGATTCTGATTTGAGTTTTGAGACCTAAACTGATAAGGACTGACCCTAAACTCAACGTCTATAAATAGGGAGAAAGTCTTATAAGTTATTTAGATCAATTGAGAGATTAAGAGTGATACTCTGCTGGTGAGAATCTGAAACTTCTTGAGAGCTCTTGTTCACAAATCACAAACACTAGCTTTGGGTTCTCTCAATTGGTTGGAAGGAGAGTCACATGAGGAAGAGCTATACGTGTGAGCCCACACTCACTCTGATCGTGGATAGAGAATTGCAAAGAAGACCAGTTGGTTGAGGCTCTTCTGGAACGTTACTTCTCTTCACGAATTGCGGGAGTTCTTCGGCATTCAAAGGTTAGTAAGATCCAGTTAATTTATGCATATAGCGTGTCAAACTTATGTTTTAGAAAATACTCTGATATAAAATTTTTAAAATTCTGCTGCGTATTATTTTTCCAACAGGTAGGTTAAACATGACTGGCAGTCCAAACCTCAACCATCGACAGGCCGTTAGAGGCTCTGCAAAATCAGAGTTTTAAAACATTTAGATCAGCAGGCCGATACAAGGTAATCGACAGGCCGATACCAACATTGGTAGTCCGATCAATAATCATTGCAAGGCTAATCTATTGCAAACTAAAGAAAACTTAAAACAAGTCTTATTACATCATAGTGCGAAAAATAAACATACAAGGAAATAAAAACATAGTTTATAAACTTTAAATTGTTTTCATGGCGTTCTTATAACCTTTAAATTCTTTTCATGGCATTCTTCCATTTTCAATCCATCATTCGTAGGTCATATGCCTGTCCTTGCCCTCCACCTATTCTAAAGTTCTTTTATTTTTATCTGCAACATGATATAAAATTAAGTAAGCAAAAGCTTAGTAAGTACACTTTCTTATCTCACAACATAAGACATTTCATGAACATCATTAAGTACATCTTATTCATAATCATCATCAACATAGTAATGCACTTGGCATGGTTTCATAAAGTGCATGGTTTCATATAGAACATATCTTTCATTAAAATTTCCATATTAAAACTTCATTCATCTTATCTTTAGGGGCCTAAGTGTTGCACCATTATCATCATTGTAGGCGCGCCGTCATGAGAAGAGAGGGGTAGCTAATCCCAAATCAAACATAACAAGTCCAACATTGGACATCATAAACATAGACATAAACATGGGGTGTGCAACACTTGATTAGGTGATACATATATACTTATATACTTTTAAATTTTCAAATACATCATCATAAAAAACATGCATTAAACCTTCTTGCACATCAAAAAGCTTTTATAATAAAAAATTATATAAAATCATTATAGAAATCATCATGAACATAAAATTCAAACTTTTCATAAACCTCATTATGTTGCAGGTGAGAATGTACTTGCCTAACTTGCTTACCAAACCTTAACTTAGATGACGTCGCCGCGATCTCGATATGCTCACTTCTTGGAGTGTTCATGTCATACATCCATATACAAAAAAAATAATTTACATTTTCATGAAATCATCCAATAACATATGACATCATTCATACTTCCATCTTAAGAAATACAAAAACACAAGTACATTTTACCATCTTACAAGCATTCATACAAAACTGAAAAATTAAAATCTGCTTGACCATAAGGAATACACAACTTAATTGTTCACAATTCATATACAATTAAGGCATGAAATTTTGCAAAGACAAAGTTAACATATATATAAATTACCTTAATTCTTCTATAGCCATAAAAATTCCATTAGACAAATAAAATAAATCGGACTATACATAACACAAAATCTACCAGCAATAACAAAATAGTGAGCAACCCTAACCAACATTCATATAATCAATTATCTATAGAACTACTTATAGAGAAATAAAAAAAGTGTGCCTTTTTTAACTGATGCTTGGGGCGAGACATGAAGTTGAGTTGAGCTCGATCCAGCTAGGTTCTTTCTATGAAGTGCCCGGTATTATATATGATTTTAACTGCGTATGGCTTTTTTTATTCCCCAATAGAAACGATCTATTGGAACTTAAAAATTGTGTCTTTGCTTTTTGTATTTGAGGCTTTTAGGTCTGTTTTCTATTTGGAGTGTGAGAACTTGTAGGATTTTTACAGAAAAATGGATACGGATTAGAGATGGACAATTTTAATGCCATTATCTGCTAAAGTTATTGGATCTGATAGTGTGAATGTTGAAATTGAGGCTATGCTTCGTTCTAAGATACAGCGAAACAAAAAGATTGGCAAAAGGAAAAATAACCAAACCACACCACCCCCACCCCCTCCATCCACCACCAACCCCACCTGACCTAATCCCCCCCTCCCCCCCCCTCGGGGGGGTGTAGTTTTTCCAAGGAAATGAAATGTTATGTGTGCATGTTCATGTGTATGTGTGCGAGTACATGTGTAAACATGTGTTTTTCTAATGTGGATATTGGTTTTTTTTTTTGTTTTTTTTTTCTTTGCCATCAGTAAGGTTATTTGTGGCGTCCACAAATTCTTCAATTTCAATTGAAGAAACTATTTCATCTGGTTGTTGAATTGTAGGAAATGTATATACTACTTCTGATGGTTGGCCCTTTTTTCCTTGCTCAACGCGATGGCAAACTAAATGTGGGAAGCTTAAGCACAACGCTCTCGGTACACAAGTCGACATTAGTATTTCAATACAGTAATTTTTTACTACATTAATGTTGGAATGTTGCTACATTAGTTGGGGGTTTTGTCGTCATTGTCTATATAATAAACGCTGTTATGTATACAATAACATTGAAAAAGGAACACATTCTTTGAATGGATTGTAATAATTTTTTTCACGTAAATACATATACTTGATTAGAAAGAGAATTAGATATTTCGGTAAATCGTTAATAGCATGAACATGGCAACAAGATTCAATAGGCAACAAAAAGAGGACTTAATACAGTTATAACTCTAATTTTTTTAATATTGTGTTCATGTGCACCCAACATTGATTTCTTATTGCATTCAATGAAATGAAAATAATTTATTTCATATACCATTTTATGCCATTTTTACAAAAATGTGTTATTTTTGTTAAAAAAAAAATTTAATTTTCACAAAAGGGCAAACAAAAATCCTAATTCAAATCTCACATGTATCAAACACATATTCACAACTCAAATCATAATTTAAAAACTTACCAAACATATATTTCAATATTCTATCCAAATTCAATTTTAAATACTCTGCCAACGAAACAATAACTCGAATTATAATTCAAATCATATTACTCAAATCACAACACTATTTAAAAAGAATCCAAATCACCATAATTCAAATATCTTTACCAAACAGGCCCATATTTTGAATATAGTATGATGATATAGTCGTGATATTTTTTTAATATTTTTCTTGGCCGCTAAACAATCCTAACCTTAGATTTATAGTGAAAGTATTTGAAAAATAGTTAGAACTAAAAGTTAAAACCAAAAGACAGTAGCATGTGAAAGTTTGTATATTGTAGCATACTAGAGATGTACAGTGTAGCAATTTGGAACTTTTGTGTAATGCCAAATGAATGTTTGGCTTTTAATTACCAAATAATATAAAACTTTTAAAAATTATAATAAAAAAAATTACTATAGTATAAATTTTTACCTACTATAATATTTTTAATCAAAATTAATTTTAACCACATTTCTTTAATACCTTGATACCCTGTACCTATAACTCAGTAACGCATGCAGAAAGAGCCCCAATAGGTTAGCAGAAAAGTAGCTGGGTCGGGTACCCACTTGACCTGTGCTTGCTTGTCTGTCTCTCTCTCTCTGTTTGTTTGGAAAATGTAGAAGAAGATTTCCCGCCACCGCCAAAGAAGTGAAGAGAAGATGTTGGAGGCGAAGACTCTGAGGAAGGCGAGGGTCCCAGCCTCTCTCATCCCCGATCCTTCTCCAGCCAATTTCCACTCTTCTCGTCTCGCTCTCCATGTAATTTTTTATCCCTAAAACCCTAATTCTAGCCCCAAACCTAATAAATGTTTTCTTCTTACTTCGGATTCCTCTCTCTTCTCTTCTCAGGTTTCTCATGACGCTTCGTCTTGCTGGCTCTACGTCGCTTCAGGTCGCCAAATTTACAAACTCCAGGTATTATTTTATACTTAACTGATTTTTTTTCTTTGATTGTTCTTTGGTTTTTGTCCGATTGATTGTTGAATTTAAAGATTTCTGTTGTTGAATTTGATTTACTTGTTTTCCTTTCATAGTTGAAGTTCTTGACAATTTGTATTTTATAATGAGATTTTTCGGAGAATTATGTTGTTGTTGTATAGTTGCATGAGGAAAATTGTGTCTTGATATATTTTTTTATTTTTTATTATTTATTTATTTTTTCAGTTGGTTTTGTTTAATATAAATGCTATTGTGGCTTGTTCATTTTCATATAGTCGTCTCTTTGATGCATTTTTCTGTGTCAAAAGTGGAAATTTGAAGAAACAACCGTGAGACCGATCCAGTTAACATGTTAGTAAACCGTATTCAGAAACACAGAAAAAGAAAAAGAAAAAGAAAAAGAAGAAATCGTTGGCTTTTCAAATTATCTATTGAGCAATGAATAAGATTAAACTGAAGACAGAAAGCCCACATTCCAAATGAATGAATATGTAGAGGTTCTTGAATGAAGGAAAGGGTCTAATGGTTTCAAAGGAATTGGAGCTAGAAGCTCTATGAGGTGAAAATTTTGTGCATGCTGTACAGGTGACTTATCGAACAGATTAGCCTGGAGAAAGTGAATAAATTGAAAATTGTAGTGCACTGGTGTGAGTGAGCTTCTGAGCTGGAATGTTTTTGCATGGTATGATTCAATATAATTTGGTTTATCAAAAATAAATAAAACGCTTCAGCATAAATGAAAATTTCTTTAATGTTCCCAGTTTAGCTTTATGGTTCTTTGAAAATATAACCGCTGAATTTATTTATTTTTTTTAATTTAAGATTGCATTGGAAGATTCTTTGGTCAACAAAGGAAAAGATAGCTTGCTAATCCCTATGCACACTGAGGTATGATATTGTATGTTTGTGCATAAGTATAAATTTTTCTCCATTTACCAAACCATGAAACTTTTCGTGCATGATTCTGTATTTGTAGGTAATTTAAGTTTTTTATGTTATAATCCTCGAAGGTATTGGACTCTTTCTTGGTTAACCGCTGTCCACACCGTTCAGAAATTCAAAGTATTGTGCTAGCTGAAAGTGAGAGTAAGTGACCTTGCATTGAGATACCGTGGGTTCCCCCTACCTCCCTCCCCCTCTTTTTTAGTACGAATTTGATGATGCAATGTGAGGAAAAAGAGGTTAAAACACTTCAGAATGCAAACTTATTCGGATAATTTTTATTCAAGAATTAGTACAAGTATATATAGAAGATGAACAGAATCTCATACCCCTACAAACCAGGAAATAAAGCACAACTAACCCTAGATTTTAGGCACGCAGCCTTTATCGTAAAGATTTGTTTCTTTTTTTTTTCTTTTAAATAAATAGAGAAAATAATAACAAATAACTAACTTCCTAACAACCGAATCTAACAAGAGGATTTCTACACTCCCCATCAAGCTAGTATGTGGATACATACATTCCCAGCTTGCCAACAAGATCCTGGTGGTTTGGCTTGTGAAGTCCTTTTGTAAGGATGTCTGCAGTTTGTTCCCTGGTTGGAACATACGTCAAACAGATTCTTCTAGTATCGATCTTCTCTTTAATGAAGTGACGATCAATTTCAATTTGCTTGGTGTGGTTGTGGTGTACCAGGTTACGTGCTATGCTCACAGCGGCCTTATTGTCGCAATGTACCCTCATTGGTCTATTGGGGTTTTTAGTTCATCCATTAGTCTTTCCAGTCAAATTCCTTCACACTCCATGAGCTAAAGCCCGAAATATTGCCTCTGCGCTGTTTCTAGCAACTACTGGTTTTTTTTTTTTTTTAACTCCTCTAGGTTAGATTTCCCTAGACAGAGGTGCAGTAACTAGAGGCAGACCTCCTATCCACACTTGATCCCTGCCTAATCAGCATTTGTATAAATTTAAATTAGTTTGTAATCACTTTTCCTAAAGAATAGCCCCTTTCCTGGTGTACCTTTCAAGTATTTCAATACCTAGTTGACAGTTTCAAGATGTTTTTCTTGGGCGAGTGCATAAACTGACTAATTATATTCACAGCAAACGCAATATCTAGCCTTGTATGAGAAAGATAGATCAATTTCCTACCAGCCTTTGATTCTGTTCATGATCCACTTCTTCACCTCCCTCAATATTAAGCTTTACATTCGATACTGTTAGTGTGTCAGCGGGTCTGCATCCCATCATTCTTGATTCTTGCAAAAGGTCGAGCACATATTTCCTTTGAGAAACTATAATCCTTGCCTTGCTTCTTGCAACTTCCATACCCAAGAAATACCTCAAAGTCCCGAGGTCTTTGAGCTCAAATTCACCTACTAGGTATTGCTTTAATCTACTAAGTTCTTCTTGGTCATCTTCTGTCATGATAATGTCATCCACATACACTATCAAGATAGCAACTTTTCCCTCTCTAGAATGCTTGAAGAAGAGTGTATGATCTATTTGTGCTTGGACAAAGTTACGACCCTTTACTACTTGAGTAAATTTTTCAAACCACTATCTTAGAGATTGTTTAAGTCCATAGAGTGATTTCTTCAGTCTGCATGCCAAGCGTGAATCTTTCTCAAAACCGGGTGGAAGATCCATATAGACTTCCTCATGTAAGTTACCATTGAGGAAAGCATTTTTTACATCCAGTTGCTGGAGTGGCTAATCAAGATTGGCTGCTAAGGATAGTAGAACCCTTACTGTATCGAGCTTTGCAACAGGGGCAAACGTCTCTTGATAGTCAATGGTATAGGTTTGTGTAAAACGTTTGGCTACAAGCCTCGCCTTGTACCTGTTGATGCTTCCATCTACGTTGTACTTCACTGTGAACATCCACTTACACCAACAGTCTTCTTACCTTTAGGTAGCTCAAAAATTTCCTAGGTATGATTTTTCTCTAAAGCCCCCATTTCTTCCAAGACTGCCTGCTTCCAATTCTTATCCGCAAGAGCTTCTTGTATACTTCTTGGAATTTCTGTTTTGGATAGGGATGTAATGAAAGCTCGAAATTCTAGAGACAATTTTGCATATGAAACAAACCTTGAAATAGGATGTTGAGGACATGATCTTGTCCCTTTTCTAAACGCAATAAGCAGATACAGAACACCAGAAGGCATGTCTGTGATGCTGGTAGAGGCAGGCTCTTCATCATGAGTTGCAGGCTCAAATGTCGCAGAACTGGGAGCTAAGTTCAGTTCCAACTCTAGAGATTGCTGAGTTTTGGAGTTGTCCTTTCTCTGAGGATGATTTCTTGGTGAGTAAATAAGCAGATTAGGACGATTTAACCGAGTTGAAGGACAAGGACTTAAGTGATTTAAAGTGTATGAGGGATTTAACTGAGGTGAGATGTTTCCTCTTGTTTCTTGGTCATCCGTGGGAAACACAATAGGAAGAGGGGTTGAGTGAGATGGAAATGAGATATCTATGACACTGTGGTGGTTCCCAAGGCTCATATTCACTTAATGTCTCCCCTTGAGGAGGAGGCTTGGAAAAATAAGGCTGAGACTCATTGAATGACACATCCATGGATACGAACACACGGCGAAGTGTAGGTGAGTAACATTTGAAGCCACGTTGAGTGGGAGAATATCCTATGAACACACATTTGACTGATTTTGGTTCAAGTTTGGATTTGTGTTGACTGGGTACATGAACAAAGTCACTACATCTAAAAGTTTTTAGAGGTGGATCTGAAAGTGATCGAAACGAGGGATAACTTATTAACATTGTTTAAAAAGGCGCTCAAGGCGTATGCCTCGAGGCGTGCCTCAGATCGAGGCGGTAATTTTCCTTTTTAAGGCTTAAGCCTTGAACATTTTAGAGAGGCACACGCTTTTTCTATTGAGGCGTACGCCCTCAGGCGTTTTTTGCCTTAAGGCTATTAAGGCGTGCGCCTCAGTGGAAGGCCTGTTGGGCTTGTTTTGAGCCCAATTTCTTTCTGTTAAAAAAAAAGCCAACCCAATACTCAAAATTGGGCTTTATCTTGACAAAAGCAAGTGAAAAATTTTAAAAACCTAGCTCTACTCTTCTTCTTCAAGATTTCTTCATTAGTAGCCCCATCTTCCTCAGCAGCCCCATCTTCCTCAGCAGTGCCTCCATCTTCCAAGCCTACTCCCATTTGAGCTGCAACCTGCGACTAAGTGACAACATACCGTCAGAAACAACCTTCAGTTTCGGACCTCCTCTCTCAGGTTTTTTTCCTTTTCTTTTATTTTCTACTGTATTTTTTTCCCTCTTATCTACTGCAGCAATGAATGCTGTAATTTAGGGCTGCATAAAAACTGCGCCATTTACCTTCACTTGAATCTTAAAAAAAAAAAAAAAAAAAAAAACTCGTGTAGACATGAAATAATATTGAACTAATTTGCATGTACTAGCTCTGAGTTTTTCCTTCAAAGGGAACTCCTGTGAATGTAGTTGATTGGTCATGTAGACACCTTGCATCATGTCATCCTAGTGTGCTACATGTGTTTTGTTTTAACGCTTGGTGGAAAGTGTGTGCTACGTGTGATTCCATTAAAAGAAGAAATAATACTCAGTGGAGAGTGTGTGATACGTGTTTGTTGTTTTAATGCAGTTATACACTATATAGAGCATCATAATTTGTAGTATTATTTTATCAAAACTAATTGGCAGTATCAATAAAAGGCTTGTTGAAGACAAGGAACAATGGTGACGAGAAATTTGATCCTTTGCTTGTTGAAGACATGCCATCGGGTAATGAATGGTTAATTGAACAAATTAAAAGAAATGGGCATGAAAATACTGAGTGATGATGAGAATGAAGCACAATTGAAGCAAATGAGGCGGGTGATTGGAATGATGACGATGATATTGATTTGGAAGATGATAATGATGAAGAAGATGAGGATGAGGATGATGATCGAAACTTCAATCTTTGAGGGCTTTAGACTTAAATTGCTTCATGTGTGTGTTTTGTTTGTTATGGCATGAACTAAGTGTATCTTTTATTTGTTACGACATGTTCATGAATTTTATTCAATTTTATGATTTTTTTTTTAACATTCGAGGCTTACGCCTCGATCTGCCTCGAGACTTACGCCTCGCCTCAATTAGACAAATCGCCTCAGTTCCTGTTTTCGCCTTTTAAAACAATGCTTTTTAACAAGATTGACAATGGTGAGTTAAAATTTAGCACTCGAGAAGGCATTCTATTGATGAGATGTGAGGATGTTAAAACTGCTTCACCCATAAGGTAATTTGGTATGTTCATAGTGAACATCAAGGCACTAGTAACTTCAAGGAGATGATGATTCTTCCACTCTGAGACACCATTCTGCCGTGTGTCAGGACAATAACTTTGATGTATTATTCCATTAGTTGCTAGATAATCACCTAGGAGTGAATTAAAGTACTCTTTTCCATTATTGGTACGAAATATTTGAATTGATGCTTGAAACTGGTTTCTAATCATAGAGTGAAATACTTGAAAAGTTTTTTCTGCCTCAAATATTTCTTTGAGGAGGTAGAGCCAACAAACTCTTATGTGATCATCAATAAAGGTTATAAACCAGTGATTTCCAGGAATATTTTTAACATGGGAGGGACCCCAGATATCACTATGGATCAAGGTAAATGGACGAAACTCTTTGTAAGCTTTAGCAGGAAATGATGTTCGAGACGGCTTTGCCAATTGGCAGAAATCACAGTGGAAAGAACTTGGATTTTTATTGATAAACAAATTTGGAAACAAGCGTTTTAAGTAAAAGAAATTTGGGTGGCCTAACCTATTGTGCCACAGTCTTATTACATCATCACTAGAAACAGAGGAAGACGTAGTTTCGGTATTCAAAGCTTGTTTCTCAGCATATCCATCATCTCCAAAGAAATGGAGTCCATCTTCCACTCTAGCAGTCCCAATCGTCTTCCCTGATCTTTGCTCTTGCAATTTACACCAAAAAGGGGAAAAATTCAGCAGTGTAGCCAAGGTCTTTTGTCAATTTATTAACAGAAATCAAATTGCAATCTAGACCGGGTACATAAAATACTGATTTAAGAGCAATTGTGTCTGATAGTCTGATGGAACCTCTACCCAAAATCGCAGAGTATGTACCATCAACTACCTTTACCCGTGAACTCCCATGGCATGGTAGGTAAGAGCAAAATAAGGACCGGTTACCTGTCATGTGATCTGTGGTCCTAGAGTCAAATATCTAGGGCTGTTGTGCGTTGTGCATGAAAGGCCATACCTTTTTGCTCAAAGTTGTACACTGCAATGGTCGAATCTGTATTGGAGGGCTGACTAAGGAGTTTGTGGAGCTGTTCAAGTTGGCTCTTGCTCAGGGATACATTGACTTGTTCATCACTAGTACCCAAAGTTTCAGCCTTTTCTTCCTTGGTTACCTAATAGCGTTTATTTCTGTTGCTCGAGCCTCTAGTCTTGGCGTTTGGAGGTTTGCCGTGGAGATTCCAGCATTTTTCCTATGTGTGACCAGTCCTGTTGCAGTGGTTGCACCAAGGACGTCCTCCATGTGAGTTATCCTTTTGATCTCCTCTTGGTCGGTCAGAGAGTCTTAACTGCTAGAGCAGTGGTCTCGATTGGTCGCTCTCTAGCTACTGTGACAGGCTTGTCTCCTTTTTTGAGCATGACACGACGTCTGCTAGCTTCCCGTCGTACTTATGAAAATGCCTCACCAATGGATGGAAGCGGTCTTCGTCCCAAAATCCTACCTCGGACCTTATCCAGGTCTTTATTCAGCCCAGCCAGAAACTCATACAAACATTCCTTGTCAAGATGATACTTGAATTTGATGTTTCCTTCCAAATCGCCCCAGTCTGCTTCATAATACATGTCGAGTTCCTGCCAGAGTCTGGAGAGAGTTATAATACTCTGTCATGTCGAGGTTGCCCTGTCGCATGTCTTTGAGTTTATTTTTGATTTCAAAGACCTGAGAGGCATCTTTGAGGTCTGAGTAATTATCAAGCACTGCGTCCCAGATAGCCTTTGCTGTGCGAAGGAAGAGATAAGTGCGACTGATGTGGGGTTCCGTGGAGTTGATTAACCATGCCATAACGATAGAATTATTGAGTTCCCATGAGGCGTACGAGGGATCACGAGGGTTGGGTTTTTGAATTTCTTCTGGGATGTAACTCATCTTGCCACGTCCGTGTATCACCAAGAGAACAGGCTGGGACCATTGGAGGAAATTTCTCCTATTTAGATTGTGATTTGTTATCTGTAGCGGTTGCTCGTCTCCAAAGGATTGAGAAATAGCAATCGTCTGGGCTAGAACCGGCACTTGGGACATCGTTGATGAGGACGTCTCCTGCTCTGAACTCAGGACCCTCTTCTCCATGCTTATCGTCGTGAGTCAGAAAGGAAAAAAAAAAAAAAGGAAGAGAGGTATGTGATATAGAGTGTGTGGCTCAGATACCATAAAATGTTCCAGAATGAAAACTTATTCTAATAATTTTTATTCAAGAATTAGTACAAGTATATATAGGAGATGAACGGAATCTCATACCCCTACAAACCAGGCAATAAAGCACAACTAACCCTAGATTTTGGGCACGCAGCCTTTATCCTAAAGATTTGTTTTTTTTTTTTCTTTTAAATAAACAAAGAAAATAATAACAAATAACTAACTTCTTAACAACCAAATCTAACCAAAGGATTTCTACAGAGGTCGACACAATTCTAAACAAAAGTGAAAAATTTGTAGGTTAGTAGTGGCACTATAGCAATTTTGATTAAAATGACTCTTAATTATAGCTATGTTTTTCCATATTATTGTATTGGCTCTTAAAAAAAATTAACATAGAAGCTGGACTTTTAATCAATCAAATTCTTATGCTTGGTCATTGATTTCTAGGCTATGGCTATTTAATGTTGGGAAGTGTCGATTCCTATGGCGATGTCATTGTATCTAAACTAGATACAAATGGTAAAGGTACATTTTTCTCTCTCCTAGTATTTGTGGTGCTAAGTTGCTTCCTTATGATCATTTGATTGTGAGGATTTGCAGCAATCAACATTCGATAAAATGTTAAAGTGACCAAGTAATGCTTCATGAAGTGTTCTTTGACAACACTTACAATCAAATGATCATAAGGAAGCAACTTAAAAAGAAGCAAAGATCTGATAAGTACTCTGAGATTTAGTTTCCACCCATAATTCTTCTGTTGTTGGGCATTGCGTAGCCTGAGACTTCTTAGTACTTATGGTCCATCTTCAATAATTTGAAATAATGTACTGCTGCAGTATGTCTGGTCTATCTGCAAATTTTTGTCGTTCTTTACTTATATATTACTCTTGTAGAACACAGGTGATGTTTGCTTGATGTGTAAAGAAGTATTCTTGACATCATCTTCTCAGAATACCCGTACCTATTTGCGTTGTGCTAGTTGATTAATCTTATGTTTATCTAGTCCTTGTTGATTGTAATACAATGACTAAAATAAAGTCGCAAATTGAGTGCTGCACTATAGCTATAAGGATGTAACTGCTACTTTGTTTTCTTGATTGCTACTGTTTGATTTCCCTTTTATTTGGATTGTGAATCACAAAGCTGACTTTTTGATGTCTTAATTTGAAGATATTGACAGGCTCACATACACAGTATCACCTCGTGATTGTGGTGCGGGAGAAAGCAGTTGGGCAGGACTGTGCTTCAGTCCAATGCAATGGTCTATGGTAGGTCAATATACATATTAATTTATTTGTTCTTAAATGGCTCTAGTTTATGACATTTTGCAATAAGTACATTAGACATCATATTTGAAGTGAACTTGTTCAGATTCTTGCATATCATATTACCTCTGATACTGGGTATACGGGTCTCGTTTGTTTCTTACCCTCCAGTAGAAGACACTGTTGGGAACCTTGCAGATTCCACAATCTCACTAGCATAGCACAACCAATAATTTTCCAAAATATAAGATGAATAACAGAGGAAAATGGGGCGTGGTCTTTGATTGAATTGAAATACAAACTGATATGGAGCTGCAATGGAAATTAAGTAACAGAATTAAGGAAACTAAAAGATAGAGAGGGAGTTCGACGACCTTCTGCCTCCAAAGGACAAAACCAATTCTAACAAATTCCACACAACACTCTCCCTTCCTTAGCTCCCAAGGCACTAAGCCACACAAATGACAGATTCCACACCCCCATCTCCCTGGACCACCTTTTATGCTGCTAAATTATCTCTGACATACTACTAATCCTACTCTAGCAGTGCCTAACCAAACGGACCTAACTAACACTCACCTACTTTTTTATTACAGGCTGCTGTTGCACGTAGCTTCTGTAAGACTGTTGATGTGTATGATCAGGATATTCATGTCCGGACATTGCGAACGTAAGTGTTGCATGTGATTGTCAATATTTTTATTCTTTTGACTTTTGTGCATGTATGTCAGTCTCTCTGTCTCTGTAACTCTTGTTTCTTGCTTTAGTACTTTCGCTTCAATTTCGTATATCTCTCTATCATCATTGCTATTAGGATGAAAAGCAACCGAAAAAAGAAACTGGACATTACTGTTTTCTGATTTCTATGAACAAATTACCTTATTTGGGAACCTAATAGTCATTTTCTTAGTAAAATATCCTTGTTTCAGGACTTCAGTCCTTCTGATAATAGTTAAAAATAGCATATTTTAAGAAAAAGCTTTCTTACACCAAGTAGATTGCATGCTTTGCTACAAAGAACTTGGAACCGGATGGAGCAAAACAAAAGTTCACGCCTAATATCCTTAGTTTGCTTGTAATGAAGCTTTCTGTTTTCTCTAGTTCATTGATATGATTCTTTTTCTGCAAGTTATAATCGCAGATACTACTTCCAGGATACTTATAAATTGTTGTTTAATTATTTCATTTCAAAAGATGGAGTTTCATCAGTGCTGTTTACAAGGATGTCTCTGGTTAAAAGTTGAGATGAATTTTCTCGTTTTACATTTGTGGACAATTCTGGATCTTTATGATGTATGCATGATTATTTCTACAGACTTCTGTATCCATCAGCATTGAGCTTCCTGCAGAATTTGTCTAATGGGAATGAAAGCTCTATTTTAGCTGTTGCTGAAGGTTGCCAGGTAAAATTTTTTTTCCATATTATTTTAGACAATGTTTTCAGCTTCTTTCATTTTTTTTTTTTTGTGTTTTATTTCACGGTATCGTGTATTGAAATAACTGTAGTTGACCATATGGGACTTGAGAGTGAAGGAAAATGGCGGTTGTCTTCAACGGATTTGTGGTTCTGTTGGTGATATTTACTATACTGTCTGCAGTTCTCCGACCGGTAATATTGCAGTGGGTGGAGCTGATCGTACTGTGACTATCTATGATCCTCGCAGGTTAGTTATGCAGTACAATATCATATTTTCTTTTTCATGCTGGTATTAACTTGTAAAAGATTAAACCAAAAATAAAGTAAGGATGTCCATAAGGGTACTCCTCTAAAGAAAATGGAGAAAACATGAGTACTAATCTTGGTTTGCTACCTATGAGCTCTGATAAGGCCGGGGTTCAAATTAGTTTTGGATCCAATGAAATGGTAACCACAATACCAAAATATACATAGATTATGTCAACTCCAAAATGGCCTTGGTTTTCTTCTTTATACAACCGAGCTAGAAAGCGCTTGCAATTGTTCCTACTCGCTTTATCGTGAGTGAAGTGCCAGATGTCTCTGTCTAGTTGCATGTGTAACATTAACATGAAAAATATGAAAGGATATGAAAAATCTTGATCAAGTGATAATTTGTTGGGAGCCATGAGTTGCATTTGTGTATATGTAGGAACTGTGGTTCATTTTTATTCGGTTTCTTGGACTTGAGACTTTATTTCTTATTTTTCTTAACAGCTAAACATTAGTGTTTTTTCAACATGCATTAAATAATAGTTCAAAATTTTCTTTTCTTGTACTTGATGTAGATGGTCGGCGTTGTCAAGATGGGTCCACTGCTCAAAATATGAGGTTAGTTATATTATATATATATATATATTTTTTCTCTACATGCTTATCCGATGTTCATTCTATGTTAACTCGAACAACGCAAGGCCCTTTTGGACCGCATTTTTATGCTGGGATATTGTGCTCTATGGTTTTCTCTTTAAGGCTTGTAGTGCCGCAATTTGCAAAAGAAAGTATTTCAGTTGCCTACTAAAAAACAAGTATTTAAGATTCTATGGATTTAGTTGCATTGCTATTTCTGTCATTTAGCAAATATTTCATCCTTCTTTGATCTTCATATATGGCTCATCCTTAGGCTTTGGTGTAGACATTATGAATTGACATGGAAGATGAGTTTGACAAGTTTCTGGTCTTTGGAATTTTATTGGATGCACCATCCAAGTAGTCACATACTATCCTTTTTTAGCACCTCACGTTTGAAAGGTCTTTCAGGTTAAAATCATGATTGCACTCTTTTATTTTATGCACCAAGTTATTAACATATTTCTTTGTTTAATTGATACTAAAATGTCTCTTGTTGTCATATTGAAGCTTCATTTGTCGAGTGTCTTGTTGCCAGAGCTTACAATTGCATATTTTTTGAGATTTATATTTCAATTAACGATACTCGTCTCTGGTATTGCAGATTACCGGACTTGCTTTTTCGTCAATTCATCCTGATTACATCTATATACAAGGAGTTGATTATGAGGTACTTCTTTTAAAGTGTTAGCCGAATATCCCATTTTACTTGACTACTTAAAGTTATTTGATGGTCAGCACTTTTGTTGGTTGATTAAATTTGTCATTTCGAAAAATTTCCTTTGTTTTTCTCAGTTACTATGAACAAATATTTGCACTCCTAATATGCTAATTGATGAGTTCTATGCTTTTTATATATCTGAGGGCTGTTATTGTAGGCTTCCGTGGTTGAACATTTTCTTCAAAATAGTTTTCTGTTCTGCTAAACGTTTCATTAAATGTCATGGATAGGTCTTTGATAAAAACCTAGAAAACATTTTGCAAAATGCTTGTTGTTTCTCTACTCTTCAGTTGATGACTCTGACTAGCAACATGATTCAATTTTTTGCAGATATTTTGTGGGGATTGGAAAGAAAGCAATAAGATATTCTCATTTAGAGGAGACTCAAACTGGCTTGGCTTTAGCAAGGTACATTTTTCGTGGTTTCTACATATCTACATACTTGTAAAAAGGACCAAGGAAAAATTTCATTCATTTAAAACAAAGCTAAGTGGTCCCGGCACAGTTTGAATTTGACAAACACAACTAATAGATTTTCCAACAACGCAGATTTTCACCCAAGTTACAATTGTTTTATCTCTATTTTTTTTTTTCTATTTCAATAAAAATGTATCACTGTTTATAAAATAAAAATGCATCACTTTCTATTTCACACTCTTTAACTTCATTATGTAATTTAGCACGAGAATATTATGAAGTTATTTTGGGGCTGAATGATTAATAAGATCATATTTCTTCTTGTTGCAATGCTGTTTTTTCTCCTTTTCACTTCTCTTTCAAGTGCTACTATTCAGCAAGAAGTAGCACTTACCAATTCAAGGAATTAAGGCCGGCCTTGTTAGTTTGTACCATAGCGGATCAAGAAGTTATACTTCGCTTGGGAGTGACAGGATAAACTTTCAATTAGGTGCTTATACTTGACGATGCAATCTCACCAAGTTTTATGCATTATTGCAGTGCCACAACAGAGATGTTTTGGGTGGTTGGTGCGATTCGGGTAGCATCTTTGTGGCTGACGTTGTAACTAAAGAGATCGAAACAAAGGAGGGTTTTGCCAATAATTCCTCATCCCCCTTTTAACTTAGGTGGTAAATTTACTAATGCCCACTTTCACATGAGCGAATCTTGCCAAATCAAAAGCCTTTTTAAACGGGCGAGTCATCATTCCCAGTGTTCATCCTCAGTCCAGTTGATCAAAGGAAAAGAATCGTAGTCAATTCAACATGTTTATCTATTCCCTATGTTGAGTATGCAAGTTTTGATGTTTGACATAGAAGGACATCGATTGTTGGCCTTCACCACCATAAAAGTCACAAGGCAAGGCGAGTCCTGGCTGTTAGCCAACATTCCCTTATAAGATGCTTGAATTACTATACAGCTCTTTATGACTTTGAAAAGCCTGTCTTTTATATTTTTATATTTACTTTGAATTGTCTTATTGAAGTTCTTTTTCCTTCTTGTCGGTAAACAAATCGACTGATGAATTTCATAGGAGAGATCTATAAATCTTGTGTAGGTCTGAGACAGCTCGTCCTGTGTTTAGCTTTCAGTGGCCCGTTTTCGTCTTTGAGCAACTACCCTTTTTGGCCCATGTAGTCTTCTTCTGTTGGTACTCCTTTCTGCAGTTCAACTGTTTGATTCAAATGATTTGTTGAGTTACACAATGGGAGGTAAAAACGATTTGGATGTCGTGTTAGGGAGATTTTAAGGCTTTTTTTTTTTAAGTACAAACACTTGTTTTTTTCCCCCTTGGAAAGGACTATCACTTTCTTTTGTGCTATTTTTTCTGGAGTTTTTTTTATTATATTAGTAGGAAAAAAAAAAAGGAACAAATTTGTGGGGTCGGCGTGGGGACAAAGCCATTATCTAGAGGCAAGAAATTAAAGGAATGAAGAGGGAAAAAAAAAAAAAAAAAAAGAAGAAGCAAGTATTATAAGATTGAGACATGTATCTAGGGCTTGTCCTTGTGGTCCTCATTTTTAGGGTTTTAAGTTAATTTGATAAAGTAATGTGATTGGTCAAGGGTCAAAATTCCCGGTACGGGATATGATGGATTGGATGATGGAAGGGGTGGGAATGCTCTATCTTTGGGGGGGTTCACTTGGTTGGGTTAGCAGACCATGGAAAAAGGGTCCCACTGTTGAGATCATCCGTTTAACAAAACAGCTGACCAACTGCTTATTTATTCTATATTTCTTGTCAAACACCACCTCATCTAAGGACGCCAAAATCATCATTAAACACTTTTTTCCCCTGCCAGTAGGATAGTGTGTAGTTTTCTGTTGTAAGGTCCTAGTCAGCTGAGTTTGACACTATGGATTGGAGAGGGGGAAAATATCATAGGTTATCATTTTTGTCTAGGGAAGTAATTTGGTTTGTTCGTTTGATAATAATTGAGGATTGCATTGTTAGGTTTGTTTTATTGCGGCTATTAATTCTCTCGAAAAATCCTAAATCATCCACCAACATTGTTGTCAGTAAATCAATAGTCCTGCAAACTTCAGCAACAAAGGAATTATTGGTTTTAAGAAAGAAGTGTCATTTTATACCCTAAAAAAAGATATGAAACTATTCTGTTACATAATATAATAGGTGGTGGTATATTTTTATTTTTTATTTTTGTTTTATTACAGTCTAGAATTATGTATCTTTAAGAGAATAATTGAATTGGTTATTTATGCAAGGACTATTGCAGCTAGGGGAGAAATTTGGATTTAAAAATATGTCACGTGTTGAATATCTTTATTTTGGAGCAAAACTCCCCCTAATCTATAATTTGGCTCAATAAATAAAGAAATAAATTCCCTGCCTCAAATGCTAATATTGTAGTAGCACCTTCGTAAAGTTTTGATGGAGAAGATAATAACTTCCATATGGGTGAATCCTGAAACCACCCCAAGTTCGGAAAATGTAGACTTGGAGGATCCAGATATTTTAGCTTTGTCCCCGTTCATGAACATGTGTGAGATTGTTGCCAATTTGAGGAGCAGATAAACTTTTTTAATATTTCTTTTTTTAGGCGACTTTTATTATGGTTACTTCCTTCTGGGGCCCAAGGCACTTCTGATCGTATATGTATATGTATATGTATATGTATATTTATTGTAAAAAGAGGAGACGTGTGGAAAGAGCCAAACATGTATAATTCACACCATTCCCCACTTAGTGGGCCACACAGCAAGTTTATATATAATTTGGAGGACAATGACTCAATGAGCCTTGGCAATCATTTAATAAAAAAGTGGCCCACAACATGAGGCCGCGTCAGATTGTTGGTCCACCATTACGTGGGTTTAGGAGTCCCAAGAAATTTTTGAATTCATAATAGTGATGTTTGATGGTTATTACCGGTCTACCGCTATTTCCTTTTGTTGACCAAAAAAAACAAAAAGCTTAATCTAGTGATTACTTTATTTTCCTTCTGAAACTTTGTTCTGGCCATGCGTTTTCTTTGCCCAAGCTACTGTTTCTCTTTTAGGAATCTCTCTCTCTCTCTCTCTGTCAATATGGGATTTAGGGATCTTTTTTGTTCCGTGATTTCCACGTGAAGTAATTATTATTATTATTATTACTATTCTTCTTGTTGTTGTTTTTGGTTCTTGAAACGTGGAAGCTTTCAAGTGGTAGAGATCAAAGTTATTAGACCATGTTCAATATAAATGTTAATGTTAATTTTTTGTTTGACATCAAAAAATATAAAAATAGAATATTTAATGTGTTGTTTTATTTTATACTCTAATATAAAATGCTATTTAGAATACTATATTTTTCCTTTTATCATAATTATTATGATTAATTTCAAAACTTCCTCTTCAATTATAGTCTTTGTAATATTATGCTTTGAACTTTAGAACGTAACATTTGTTTCACTATAAAATTTAAAATGTAACATCTATTTCCTTTGATCTATTAAAACTCCCTTAATTATGATTTTGAGCATAAATGATACAAATATTATACAAATAATGGGATTATTGAATAATTCAGCAAACTTGTACTGTTAAAATGATATTTAATAATATAATTTTATTTAAATTATTTAATATATTTTTAGAAAATAAATATCTTTCATTATATATTCATGTAAAAAAAATCATTCTAAAAAAAGCACAACGACATTAAAAAGTTACCTTATATATTAATTCTAAACCTTTTTTTTTAATCGATGTTGCTTTAATTTGTTATTGGAAAAAATAGACAGGTTGGAAATTATACATTACTATTAAGATTAGTTTAGTAATTTCAAATTATGATAGTAGAAGCTACTGTAAATTAAAAAAAAAAAAAGCAAGCTCTAACCTGCTTTCTCAACTTTACCAGTTGGACAAGAGTTTTTAGAAGCAACTTTATAAAAACAGGTTTTATTAAACACCTTAAATTGTTATAGGTGATTATAGAAGCTAAGAGTAGCTTCTAAAATCAATGCCAAACAGGCCTTATATGAGAGAGAGGAAGAGGAGAGGAGAGAAAAAGTGTTTGGGGCCTTTTGCTATTTTGAAAAGGGAATTTTCATAAATACATCCTTTAAAATTTACTTCTTATAAATGTCATATATATTTATTTATAATATAACTTAACATGTAATGTGAATAATATTGTGACATAACTTTTTCTAAATATAGCATGAATAAATACAATTTTTAAAAATATTTAACTTTTAAAAGTATGGCATATCATATAATTTTCTCATATTTGAAAATCAGATCTACTTAAAATATGAAATTTTATTAACTTTGCTTAAATTTTAGCCTATTAACTTTATTTCCCTTCTACTTTGGCCTAATTCTCATGTTTAATAAAATTGTCCAAATTTGCATAAAACAAGCAAATGTTTTGAATTGAACGAGGATAGGCTGTACTTTGCCAATATAGAGGAGTAAAAATTGCCACAACAAATGAATATTGTGACTCTCATGTCACTATCTGTTAATAGATATTTTTATTTGGAATAAATAAATAGCTTTTATTTCTGCCCTCCCGTTCCCTCCCCTTCTTTTGTTTCGAAATAATAAATTTCTTTTCCTTCTCCCTCCAAACCCACGGAGAGAAACTTCAAAAAGGGTCCCACCCTCAAATTCTCAACGGTGGACAGCCACTCCGAAGGCTTGAATTTCTCTCATTCTTAGCCAAAAATAAATAAATAAATAAAAGAAGAAAAAACATAATAAAAGGAATTCTTTTTCAATATGGTACGATACAGTCGTTGCCCAATGAAAGATGCCACGTCATCAGGCTACCCATTTTTTACAATTTCTCATCGCTTTCTAGAAGAGTAGAAATACTATATCTGTGATTATACTATATCTGTGATTCAAATACTATAATAAAATGATTTAAATCGTAATTCAAGTATCGAAATAAATAGACCTTAAATATATCTGTGATATTTTATATTTTAAAACATTTTATACAGTTGCTTTGATTTTTTAAAAAATCTTTTTTAGTATTTAGAAGAATTTTTTGGGTAGTAAATATTTATTTTTTATACCTTTTATGTCCAAAAAAAAACCTTGTGTTAAAATTTTTTTTAAAAAAAATCAAAGTATCGGTATAAAATATTTTAAAATATAAAATATCAAATATTTTTAAAATAACACAAGATATTAAATTAAAATTATTTCTTCTTTTTAATATTTTTGTTTTATTTGTATGGTTAAATTGTTAAATTTAAACATGTAAATAATAAAAAAATAAAACAATAAATTTGGGCGTCCCTGTTACACGGACACGTCGCGAAAAGCGTCACACGTAGAAACAATAACAAAAAATTAAGTTTAGTTTAATTTAAATTAAATTAAAGAAAAGCAAAAGGAAAAGGAAAAGTAAAAAGTGCTTGTCAGGATTTTTCATGGGAAAAAAGGAAGTGCGTGTATAGGCCGTGTGAGGTTCGTCTAAAAAGCTACAAACTACAAAAGTTGCTGCAAGTATGTCGCTAGCGAGCGAAGACTAATTTCAATTAAAATAATAATAAAAAATGAAAAAGACCCAGGGGTGCAAAAACTTTTGCCTAATTTTTACACAACTCGCGCAATGAATTCTATGAGGAAACCTATTTGAACCGAGCAAAAAAGCAACCTATATGATTCTCTCTATATCTTGAAAATTAAATTAGATTTTTTTTTAATACTAAAACATTATAAAAATTTTATGATAAGTCAAATATTTTAAGTCTATATCTATTGTCTTATTTTTATGTCTATTAGTTGTCCTATTACTATTTATCGATAGATCATTTAAATGTAACAACCTAATCACGTAAATTGGACTTAAGTATTAAAAGTAAGCAAGCAATTCACTAATATGTCAAAATTTAATTAGAGAGACAGTTAAGGAGACAAGAAGATGTAACAACAATCTTGATTCAAATATTTTGACCCTACTAATAAGTCCTGTTATTTTAATCGTTGATTATATGATTTGAAAACAATTAACTGTCTAGCGTTGAAAATTTTTCAACGTGTGGAGCAGATGTGAAATAGTTGAAAAATAAATCTAATTTGAAATAACTTGAGCTAAAATTTTTCAATGTATAGTCATAGAACAATCCGTTAAAAAATCAATCAAACGGTTAAAATGATAAGATATATCAATATAGTTAAAATACATATCTTATCATAAGAGCTCTTGAAACATTAAACATAAGATTAACAAAATTAAGGGAATTTTAACGGTGAAAGAGGTAATTTTACTTCATTAATAAAGTATAAGTATTTTAACAATCAGATTAACTTTTTAATTGTCTAATTCATAACTAAAAATATTTTTACATTATATTTTGTAAATTTTTAACATAAATCATCGTAGATCATACCATTAAAAATTATATTTATCAAAATTATCTTTTTCAATGTAAGAATCTCCTAAATTAAATACAAATTTAACATTATGACACTGTACTAGTAGAGTATTGGATCTTCAGTCGATAAAGACACTGTACTCTCAACTCTCCACATTTACCACTGAATTTGTCCTGATCTGCTTATTTGTTTAAAAACTTGTGCGTTCACATTACTTTTATAAAATAATAAAAAAAGAGAGGGGCTCAATTAATGAAAATGCTAATTAACAGATAACAGATTTTGTTGTTGTTTAACCACAACAAGTGACCCTTAACTTTTTGTGGCCGTTTTATATGGTGTTTGAAAGGGTAGTGAGAATCAATGATAGGAATTATTTTTGTTGTAGCATGTAAGAGTTTTATATTATAGCATATTTTTTTATTGTTACTGTAACATATAAGAGCTTTATATTATTTATAATTGAGATTGTGATAAAAACTAAATAGTTTCTATTACTGCCAAACACCCCCTTAATCTCAACTCTCAAACTCAAGACTCTTTGCTTTGCTTTCCTTTACTTTTTGTTTTTTTGTTTTTTTTTTTGGGCTCTCTCTCAAAATTCTCATCCCTCTGTCTTGTCTCTCCCACCAACCACCATTTTTCCTTTAAAAGAAAAACAAGAAAACAAACGCGGTGCAAGTAATTCTCCCCCAACTATATAAGCCTCTCTCCCCTCCATTAGGGTTTGCCCCAAACAGCCCAAAACCAAAAAATAATTGCAGTATAAAATTGAAATTAAATCTCTTCCTCTCCTCTCCAACATTGATTTTGATTCCATTCCGCTCCATTTCGCCTCCTTTAACTTTTGATGTGAAAAAGAAAGAATGCCCGCCACGACGGACTATTCCGCCAACGGGTTTTCTCACATCGGCCGTTCCATGGACGCCCACTCCGATCACACGGCAGCTTTGGACTCCGAATTGGACTCCTTCCACAGAAATCTCGCCGACCGCTTTCTTCATTTGTGTTCCGACGACCAATTTCTATCTGTTCCTTGGATTCGGAAGCTTCTAGACTCTTTTCTCTCCTCCCAGGACGAATTCCGAGCCCTTCTCTTCAATCACAGGTCCATGGTTTTTAGGGCTCCTTTGGATCGGATGGTCTCCGACTATTTCGAGCGAAGCGTCAAGGCTTTGGATGTTTGTAACGCCATTAGAGACGGAATTGAGCAGATCAGGCAATGGCAGAAGCTTCTTGAGATTGTTTTTGTTGCTCTCGCCAATCAACGGAGCCTCGGGGAGGGACAATTCAGGAGAGCCAAGAAGGCCTTGATTGATTTGGCCATCGGAATGCTTGACGAGAAGGACTCAGCAGCCGCGGTGATCTCTCATCGAAACCGCTCCTTCGGCCGGAACCCGAACAACAGCAATGCCCGGAATTTGGGGCATTTTCGGTCGCTTTCGTGGAGCGTGTCGCGGTCATGGTCCGCGGCTCGGCAGCTGCAGGCGATCGCGACCAACGTGGCCGCGCCGCGGGCTAACGAGGTGGTGGCAACGAGTGGCCTTGCTGTCGCGGTCTACGCCGCCAATTCGGTTTTGCTATTTACAATGTGGGCGCTTGTGGCTGCAATCCCTTGCCAGGACAGAGGCCTGCAGGTTCACTTCTCGGTCCCCCGGCAGCTGCTGTGGGCCTGGTCCGATGATGACGCTGCACGAGAAGATTGTTGAGGAATCCAAGAGGAGGGACAGGAAGAACGCCTGCGGGCTGTTGAAGGAGATTCACGAGATCGAGAAGTGCTCGCGGGTGATGAGCGAATTGGGGGATTCGGTTTCGTTTCCGATGTCGGAAGAGAAGGAGAAAGAGGTGAGGCAGAGGGTTCAGGAGCTCTCACTCGTTGTTGAGGCCTTAAGGGATGGTTTGGACCCTTTGGAGAGACAAGTTAGAGAAGTGTTTCATAGAGTTGTAAGAAGCAGAACAGAAGGGCTTGACTCTTTGGGAAGAACAAATTATTCAGAGTAGTGGAAATGGATTATATGAATTTGTTGTCAATTATTTGACAATGCCAAAGAGGATTGTGGAAAAGGAACAAGAAAGGAGATCGCCAACCAACAAATAAGAAGGAAAGCAAATGAAAAAAGAAAATGTGTAAGAAGAGAAGCTTCTTTGTATTTATTCACCATATATTTGTGTAAAGAGAGTTTAGGGCTGGTTATATGCTCTGTTGTTTTATCTTCTTTTTTTTTTTTCCTGGCTTTGTAGTTCTGTTGTATAATCAAAACATCTGGGCATTTGTGCTTTTTTATGTTATCTCTGATTTTTATGTGAATGGTTATATAGTATGCTTCTTGCCCATAGGATATCAAGCAAAAACTATCTTCAAATGGGCGAAATTTCTATCAAGCAGTTTCTATCTTTATTAGCTGAGAAATGTTGTGGGATAAAGAGACAAAAGGAGTTTATGTATACAAATTGATACAGTTTAACTCTTCTTTTGATTCATAGAGTCACATAGCTTATAGCTATTCTAGGAGATAGTAATACTCCCAGTTGGAAAGTTTAGAAACCATCTAAGACTATATTAGCAGGCTTTGTAACAGGATACTGGCCTAACTAGTACCAATTTTTCACAAGAGTTCCCAAGGGGAAAGTTTAAAGATTGCATCAAGCAACTTAGTTTGAGCCAAGAAGAGCCATATTCTGCGTCCATTTGTTTTGTTCCATGTGGAAGAGGACCGCTGTGAAATTTTGTCCTCGCTTTATTTTTTTCTTAGTGGAAGAAGAGAAAGAAAGGAACTTTTCTGGAGTACGGATTTAGAAGGCTTATTTCTTATTTCAGCATAGACTTCCTCATTTTGACCGCAAAGAAAAGCCGTTCCTGGAATTGGCATTTTGTTCTTGCAATTGACTCTTGACATTTATTTCCATGTGAGCTTCTTTGGCTGATTTAATGCCATTTTGACCTTCACTAAAAGCTGCATCTTATATTGCAGCATTCTAGATGGATTAATGTTGGTATTTGAGCCATTTTCATTAGAATTTTTTTTGGAGGAAAGTTAGATTTTGTCAAATTTCTTATTAGTTAAATTTGATGCGGGAAATAGAGTAGTCCACAAAACTAGCTTAGAATGGAATTCGCTGATAACTAGTGAAAATTTATATGTAATAAAAGACTGCCCTGGTTGTATTAATTCTTTAGTTAACAAGGAAATTATATTAATATTGGAGAATTACACGTTAAGATATTACTCTACTGTTAGGACTCTATTTTAAATTAGTAGGTACACATTACATGTTATTTTTGCATACTCTTTTATAATGTAATTACGGCCAAATTTAACATGTACTAACCCCTACAGTAAAAAAAAAAAAAAAGGGAAGAAGAAAAACTCAGAAACACAAATTATTAATTTAAGAGTTTTTCCTAGACAAAAGCCCACTAATTCTTGCATTGGAAGAGGCATTAATTCTTATATTTTATTTCAAGGGGTTTTGACCGTGACTTGATCCTCCTGATATGAGTTCCATAAACTTGATGCATTTTGACCCTCAAAAGCTGATGCAACAAGAATTGAATTTGCATTCAACGAAAGCACCTGCAGCCTGTGGAATTTTTTTTTTTTTTTTTTTTTCAATTACTCAATTCAGCTCCAACTTCTTGACCATGAAATGTGTCCTTGACTACTAAACTCTTTACAAGCATCTTATTTTCACTTGTATTTTTGAAATTTCCTTCATCCATGCAACAGTCTCAGTTTTTATTGCAAAAGACAGAGGAGGCAATTCTTATCAATTTGCCCCTATTTTGGGTCAAATAATGGGGAATGGTACAGAACAGATACTTTTAGATATTTTAATTGTATAATATTGGATTAGACTTTACATAGCTCCGTAGTTCTATTCTATGACTAAAAGGAGTGGTGATATCAATCAAGAATTGCAACTATTGATTTGGGAGAGGGCTCAGTATACTTTATAATCGGATATAATTGAATGTTTTTGAGAGTGATATGTACGACAGATACAAGGTAATCCTGAAATATGATTTAAATAAATAATTTTTTCCAAAAAAAAAAAAAGAGAAGCACAACTATATGGAATAATATAGACGTCACGTCACTCCATGTCAATTTTGTGTTTGAGCAAAGCTTAAAACTTTGGATGCAAGTTAAAAACCAACCCGATCAACAGATGTTTAAAACCAATTAATTTTTAGGATTATTTACATAAGTATACATTATTGTTTCAACTTTTTTCAATTTATCTCTGTTTTTTAAAACTACATAAACATCTTTTAAATTTTAAAAACATGTCTTAAATTTATCTTCCCTTAATTTTGGACTAAAACATGAAGTGCAAATACAAAAAATATTCTTAAGCAGTTTTTTAAAACTATTGTAAGAAAAATTTTATTATTTCCTGTGAGCGGTCAATTTGGGAAATTTTTGTCTTTTCCTCTTTTTTTTTTGACATAAAAAAATAGTGTGATAGGTAAATCAAAACATATTTTCTCAAATTTGAAAGATATCTTTATAGTCTCTATAAAATAAAGGTAAGTTGAGAAAAGTTAAATCTAGGAGGTATATTTATATAATTACTTCTTCTTGTTTTTTGGATTAATTGTGATGCAATTGAGGTGTTTGTAGTGGGCTTGACTCACTTTCCTTCATTCATCTAATTAAATAGGAATCTCATATTTATTAGGAGGAAAATTATAGTGAATATTAATTTTTTAAAATTAATTGTAGTAAATAGCATATTTTGAAAATATTTACAGTAAATAGTAAATTTATTGTGAAAACAATTTATTTACTTCTTTATCTATAGTGTAAATAATTCTTATTTATACAACAAATAGATTTAAGGTGTAAATAATTTATTTATCTCATTGTCTACAAACTAAGTAATTCTTACTTATACAACAAAGAAATTATTCATATCGTAAATTTGCTATTTGTAGACATTGGATCTACAATTAAACTAAATGAAGACTAGAATTCAAATAGTTGTTAGATTTAGATAACTGGGACCTTGATCACCGTTATTAGATCCCACACAAGCTTTAAATCATGAAACCTTATTAAGCAATTTGTTAGAAACTTGTAACGAATGGATTAAAATCATAATCAAAGAAAATATAAATACTGAATAAAAGATAGCATATAGATATTTATAATTATCACTCTAAATTGAGCTACATCTATTGTGGATGAGTTTCTTCACTATTGATTGAATCTAATACTATACGATGATTTTTGGAGATTACACCGATACGCTTGTGCATAAATGAGCAAGAATCTGAGAAGTGATATAGTGTGTATGCGTAAAAGTGAAGAATTAGGATGCCCCTAAATTCTTGCTTCTAGGCCTATTTATAGAGGTTTCATAATGTACTTCCTGCCAAAAGAGTAGTCGGCTTGTACAGTTGCTGATGGAGTGGGACACTGTGTCAGATAACAATGGCCTCTAAATTTTAGGCAACTTCATTATGAGTAACCACTCGACTTAGTGGGTTATAACTTCCATATGGCGGTTTCTAGCTTCAAATTGATCATTCTATGGTCAAATGAGCAAATCGGCAACAACAACCGTAGGGTTGCGCCGCTTGATGTTAAGTTGGACTAATCCAATTCGGATTGCACAAAACGAGCACTTGGACCATGATGACCACGAAATACTTGACCTATCCTTAATTGAGTCATATGGCGCGAGTACAACAAGCACTTGTATATTCAACAATGTGCTTAAACTCACTTTGCTTGCCGTATAATCTGGGCCAAGCTCTTTACTAGGCCTTGACTTTGATTTGATTTAGGTTTCTCCAAATTGATCCCCAACCGTTAGCCCCCACTCCTTAGTCGATTAGATCAACTACAGGAGTGCGATTGGACCCAATGAATAGAGGGTTGTTAGCTTTTGCTTCCCTTACATGAAAGCCTTCTGCAAGTTTATCTTGACTCTTTCTTAAGAAGGTGAAAGTATCAAGGACAGAACACGTGACATAATTCCTGTGGTTAATTTCAAAATATAGCTAACTTAAGAAGGGGAAGCCTGTTTTTTTACCAAACATCCCCAAGTCAAAATTAACAAGCGACGACTTAACGAGGACCCAAGCAAAATACGAGATATCTGACGAGTTAGAGATTTCTCTCCCTTATCCTGTTGAGTGAGCGGACACTTAGAATGACAATTGGCTGTGTATTTTCAAACTGGGCCTAAGGTTTCCAATCCCAGAGTTCGTTACTGGATGATGGAGAATTGCAACAAAGGTCCATTTTATTTATTTTATTTTTTCATAGAAAAATATAAAATCACTAACTTTGCCAATGCCGACAGGAAATGGCAGAAAAGATACTTTTTTGTGTCCATTTTAGAAGCATCGGCACATCTCTGTACATGCTTTCATTTTCCTTTTTCCCAGGTCCATCTTGGTGAATCAAACACTTGTTCATTTTCTAGTACAAGTATTACGATTAATGCATTACACATTTTACATGTCTTGCATATCCCGAAGCCAAGCTTCTGCCTCCAGTCGAAATCAAGTTTAGCGAGTGCTTCGAGAAGGTCGTCATCATAGATAGGTCGTGGCCTGAAATTTCACGACTTAATCGACTGAGAAATTCGGAGAAATTCCAACAAGTACACATAAATGCTTTCCCTGTCAAGTAAATTGGGTATTTATGTGGCATGGTGCGCTCTGCCTGTTGTACGGTCTGTCAAAGTTCTCCATGCTCTTGCACATGAAGACGTTCTGCATGCAGAGTTCGCCCTCAAAAATATGAAGGTTACTCTCCCATCAACCTAGGAGTATGCAGCAAAGAAATTGGCTAAGAAACTTGCTGCAAAGGAGAAGAAAAGAAAAGGTGAGTCGAGCCAGGCGCTTGTTGTGAGACCAATAAAGCAATTGGATATATCGAAGCCTCTACCACAAGCCCATGACTTTGAAATCTAGCCCCCAGCGCTAAGAAGAAGTGAGTCGAAGACTCTGCTAAGGGTTCAGAAGGTGAAGAGGAAGAGGTTCCAAAGGGATTGGTCATGCTCGATGCTTAGGTAGATGCGAGCATAATGACCATTACATGACATCTATCCAGAAGGCGAAGAGCCTTAATTTTCTACTCGATACTACCAAACTTTACAACCGTACTTTAACTTCCCTTCATTATGAAGCAGTTGCCTTACTTATTTAGGTAATATTAATTGATACTTTTGGTTATGCATATTTGACCTACGATTCTGGCTTAATAAGTCTAAACGGTAGACGATGCAAGTCTTAAATTCCCCTAGCAGTAAGGCTGAGGATAAAGTAAGGAAGCTGAGGAAACTTCTTGTTCAGCAAGACATCAAGTTAAGCAAGGCCAAGGGGCGAAGAAGGTTGAAGCCGAAGCGCAGGTAGCTGCAGAGGAAGAAGTATGAAAGCTGTCAGAATCACTCAATACTTTTAACAAGAAGGTCCTTGGGCTCAGCAGCAACCTCCACGAGTGGAGCAAAGAGTTGGAAGCAAAGGGCAAAGTTATTGCAGAGCTGGCAGAGTAGGTGGTTCGCGTTTATGGGGATGAGTCTTTGAAATCTCGCCTTGAGCTATTGAAAGATATCCAAGAACATGGGGTGGCGAAGTTTGATATCGAGAAGGAAATAAAGAATTTGAATTCAATCCTCGCACCTGATGATGAAGACAATAAAGTGGAAGGAGTGACTACATCATTGGCACCCCAAGATACCATTTAGCAATCCCTTTTTGAAGGCAGTTCTCTCCAATAGTCAGCTTCTGCAGACAAAAGCTCCTCACAGCTCATCAACTTAGCAAAATGATTATCTTTATTTTTTGTTCTGTACTCCTTCTATGAGTATCAATTGTAATGTTTGAACATCCATGTTATATTTTCTAGATAAATGGATGTTGTTTTTTGCTTTTCACTTCTATTTGTTTGATCGATTTGTTGCATTTTTTTATTTATATGCCCACTCCCCCTCAAAGTTCTTTTGTTTCAAAATATGAAGGAAATTTAAAGGGTTATAAGGGAACTGATGAGACTATAAAAGTGTACATTTTTTAAGAATAAAATCATTTATTTATGTTTTTATTTCTTATTAAATCCTCTAATTAATAGTATTTTTTTTGTTAATCAGTATTTTAATGTCTTAGTGTTAAAATGTATTTAAAAATATGTTTTAACGTGTTTTATATTTAATAATATTTTTGGTAATTTTTAGAGTCGTTTTAGTGTGTTAACCATGCATTTAATTTATAAATAGTCAAAACCGTAAAAATAATAAGCAGTTACTTTATTTTGAGTCTTAATGCATTTGATGGTGTGTTTTGATTTTGTAAATATGTTCCATTATATTTTTGGTAATTTTTAAAAATATTTCAAGTTTTAAAATCATAATCGTGTCAAATTGAAAAATACTGAAATTTTTAGAAGTTTGTAGTTACTTTTCTGTGCTTTAATGTAAAATAAATATTTTTAATATTATTTTGTGTGTAAAATAATTAATTTTAGTGTGTTTGTGAATTTTAGATTTGAAATCTAAAAGGAAAACACAGCAAAATGACACCAAAACGGGCAAAATCAAACATCAAATGCAATTAAAAATTCAAATTTGGATAATGGAGGACATGTGGTGCATTTTTAGCCCTTGGACGAGCTGTCCAAATGATCGTGACAATCCGAGGAAGGGGCGCGTGTCATTGCATCAGTCGCTACGTCAGCCAGGCCTCAGCATTGCGTTCCATGTGGCGAGATCTGATTGCGAGTGCACAACAAGCTCCGACAAACTCCATGGATGTTATAGAGTAGTTCAGGCTGCGTCGGATCTAGTGCTTCAGCTACACGTGCTTTTGTCTTTTCATCCATCCAATCCAAACCAATCTGACGGTCATCAATTGTGGGCCTCACGGCCCCACCGGGTCCAAATGCAACTGCATCCATGCCTTTAGTCGCCGCATCACACCTGATTTCAAACTTAAATCCGCACATTGATGAGTTGAATATCGCGTGAAAAAAGAGAAGAACGGATTTAAAGGATTCGTGTTTTCTAAATTTTGACCGTAAAAAAATATTTAAAAATTTTATAAATAGTGCTTTTATTGCACTATAAACACTAAGGCCGAAGGCCTCAATTTTACACCCCTCACGTGCCTTTGGCCCTTTTCTTCTCCTCTTCTTTTCTTTGTTCTTTCCATTGCTGAGTTAGACTCAACAGTACCCACTTAGGTAAAATAATAAAATAATGTCTAAATTAGTGTAGAGAGTCTGGTGAGGTAGAGAGATGATCTTGTATGCATAGTACTCTAGGATGGATTTTATCTCTATATCTGCGTTGTAATGCTTATATTTTGTGGAATAAATTATATCTTTATGTTTTTAATAATTATTGTTAATATTGTTATGCTGCCCAATTCTTGCATAAATTGAATCATACTTTCTTTATGTAATTTAATTATATTGCATAATTAATATTAATAATACTGAAGTCATGCTCGTTTATTAAGTTGAGTTTCTACTACATTATGACATGGACTGGCACAGTAAATGCTTAGTAATTCTTGATTTATTGTTGACAGAGGATGACATAGTATATTCTTAAACTAATTAATAAGACAAGGTGCAACTGGAATTAACGTAATAAATTATGCCATAAAAATATATTAATTTTGATTTGTTATTATCTTTCCTATCTTAAAATTATGTCAATTATAATTGTAGTGACAGTGGTTACAATTTTCATAATTAGTGCACCGAATCATTAGTGAGAGATGATTATTTTGCTACTTTTTTAGAAAAACCCTTCATACATTATGGATTGCTATATTGTCGCTGTCGGTTGACTTATAAAATTAGTAAAAGTGTTTCCAATTAACGAGAAAAGATGTAATAAATCAAATGCTCTAGATAATCTAATTAGAGTTAAAATTCCATATCAGTTACGAAACATACAAATGATTCTCAAAACTTCACCGTTTTAATTTTATGTTTCAAATTTTGCAATAAAAAAATCAAAAAAATATTTATTTCATTTTAAACTTTGTTTTGAAAAATCGCTTGTCTTTTTGAACTTTTATTTTTATCAATCTCTTGAGTTACAAATTTTTATCTCCCTATAGATACGACAACATTTCTATACTACAAACGTTTGCCGTTTAAGAGAAACATTTTGGGTGAGACAAGAACCTAAAGTCGAAAATAATTCTTGTGATAGGCTACGAAACAATGTCAGATAACTGTACTGAGCCCTAAGCCCAATTAATGTGATCAATAGCCATAAAAATGGTTGCTAGAGCCAAGAATTGGTTGAGTGTGTCAAACCTAGTGATGGCAAAGAGCCATGATAATGGCACTGGGTCTAAGCATTGTGTTAGTAAATCAAATTCAATTATTGAGAATTAGAGCCATAAATATGGTTAATTGATCCAAACATTGGGTGAGCAGATCAAACCCAATAATTGTGAGAATTGGAGCCATGAAGATAGTTGTAACAACTAAAATTTTAATTTATTTGATTATGTATAAATTTAATTGTTTAGTGTGCCAAAATTTAAAATATCATAAAGTAGCTTAATTAAAGCTCCATAAAATTTAAGTTTTTATTTTAAACAAATCTAATTTTGGTTTAAAATATTAAATTTCAAATTTTTTCTATTTTTCATTAATTTCCAAAACATAGCCTGCATTTTCACATAATTACTATTATGTTGTTCCACATTTCCTAGATACCATTCCATGTGATTTTCCCTGACCCAAGCTCAGATTTTCTCCTTCCCCATGTCTGAACAAGGAAAACCAAGGCAGACATGCGTTGGTTGTAGTTTTCTTTTAAAAACTCCACCCTTAAATTAGTTCCAAATACACATAGACTTCTTATCTCTTTCTCACAAAACGTCTCTTTCTCTCCCTATATTTCAAAACCCTGACCAACCCTTTCTCCTATTTTGAAACTCAGAAAAACCTCACCTCCATGGCCAACTAGCTCCAGGAACTCCAACCTTGACTTATAGCCAAAGTTTCCAAGCCTTTCAAAGGAGATTTGAGGTAAGTTTTCCATAAACTGAATATGGTTCTTAGTCTGCATCTACCATGAATTTAACATTTCATTCCCATTTCATTTTCTCTCTTGAAATTTTTGGTTTATGAATATGCACATTCCCTGAATGTTGATCAATAAATCTGAGTTTTTATATTGCAACAGAAAATAAATTGTCATTTTAATTTAATACCATTGTTAAAAGCCTGTTTTGGATGTTTAAACTCTAATTCCATGGTTGCTTGTTGAATGTTTTTAACATTTAAAGCTTAGAAATCTAGCTTGAGCATGTTTTGGTTTTTATTTTACATAAACTCTGAATTTGTGATTCTTGATGATGATTTGGCTGTGAAAATTAAACGAATTTTGTTTATCTATGTCATAAGATATTTTACTAAGTGTTTCTAACAGAGTTTGATCACTAAAAACTTGTTTAAGGTGGAAAATTTAAGTGTGGTTTGAATCAAGTCGTGAAGGGATCTGGGCATGACAGTAGAGATACAAGAACGGCACAGCCTAGCCCAGCCTATTCTCCCTAGGCCCATGCAGGATGTGGGCCAGGCCAGGCTAGCCTACAAATTTTGTGGGCCAAGCCAAGCCAAGCCAAGCCAGCCTATATAAGAATTACCTCAGCCTAGCCTACACCATAGGCCAATTTTACGTGGGTCAGGTTCGGCCGTGCTGTGGGCCTTGACTGGGCAGGTCCATTCGAGCCCATCTATAAGTTAAGATGGGTAGGCCCATATTGACCCATCATGGGTTTAGATAGGCCAGCCCATCTAAGCATACAGCTTCCAATTTTTTTATTTTTTATTTTTGAATTTTTAAACAAGTTAATAAATATAAAAGTTAGAATAGTCAATAGAAATATAAAAAAGGGATATTTTATTTATGATTGCTTCATTAAAAACCTTTTCAAGAAAAGCCTAATGGGACAAAACCTTAGCAAGAAAAAAAGAGTACAATCAAGATAATTATATATAAAATGTTTACAAAATTACTAAAAAAAAAAAACATAAAAGCATAAAAAAAAATATTGTTCATAATTACAATGTATTACTCCCAATGGACGTATTAGAAATATCCAAAATTTTAAAGTGAACAATCCAGTCATCTTGAACTTGTTGGCTTCTTCTGCAAGCATCCTTCCAATGTTTGATGCACATCACTGCCTCCAAAATATCATCACTCATAAATGCATATTGTTCATCAAGTACTCTACCACTGCAACTAAATACTTGTTTACTTGCAACTATGGACACTGGTATGGTTAGTATATCACGAGCCATTCTAGAGAGCATAAGAAAAGTTCTTGACTATGATCTCCAAAATGATAAAAGATCAAACTTATTGAAATCATGACCACCACCTTGCTCATTGAAAATGAATGCCGCAAAATTTGTTTTTAGATAGTTTTCCAATTCACAACGTGCTAAAGTTGTGGATGATGCACCGAAACCAAATCCGATGTAGTAATCATACTTTCTCATGAAGAACCATGTGGTATATCTGTAGTACTTGCTAAAGGTGCAAGGGATACTATTTGGCTTCCTCCACATTTTTTATTATATGCAGTAAATATGTTATTAACTTTTGCTTGGATATTTTGAATAGTTATGATGTTAGAATGCACCCTCAATTTTTCCCCTATACCCTTAAGCAAATATTTAGCACTAGCTAATTTAACTCTTGGATCCAATACAATGGCTATACAATACAAAGATGGAACACGTTCTTAATATTTTTTGAATTTTTGTTTTATGAACTCAATAGATTCCCTAAACATGTCAAAATTTTTATGCATATCAAAGATTGCAACAATTTTGTACAATTTATGTAATGCATGAGGAGAGGTGGGATAGTATATGTCACAACCCGCCTTTTCGGGCTGTGATAAAACTCTTTCTTACTTGCTTTAGGGCAAAAATTTAGGAAATTTTTTTTTAAACGGAAATAAATATTTACTTACATTAACTTTGATAACTCCCAAAATACTTTCACATACTTGTATTTACATAATTAATACTTTTACTTTCAAAACATCTTTCTTTTAATCATTTCATATCAAAATAACTTTAAACATACGTAGTGGAAAACATTACTGCAGCGGACTCCATACCCAATCTGCACACCTCATCCGTCCGCCAGCTCATCATTACGATTCATTCTGACCTTTTCGTCGAAATACCTACAGCATGAAAAACTTAATAAGCTAACGCCCAGTAAGTCCCATAAATCCCACATGGATATTCACATGAATGCATGAATCAATTATGCTTTCTTATAAACTTTCTTTATCCTCGTCATTTCTTATCTTTACTAGGGTCCAAGTGTTCGTACCATTGCACAATTTCATTTAGGTCTACATAACACCGTGACCGTAACATATCCTTTAAACTCCCCTTGAGTGAGGAGTCGGTACGACACTTTTCTTAATTTCTGGTAATACATTTACCAGTCCATTTATTATGATTGACATACCATGCATGAAGTGACAATCACATATTATCCATGAAACATAAATTCTCTTGCATAGCATAGTACACACAGGTACTTACTTTTTATACACACTGGTACACATTAATATACGCACAGGTATATAACATAATGTACTCACAGGTACTTAACATAAAATGTACACACAGATACCTACTTTATACATACTCAAGTATTTATCATTGTACACATAGGTACGAAATCATGATACACATGCTCATTTTCATTATTGTACACACAGGTACATAACATATTATACACACTGGTACACATTAATATGCTTATAATTATTCATACATGACTATACCCCTAGGTATTCATATCATGGCAAACATACAAGTTTACACTTAATTATACGCACAGGAATACATATACATACATTTCTTTCTAAACCTACATTTCATACTGTAGGTGGGAAGGGTACTTACTTTATGCGAATGTCGAGCAACTTAACCTCGATTTCCCTTCTCTTAGACTCCTAGGATCCTGTTGGCCAATTACAAAGCCATTAGCCAAATTCCACTATGTTTCAACATAAAACATCCGTTAGTTATAAATTGAGTTGCATTACTATGTACAACTCCAAAAACCACTGTTTTTTTTTCTTTTTTTATCTAACTTTACCCTATCGTTTCTAACGAAGGACGGGAACCTTTCTAGTCGTTTTCTTATCCCATTGGAAACATTTCAAAGCGGTTCGGGTTATTTGGACAAAAATGACGATTTTGCCCTTCGTGGGTCCACTAACCTACCCGAGCTCGATTTCGTTATTCTTATGAAAATAACCACATACCAATTTCAAAATAACACCCTAGTGGGTCAATCTCTTTATTTCTCAATTATGCCCCATTTTCATAAAACTTTACGGTTTAGTCCCTGAACTGAAAATTTTGACGATTTTATCCCCGGGACTAAAATTTACTTCTTTACATCAAAATTTTGTATTTTTCTCAAGGATCATTTTTACTTAAGGTACCATACCTTAAATCATTTTGAATAATGATATTTTTACAATTTAACACTTTTTCACTTTTAACATATTCTTGAAAAATCAAAAACTCACAAACGATTGAGTTTTTAGACAAACCGTCCGCTAGGCCTAATAGTTTCATCGAGATCTACAACTTTTGTGTTTTAAAGTTTCCCAAAAACTCACTATACAGGGGCATTTTTGACTATTTTTCAAATCTTTCGAGAAGGAACATTTTCTTTCAATTTAGTCCCTATGGTATTTTTACAAAAATCCGTATCAAACTTGCAATTCTACCCCTGCAGAAACCATTCCATGCCTTAATCAAAAGATTCTCATACTCAAACATCACTTTTGCAAAGTCTAACATCAAAATTGCAAAAATAATACTTTTTGTAAAAACTATCATTTTGCACTATAAACCAAAGTTTCACAGCTTAAACTTGCCATTCATCACATATACATGAAATTCTATCAAATATGTGCTCAAGAACTCACATGGGTTTTAAGAAATAAAAATCAAAACAAAATTCAAAACTTTGAACTTTAAAACTTACCCAAATAACTCTTTTTTTGATTTCTAACCTTCAAAGGCTTCTTGAACTTCTTCATGGACTTCCTTTTCATGCAAAAATACTATGGATTAATTTTTTCCCTTTACCCATGAAAAATCCCTTGAAAACTCAAGAAAAAGTTTAGGATTTTACCTTAAAACTTGTAGGAAATCTTTGTACTTGCTTGTAAAACTTGTTTGGGGATATATTTGCAAAGTTTGGGGGCTGAGAAATTTTTTTAGAACTCTTGGATATGGCTGCCGGATCTTGGAAGGAAAGGAAAGAAATGAATTTTTGTGATAACTTGCCATAAATGCATCCTTATCACATTTGGTGACTCATGGTAACCCATGAGTATACCACTAGGTGTCACAAGGTGATTGGGCCACTTTTCTTGACATGTGGCCCAATAGAAAATCAAGGAGTGTCCACTTTGTGGAGTTAAAAATTTATACTGTGTAATTTTTCACCATACAGTATTTTTCCTATATTGCTGTGGTCAATTCAGTGTACTTTCTATCCTTATACTGTATAAAAATATTTAACTTACTTTTCGTTCACTTTTGGAGGCCAATCGTGACATTTTTCCTATCTGTGTTTTTCATTTAGCAGTACTCTTATACTGCTCTGGCCTCCTTTCTACCCCCGGTTAGGGTTAGGACAACCTCTATGTCCTATTTACATTCTAATCATCCATTCAGTTATATCACAATTTCACAATTAATTATGACATAAAATTTATTTTATGGATATTATGCACAAATCTGAGTCATTAAACTCGTAAAATTTGTATTTTACAATATCCACCATTACATCACATATGCCATAAAATTTGCAATCAATGCCGCTCATTCATATTTTATTGTAATTTTCACAAAAATTACTATTTTTACAAAATTTCACATTTTTAGGAATAAATTCATTAATTAAACCTAATTAAATATTAGGTTTAATTGATGACGTTTCCTCGGTCATTACAATCTACCCCCTTTAAGAATTTTCGTCCTCGAAAATCAAAATAATTCGCGGTAGTCTTTCCTCATTTCATCCTCTCGTTCCTACGTTGCTTCTTCTACTTGTTGGTTACGCCATAAAACTTTAATGAGAGGTATCTTCTTGTTCCTTAATTCCTTCTCTTCTTGTGCCAGAATTTGAATTGGTTTTTTTTTTTTTTTTCTCCACAAGACAGATTCTCCTGTATGTCAATTTCTTCCGGCTGAAGAACATGTGAAGGGTCTGGTACATACTTCTTTAGCATGGACACATAGAATTCATTGTGTACCAATGCTAGATTAGAGGGTAAGGCCAACTTATAAACTACATTACCTATCCGTTTCAAGATCTCAAATGGTCCAATATACCTTGGACTGAGCTTTCCTTTCTTCCCAAATCTTACAATTTCCTTTCATGGTATTATCTTCAAAAGACCAAGTCTCCTACTTGAAACTTCAAAGGTCTTCGTCGTTGATTAGCATAACTCTTTTGCCGACTAAAAGCCATTTCCATTTATTGACAAATTAACTGTACATCTCCCGTTGTTCTATGAACAAAATCTATGGTCGACAACGCCTTTTCTTGGGTTTCTTACCGATGTAAAGGTGGTCTATATCTCCTTCCATATAGAGCTTCATATGGAACCATACCAATGGAGCTTCAATAACTATTGTTGTATACAAATTCGATCAGAGGAAGCTTTTTATCCCATCCTCTCTTAAAATCTAGCACACATGCTGTTAACATATCCTCTAAAGTCTGGATGGTCCTTTCTGATTGACCGTCCGTTTATGGGTGGAAGGCTATGCTAAACGTCAGCTTTGTTCTCATTGCTTGATGAACACTTCTCCAAAACTTGGAAGTGAATCTACCATTACGATAAAAAATGATAGACTTTGAAACTCAGTGGTATCTAACTATTTGGGTTACGTATAGTTCAGCTAGTCGTTCTACAGAACTGCTGAGTTTAATGGGTAGGATATAAGTTGATTTAGTCAATCTATCAACAATTACCCATATAGCGTCATGTCCACCTATAGTTCTGGGTAGCCCGATTATCAGGTCCATAGTTATCTGATCCTATTTCCACTCTAGGATTTCAACCTTTTGTAATTCGCCTACTGGTCGTTGTTGCTCAGCTTTCACCTTTTGGCATGTAAGGCATTTGCCAACGCACTATGCGATATCGTTCTTCATTCCATTCCATCAATAGTGTTCCTTCAAATCTTGGTACATTCTAGTAGTTCCTGAATGAGCCACATATGATGTTTCGTGAGCTTCTTCTAATACTTGCTTATTTAATCCTTCATCATTGGGAATGCATATCCTACTCTTGTAATGAAGGATACTATCTTTCAAATGCTAAATTCTATTTCTTTGTTCTCAAGAACTTCATTCCTAACTTTAAGTAGCGACGGATCTACTTCTTGTCGCTCTTTTAAATTCTCCAAGATAGTTGGTTGAAAGGATCAATTAGCTAATCTTCTAACGACTAGCTCTATTCCTGCTTCCATTAAGTCCTTTTGGAGAGGCTTTGGTAAGAATCTGTACCGTTACTAGCAAGGACATTGTTCTACGACTAAGGGCATTGGCTACTCGATTAGCCTTTTCTGGGTGCTATAAAATCTTACAGTTGTAGTCTTTGACCAACTCTAGCCACCTTTGCTGCCTCATGTTAAGCTCTTTCTGTATGAGGATATACTTCAGACTTTGACGGTTTGTGTAAATCTCACATCTTGCTCCATACAGGTAGTGACACTATATCTTCAACACAAATACAATCGTCACTAATTTTAAGTCATACGTCGGATAATTCCTTTCATAATCCTTTAACTGTTGGGATGCATAAGCAATCACTTTTCCATTTTGCACTAATACGGCTCCCAATCCTATTTTTGATGCATTACTATAGATCACGAACGTTCCATGGTTCGGATCTGGTATTGTCAGTACTAGTGTACTTGTAAGTCACCCTTTTTAATCCTTGGAAACTTTCTTCGCATTTCTTAGTCTATTCATACTTTGTTGCTTTTCATGTAAGTGTAGTGAATGGTGCTGCAAGTCAAGAAAATCCTTCTACAAAACGTCGATAGTAGCTTGCTAAATTGAGAAAACTTCTAATTTTTGACACACTTTTCGATGTAGGCCACTTATTCACTGCTCAACTTCGGAAGGATCAACAGATACTCCTTCTGGTGTCACCACGTGTCCGTGGAATTGAACCTTCTCCAGCTAAAACTCATATTTTGAGAACTTGGCGTACAATTGATGCCTTCTCAATAATTATAGTGCAATCCTCAAGTGCTTTTCATGTTCCTCTGGCGTTCTTGAGTATATGAAAATATCGTCGATAAAGACAATAAAGAACTTATCGAGGTATTCTTCGATTCATGAGATCCATGAAAGCTGCTAGGGCATTGGTCAGTCTAAAAGGCATGACGCAGAACTTATAATGCCCATAACGTGTTCGGAACGCCGTCTTTGGTATATCTTTTTCCTTAACTCGAAGTTGATGATGCCCTGAGCGTATATCAATCTTTGAGAATACTGACGCTCCTATAAGTTGGTCAAACGAATCATCGATCCTTGGGAGTGGATACTTGTTCTTAATCGTGACCATGTTTAGTTCCCGATAATCAATACACATTCGTAACATTCCATCCTTCTTCTTAACAAATAGAATAGGTGCTCCCCATGGGGAATAACTTGGTCGGATGAACCCCTTGTCCAATATTTCCTTTAGTTGCACCTGAAGTTCCTTGAGTTTCCCTAGAGTCATTTGATATGGCGCCTAAAAAAATCGTGGCTGTTTCGGGCTTTAATTCGATTTCAAACAAAATTTTTCGTTCCGGTGGTAAGTCTACAACTCGTCCGGAAACACATCAATAAATTCCTTTACTATGGGGACCTTCTCTGGTCCTAACTGAGCTTCTTTATCTTTCCTTATTATATTCACCAGATAACCAGTACATCCATTTTTCAACATCTTCCTTACCTTTAATACTGAAGTCAATGCCTTGGGAGCTTTGGGAACTTTCCCTAAATACATAAACTTCTCACTTCCGGAAGGTTGAAACGTAACCTTGCGGTGTCAATGACTAATCTTAGCCGTGTATTTTCTTAGAAAATTCGTTCCTAGGATGACGTCATAATCTTGTATATCGATTATTATCAAATCAATATACAATTCCCTTTTACGTATAACTATCGGTACATGACGTAACCAATAATCAGCACTCAATACCTCCCCAGAGGGTAGTGCAATTCTAAAGGTTTGCTCTATCCTATCTCTTTTACTTCCTATTCATTTTGTAAACTTAAGCAATGCAAACGAATATGTAGCTCCAGAATCAAATAAAATATATACATCAGTGTTGGCAACTAAAAACTAACATGTCACCACCGATGAGATTCCTGCATCTTCTTCCTTCTTCATGTAGACATAAATTTGCCCACTTGGTTCCGGAGCTTCTAGTCGCCCTTGACTGACACTAGGGCCTTCAATTTGTGCCTGAACTTGAACCGCATGCAATTGGTTTCCTTGAGACCTCTACTGAGCATGACTGTTCTGACTTTGGGAATTAGAAAAACAATTCCTAGCATAATGCCCTTCTTTCCCACAGATATAGCACTTGTTCGTGCTAGTCTTGTATTCCTTTGCATGTCTTTTCCTGCATTGACTGCAAAGGGGTTTGTTGTTTCTTACATCATTAATCCTCTTATGGGGTTGACCTTTTAGATTCTTTGAATTATTCGCGTTCCATTTCCTCTTGCTGTTAGCAGTGCAGTTGCGTCTCACTTGAACGTTCTAGGACGGCCCTTGACTTGGAACACTTCCTTGTCCTTTTACTTGTACAGCTTGACTTTGCTTGGCTAAAGCTTTCTCCTCCTTCTATGCTTTGACAATCCTTGCTCTTTCTTCCTTATCACGCGTAATTCTAAACTCAGCTTTGGTTGCCCGTTTGATGCAATCCTCTACATCCTTGGGAGCTTGCCCTCCAATATCGACCACAAGGGCAATGTCAGTTTTGAACATTCTCATTAACCGTCTTATTCGTTCCCGATCAATGGGTATTAACTCGGGACAAAACCGTGCTAGCTGATTAAACCTCTTTACAGCATCAGCTACGGACATATTGCCTTGCTTAAAATTATTAAATTCTTCTTGTTGGGCTGCCATGGTTTCTACATTAAAATAAGCCCTGCCAAATTCTTCAACGAAATCTGGCCCTATCATTTTGCCTACATTCCTTTTATTCTCGACCGACTCCCACCGTCTCTTAGCATCTTTAGTGAGAGAAAACAAAGCGCATAGGACTTTTTCATGGTCACTAAGTCCCATAAATTTCAGAACCCTTTCTATGCCTGTAAGCCAATCGTCAGCCTCTAAGGGGTCTGTAGATCCATCAAATTTTGGGGCCTTCATTCTCTAGAATCTTTCATAAAATTCAGTACTGGATGCTACCAGAACAGCTAGGACTACTAGTTCTGCTTGCTGTAGCGGAGGTACTAGGGGTGGCGTATCTATACATACTGATGATACGGAATTCTAGTTAGCTAACTGTTTCCTTGAACCTTGCATTTCCTGCTCTTGAGCTTAGAGCTTCTATTGTATTTCCATGATCATAGCCATTAAATCCGGATTCCTCGGTCCTCCGGGTATATCCGCCATTGTTATTAATCGTTACATACTTATCGTATATTTTCGTTACTATGTTAGTACATACTATTAACGTAATAGTATCCAATCAATAACTGCATGTATTCAAACAACATAAATACTGTTAGACATGTATGCTCTAAGGAGTAAAAATGTAATACGTTTTTGGAGACATTTTTATCAATAAAGAATTTATTCGTTTATATATACCAAATATTGTCCTCTTTACGTTCATATTTGTTGAATGTATGATAAGCAAACAGTAGTCTGAGACTGTCAGTCTAAACCTTAAGAGTTGGGCATATGATGGGATGATTATGCGATAGACACGACTCTTAAGGTGATGGTCTAAAATATATGATCCGCAATCGAGGGAATAAAGTTGGGCGCTTTATTCATGTAAAGATTGTTATGTTGTCTATATCCCTTTTGGGAGATGGTTTGTCTTGGCCATCGGAGTTGGACTCCGTGAATAGAAACATTGGCGCGTTGTCATAGGTGACAATGTGTTGGATCGGGACATAAAGTGAATTGATTTGGATTAATAATTCTGTCTTGGCAAATCGATTCACTTTAGACAATCATTTGTATTGTATCTTAATCCTGAGATGAATAATGGGCCCGTTGTCTAGACTTGTGTCTTTTGATGTACCAATGGGTGACTCCCACATCTCTATAGTGGCATGCATGCCGGTACGTTGGAGGCATGACTCTTGGTAGCCTAGACTTGTTATTCATAGATATGGAATCCATAACTCCTCTTTAGGAGTAATGATATCCTCTTATATGCGTTGTCCTGTAATTGGAAAACTGGAGCGCTCAACCATTTGGATACATAGGTGTAACCGAATGGTATACTATCTTTGGATGGTAAGTTTTCTAATGGTGAGACAATGGAACGTAAGATAAAAATAATCGGGAAGGTAAGACAGAACTTGTCCTTAAGCCGATTATGGATGATCATATGGGGATGCGATACACTATGATATGTCATGGAGACTTAGCTACACGAGCTTCGTAATTCTATAAAGTTCGAGAGTGCAGCTCCAAGCTTTTAGTGGAGTAGCGTTGGAGTTGATAATTGTGAAATGTATATCTGGGATATTGGGTTTCATAATTATCATGAGCTTGAACTTTATAGGTCCATTTTGGTCCCCTTTGCTAGCTCACAAAATCCTGTAACGACACGGCGTGCTTTTCCAATAATTGGTGACTTATGTCGGATTTATCAGATTGGTTTAAAATTTATAAGAATCAAATAATTCATGTCTGTTTATCGGTTGAATTAATTATGTAAGAAATTAGTTCAAGATGAACTTGTTGAATTATGGCGTTCGGATAATTCTTGTCTGTTTATCGGTTGTTTTAATTTTGGACAATTAGAACAAGATAAACTTGTAGAATTATTGTGAATTGATTTATTTTCTTAGAGATTATCTTGATAAAGTTTGTTTTGATCAGATATCTTTTCTATTGGGCTATTTGAATCAAAACTGAGACTTTATCCTTTAGAATCTCGGGTGGAAAATAAAAGATTCGCGGAGATTTTTTCTCGACAGTTCGGCATGCCGGATGACGTGTTCGGCCTGCCGAACTGGCCAGTTCGGCCTGCCTATCTCACAGTTCGGCATGCCGACCGCGACAGTTAAGATTACGCGTTTTTCACGCGTATCTTATCAGATATTGATCCGAACTTGATTCTGTTTCGATTTTTGAGACCTAATCTGATATGGACTGACCCCAAGGACCAATAGGTATAAAAAGGGAGTGAGTCTAATGATTTACTCAGATCAATTTGAGAGATTAAGAGTGATACTCTTCTAGTGAGCATCTGAAAACTCCCTGAGAGCTTTTGTTCACAAATTACGAACACTAGCTTTGGGTTCTCTCTATTGGTTGGAAGGAGAGTCACCGGTGGAAGAGCTGTACGTGTGAGCCCACACTCACTCCGGTTGTGGATAGAGAATAGCAAAGAAGACCAGTTGGTTGAGGCTCTTCTGGAACGTTACTTCTCTACACAGGACGCGGAGGTTCTTCGGCACACTGAGGTTAGTAAGATCTGTTTAATTTATACATATAACATGTCAAACTTGTGTTTTGGAAATTACTCTGATGCAAAAATTTTTAAAATTCCGCTGCGCACTTTGTTTCCAACAAATACATGCAAACATACACAATTACATGAACTCAATATCTTACGTCATACATTTCATTTCCTTTACCTTCATACATTTCATTTCATTAGCATTCATACATTTCATTTCCTTTACCTTCATACATTTCATTTCATAAGCATTCATACATTTCATTTCATGAGCATTCTTACATTTCATTTCATAAGCATTCTTACATTTCATTTCATTTCCTTTCATTCACTTTCATGCATTTCATTTCATGAACCTCTTTCATTTCCTTTTTACATTCTTCATAACATTACATGCATAACTAACATACATACATACATACTTTTCTTTCATACATAACTATTCATATCATCTCCGGGAGCAATTATCACTTCCGGCTACATATACCTTCTTGCCGAGAAGGACACCACTAGCCAACATACATGCATATACAAAGGCATCAAAGCCCAAAACTATACTAATATCTCATCTATGTACATCATAATACACAAAGATTTTCTTATGAATTTTTTTTTTGTCGTACTCGACTTTAGACATGTCACTATGTTCGGAATCCTCCTTAGGATTCCTCTTCTTCCTCCATATCCGAATCAGTCGACTTATCATCACTTGCGATTATAGGTTCTGAAGGCACAAGCTATTCATCAATGTTATCATTATTATCATTATCAACATCATCATCATCATCCATACCTACTAGAGGATCTTCTAATGGCGCTTCTACATTCTGGTCTGCATGTAATGCCGCCATAAGAGAATCATGGATACTAAGGTAATTTCGGGGATACGGCATTTACTGTTGGACCGCATTAGGAAGATTTCTCCAAACCAGATCGTAAATGCACCGTAAGGGTAATTGTGGCGGAATCAGTGGTACCATGATGCGGTGAAATTTAAGAATGTACTGATCTACAAGTTCGCCTACGTATCTTCCTTATACCAATTCTACTAGTAGGTACAATCGGTGTCTCCCATCTGCTAATAACATCGGAATCACCTAAACTGGAATAATGTTTGCTGGTGGTATGGGTGCAAACTCAGCGAGAATTTGTCCTTTAAAACTTTACCAATCCTGAGGCCAATAAAATCAGGAGATACGGTGGCATATGACAAGCGTTAAAAATCACTTCAACTAAGCCATTCTGTCTGCACCATAGGCTGCCGACTCCCATATTATTGCGGTGGCATCTCATCTTGAAAAGCAATGCTGGCTCTTCGATCAGGTTCCATATCACGATCATGATGCGGCTCCGCCATATACTATATTTATTGTCGTAATTAACATAACAATGTCATATAAAATAGTACTAAACATTCTTATACTTAAAATCAAACTATCTTACTTGAGCTATGACAATGGAGCAGACGACGATGTGCAGTAGGATGGCAAGATTTCCACTATGATACCAACTATCACAACCCGCCTTTTCGGGCTGTGATAAAACTCTTTCTTACTTGCTTTAGGGCAAAAATTTAGGAAATTTTTTTTAAACGAAAATAAATATTTACTTACATTAACTTTGATAACTCCCAAAATACTTTCACATACTTGTATTTACATAATTAATACTTTTACTTTCATAACATCTTTCTTTTAATCATTTCATATCAAAATAACTTTAAACATACGTAGCGGAAAACATTACTGCAGCGGACTCCATACCCAATCTGCACACCTCATCCGTCCGCCAGCTCATCATTACGATTCATTCTGACCTTTTCGTCGAAATACCTACAGCATGAAAAACTTAATGAGCTAACGCCCAATAAGTCCCATAAATCCCACATGGATATTCACATGAATGCATGAATCAATTATGCTTTCTTATAAACTTTCTTTATCCTCATCATTTCTTATCTTTACTAGGGCCCAAGTGTTCATACCATTGCGCAATTTCATTTAGGTCTACGTAACACCGTGACCGTAACATATCCTTTAAACTCCCTTTGAGTGAGGAGTCGGTACGACACTTTTTTTAATTTCTAGTGATACATTTACCAGTCCATTTATTATGGTTGACATACCATGCATGAAGTGATAATCACATATTATCCATGAAACATAAATTCTCTTGCATAATATAGTACACACAGGTACTTACTTTTTATACACACTGGTACACATTAATATACGCACAGGTATATAGCATAATGTACTCACAGGTACTTAACATAAAATGTACACACATATACCTACTTTATACATACTCAAGTATTTATCATTGTACACACAGGTATGAAATCATGATACACATGCTCATTTTCATTATTGTACACACAGGTACATAACATATTATACACACAGGTACACATTAATATGCTTATAATTATTCATACATGACTATACCCCTAGGTATTCATATCATGGCAAACATACAAGTTTACACTTAATTATACGCACAGGTATGCATATACATACATTTCTTTCTAAACCTACATTTCATACTGTAGGTAGGAAGGGTACTTCCTTTATGCGAATGTCGAGCAACTTAACCTCGATTTCCCTTCTCTTAGACTCCTAGAATGCTGTTGGCCAATTACAAAGCCATTAGCCAAATTCCACTACGTTTCAATACGAAACATCCGTTCGTTATAAATTGAGTTGCATTACTATATACAACTCCAAAACCATTGTTTTTTTTCTTCTTATTTTTATCTAACTTTACCCTATCATTTCTAACGAAGGGCGGGAACCTTTCTAGTCGTTTTCTTATCCCATTGGAAACATTTCAAAGCGGTTCGGGTTATTTGGACAAAAATGACGATTTTGCCATTCGTGGGTCCACTAACCTACCCGAGCTCGATTTCGTTATTCTTATGAAAATAACCACATACCAATTTCAAAATAACACCATAGTGGGTCAATCTCTTTATTTCTCAATTATGCCCCATTTTCATAAAACTTTACGGTTTAGTCCTTGAACTGAAAATTTTGACGATTTTATCCCCGGGACTAAAATTTACTTCTTTGCATCAAAATTTCCTATTTTTCTCAAGGATCATTTTTACTTAAGGTACCATACCTTAAATCATTTTGAAAAATGATATTTTTTTCATTTAACACTTTTTTCACTTTTTAACACTTTTTAACACTTTTTTCACTTTAGTTCCACGATCATGGTCTCGTATTCTGCCACTTCATTTTTTGCTTTAAAGGTCGATTGAAAGGATTGCTGGATCTTTTCACCTATAGGTGATCTCAAGAGAACTCCGACCCCAAGCCCTTCTTGTTTGTAGACCTTTCAACCTATGGTGTCCATACTTTTGGTTCTTATCTTTCGGTTCATATGTGAGCCTAGCCATAAACTCTGCCAAAAATTGAGCCTTTAACGCTGTTATGGGTTTATAGTTAATATCAAACTCAATCAACTCAACTGCCTACTTTGTCAATCTTCTGGACGCGTCTAGATTATGTAGAATGGCTCACATGGGGTAAGTGGAAAGCACTATTATTTTGTGGCCTTGGATATATAGTCGTAGCTTTCACAAGGAAATCACTAGTACGAGGTCCAATTTCTTAATAAATGCATATCTTGTTTCTACATTGAGCAAATATGGCTATGGAAGAACACTAGTTTCTAGATCGAGTCCTCTTCTCTATCAAGCGCTGAGCATACAACTGTCTTTGACACTATAACACACACATATAAAGGCTCACCATCGATTGGTATTGATAGGATTTGAGGGGTCATAACTTCTTTAAATCTTGAAAGGCCTGCTTGCACATGTAGCTTTACTCGAATTTCTTATTTCCCTTGAGCATTTAAAAAAATGGAAGGCATTTATCAGATGGCTTGACAATGAATCGGCTCAACGCAGCCACTTTTCCTGTTAGCTTTTGTATACCCTGCTTGCTTTATGAAGAATGCACATTCAAAATAGCTTTAATCTCGTTGGGTTTAGCTTTAATCCATATGGCTAACAAGATACCCAAGGAACATCACACTAGCCATATTGAACATACACATCTTTAGCTTTAATTTAGTGTTATACTTTTGTAGGATGTCAAAGCATTCTTGAAAGTACTGAACATGATGTTGGGCTTAGAAGGACTTCACTAGTATATCCTCGATGTAGATTTTTATATTATTCCTAATCTGGTCTTCGAACATAAAATTGACCAATCTCTGATAAGTTGATCCAACATTCTTCAATCCAAAAAGTATGAATTTAAAGCAAAAGATACCATGCTCTATGATGAAGGTAGCCTTTTCCTAGTCTTCTGGGTGGAGGAGGATCTAATTATAGCCCGAAAAGGTTGTCTAAGAATTTTAAAAGCACATGGCTTGCAGTTGCATCAACCAATCAGTCTATGTGCAAGAGTGGATAGCTGTCTTTAGGATAAGCCTTGATTAAATCCATGAAATTGATGCACATTCTCCATTTTCCATTTTCCATTTTCTTCCACATGATGATGACGTTTACGAGGAAATCTAGATATTGGACCAGCTAAATAAACGGGCAACCATCTATCCTTTTCTTTAGTGATCTAATTGTGATTGATGCCAAGCCTTATTTATTTTAGTCTTATTGGTCTATAAGTAGGTTCAATGTTTAGCTGGTACATGATAATGCTTAGGTCGATTCCATGCATGTCAGCATATGACCAGGTGAAACAATCCTTATTCTTCTTCAAAAAATCAACTATGACAGCTTTAAAATTGGATAAAACTGCGAGCCAATACTTACAGTTCTTCTTTTGTTGTTAGAGTTGTACTTTGTCTAATTGTTCCATTACGGGTTCTCTTTTCTTGTGCCCTTCTAATGTGCTTGTTTGTAATTGTTATAACAAGGCTTTGCTTTTTTGCTGCCAAGCAGTCTAGTAGTAGCTCCTCGCGTCCTCTTGGCTCTTTTTGATCTCTCAAACTTTGCGCTTTATTGGACATCGAATTCTCTGGTGATAGGTGGATGGAACTGTCCTCATCGATAAGATCTAAGACTTCCCGAGGATGATGTTGTAGCCTAAGGACAGTCCATGACAAGGAAATTTGTCATCTTGTTCTCACCGGTTATGAATATCGGGATCTTGATCCTCCCGATTCATGACATCAATTCTCCAATAAGCTGACGAGCATGATATTTGTCTTTTTGATCTCTTTTTTGTCTATCTCCATTTCCCTTAAAGTTAACAAGAAGAGTATATCTACTGAACTCCCATTATCAACCACAATCCTTACTTATTTAACAATTGGCTTTGTTTAGGGTTATCGCTAAGACATCATCATGTGGTCAATCCAACCTGGTGGCTTATGTACTATGAAATATTATGGAGTGCTCGCGAAGCTCATCATCAAATGTTGAACTCATCATTGGATAAGTAGCTTTCTTTTTATGGGCTATTATTTGGTTCCTGGTGTCTCTGTTGAAAATCGATCCTCCATAAATTGCTCCAATGTTCCTCCTTACTAGTGGCAGTATTGGTGTTTTCTCTGCAGCTCAAACGTCCCTTTGGTGACTTCATTTGTGATCAAGTCCATATGTTTGTTAGCCCCTCTTAGAAAGGTGCTGCCTTAGATATCCTTGCTTCAATAATTTGGCAATCTTTGTTCTTAGTGCCTTGTAGGCTATGGTCAAGTGCATGGTGTCTTTGTAGAACTTACACTATTTTGACTTATATCTGGATTAGTTCAGAGTCCTCTTTCTTGGCCAAAGAACATAATCTTTTCCTCCAAGTTAAGTGATGAGCTTTGTGATAGTAATGTTCAAAAGATACCAAGGTGGTGATAGTGGTCATTTTTCATCTCTTAGTAGTCTTCAGTCTCTCGTTTTCATTTGACTTGCTGTAGAGTTTGAGTTCGGTCTCGGGGATCTGGCCTTGTTTAGGTCAATAGTCGTTTAGTTGTTTCCTCTGCTTTTAGGTAGCTCCCTTTCGACTCGCTTATCTTCCTTTTTAAGATCAACAAATGCTTTTGCTCGTTTAAAAGCTTCCTAGATGGTGTAAGGATAGTCTGAGCAGATGTTGTCTTTGAATTTAGACTTGTGCAATAGCACCTTCTTCACCGCTTCCCTCATGATTCCATCATCAATATCAAACATCTCCAAGACCACTTTATTAAATCTCTTGATGTAGGTTCACAAGGGCTTATTTTCTCCCTGGAGGACTCCCCATAACTTTCTTGTTGTTTTGCCCATTCAGATGTAAATTGAATAGCCTTTGACGAATAGATCAACCAAGTCTTCAAAGCTATCGATGGATTCAAGTTGGAGATTGCTAAACCATCACAACATTGGCCCTTTTAAACCTTGTGCAAATAGTTTCCTTATCATCTCATCTAAGATATTGTTTAGGATGTTGGTTGAGCTCACGACATTCTTATACTGTAAGAGGTGATCTTTTAAATGTAAGGTCCCATCAAACCGAGCAAACATGGTGTCCATATTTAGGCAAGACAACCATAGTGACGTACTTTGTAAATGGGGTTTCTCGAATTCCCTTTGAGATCTCATCTAGCATCAGGGTTTGACAAAACGCTTTTGTTAGTTTTTGGTCAATCTTTTCCTCGACCATTTTCATGTTCTGATCGAGCATATCCCTTATCATCTACTGTATATCTATTGCAGTCAGAGTTGTGCTTGCTGTGATGATCATTAGGGGCTCTTAGGTTACTTTCTCCATAACTGGGTTGTTATGTGGCACTGCGACTTTGACTATTTGCCTCAAGGACTCTTTCCTTTTTGTGCTCGTTGTGGTCCTTGATGGTCTTTCTTTTAGGGTTGTCAAAGGTTGCATCTTGCTTACTGAGCTGAAGGCTAGCCATTGCCTGGGTGCTCGAGGCGTTTGGCACTACTAGGATGCTGACGGTCCTGCTAAATACCCCTAGTATGGATAGTAGTAGTAAGAATATATTGTGTGCTGTGCGTGCTAGGAGGTGATCTAAATTTTAAGTGATTAATTTTCACTACTAATCTTCTAGAAATGTTGACCTCTTTCCTAGGTTCGGGTCGCCTACACTTGTGACAAAGCTTTTAGGCTTTCAACTTCAGCAATGAGCATGCTCAACTGCCTGTCTCTAATGTTGTTGCTATGGCTATGTTCTCACGTCCTTCTGTCTTAGAGGTAGCATTTGGTGGGAGCTCTTGATTGACGACTGTGTTCTCACATTTTACTGCGGCTACTACTTAGATTCCTTGAGTTGATGATTAGAGGGCCCTACAATGGGCGCCAAACTGTAGACTTAGATTTACAATTAAACTGAATGAAGTTTAGAATTCAAATATTTTTCAAATTTGGATTATTGGGCCCTTAGGTCCTATGCAGACTTTAACTCATGAAACTTCATTAAGCAATTTGTTTGAAACCAATAATGAATAGATTGAAATTATAATTAAAGAAAATATAGATACTAAATAAAGGATACTACACAGATATTTATATTGCTTCACTCTAAATTAAACTACGCCCTACTGTGGATGAGTTTCTTTCACTAATGACTAAATCTGGTACGAAATATAATAATTTTTGGATTTTTCGCCGGTATGCTTGTATAGAAATGAAGAAGATTCTAAGAAATGACAAAGAGTATATTCATAAAAATGAAGAATTAGAAGAGTCATGCCCCTAAAAACCTGCTTCTAGGCCTATTTATAAAGGTTTCATAATTTATTTCTCACTAAAAAAGTAGTGGGCTTGTACAGTTACTAATGGAGTAAGACACGTGTCAGATAACCATTGGCCCTAATTTTTGGGCCACTTCATTCCGAGCAACTGCTCGAGTTGATAGATTATAGCTTCCATCTGGAGGTTTCTAGCTTTAAATTGATCATTCTATGGTCAGACAAGCAAATTGGCCACAATGACCACAAGGTTGCACCGCTTAATGTTAAGTTAGACTGATATGATCTAGATCAAACAAAATGAGCACTTCGACCATGATGACTGTGAAATATTTGACTTGGCTTGAATTGAATCATATGGTGTGAGTACAACAGGCACTTGTACAACCACCAACATGCTTATACTTGCTTCGCTCTCTATACGATTTGGGTCATGCTCTTTACTAGGCTTGACTTTGGTTTGATTTAAGCTTCTCCAAATCAGACCCCAATATTATTTACTATAACTATTATCAAAACCTATTATTTACTTCAAAAAAAATCAAAAATCAACTATTTTTCTCATTCTCTCTTATTAGAATCCCCAATTGAATGGGATGCTAATAATTAATAACTACTGGAGACTCCTTAATAAATGCCACTACAAAAAAAAATCAGCTCATTTCTCTAAAACAGTTTCTGATATGTGATATCTTTCATCTCTTTTTCTCTAATCTCTACCTCTCTTTCCTTTTGTTTATTCTTTGATTGTGAAAAATTTACAGTTAGTTCCAGTAAAACCCACAAACTATAAGCATTAAGATCTTTACTATGCAACATTATAGGCCTATCGTAGTAGATTTTAATTAAAAATCTTGTTACTTTATGCTGTTATTATTGGTCATCTAAAACATTTTTAAAGAAAATATATGGAAATGTAACAAAAGTGTAGAACGTATAGAACAAAAATTTTCATAAAACGTTTGTAAAACAATGTTATAGGGCATATAATTTTAATGCTCAATAAATATATACATAATTTATGCTCACTTGGTTAACGCAATTAGGTCGGTGACCTTTTTAAGGAATTGTTCTCTGTACGAAACCATCATCTTTTTTGCCTCATCCTCAACACTGATCAGATGTACATGTGGGTATAGACGAAATCAGCGTTTACTAGGTCATTACTCACTCACTTTCCCCTCTCATTAATCTCAACACATGAGCAAAGTGGAACTAGGAATGAAAGAACTCTTCTTCTCTTTTCTTTCTCTCACTACACATCTACTGCTATGACTAACAGCAGAATTTTTGTAGTCCAACCTAGACTTTTAATGTAGAATGAATAGAGAATGCTTCTATTTATAGAGAATGAGAGACCTAATTAATTCTGGATGCTTTCTTTATTTTTAATTTAAATATCACATATTTAATTAAAAGAAAAGAGATAATTTTCCCTTTCCTTATCTATGTCACATGTCACACATAAATACTTTATTTTTGTGTTGTGCCAATAAGAAGGAAGGAGAAAAAAAATATGTTTGTCTGCTACCCAATCTAGTTTGTTTCCATAATTTAAATTTCCAATTTGAATAAATCATATTTATCAAAATTAGAAATTTCTAGAAAAGAAAACTTAGTGAACAAGTCTTAAACTACACACAGAACCCTTCCTTTTGTAGTTATATGTCATACACAGTGGGTCAATTGTGTGTCCTCCAAAAGTAATTATCATTTTTATTATCAAATAATCTTATTATTTAATAATTATAAATCAATTCACAATTAATTTTTTATGAGTGATATTTAATTCAAAATTTCATAATTCCAAATTAGTTAATTAAACCAATAATTTCACTTGTCTAAACAATGTTTACGAGGATGGCAGGGAGACTAATGGACCCATAATTTCAAGCTCCAATAAAACCAATATATCAACTAAACTCTTTAATTAATATAATACCCTTTTATTAATTCCATTGTTTCTCTACTAAAAATTTACAATTGCACTCTTGAAAATTATTATATAATTACTCATATTTTAGAGTTGTCCATTTGATATAGTCATTGCACATAAATTGATCCTCTATAAATAATTCTTAATTAGAACAAGGTGAAATCCGTTAACCTCTCTAATACTTTCTTTATTCTTGAGTGTCATTAATTTTCTAATGAATATAATTCATGAACTTAATCACGAATTAAGCATTTATATTATTCGAGACCCGAATCAATATTTAAGAAAATTATTTATCTACTTCTTGTTAGAGAAGGAATAGATTTAATCTTATAATATTAACATTCTTGGCTCTCTACTTCATCATACCTCCAAAATACAACGGATAGGAAGATTTTTGAAGTAAATCAAAAGACTTAAATCCATAAATAGGAGTCTACTGATAATTCAAGATTAAGACTATCTTATATATGACCATCGATTGATGTGGTTAGAGGTTGCTATATTCTAACTGAAATAATTTAGGCACTCATATCACATGATGTCCCCGTCTTACATAATTTATTAGGAACAGTACACTTATTTGATGACTTACTACATTAACAGTTTGGATAAAACTAATGTCACGCCCCGGAGTACGGGAGGTGACGTGGCATATAGTTTAGATTAATTAAAAGAGGATTTAATTAAAACCAATGGTTTAAGGATCAAATTAAATGAGAAATAAGAAGTTTTCCACCACATTTTATAAAAGAATTTATGAATATTAAACAAATAATAAAAATTAAATAAAAACCGCGAGTATGGGTTCCACAACCCACAACTTGTGCACACACATAGTACTGACAATATCATAAATACAATCACAGTCCAGATACAAATAAAATTAAACCTTACATGCCTTGATTAAATAATACAAAATATAAATCAATTCTCCTATTGCTCCTGAGTTCGGTCCGAAGAATCCTCTCCAAACCTAAATGGGAAACCACCTAGAGGGGGAAAATTTAAAACAATAAAACGTGAGCGAAAGGCTCAGTAGGACTATGTTTTAAAAATAATTTAATTTAAAGAAGCAGTTCATTGTTAGGAGTACTCAAAAGAAAACTTAAATAAATAAATAAACACAAAATTTGAGTAGAGCTGTTCTGACACAGAACAGTCTACTCGTACAATCGAAAACACCATTTTTCTTTTACCTAGGCAAACCATGATATCACCACCGTAGTGGCCCAGCTGGGTTTCGGGACCTGCCCCCAAGGTCGATCGCTACACGACCCGATCTCTGATATGGCATCATGCCTTTGTGTTTGTTATCATTATCATTCAAAACCCAATTACCGAGTGTTGTCAATTACGTTCATTATGAAATTCATTTCATAGTCACGGTATATTAAAATATAACCGATAAAACCATTTTCAAACACCGTTGAAAACACTTTAATAGAAATCCTTTTCAAAGCCAAATCATTTCAAAACCAGGCTACCAAAGAAACATGATAGAAGTCCTACCTCAATACTCGTGTCGGTGCCCCACACCGTAATCTCGGTCCGCTATACGTTAGCTCCACGGAACCACGAACGATCCTAGATACAAACTAAGTCGATCAATATCTAGTTCGTGACATTCTATGTTACTAAATCATTTCATGATGTCCTAGTGTGCCATTTGTATCATTAAAATCATCCTATAAGGTTGGGGTTTAAATCAGGGTTCAAAACAGTGAAAACGGGTGAAAATCACAAATTTTTTCATGCCTCGGTCGGCCTGCTGGACGCCCTGCTTCGGCCGGCCGAACTGCACAGTTCGGCCTGCCGGAAGCAAGGTTCGGTCGGCCGAACAATTTCTCAGGTTTGGCCTGCCGATCGGAAGAACACCGACCTACTGATCATCACTCCGGCCTGCCGAACAAACAGTTCGGCCTGCCGAATTGGGAAAATCCAGAAATCCCAGCCGTGGGTTTCTCGATCCCCAAAATTCAAATCTTGGGATGAAACTATCCGGTAGATAATCTGAATCGGCACTTTCCGGTCGATAATTTGAATCGGCACTTCTTCGTACGTCATATCTTCCTGAACCTGTACATCGCCGAATGAAACTATCTTACCTTGCTCAGGTGGACACTTCCTAAGCATCGACACATGAAATACATCATGAACGTGAGAAAGTTCGGGCGGAAGATCAAGCCGATAAGCGACCACACCAACACGCTGAGTGATCTCGAACGGCCCAATATACCTCGGCGCGAGCTTCCCACTCACTCCGAACCGCATAGTTCCCTTACGAGGCGATACCCTCAAGAGAACGAAATTTCCAACCGCGAACTCAAAAGGTCTACGTCTCCTATCCGCGTAGCTCTTCTGCCGACTCTGAGCTGCCCTCAATCGATCTCGAATCACCGTGACTTTCTTGTTGCTATCACGAATCTCATTCGGCCCAAGAATAACTCTATCTTCAGGGTCGGCCCAACACACAGGTGACCGGCACGGTCGCCCATACAACGCCTCAAACGGTGCCATACCGATACTCGTCTGATAACTATTGTTGTACGTGAACTCCGCCAAATGCAAACATTGCTTCCAATTCCCGTCGAAGTCCAATGCACAAGCACGCAACATATCTTCGAGAATCTGAATAACCCGCTCAGACTGCCCATCAATCTGAGGATGAAACGCCGTACTGAAGTTCAAATCTGTACCTAAAGCCTCCTGAAAACTCCTCCAGTACTTAGCATTAAACCTGGTGTCTCGGTCAGAGGTGATGGACAAAGGAACCCCATGCAACCTCACAATGTTCTGCATATACAACTCCCCGAGAACCTTCCTAGAACACGTCGACCTAAACGAAATGAAATGCGTCGATTTCGTCAACCTGTCGACCACAACCCAAACTACGTCATGCCGCTGCTCCGTCCTCGGTAAACCTATGAGAAAATCCATCGTCACATGCTCCCATTTCCACCCTGGAATAGGAAGCGGCTGAAGCTGACCTGCAGGTTTCTGATGCTCGGCTTTCACCTGAAGACACGTCGAACACTTGGCCACGTACTCTCGAATATCCTTCTTCATGCCTCTCCACCAATAATGCCTCTTCAAATCACGATACATCTTCGTGCTCCCTGGATGAATAGTGAACTGAGACCTATGAGCTTCATCTAGAACGGCTTTCGTCACCTCGGCGATAACTGGAACTGCAAGACGCTCCCGAAAGTACAACGATCCATCTGCATGCACGCTCCATTCCTCGAACTGCTCCCCGTTTTGAATCCGCGACCAGATCCCCTGCAAATGCCGATCCTGCCACTGATTTTGCTTCACCATCCGAACAAGAGCTGGAGTCGCTTCCACGTGATATAACGAAACTCGATCACCGTCTTCATGATACAATAGCCGATACTCACTCACTGTCGCATCCCTGCTCCAGTCCTCAAAAATTAAACAAGCGAGAATCCCTAAAGACTTCCTACTAAGCGCGTCTGCGACCACATTAGCTTTCCCGGGATGATACTGCAACGCAAAATCATAATCTTCCATGTACTCTACCCATCTGCGCTGCCTCAAATTGAGATCCCTCTGAGTGAACAGATACCTCAAACTCTTGTGATCGGAGAAGACCTGAAACGACGCTCCATACAAGTAACACCTCCAAATCTTCAGCGCGTAGATCACCGCCACAAGCTCTAAATCATGAGTAGGATAATTCCGCTCGTGAGGTCGTAGCTGTCTTGATCCGTGTGCAACCACACGCCCAAGCTGCATCAACACACATCCAAGTCCGCGCCCTGAAGCATCCGCATAAACCTCATACGGCTCGTCACTGCTAGGAATAATCAATACTGGAGCTAAAGTCAACCGGTTCTTCAATTCCTGAAAAGCAAGCTCACAATCTTCATTCCACTCAAACCTGACATTCTTCTTGATTAATCTCGTCAACGGAGCTGCAATCTTTGAAAAATCCTTTACAAATTTCCTGTAATATCCAGCAAGACCTAAAAAGCTGCGAATCTCTGTTACCTTACTTGGTCGTTCCCATTCCAATATATCCTCAATCTTGGACGGATCCACTGAAATACCATGCTCCGAGATAACATGACCCAGAAACTTGATCTCAGTTAACCAGAACTCACACTTTTCCCTCTTAGCATACAACTGGTGCTCCCGCAGAGTTTGAAGCACGACCCGAAGATGCTGCTCATGCTCCTCCCAAGTCTTAGAATACACAAGAATATCATCGATGAACACGATCACAAACTGATCCAAATACGGCCTGAATATCCTGTTCATCAAATCCATAAAAGCTGCCGGAGCATTCGTTAACCCAAAAGACATGACCAGAAACTCAAAGTGCCCATACCGAGTCCTAAAAGCTGTCTTAGGAATATCCTCTTCCTTGATCCTGAGTTGATGATAACCTGAACGCAAATCAATCTTTGAGAAGTATCGCGAACCTCCCAACTGATCAAACAACTCATCAATCCTAGGCAAGGAATACTTGTTCTTCACAATGACACGATTCAGCTGCCGATAATCCACACATAACCTGAGAGTCCCATCGTGCTTCTTAGCGAACAAAACTGGTGCTCCCCACGGAGATGTGCTGTTCCGAATATACCCCTTATCAGCAAGCTCCTGAAGTTGCTTCCTCAATTCCTTCATTTCTGCCGGCGCCATCCGATAAGGTGCCATAGAAATCGGTGATGTCCCTGGAAACAACTCGATACCAAACTCAATCTCCCGATAGGGTGGTAATCCTAGTAACTCATCGGGGAAAACATCCTCGAACTCACCAACCACCGGAATCGCTAAACTGCTACTCGAAACATAGGGCTCGCAATCCAGGTTGGCAAGAAAAGCACAACAACCTAGATTTCTTCGCCCTCCTAGACACGACTTCATGAGACGCTCACTCATTAGCCAATCACCACCACCCTGGTAAGTGATTGCCGTCCCCCTATCAGACACTAGGGTCACTTTTCTAAGTTGACAGTCCACAACTGCACTATACCTGGACAACCAGTCCATCCCTAGAATCACATCATAAGAACTCATGGGGAGTATAATCAAATCACTTTTCAAAATCTCATCCCCAATCTTTATTTTACAGGATTTACACATACAATTTACACACACCCGCCCCAAGGGAGAAGTTATGACTAGGGGTTCATTAAACTCTTCTACCTCTAATCCCAAGGCATGTACAAAGGAACTCGAAATGAGAGAATGAGAGGCACCGGTATCAAATAAAACGCGAGCTAAAGACCTAGAAACCAAGATCATACCGTCAACAACCGCGTTACCAGTCTGAGAATCTGACCCTCTAGATGCCATTGCATGAACCTGCACTGGCGCCTTTCCTTTTCCTCTACCGACACTGCTGGGTCCTGGATTACTCAGCCGATGCTGCTGAGATGGAGACGACTGCACACTACCGGTACTCGGCGCTCGATACTGAGGAACACTGCGCTGAAAATGCTGCGGCTGCTGTCCCCGTGCCGGATATGGGAATTGCTGAGGAGAGAACTGCGGATACTGCAACTGCGGGTACTGCGGAGGCGGAGGTAGGGTCTGAGGCTGAGGCTGAGACGAACGACTGGCATCCTCCCCGGTCTGAGATCCAAGACGAGCACTCCTGATCGGGCAATTCCTCTTGATGTGTCCGGGCTGCTGACAGAAATGACAATGAAAGCTGTAGGGATTACTGCGCCCGCTGCCAGACGAACTGCTGCTACCACTGATCGCACCGCCTTGCTTGCCTTTCCCCGGAGCTGGACGACTACTGGTGCTCTTCCTGCCACTCCTCTGTGGTCCTCCTGAAGCCTTGGCTCGGTCCTCACAATACTGCACATAATAATTCTCCACGGAGATCGCCGATGACACAAGCTCTCCGAAACTCCTAAGCCGTAGAGCAACCAACTGCCGCCGAATAGGAGCCTTGAGCCCTTCCTGAAACTTAATACATTTCTCACGCTCCGATGCCACCACCGATGGAGCAAACCTAGCCAACTCATTAAACTTTGCCTCATACTCCCGAATTGACAAGTCACCCTGCTGCAACCTGTAGAACTCAGCTGCCTTCTGATCTCTATACCCCTGCGGAAAATACCGATCATAGAACAACTCCTCGAACTTGTCCCAACTGATATCACCACCGCGCTCCAGATGCTTAGTCTGCTTCCACCAGGTGTTAGTGCCACCTTCAAGCTTATATGCCGCGAATTCCACACGATACTCCTCAAGCACACCAAGAGTATCCAGATGCTTCAAGATCGAATCCAGCCAATACTCTGCTAACTGCGGATCCCCATTACCATCAAAAGTCGGAATAGACGCCCGCCAAAATTCCTTCAAGTACGCATGCCGACTACCAACATCGGAATCTCCCGGTCTAGCCCTAGCTGCCATCTGCCGGAAAGCCGCAAACATAGACCTCATCATGCTCTCATCATTTTCGAACTCGGCGTCAGCAGTCGAACGACGTCTAGGTGCCATTCTCTCACTTCTGAAAACAAAATTTGGACTGTTAGAGGTATTTCATTGTCAAACCTATGTGTGCACAATTCCCAAGGTTCATAACCTTGAGCTCTGATACCATTCTGTCACGCCCCGGAGCACGGGAGGTGACGTGGCAGATAGTTTAGATTAATTAAAAGAGGATTTAATTAAAACCAATGGTTTAAGGATCAAATTAAATGAGAAATAAGAAGTTTTCCACCACATTTTATAAAAGAATTTATGAATATTAAACAAATAATAAAAATTAAATAAAAACCGCGAGTATGGGTTCCACAACCCACAACTTGTGCACACACATAGTACTGACAATATCATAAATACAATCACAGTCCAGATACAAATAAAATTAAACCTTACATGCCTTGATTAAATAATACAAAATATAAATCAATTCTCCTATTGCTCCTGAGTTCGATCCGAAGAATCCTCTCCAAACCTAAATGGGAAACCACCTAGAGGGGGAAAATTTAAAATAATAAAACGTGAGCGAAAGGCTCAGTAGGACTATGTTTTAAAAATAATTTAATTTAAAGAAGCAGTTCATTGTTAGGAGTACTCAAAAGAAAACTTAAATAAATAAATAAACACAAAATTTGAGTAGAGCTGTTCTGACACAGAACAGTCTATTCGTACAATCGAAAACACCAATTTTCTTTTACCTAGGCAAACCATGATATCACCACCGTAGTGGCCCAGTTGGGTTTCGGGACCTGCCCCCAAGGTCGATCGCTTCACGACTCAATCTCTGATATGGCATCATGCCTTTGTGTTTGTTATCATTATCATTCAAAACCCAATTACCGAGTGTTGTCACTTACGTTTATTATGAAATTCATTTCATAATCACGGTATATTAAAATATAACCGATAAAACCATTTTCAAACACCGTTGAAAACACTTTAATAGAAATCCTTTTCAAAGCCAAATCATTTCAAAACCAGGCTACCAAAGAAATAGGATAGAAGTCCTACCTCAATACTCGTGTTCGTGCCCCACACCGTAATCCCGGTCCGCTATACGTTAGCTCCACGGAACCACGAACGATCTTAGATACAAACTAAGTCGATCAATATCTAGTTCGTGACATTACTAAATCATTTCATGATGTCCTAGTGTGCCATTTGTATCATTAAAATCATCCTATAAGGTTGGGGTTTAAATCAGGGTTCAAAACAGTGAAAACGGGTGAAAATCACAAATTTTTTCATGCCTCGGTCGGCCTACCGGACGCCCTGGTTTGGCCTGCCGGAAGCAAGGTTCGGTCGGCCGAACAATTTCCCAGGTTCGGCCTTCCGGTCGAAAGAACACCGGCCTGCCGATCATCACTCCGGCCTGCCGAACTAGGAAAATTCAGAAACCCCAGCCGCGGGTTTCTGGATCCTCAAAATTCAAATCTTGATTCTAACCTGTTTTTCTCAAATCCCAAGCATGAAAAACAATCATAGTTGATAGAAAAACATACTAGAACATGTTTGAACTCATTCAAACAAGATTTAGACTCGAAATCCTCAAAAATCCAAAAATGAGAAAATGAGGACAAAAATGAGAAAATCTTGAATTCAATCCGTTTTTCTTCAATCTAAGCTTAGATTCTAGTTGTTCTAAGTTCATTTAACTCAAATCTACGGTTTTCTAAGCTTAAACAACCCTAGATTTCAAAAATGCACAAAATTGAAAATTTTTGTAAAAAGTTTAGAAATTTCAAATCTAACCTCGAATCGAATCTTCAATCCGCGTCCTTGGTTGCCGAATCACGTCCCCGAGCTTCCTCCCCGCTAACCCGAAGCTTGGATTCGAAATGGAGTTTAAAATTTTTGAGAGAGATAGAGAGAGAGAGAGGCTGCCGAGGGAGAGTTCAAGAGGAAGAGAGAGAGAGATGCGTGAGAATGAGGAGAGAGAGAGAGAGGAAGGAAATAAATAGAGAAAATCGGTGGGCTGTTTTTCTGTGCGAAAACCATGTTCCGCCCACGGTTTTACAAAACGGGGTATTTTTAACATTTTACAAATTGTTGTGTTTTAAAACACAAAACATCATTTTAAAACAATAAGAAATCATTTGGATTCAACAGATTAACAAAATAACCAAAATTTCAAAATCCAACCAAATAATCTAATTAATGTTAAAACATTAATTATGGCACACTAATTCATCATTTACATTACATTAACGTTAAATAAATTTCAGGGCGTTACAACTCTCCACCCCTGAACGAAATTTCGCCCTCGAAATTTACGACTCATTTCAAAAACAAAACAAATGCGGATACAACTCCCGCATACTCGACTCTAGTTCCCAAGTGGCTTCATCAACCCCATGATGCTGCCACACGACTTTTACCAACGGTATCTCGCGACGACGCAAGCTAATCACTTTCCGGTCGATAATCTGAATCGGCACTTCTTCGTACGTCGTATCTTCCTGAACCTGCACATCGCGGAATGAAACTATCTTACCTTGCTCAGGTGGACACTTCCTAAGCATCGACACATGAAATACATCATGAACGTGAGAAAGTTCGGGCGGAAGATCAAGCCGATAAGCGACCACACCAACACGCTGAGTGATCTCAAACGGCCCAATATACCTCGGCGCGAGCTTCCCATTCACTCCGAACCGCATAGTTCCCTTACGAGGCGATACCCTCAAGAGAACGAAATCTCCAACTGCGAACTCAAAAGGTCTACGTCTCCTATCCGCGTAGCTCTTCTGCCGACTCTGAGCTGCCCTCAACCGATCTCGAATCACCATGACTTTCTCGTTGCTATCACGAATCTCATCCGGCCCAAGAATAACTCTATCTTCAGGGTCGGCCCAACACACAGGTGACCGACACGGTCGCCCATACAACGCCTCAAATGGTGCCATACCGATACTCGCCTGATAACTATTGTTGTACGCGAACTCCACCAAATGCAAACATTGCTTCCAATTCCCGCCGAAGTCCAACGCACAAGCACGCAACATATCTTCGAGAATCTGAATAACCCGCTCAGACTGCCCATCAGTCTGAGGATGAAACGCCGTACCGAAGTTCATATCCGTACCTAAAGCCTCCTGAAAACTCCTCCAGTGCTTAGCATTAAACCTGGTGTCTCGATCAGAGGTGATGGACAAAGGAACCCCATGCAACCTCACAATGTTCTGCATATATAACTCCCCGAGAACCTTCCTAGAACACGTCGACCTAAACGGAATGAAATGCGCTGATTTCGTCAACCTGTCGACCACAACCCAAACTACGTCGTGCCGCTGCTCCGTCCTCGGTAAACCTGTGAGAAAATCCATCGTCACATGCTCCCATTTTCACCCTGGAATAGGAAGCGGCTGAAGCTGACCTGTAGGCTTCTGATGCTCGGCTTTCACCTGAAGACACGTCGAACACTTGGCCACGTACTCTCGAACATCTTTCTTCATGCCTCTCCACCAATACTGCCTCTTCAAATCACGATACATCTTCGTGCTCCCTGGATGAATAGCGAACTGAGACCTATGAGCTTCATCTAGAACGGCTTTCGTCACCTCGGTGATAACTGGAACTGCAAGACGCTCCCGAAAGTACAACGATCCATCTGCATGCACGCTCCATTCCTCGAACTGCTCCCCGTTCTGAATCCGCGACCAGATCCCCTGCAAATGCCGATCCTGCCACTGACTTTGCTTCACCATCCGAACAAGAGCTGGAGTCGCTTCCACGTGATATAACGAAACTCGATCACCGTCTTCATGATACAATAGCCGATACTCACTCACTGTCGCATCCCTGCTCTAGTCCTCAAAAATCAAACAAGCGAGAATCCCTGAAGACTTCCTACTAAGCGCGTCTGCGACCACATTAGCTTTCCCGGGATGATACTGCAACGCGAAATCATAATCCTCCATATACTCTACCCATCTGCGCTGCCTCAAATTGAGATCCCTCTGAGTGAACAGATACCTCAAACTCTTGTGATCGGAGAAGACCTGAAACGACGCTCCATACAAGTAACACCTCCAAATCTTCAGCGCGTAGATCACCGCCGCAAGCTCTAAATCATGAGTAGGATAATTCCGCTCGTGAGGTCGTAGCTGTCTCGATCCGTACGCAACCACACGCCCAAGGTGCATCAACACGCATCCAAGTCCGCGCCCTGAAGCATCCGCATAAACCTCATACGGCTCGTCACTGCTAGGAATAATCAATACTGGAGCTGAAGTCAACCGGTTCTTCAATTCCTGAAAAGCAAGCTCACAATCTTCATTCCACTCAAACCTGACATTCTTCTTGATTAATCTCGTCAACGGAGCTGCAATCTTCGAAAAATCCTTTACAAATTTCCTGTAATATCCAGCAAGACCTAAGAAGCTGCGAATCTCCGCTACATTCCTTGGTCGTTCCCATTCCAATATAGCCTCAATCTTGGACGGATCCACTGAAATACCATGCTCCGAGATAACATGACCCAGAAACTTGACCTCAGTTAACCAGAACTCACACTTTTCCCTCTTAGCATACAACTGGTGCTCCCGCAGAGTTTGAAGCATGACCCGAAGATGCTGCTCATGCTCCTCCCAAGTCTTAGAATACACAAGAATATCATCGATGAACACGATCACTAACTGATCCAAATACGGCCTGAATATCCTGTTCATCAAATCCATAAAAGCTGCCGGAGCATTCGTCAACCCAAAAGACATGACCAGAAACTCAAAGTGCCCATACCGAGTCCTAAAAGCTGTCTTAGGAATATCCTCTTCCTTGATCCTGAGCTGATGATAACCTGAACGCAAATCAATCTTCGAGAAGTATCGCAAACCTCCCAACTGATCAAACAACTCATCAATCCTAGGCAAGGGATACTTGTTCTTCACAATGACACGATTCAGCTGCCGATAATCCACACATAACCTGAGAGTCCCATCGTGCTTCTTAGCGAACAAAACTGGTGCTCCCCACGGAGATGTGCTGTTCCGAATATACCCCTTATCAGCAAGCTCCTGAAGTTGCTTCCTCAATTCCTTCATTTCTGCCGGCGCCATCTGATAAGGTGCCATAGAAATCGATGATTTCCCTGGAAACAACTCGATACCAAACTCAATCTCCCGATACGGTGGTAATCCTGGTAACTCGTCGGGGAAAACATCCTCGAACTCACCAACCACCAGAATCGCTAAACTGCTACTCGAAACATAGGGCTCGCAATCCAGGTTGGCAAGAAAAGCACAACAACCTAGATTTCTTCGCCCTCCTAGACACGATTTCATGAGACGCTCACTCATTAGCCAATCACCACCACCCTGGTAAGTGATTGACGTCCCCCTATCAGACACTAGTGTCACTTTTCTAAGTTGGCAGTCCACAACTGCACTATACCTGGACAACCAGTCCATCCCTAGAATCACATCATAAGAACTCATAGGGAGTATAATCAAATCACTTTTCAAAATCTCATCCCTAATTTTTATTTTACAGGATTTACACATAAAATTTACACACACCCGCCCCAAGGGAGAAGTTATGACTAAGGGTTCATTAAACTCTTCTACCTCTAATCCCAAGGCATGTACAAAGGAACTCGAAATGAGAGAATGAGAGGCACCGGTATCAAATAAAACGCGAGCTTAAGACCTAGAAACCTAGATCATACCATCAACAACCGCGTTACCAGTCTGAGAATCTGACCCTCCAGATGCCATTGCATGAACCTGCACTGGCACCTTTCCTTTTCCTCTACCGACACTGCTGGGTCCTGGATTACTCGGCCGATGCTGCTGAGATGGAGACGACTGCACACTACCGGTACTCGGCTCTCGATACTGAGGAACACTGCGCTGAAAATGCTGCGGCTGCTGTCCTCGTGCCGGATATGAGAATTGCTGAGGAGAGAACTACGGATACTGCAACTACGGGTACAGCGGAGGCAGAGGTAGGGTCTGAGGCTGAGGCTGAGACGAACGACTGGCATCCTCCCCGGTCTGAGATCCAAGACGAGCACTCCTGATCGGGCAATTCCTCTTGATGTGTCCAGGCTGCTGACAGAAATGACAATAAAAGCTGTAGGGATTGCTGCGCCCGCTGCCAGACGAACTGCTGCTACCACTGGTCGCACCGCCTTGCTTGCCTTTCCCCGGAGCTGGACGACTACTGGTGCTCTTCCTGCCACTCCTCTGCGGTCCTCCTGAAGCCTTGGCTCGGTCCTCACACCACTGCACATAATCATTCTCCACGGAGATCACCGACGACACAAGCTCTCTGAAACTCCTAAGCCGTAGAGCAACCAACTGCCGCCGAATAGGAGCCTTGAGCCCTTCCTGAAACTTAATACATTTCTCACGCTCCGATGCCACCGCCGATGGAGCAAACCTAGCCAACTCATTAAACTTTGCCTCATACTCCCGAACTGACAAGTCACCCTGCTGCAACCTGTAGAACTCAGCTGCCTTCTGATCTCTATACCCCTGCGAAAAATACCGATCATAGAACAGCTCCTCGAACTTGTCCCAACTGATATCACCACCGCACTCCAGACGCTTAGTCTGCTTCCACCAGGTGTTAGCGTCACCTTCAAGCTTATACGTTGCAAATTCCACACGATACTCCTCAGGCACACCAAGAGTATCCAGATGCTTCAAGATCGAATCCAGCCAATACTCTGCTAACTGCGGATCCCCATTACCATCAAAAGTCAGAATAGACGCCCGCCGAAATTCCTTAAAGTACGTATGCCGACTACCAACATCGGAATCTCCCGGTCTAGCCCTGGCTGCCATCTGCCGGAAAGCCGCAAACATAGACCTCATCATACTCTCATCATTTTCGAACTCGGCGTCAGCAGTCGAACGACGTCTAGGTGCCATTCTCTCACTTCTGAAAACAAAATTTGGACTGTTAGAGGTATTTCATTGTCAAACCTATGTGTGCACAATTCCCAAGGTTCATAACCTTGAGCTCTGATACCATTCTGTCACGCCCCGGAGCACAGGGAGGTGACGTGGCGGATAGTTTGGATTAATTAAAAGAGGATTTAATTAAAACCAATGGTTTAAGGATCAAATTAAATGAGAAATAAGAAGTTTTCCACCACATTTTATAAAAGAATTTATGAATATTAAACAAATAATAAAAATTAAATAAAAACCGTGAGTATGGGTTCCACAACCCACAACTTGTGCACACACATAGTACTGACAATATCATAAATATAATCACTGTCCAGATACAAATAAAATTAAACCTTACATGCCTTGATTAAATAATACAAAATATAAATCAATTCTCCTATTGATCCTGAGTTCAGGTCCGAAGAATCATCTCCAAACCTAAATGGGAAACCACCTAGAGGGGGAAATTTAAAACAATAAAACGTGAGCGAAAGGCTCAGTAGGACTATGTTTTAAAAATAATTTAATTTAAAGAAGCAGTTCATTGTTAGGAGTACTCAAAAGAAAACTTAAATAAATAAATAAATAAACACAAAATTTGAGTAGAGCTGTTCTGACACAGAACAGTCTACTCGTACAATCGAAAACACCATTTTTCTTTTACCTAGGCAAACCATGATATCACCACCGTAGTGGCCCAGTTGGGTTTCGGGACCTGCCCCCAAGGTCGATCGCTACACGACCCGATCTCTGATATGGCATCATGCCTTTGTGTTTGTTATCATTATCATTCAAAACCCAATTACCGAGTGTTGTCAATTACGTTCATTATGAAATTCATTTCATAATCACGGTATATTAAAATATAACCGATAAAACCATTTTCAAACACCGTTGAAAACACTTTAATAGAAATCCTTTTCATAGCCAAATCATTTCAAAACCAGGCTACCAAAGAAATAGGATAGAAGTCCTACCTCAATACTCGTGTCCGTGCCCCACACCGTAATCCCGATCCGCTATACGTTAGCTCCACGGAACCACGAACGATCCTAGATATAAACTAAGTCGATCAATATCTAGTTCGTGACATTCTATGTTACTAAATCATTTCATGATGTCCTAGTGTGCCATTTGTATCATTAAAATCATCCTATAAGGTTGGGGTTTAAATCAGGGTTCAAAACAGTGAAAACGGGTGAAAATCATAAATTTTTCCATGCCTCGGTCGGCCTGCCGGTCGCCCTGCTTCGGCCGGCCGAACTGTGCAGTTCGGCCTGCCGGAAGCAAGGTTTGGTCGGCCGAACAATTTCCCAGGTTTAGCCTGTCGGTCGGAAGAACACCGGCCTGCCGAACTGGGAAAATCCAGAAATCCCAGCCGCGGGTTTCTCGATCCCCAAAATTCAAATCTTGATTCTAACCTGTTTTTCTCAAATCCTAGGCATGAAAAACAATCATAGTTGATAGAAAAACATACTAGAACATGTTTGAACTCATTCAAACAAGATTTAAACTCGAAATCCTCAAAAATCCGAAAATGAGAAAATGAGGAGAAAAATGAAAAATCTTGAATTCAATCCGTTTTTCTTCAATCTAAGCTTAGATTCTAGTTGTTCTAAGTTCATTTAACTCAAATCTACGGTTTTCTAAGCTTAAACAACCCTTGATTTAAAAAATGCACAAAATTGAAATTTTTTGTAAAAGGTTTAGAAATTTCGAATCTAACCTCGAATCGAAGCTTCAATCCGCGTCCTTGGTTGCTGAATCACGTCCCCGAGCTTCCTCCCCGTTAACCCGAAGCTTGGATTCGAAATGGAGTTTAAAATTTTTGAGGGAGATAGAGAGAGAGAGAGGCTGCCGAGGGAGAGTTCAAGAGGAAGAGAGAGAGAGATGCGTGAGAATGAGGAGAGAGAGAGAGAGGAAGGAAATAAATAGAGAAAATCGGTGGGCAGTTTTACTGTGCGAAAACATTTGCCGCCCACGGTTTTGCAAAACGGGGTATTTTTAACATTTTACAAATTGTTGTGTTTTAAAACTCAAAACATCATTTTAAAACAATAAGAAATCATTTGGATTCAACAGATTAACAAAACAACCAAAATTTCAAAATCCAACCAAATAATCTAATTAATGTTAAAACATTAATTATGGCACACTAATTCATCATTTACATTACATTAACGTTAAATAAATTTCAGGGCGTTACAACTAAATATTACATTTTCAATAGAAATGACATGCACTAATAACATTGAATTCTATACTTTAATGGAATAATTAACTATATATTATTGATCATTTTTATTATCATCCTTAAATATTATCATTTTGTATATAACACTTATATACAACATTTAAGGACACATAGATAATTATGAAATTTTTAATGATATTCATAAGGTATTCAAAATACATTCACACAAATAAATACAGTGAAAAATTCACTTTATTTATTTATAAATATGCCATTCATAGAAAATCACATGTTTACAAGCATCTATCCTAATAGTTACTTCCAAAAAACAACACATTTTAAAATTGACTATGAGTATGAAGAAATATTCGACTTTAGGGGTATAACTTATACGTTTTAAAATTAGGTAGACATGTTGGTTTATGACTCCTGTTTGACTCTGCAAAAAATGACTAGAAAATCAATTATAACAAAAAAGAAAAATGGCAATGTCTATCCATTGGGGAAACTCCAAGAACCCTTGCAGCTCTATAAGGTTTTAAGCAAAGGTTTTCGGATAACACTAGGTCATTATCTATTAATCTCCGCAGCTTCGTAGTTTTTAGATCAAACTAATTTAAAGAAGCACATTAAAAAAAGGAATTAATCTATACATATTTTCATATAGAATAAAAAAAAAATCTTATCTTGATAATAAATAAGTTTTAATAGTTTTTTTCTTATATGCTGAATTATAGCGCAATTTGAGGTTGATAAACACTAGGCACGTATATGTAGACATATATGTATCTTGCCTATAGCTTTCATATCACATTTTTCTCTTATACATCACCATAAAAGCACATATTTAGGGAAGGAAGAATTAGCCAAAAGATTGAGAGAGAGAGAGAGGGAGAGAGGGAGAGAGGGGGAGAGAGAGAGAGAGATGAATATAGAAACTGTGATTCTAGTGGCTACGATGATGAACTTTTGGGGTCCACATGTTGTCGTTTCACAAAAGGTCCAAGCTAGCATCAAGGCAGGTTAAGAAGTGGGAAGAACATGACACCGCATTGCCAGTCCAAAGCCGACGATCTAGGCCTGAGAATATTTCAGTTCGACGAAGCGTTTAGCCGGGAATTCGTAGTCAACACGAGGGGAACGACACTGTTGATGTGAAACTCAGTGCCAATGGCTCGTCTCTGTTGAAGGCATATATGGGCTCAATGGGGAAACTATGCTCCGGAAATATTTCTACTATTGGCCACTTCAAATAGTTGATTACGGAGGATTCATTTATGATATTTTTGAAACTTACTTTTATAAATAAATGTGATACGACTTCGAATGTGATATAAATAAAGATATTTTTTTAATAGTGTGGAATAACATGTAATTTTCTCTTTGATTGTCTAGGTAACATGACTGGACGTTGTTTCTTCTTCTTTTTTGAATAAACATGGCTGGCTATATATTGGAAAATTTTGCATTAGTGTGAAAAAATGTTCCAACCTTGCTAAAAGTATTATACAGATAATGATTGTTTGTGTGCCGCTATATTGGAGTGTTTGACTTTTTTACGTTTGACTTCTTCAGTTTAAATTAAAAGTTTTAGTTGCTACAATGTAAAGCTTTATATATTATAGTGTCAAGCAAAAGTATACTCTCGAACACCCTATTTAATATGGCTTAATATAATCATATAGAGACATGCAAGCTTCATACTATTTTTTATTGTTTACTTTTTATCTACTAATCATTTAACTCATGGCTTGCTTTTTTTGAAAAAAAAAAAAACCTTTTACGTTTGTTTGAAAGAAGTAAACAAATAAAGAAATAAGAATTAAAAAATACATGCTATGGTGTGCATACCAATTTCATTAAGGCAAAGGTTATTACATCAAGTTGACCATATTTGTATTGATACCAACGGTAACGGCTAAAGTTGAGGGTAGGGTTGACTTTTGACAAAAGAATTTTTGGGTTACTTTGGCAGCACATATTTTGAGTCAATATTTGATTTCTCACTTAAAAGAACAAGAAAATAGAATGCAGCAAATTTTGTAGATTAAAGTATAGAGCAAATACTGCTTCATTTTGTGCTAAAACATTTCAACTCATAATAATGATGTTAAATCTTGCTATAATTTTTTTTTGTTTGATAATTGAATATGAAAGCTTCAATTAAGGGCTATTAGGGACAAAAATACAGCACAAATTTAGGGCCAATAAAACGAGCGCTACTCTCACGACTAGGCAGTTTAATTGCACTCTGGTTCGTACGTGGCTCTCATAACATGATTTTGCCACACATTGCCACATTCTAGTCCCAAATGATCCCAAATCGAGCTCTTCTTGTCGAGGGTACATACAACAAGGCTTAGACAACCGTCTAATCAGACATCTAAACATCATCTGCTCTTGACTGGCGAAGGAGACATACTAACAACAATCAGAGGTGGTCTCCCCACCTCCGTTATTACAAACTGAAAACAACAAAACCAAAAACAAAATACAAAGGAAAATAAAGAGAGAGAGTTAAAACTTTGATAGAGGGCTGACCCTTGCTGCCTCCGTCGCTTCCTCTTTAGCCTGGATGTGGACTGGCCTGATCGTCAGCAATTCCTCCCTCAGACTAGTGGCCCCTTCGGATCAGACCTCAGAGCCAATGATGCAATGCTTGGCCTCCTAAAGCTCATTGTCGTTGCTAGATCCAGACTGCCGCATCATGTGCCCTTGAACTCGCACTAGATCCAACTCACCACCGATCCGTTCCTCTTCTCCCCGGACAGTTCCTTTTCCCTCTGGCTCCCCCGCTAATGCGTAGCCATCGGCCCTTTCCTTCTCACACTATCGGGCCTTTCCCTCCCTTGGGATTTGTTGGGTTTTTTTGGATTATGTGATTCAAATAAGTAGCGAAAAATTAAAATTAATTCCCACAAAACCCTTGCAAGATCCATCTAATTCAATTAGATTAATAAGAAAGCCATAGAATCTTACCAGGATGACAAAAGGGGCAAGATTTCTAGAAGGAAGAGAGCGGGTTCACTCCGGTGACACCCTAACTCGAGCTTTTTGTTTTCAGGATCGGATTCAGACGTTGTTACTTAGAGCAACGCCCTCTATAGGTATCCACATGAACAGACTCTCTCAAAAACCGAATTAGTGTGCTAGCACCCTCTCCTTACGTTAAATGACTCTCTCTAATTTTTTAGGGTTTTAATGTTTTTTGCCTTTTAAAATTAGAGAACGCCTTTTCTCATCTACTTCGGCCAGAAACCGTAAAATAGATATATATATATATTTTTTTTTTTTTTTTGACTTCGAGATAGAGTCAGATTTTAACTAGGATAAATTGTAATTCAAATATGCTTCATAGAATCTAGATAATGTCAGATTCAATGAACCTAGACATATCTAGTACATCAAATCTAGACATTATCAGGTTCATTAAACCTAGACACAGTAAACCCAAAATTTGTTTTTCATCTGTTCTAAGTGTGCGACCCTGTAGGTTCACATAACGTTGTAGTGGGCTTGAAATTCTATTTCTGGCCCACAAATCATAAGCAGCCTCTAGCAAGACATTATGATTACCCAAGTTATGCAAATGTCAATAATTCGACATAACCTAATCCACAATAAGTATTAAAGTCCTTTTGTTACTAGATACCTTGATTGAACATGAGGCATGGTTTATGTCATCCTTATATTATTCATTCATATTATTTCTTGATCTTAAGTAGACTGATATTGATAACCCTTATCAATTCATTCCAGTATGGCCATACATTTTTCTTTAGCCTAACTTATCAAGAGGCCCATAGATATCTTTCTCATTATAAATGAGGGACAAATTCCTTCTTAATCACTCATATTCCTCACATGATTCACTTTATATCCAACAACAATCCATTCCATCATCCTATTAAAGATAATATTAGAATGTATCAAAATATAAAATCTGTCATATAGGAAACAATGGTAATTTCAGGTCAGAGAACTAGGATGATACTATTGTGATAAGAACCACTTATGACAATTATCTATATAGTATTCTCATAGCGAGTCGATCTAATTCATCATTTCTCAAATATGTATCTATGAGTTGACTTAGTATCTCATACACATGATTAGTAAAACATAATCATTACTCAAACTTCATACTAGTCTTCATTCATTATTATCCTAAAAATAATGACCGACTATGGATAATTTAGAATATTATCCAATTTTCACTTAAGAGTTTTACTATCAAGTTACATACTTAATGACCTTAGGCAGAATTAACTATTTATGGAATTATAATAAAAAACAATAATGAAAATGCCTCTTTATTAATAAAATGCAAATGTAACGAAATCAAAATATAGTCATTACACAATTGGCCTAGGGCACATCACTAACAGGATCTCCCGATAGTGGCTAGAAATTGCCATCCTTTGTTGAACTCGACCTTCCCGCTCATAGTTCTCGCCGGTTTCCTCCACAACCATCTCCTCCCGAGTGAACCAGCATAGAAATCTACCAGCCCCATCGGTGTTCAGCTGCTGCAGTTTGCAACCCTTCCTCCGCCTCATTTTCCCTCCATGCACCCTTTAGTACGACTAGCCTCCCTCTCTCACGAACCCGAGACCAGGCCACCTTCCCGAAGGTGGCGTCGGGCTGTGGATTAGGAAGGAGTGGGGACGGCACCCCTTGAAACCCTCTTGTTTCTAAAAAAAAAAAAAAAGAAAAGAAACAAAACAAAACAAAACAAAAAACTAGCAGAGTTTTGACCAAACCCAACTCGTCCTCAAGAGGGTCTTTGAATCCTCTCTTAAGGAGGCGTTTTAACCACGTTAGTCTTGCTATAATTTTTGTTCTTTATTATTTTTGAAAACTCACCATGCTACAACCTTATGGTCTGTCTACCCGAGAGAATAAAAAGTGAAGAAAGAAGTAAATCATTTGTTTCTTGACATGACATTAAATAGATATATGAATAATGACAAATTGACAACAAAAAAGGAGAAAAGAAAAAAACAACTAAACTTCAGCGAGTCTCTTTCTTTTTGGACCTAATCCAATGGATTGCAAAAACTACAAGAGACAGAATAATGGAAGAACCTGCAATTACACAAGGAGTACACAACTTGATCTTTCTTGAAGAAGTCTTCTTTTTCCCTTGAGACACTTCTCCGCTTCTATCTTTCTTCACTTCTACAAGAGGAGACTCATCCTCATTCTCTTCCTTTTCTTTTTTAGGTGCTTCCTCCTCAACTTCACCTTCCTTTTTAAGCTTCTCTTCTCGGTCACGAGCTTCTTCGACTACATGGTGCTCTTCTGCAAGGTGATCGGGTTCCAATTTTGTCGACTTTTCTATTAATTCCAAGTCTTCGAAGACTTCATCTTCTACTTTCTTAATCCCATCTTCAAAGTCGCATCTATCCAATGTTCTAGAAGAATCAGCTGTTGTTTCCGATTCTGCATAGACTTTACCTTCTACTTTCTCAATCCCATCTGTAGTGTCACTTATTTCCAATGCTCCAAAAGCATTAGTTTTTTCTTCCGGAATCTTTTGATGCTTCATTTCAAGAAACTCTTTTTTCTCTGGATAAAGTTCCTTGCGGTCTAAGGTAGCAGCTTCCTGAAATGTCTGTTTTGTGGCTTGATCAACTTCTTCCTTGTGAGCTTTTATTGCTTTCTCTTTTTGCTGCTCAGTTTGTTCACTGTTTTTAACATCATGCTTTTGGTGGCATTCCTCTTTTTGACACAGCTTATCAGTGACTAGTTTTGTTCTATTCAATCTGTCTTCATCAACTTTCCCTTTATCAAATAAATCGGATTCTTCCTTCTTTGCAATCTTTGGCTCTTCAACTTTTTTTGATGCTCCAATTGTACTATCTCCCTTCTTAGAAGACTCTACCAGAGGCCGGTCAGTTTCATGCTTAGTTTTGATATTTGGTTCTTTAATTTTGTCTCCAACAATTTCCTTTTGTTTAGCATTCTGAGTTGAAGTTTCTTTCTTGGACCTCTCTTTATCAACAACCTTTTCTTCTTTTACTTCCTCAATCCCAACCCCTCTAATTCCGTTAACCGATTTTGGCATCAAGATCGTTAAGACCGAATCTTGCTCGTTAAACTTGGCGTTAATTCGATCCAAAACAATGCCATCCGGTATCCAAAAAACTCTAATAAATCCTTTCCACTCCACATCTTTCTTGCGCTTCATCCACCCTGACATCACCATGTCCTGAACTGGCCTCTCCCCACTAATAGCAATCTGTGTCCCATCTTCATTTATCTTGATCCCAATATGTTCTCTCCCAAATCCTGCATTTTTGGATTCATTTCTAATTCATCATCTCCACCAAAATGTGCTTAAATGCAATAAATTAAATCATGTTATATTGACTACCATTTGAGAAATACTAAACAATAATGTGTGTAATAGAACTTATTACTGTAATCTAACATAGTATGTATATCAGTAAAAAATTATAGTGTACTGCATATTATGATTTTGTGTTTGCTTAATGATATAGGATTACTAGCATAATATAAGACAATATAAGTTTGTAAGGATCATGGTATATACAAATGTAATGTGATAACACTTTTCACGAAAATAAATAAATAAATAACCTTTGAGATGGGCAGTGAGGATGAACTTGCTTTCAGTTTCTCTCGACATGAATATAGGACCTGATGGGTCTTTGGCCAACCGGAAGTTGGTGGTGGAGGTGAGATCATCCCTAGTTTTGGTGATTTTGAGTCCTAATTCTAGCTCCATTGATGGTTTCTCTTTGAAGAAAAAAAAATGAAATAAAGAAATTCAAGACAAGTTAAAAATGGGATCTCATGTAGCAAGCCAACACACAATGGCAAGTATAAGATGTTACAAAAACTGTTGAATTGTGTATACATTTGAGCAAGGCACATATTCGTTGCTTGCCTTATGACTATTGAAATAAAACACTTCTTTTTTGGGGAAAAAAGGGGGGAAAAGCTGATTGAAATTTAAAGGCACTTAAATTTAATTGCGGCTATATTCTTACCGTCTTGCCTTAGCAGGAAGCAAAAGGCTCTGCTTGATACCAAAACGTAGTGTGTTTGGCTAGTGGTGGGAACCAATAGTGGGAACCGTTTTTACTGTAGTTTGTAAGAGTTTTACATTGTAGCAACTTTTTTTTTTTATTGTAGTCTGTGAGTGCTTTATACTGTTCATAACTGAGTTTGTGGTTCACACCATCTTTAGCCATACACGATTGATTCCGTAAACGTGAATGGAAACCATTTTTCTTTTTTGTTGCCTTGCTTTTGCCCCAAAACTGGTAGTAAATTGGTAACTTATCATCTAAACTTTTAGCCTTGGTGAAAATCTACTGTTGAATAAAAGTATATAATAGTTAAGGTTCCAATCCAATATAGATAAAAATAGGCCCATTGATCACCATTATTAGAACTTGCAGAAAACTTGTTAGTCATGAAATAAACATTATAAACAAATCAATATTGCCTGAAAAAGAATCAAAAGCGAAACTAAAGGTTTTTAGTGATTCAATCTTTTATTACAGCTACGTCCACTATTAAGTCTTCTGGAAAATATAGTTACAAAGTTGGGTGAAATTTTGTGCTTTTGGGTGTAAAATAAACAAAGTCCCTTGCCCCTTCTTTGAGGGAGTCCAGCCCTATTTGTATAGATGAGTTTGGGCTTATCTCTCATCTCATGGACGTCCCACATTGCATAGTGGGCTTTAAACAATAGGTGCCAAGACCCGAAAACGAGGCCTGATTAAGTAAAAATAAAGGAAAAATAAACCGAGATTATACGACAGAATTAGCTAAAACGACATCAGCTTGTATATAACTAAAATAAAAAATTCCGCCTCGTGAAGGATTAAAAGTTTATAAATAGTTATAGTACAGTCTACATTCAAGTACCAAAAACCAACATGGAGATAAATCGTACAATATAATTTACATACAATAATTACAGAAATATAACAACTTACTCAACTTACACTATATAGCCCTAAACACAGTCTCTATTATGATTGGTTTTGCAATGTTTAAATTTTGTAGAGATCAATAAAAAAAAATATTCACGGCTGCTTTTACCAGAACCAAACATACAATTCACCTAAAATTATAATAATTAAACACTTACTTTTGAGAAGCTGGATTAACACTACTGAAGTGACCTGTGTGGGTTTTTAGGGCCTCTGCACGACTTGAACTCTTATAGCTTCGCAGTTGAAACTCAATTACACGATAGACATATCAGATAACGTTTGAAATCTCATTCAAAAATAAACAAGCTTGGTGTAAGCAAGAACCGAGACTTGTTTTATCTTTTGAAATTCGTTAAAAAAAACATATTTTCAAATAAGATATAGTTCAATTTAAGGGCTAAAAACCACTTGAAATGATTTAAAATCAAACAACTTAAAATCACATATTTTCAAATAACTTTAACAATATAATATAAACAATTCTTAAAAACATTTAAGAATAATTTTAGGTGAAAACAAGTTTAAGACAAGACTATCAAAAAAGGGGGGAGAAAAATCCCTTGGTATTAGCATACCGACACTGTTAGATCTAAACCGACGCCAACCCAACATATGCTCCTCTATCTTCGAAACCTTAAAGCATATTTAAAAGTTAGAAACCGAAGCTCAAATAAATCCACACAAGTTTAATTATTAGTGTGCCATAGTAATTATATAAATAGCAATTATGCACAATCTTTCAAACATGATACAACTATGCTAAAAAATAAAACTAAAAATACATTTTGGTCTAAAACAGTTTAAAACAATTTTTAAAAACAATACATTTTGAAAGGAGGCAAAAAAATGAAAATCACAAATTTAGAAAAATTCCCGACCTGCTAGTGTAGGGCACCACCTTGCTGGTTTGGTTGGCTTGATTAGCCTACCGCCTAGAGCAGTCGGCCTGCCGTCCAAAGGAGTTGGAAGTGTAGGTATTAGCCTACCTCCTAGGCTCCAAACTCGATCCCAACCTATTTTTTAGTACCCAAAAATAGAGAAAATGTATTAAAAAAAACATAAAATTATGTTATACAACATTTTAAAATTATTTTTTCTAAAATTTAAACACTAAACTCATACTGTCATAACTTTTAATCCAAACTTTGAACAAAATAAACTTAGCTTACTTCCATTTTGATTTGAGAGTGTAAATCACTAGGATCTTTATCATAAATCAAACACATTTTTGGACTAAAACATGCTAAAAATTAGATTGCTACTTTTTATTTCACTAAATCATGAACAATTCTCATACTTCATCAAGTTACCCAAAATCATACTCCAAGCCTCTATTAACACACATGCATGCTCTAAGAACTCAAAAACTTAGTTCATGCTATGAAGATAAAACATATTAAAATCATCCACTTTGAATTCAATAGAGGAGGAAAGACAAACCAGGTTTGGGTTTAAGATCCTACCTCAAACTTTGGAAAAAAAAAAGGCTAGAACTTGTTCAATCTTAAATCTTAGCTTGAATAGATGATGAATTCTAAGTTTGTTAGTGCTTGGGTTTGAGTCTTTTGCATGAGTTAATGTCTGGTCCTTTTTAGAAGTTGAGAGAGAGAAAGAGAAAGTGAGAGGGAGGGAGGGAGGGAGGGAGGGAGGGGTTTGATGTGGTATCCTTGGGTTTTAAAATGGAGGAGCGGGGTAACATGTGAAGGAGTGGTGAGTCTTAGTTGGGGCTTTTATAAGATTGGGGGGAATAGAGTGGCAAATTTGTAAATAAACAAACCTAATGGAAGAATTGTAAACATGAAATATTTTTACCAAAATTTTTAAATGGTGTAAAATTTAAAACGAATGCTAACAACAATTAAATAAAATTGTTAGCATATTAATTAAACTAAATTACATAATTAATTTTGTTTAGAAATTCATAAGAGCTACAAGAAATGAGTTGTGGGACACATGTCATGCTCTCATTGGTCCCACGATGCCTGAGTAGTGGGGTCTATCCCTAAGATCCTAGCTTGTTAACTACTAACGCGTTTTCTTTTTAACTAATATCGACTACTCTTCTCATAAAGAATCAACTAGATGACTTGATCGACAACTTTCTTGTTGGTCCCATGATGCTTGAGTAGTGGGGTCTATCCCTAAGATCCTAGCTTGTTAACTACTAACGCGTTTTCTTTTTAACTAATATCGACTACTCTTCTCATAAAGAATCAACTAGATGACTTGATCGACAACTTTCTTGTTGCTACAATCTTTGAGTACTGGTCAATCAAGTCCTTGGGTTAGGCTCATTGCAACTAATTGCTTTAATCTCATGTTTAACTTAGGGACCACCAGTTGGGGCTGCAAATTTGGGCCTTCAAAATTAGACCCCAATAGTTAGCCCCAACCCCAAGTCCTTAGTCAATGAGGAGCGACTACTAGAGTGAAGTCGACGTGTTGATTGTTTTAGCTTCCTCATCATGAAAAGCATCTTATGACATCATAACCCCCTTGTGAAGTGGGGAGTGTAAGAGAAGCTATAACACATGGCGTTTTCTCAATTGTGAATTTCAAAGTAGCGTTGAAGGGTGACGTCAAAATATGAAAGGACAGTGCCTCAGCTTAAGCAAGGAAATGAGAAGACGTTTAATCTCAACCATTGGATGAATTTCTCAACTCGAATCTCAATCGTTGGCAATTTTTCTTCAGACAACAAATTACCATACTTTTCCCCAAGCACACTCATTTTTTGTATTCTTATTCTGGCTTTGGAGTGAGATAGGAGGACGAGAATAAAGAAAACTTCCTTTTCAAAAGACCTTCTCTTTCATTTTTATTTCTACGATTTTGTTTCCATAGCAGTGTTTTTTTTTCTTTTTTCATTTCGTGCATTTTCATGGGCTGTACCTGATGTTTTACCACGAGAATCATCTTATTCTGAGTTATTTGGGTACTTTTAAGAGTATGTTTGGTTGAAGAATTTTTTAGACTCAATGGAGTTAAATTTAAATTTGAGTATTAAAAATTTTTTTGATGTATGTTTATTTTTTCTAAAATCTGAATCAAATGAGTATTAAAAATCTAAGTTTTTAAAGATCTAGCCCCTCTAAACTCTTGATATGTGGATATCTTTGTTACAGTAAAAGTTAAAATTCTCTCTATTATATTTGATAAAAAAATAACTTTTTCATTTGAAATTCAATTAAGATGATTCTTTTTTCATTATATTTTCAGTGAATAGAGAAATAAATTAAGATTCATATAGCATTTTTTTATATCATTAACATTAAGATTTTATTAGGGGGTGTTTGACAGTTGTGGGAACCATTCAGTTCTTACTACAATCTCAGTTATGAACAGTATAAACCTCTCACATGCTACATTAACAATAAAAAAATATGCTACAGTATAAAACTCTCACATGCTATAGTAAAAATGGTTCCCACCACCCTTCCAAACACCCTATTAGATTTGTTAATAAATAAAAAAAAATTTACCATCTCTTTAAACACAAATTCTAGAGTAGATTATAGTTAGTTATTTTCCTCTAAACCATGTTAGAGAAATCTATAGTAGTTGATTTACTTGGTGATGACTCTAAGGAACGAGCTTCATGGGACTTCCATGAAGAAGAAGAGGTCAAATGAAGGGCCGCTTAGTCCTGGATGGAATTTGATTCATATATTGGTGGTGTCCCGAGTCTAGTCAACCTACTAAAGAAAGGAATCATCTAGGGGAACCATATGATCACAAGAATAACGAAGAAGCTCCCAGAGTAGTCCACTCATTCAAATTGAACTCTCCGGGTGAAGTGTTCCTCACAAAGCCAAACTTTGAGTCTGTTTTGATGATTGCCAAAGCAATCAAATAACTAATTCAAATCATACAACTTAAATCAAATCATTAATTCGAATCCATTTATCAAATGTACCCTAAGTGTAGGGGGTTTTTGTGTTCTTCATTGTTTTGCATATCTTGGATTTTTGATCTTCAAGCCTAAAATTGGATTATAGTTAGTTGTTTTCCCCTAAGCTATGTCGAACAAATCTACAGTAGTTGATTTACTGGGTGATGACTCTGGAGAAACGAGCTTCATGGGACTTCCACGAAGAAGAATAGGTCAAATGAATGGCCGCTAAGTCCCGGATGGAATTTGATTCACGCATTGGTGGTGTCGAGTCTAGTCAACCTAATAAAGAAAGAAATCGTCTAGGGAAACCATCTAATCACAAGAATGACGAAGAAGCTCCTAGAGTAGTCCACTTATTCAAATTGAACACTCAAGGTGAAGTGTTCCTTGCAAAGCAAAACTTTGAGTCTGTTTTGATGATTGCCAAAGTGAGGTACGGGATCCCTAATGAAGTCAAAATTCGGCTTCCTTGTCTCAACGAGCAGGCGGATAAGTAGAATGGGGAGTTAATACTAGAAATACTTCGAACTTGGACTACGACTACCAATTCCAGTTCGTCCAAGTAGTGATGGCTCACCACCGCATGTCTATTTCCCAGTTGATGGTAGATCATGATAGGACTGCCTCTCGGACTCGTCTGGTCATAGAGGAAGCTGATACAGAGTTTATCCTGAGCGATTTCATAAACTATTATAGGATGAAGGAGAATTTTGATGACCGCGATCGATTTTTCAGCCACTTTGTGAATGCAGATTAATAGTGCTGCTTTTTCATGTTTGTTTGCAAGGAATCGATTGGCGAGTTGTCCAATCGATTTACTTTGTCATTTTCTTGGGTTCATCTTGTTGAGTCGACAGAAAGCAACTTATTTAGTGACTTTTCCAATGCAGATCAAGGTGGCAGAAACGCTACTTTTTCATGTCCATTTGCAAGGAATTGATTGGCGAGTTGTCCAATCAATTTCCTTTCCATTTTTTGGGACAATCTTGGTGAATCTACCCCTCATTTTGTTTATTGTTCAAGTGATGTGAATAATATATTACATTATCTTGATTGTTTTGCAGATCCCCATGCTAATATTGCACCACCCATAGGCCTACGCTTTGAAGAGCGCTTCAACAAGATTATTTCCACCGAGAAGAGGACTTGGCTCAAAATTTAAGCCAAAATCGACTTGGTGCATTGTCTGTTCAGAAAAAGTCTAGAGAAATTCCCCAGGGATTCCTAAATGCTTCCCAAGTCGAGAAGATTGGATATTATGACTTGTCGAAGTTTATTACCCCGTTCTCTAACAAGGACGTGTCGCTGATAGAATAGCGCTTGACAAGATGAAGGTAATACTTCCATCAGCTGTGGAGTTTGCTAGGAGAAAAGCAGCTGCGAAGAAGGCCGCTAAGGATAAGCAGAGGAAGAAAAAAGAGTCGTCAACTGCTGCTTGTGCACTCAGCCCACCAAGTCATCGACCGTCGACCGTATGAAGCCTTTACCTTAGACTCATCCTTTTGAAATCTAGGCCCCATCTTCCAAACAAGTGGAAGGCTAAGAAAATGAAGTCCCCAACCATTGAAGAAGCTCTTTTAGGGAACCGCTCGCGACGCGAGCATGATAACCGACTACGATTGATTAATAGACGTACGCCCGTTCATTGCTTCATTTGAATAGTTAATGAGTGGGATCACTTTTGCGTTTATATCAATGTTATTAGGAATTTCATTCCGATGATTTTTAAGTTAGCATCTTATTTTCAAAAGGGGTTTATTTAGAATTTTGGTTAATGTTTTTGTGAGAGTATTTTGAGTTTAATTGCAATTTTCTAACTTAATTGTAAATTATTTTTTGCTAATTTGGTTTTTGAAAAGTTGATTGTTGAGTGGAATATTTGGATTTGACCTTGAAAATTCGAATGTGATCAAATGGCTCTCTTGGAGATTTTTGCCAACTTGCTTTATCTGTGCAGGTCAATGATTATGTCCTGACTAGAAGGATTGAGTTATTTATGGTAAATGCAGGTTTTCTGATTTGAGACACCAGTTGACTAATCCGTATAAACATGTTGAAACATATATAGAGAGTCCTTTCCTGATTTGGTTTGTCAACTAAGCTGTTTAATGTAAGTTCAATCAGCAAAATTTGTGTGGTTTAATTTTAGAAACTTCTGTTCTTACACATTTACTGATTGCCTTTTCCTATTTCTAAGCTTCCTCTTCTTTAAAAGTCAATTATTCCTAAGGAAACTTTCTCAAGTTGACTTACCCGATGTTGGACTTGATTGATTTTTACGTGAGTTATTTTTAGAAGGTTTTATACTGCTCCCTTGGATTGATTTGATGCAAATCAAAGAGAGCCTAGTTTCCTTCTTTGGCTGCAAGTTTTGTGTATACTTCCCATATTTAGCAGTTTGTCAAGACAAGTCTATATTGGGAAGCTGGTATCCGTGAAGACCAAGAAAGTATACTCTAGCAGTTAATGACATATCCAAGGAATTCAAAAAAGATACATACCTGGGATTTGAAGCCATTTTTGAGCAACTAGATTGAGGTAGACCTGCACTGTAAATAGATCCTCAGGCATAAGCAGGCTTTTAGAGACTTCATTGTATTTTTTGTGTTTTGTAAAATGTTTCCATTGAGCCTTAGTTTGAGAGAAAACAAGAGCGTATTGAGATTTGACCATTGTCTTTTAATTGTGTTATGAATCGGTCTTGGTTGATCATCCATTGGGAGTAAGTTAGTGAGAGCAAAGGCGAATGGTTTTCTCGGAATATGTTATTAGATTAAAGGCAAGCTGTACAAGCCAAGACTAGCACAACCCGCACAAGTGGTTATCTACCAATGAACACTGGAAATGTAGGATAATTTTTCAAACAAAAAGAGAAGGTATATACGTGCGCATTGTTGTAATATAGGTCATGCGATTCATTGGAGAATAAAATTAATAAATAGACATATATAATGGGGGGGAATTTGAAAAAAAGGCCATCAAAAAATTTTAATTGAGTGAATGGCCTTTTTTTTTTTTTTGTACAAAAATCGAGTGATTTTGAGAAATGGCCTCCGGTCAAAAAAAATTTTGAGAAATAGTCCATTTTTTTTTTGGACAGTTTTTGGCATAAAAAAAATGCTTTTTAGACATCAAAACGGTTCCAGTTTTTTTTTTTTCAACATGTTGAGATTCCTTATTCTGCTACAGTCATTTTTCTTATTTTGTTGAAAAAAACTGGGACAGTTTACCTGCACAGAAAAACGTGTTTTTTTTATTCCAAAAAAAAAGAGGCCTTTTACCCAATTTGGAATTTTTTTTTGCCCTTTCATCAAAATCTTCCACAAAAATCAAGTTTTTTTGGACAGAAAAACTGTTTTAGTTTTTTTGAAAAAAACCTCAACAGGATAAAGAAAATAATCTGGAGAAAGAAAAGAGCCTCAACATGATGAAAAAATCCAGTTTTTCTAAGTAGAAAGCTTGATTTTTTTATGCCAAAAAAGGAGAGGATATTGACAAAAAAAAATTTTCATAAAGTTATTTATCCAAATCCCGGGTTTACTTGTGTTACATATGAGTGCACCACATGACCACTAGAAATGTAGGATTTACACTTACCAATGCTTGGCTTGAAGAAGTGATACATGGGCTGAATTCAGGAAAAAAAAAAAAAAGATTGCAATTATAATGATTCATGAATAATAATAAAAAAGAAAAAGCGCACATTTTCTCTTGCCAATCCCCTTTACTTGTACGCTTCGAGCTCTGCAGAAGTTCAAGTGTCATATTATTTTTTTTTAACTCAAGCTTGGAGGAATAATAAATTGTTTAAAAAATGGTTGAAACTAACAATTTTAATTTAAAAATTATAGCATATAAAAACTTAATATTGTAACATTTTTTTGCTTTTTATTGTAACATATGAGAGTTTTACACTATTTATAATTGCAACTAATAATTCTAACCGTTCTTCCAAACAGTTCATTAAACTTTTCACTTTGTGTGGAAGTGGATATTAATTTACCTTTAAATTATGCCTCCAACAATAGAATAACACTACATATTGGGTGATCTGAGAATTAATCCACACAATGGCCCACCCGTTGGTTAAGTTTTGCTTGGCTGTTGATGGCTCTTTTTCCTGGTTAGAGCCCTTGCCTAGCTGGCGGCCCAGTTCCATTCATAATAACTTTGTTTCGGTTTAATTTAAGATCACAGTGTCCTTTCAGAAAAAAAAAAATAATAATAAAAAAAAAATTTACACAGTGGTTTGAATTAATAACTATCATTATGTTTATTTGACCTACGTGTTGCTCGTTACAGGAGTTCCACAGACCAACATATAGCATTGAAGTTTCACAGGGGCTCAATACTCGGTACAACCCCAAAATCCATAATTTTCAAATTCCAACACCTCAAATTGTTTATTATTTTTCAAATTTATAGAATACCATACATAATAATAACAACAACAACAACAATAATAATAATAATAAAGTTGAAAAATGGAATGATTGCAACACAAAACCAAAGGACCAAAAGCGCCCAATGATTCCAAAGTAGGGTCTAAGAGCATCCACAATACATGGTTTTAATCAGCACTCTTAAAGCTACTTTAGACTCAAAACCCCAACCGACTACCACTCTTTTGCACATAATTAAGTTATTCCTCCTATTTTTCCTACATAAATCACACATACTCTCTCTCTCTCTCCCTCTTTCTTTTATACTTTTTTTACATCATCAGGAGAGCCATACAAAAAACAGCTAATTCTGCTGCAAAAAACCCCACCATTCCCTGCAATGTCACCAAAAAAAAAAAAAGAAGCATCAATTCCCAATCAAAACTCAAACTTCATGTACTCTAATATGTGCGTTGTGTACATAAATATACATGAATTTGGTCAATAATTGAACAGTCACAACATATAATGAATACTTGTGCATATACTATAGTTCTCCACTAGAAATATTTTTTATAATAATGTATCTATCTAACACTTGTTAGAAAGGTTCATACATCCCACCAAATCCAATAAAATTCTGGTTATTGGTTTTGCTAGTAACGGCTAGTATTATATTGCCCTTAAAAAAAAAAAAAAAAACACTAGTATGATACTTTATCATCCCATAATGAGCTTCCCAAATCATATCACAAACGAACAAAAAATTCCCAGAATGGGTGAGAAAAAATAACAGTAAAAATATAAAAATAATTCTGCAGAAGGATATAAGAAAAAATTTCACTGATAACATATAATTTTAAATTGTTTATCCATATTAAAATAACATTAATTAAAAAGACTTTCCTAAAAATTTTACGGTTCAATACCAAAAAATCTCCAAATTAATTATAAAATGAAAGTTGAATAACAGATTAAACAACTTATCTGTAATTATAAGTGGGAAAAATTATTAAGCAATGGGTAAAGAATCAAATTCTTTTACTTTTTTACCCTTACGCATAATTTTTTGTCCCAAAAAAAATATTTTTTGTCCATTTAAATAATAGAAAAAAGTACCTGCTTTCCATGGCCAGAGATGGGAAGAGGCCTAATAGTGGCAGGAGTCCACTTCCCCTGTAGGCAGAGGAACCGCCGGATTGCTGTTGATGAACGGAATGCCGCCGCCTTTATCCGGCACTAATGACGGCATAACCCCGGGCGATCCTGCAGCGGGTTCCGGTGTCGGTGAAGCTGCCTCCTTCGGACGGAACGGCCACGGATAAGCCGGGGAAGCCGACACCACACCGCCGGCCGAAGCGGGCCCCGGGGAAGCTGTTGGAGGGTGTTGTGGAGAAATGTTTGAATTTTTTGGCGCCAAAGTTGGGGAGACCTTTATGGCGAGCTTTTGAGAGCCTAATTGGCATGTCTTCGTTGAGGCATTGTTGAAGGTGAAGTAGAAGAATCCAGGCCGTGATGGGTGCCACTTTTTTTGGCAATTAACAAAAGTAAGATTTTGTTAGATTAATTTTTTTCATGTTTTCTTTTGGAAAAAATACCAAAATTCTGTTCATCATTATTGTTGTTGTTGTTGGGGGAACCCATGTTGAGAAACATACGTTAAAGGCCACTTTCAGTAATTAGTAAAAATGGAAGCTTGGTAGAGAAAGAAGATTAAATTTTATTTATTTTTGGAAAACCCATGTTGAGTTGAAGACAGATTTTTTTTTTTAAAGCATATTGGGAAGAATTAGCAAAAAGAGAAATTCGTTAGAGAAGAAACACTAGAATTTTGATTTTTTTTGTTTGAAAAAGAAAAACATGTTAAGAAACAGAGTTTAAGACCAATTTTAAGGATGTAAAGAAGAATTGGAAATAATACAGAAAAAGTCTTTTAAGTTATTCGTGTTTACCGTGTATGTAGCGTTGGGTTTGCTGAGAAGCGTGGCCTGAGTGAAATTACAGATATTGAAGGCTCTTTCATTCTGGAAAATGTAGAGGTTGTAGTGATATTTGTGCTTGAAAACTATATTAAAAAAAAGAAGAAGAAAAAAAGTGTATTAATCTGAAAAATCAAAGCAAAATTTGATATAACTTGATTTAGTAATTTTGTGAGTAACTTACTAACAGAGTCACCAACATGAACAGTGGGGTCCTTCCACTCTGAAACTCCATCAACAAGTATAGTTGTAGAGTGAGAAGTTTGGGAGAGTAAAGAAAGAAGAAGAGAGAACAGCACTATGAGAATTGAAGAGAACTTCATTTTTTTTTTTTTTTTTGATTTAGGGAAGTTCTGGTGAAAGCTTTTTATTCTCTATCTCTGGTGGACTGGGTCATGGAGAAAGGAAAAGTGGGTCTTTTTAATTTTTTGAAATATGTGAGAAAGAGGGAAAGAGAGAGAGAGAGAGAAAAGAAAAAGAGTTGTATTTGTTGAGAGAGAAAGAGAGACTGCTAAAATGTCAGGTGTGCCTGGCTTTTCATGGCAAAGAGGTTTTTGAATGGATGACAGAACATAATTTGGTTCCATTATTTTACACAGTAAAAAGTTGGAATCATTTTGTTTGTGGAGAAAAACACTGCCCTAAAAAAATCAATTAATTCTTTTTTTTGCTTTTTGAGAAAAAGCAGGTGATTAAAAACTAGGCAGACTGAGTATTGAGTAGATTGAGAGAAGGGGAACTTGGGATTTTTTTAAGCTCCTACTGGGTGGATGATGATGGGTATTATAATTCTAAAATGATTAGCTCTTTGATTACCACCATGCAGAAAGCAACTCAAAGTCTCAAGCTCAAAAAACATGTATAAAATTTTCTTTTTCTTGGGAGATGAGGAAATAGGAATCTAAAAATTGGTTTCTTTTTTTTTTTTTTTTGTGAATTTTGTTTTATCTTTACGATTATAGCTCATTTTTTGATGCATATAGTAGTACATAATCTCTATGAAGGAACCCTTTTCAATGTTAATTAGTAAATAAATATCTTTTTCTATTTTTTTTTATCCCAAAGTAGACAAAGGGTACAATTTCTGATGAGAAAAGATTGTCACCAGTAAGTAAAAAAAATGCTTAGCACATTCTTCCTATCAGAAACTTTCCTATACCATAACTAGCTTCTGGACCAAACTTTGCAGATTTTTTTTTTTCAATTATATAATTTCTTTTTTTTATATTGAAAAAAAAAAACTTAGGTAGTTGATTCGGTTTGTCAACACACATTCTAACAGGAACTAAGGAAATATTTTTCTTTCAATTCTGATTTTCTTCTAATAACATTCCAAGTTCTAAAGGGCCCGTTTGGTTGGATATTCGAATCACGGTTTGAATCATTTTGCTACAGTATTTTCTCTCACAAAAATTTAAATCTTCATTCAAATACTCTACTCAAATACTCGAACCGAACGGGCCTTTTAATGACTACGTCAAAAGAGACTGACATTTTTTTTGTTATTGTTCCTAAACTAAAAAAAAAAAAATTACGGTCTCTCTTCTTTTATTTTTTGGAAGTTGGGAATTTTCATGATTAATCAACAATTAGTAAAAAAGACTAGACCTAAAAGAATCACCCCAACAATCATCTCTTTATTTACATCCAGTCTTATATCTGACTGACTAAAAATAACATATGGTCAGAAGAAAAGAATTAAATAATGGGATATCCTCTTAAGTAGAATTAATTTTCCTTTGCTGATCATTATTTTTTTTTCTATTAGAAAAAAAAATAATGCTAAAGATCATTTTTGATGAAATGATTAAACGAAAATCGGGGGGAAAATGGGTTCATCACATGATTTTAAGGAAAAGTGAAACAATTTAGAAAGATTGGAAATCAATAAATGAGATCTTGTTAGACTAATACAAGAGACACATGAATAACGGGAAGTACTAGTTTTGTTTTTTTTTTTTTTTTTTCAGTGAAAAATAGTTCCATTATTTTCTTTTACTTTATTGCTTTGCTTTATATCTTTCGTCCCTTTTCCCTTTTTCTTTTACCCCAGTTAGCTAGACTCCCACAGACAGCCAACTAACAAACATGAAATAGAAAAAGAAAAGGAGTGCCAAAAAAAAAAAGGGTAAACAGTCGATAGGAAAGGGAAAATATTTAAGAGGTTGTGACAATCATTGAAGAGGTAGGACAATCCTAATTCATATGCATAGAATGCTTAAGAGAGAGAAGAAAAAGGTAAGAAAAAAAATTACAATTATGCTTAAGAAGTTTGTTAACAGATTAACAATATTATTATTATTTTTTGACGGAAGACAATGTAACTTGGTATGATTTTGTATTAAAAATATGGCATCTTCATAGTTAAACACATTCTCTCAGGCCAAAAAAGAAAGAAAAAAGTAATGATTAAAGATAGTCTAAATGAGGGTGTGGCTGTCAGTTAGAATCAATTGGTTCTTATCAATAAATAGTATAAAGTTGTCAGTAGTTACAATAAAAGACAAAAAATTGTTAAAATATTAAACTCTCACATGTTACAATAGTTTTAATTAATTAGCTCTAAGTAATACTCCCAACCACGCTAGAAAAATCATTTTCTATCCAATTGGGTAAAAATCTCACTACTTATAAAACTATTGACCTCAGTTTGAAATATCATGTGCTTGTTAAATCAGGACCTGTTGTTCTATAAGTAGCAGGATTTTGTGGTCATCCACCACCATAATTAAGAAACTAAAACAAATGGCAGATTAAACATTCAAATAAGCCAATATCACAATAGCATGAAAAGGGGAGACTGCTAGGAAAGCAGAGAGCAAACCCTGCAACAACCTTACCATCAATTTTGTGTGTGGGATGGGGACAATAGTCTCTTAAAACGACAAGAACTAAACGACATAAGCACATAAATTGGCTTCGAGAAGTGAAAAAGCCAGAGACCCCTAATTCTTTTTTATACATATATGCAAGAAAAGGCTTAAAACTTACATGCAGAATTTAAGTATATATGAAAATATATATATATATTGTATGGCATATAAAACAAACAAAAAAAAAATACAAGTCTCCTTTTTTCCTTGGAATATAATTCTTGAATAAAAATTTTGTTTCTTCACTTTGTATAAATTGACGTTTCTTCAAGACAGGTCTTATGCGTGACAAGTAGTAAAAAAGAAGATGAACCTTTTCTTTTCTCTTCTTTTATTTTTTTCTCCCTTCTCTGGTTCCCTGCATTCAATTTTATCAGAAAATTCCCGGCTTTTGTTGTTACTCTTGTTTATGTTGGGGACATGTTTGGTGGTCCCGCAATTCACAGAGATTTTATGTTCCTTCGTGACCTTAATTTACTTTCCTGCACATGGGTTTCTACTTTCTAGTTATAAGCAATCTAAACTAAAAATAAGGTTATGAAAAAAGGGAATTGATTATCCAACCTCTTCACTAATGATTATAAGCCTTCCAATCTCATTCACCAACACCAGTAGAGATTACGGTTGGAGGCAATATTTCTACTGTAAATCTCGTTACATGTCAAATAGAAATGGATTCAAGATTGAAGGATAAGTAATTAGGCAACCATCATTTATGGGTGTTAACAAATTCTATTTATAGTTTGGTAAACGTACACGTAGGTTGGACAGATACATATATGAGAAAATTATATATTATGTCGTACTCAAAAAAATGAATTTATTCATGTTATGTCATACATTAAAAAAATATATTTATTTATGTCACACTATTATTTATTTTATATATTTAAGTTGTGACATATTTAAATATGTATAACATTTATATAAAATAAGTTTTAAAGATGTCACTTAATAAAGTTTCTTTACATATATATAAGCATTATTTCTGGTCTAACAGTCAGGCGAGAGACAAGCCCATTAACTTGCTGTGTGGCGTAGGTCTTGCAAAAAGGCCTTACCACACGTTCCTTTATGGGAGAGGATATTAATAGATTGTTTGATAAAGTAAGTTATAACTCGTGAGTTTTGTTTTAAATAGTAAAAAGTTTTTATATGTTATAGTAAAAAGTAAAAAAATTAACAAAATGTAAAACTCTCACATGCTATAATATTTTTAACTAAAATCGATTCGAATCATGGTTCTAACTCACTTTGCCAAATACCTGTAAATTGTTCAAGGATATATTGGCACCCGTAGATGTAGGAGATAATATGTCAAGGTGAGAAATAATAAGATATTTTCTTGAAGGTTGGCACTAGCATTAAATATGTTAAAAGAAAGGTAAATTAATATATAGAAAACCCCTTCTTTAATGTTTATTCCTTTTTTGAGCATGGTTGTAGACTCATATCTTATCTGTGAATGTGTTTCAAACCATTATAAGATTCCTTTTCATTGTCGACCGGGTTGTTCGTTTTTATTTTAGTTTCTGTTTTTGTCAAATAAAGGTGCATGTTTCCGCCGTATATATTTTTGTTGTTTAGCTTTTTTATTGTAATAATAGAAGTAGCCTTCCCACCTTTTAGTGTTTCGTAAGTCGTTATGCTTTACAATGTGGTGTCAGGCCTCAGTGTCTTTAGCCTCTTGATCTTGACTGATTGGAGTTATCCGCCGCTTATAGCGGTGTATGTAAAAGTGCTTTTTGTATGCTCGAATAGTAGTGTGCCTTTTATGTTTCCTTTTGTTGAAACTCAATATATGTGGATTACCCCTTTGTATATTTCAATCGAATATGTTGGTGGTTTTGTTTCATTGTCGGGGTTAAGTCGCTAACTATATTGTAGTTTTTCCTATCTAAATTAGTGTTTTTATTTCTCTAGTTTCGGAATCAAATTACCATTTTCAAAAGGAAAATAAACGGACTCGATAAACAACATGGTAAGAGAAATATTTTGTTGTGTGAATTTCAAATGTAATAAAAGGGGTGAAAGCATGTAAAATTAGGTGTGAAGGTTGTGTTGAGAGAAATTCCCTGGATGGAAGCATGAATTATCTGTCGAATTAGGGATTCCACGAAGTGACATGGTAAGTTTTAAGTGCAAGCGGTCTCCATGAGCATATGGAAGGTAACAAGAGAGCAATTATAATCTAACATTGTTTATCATTAGTAATGTAGCTTGAGCAGGCATTGTAATGCATATAAAATAGTACTACTGTGAAAAATTAGTTATAAAAACATCTTTGACAAGGGCTTGTTCTGGTTTGTGTGCTAGGAATACAAATGGTAGGAATTCTATGGAACGACAAGGTAATATTCACAAGCTTAAGCGTTCTTAATGAGCAAACTTGGACCCTCGCAAAGTCGCGACAGGCTCAGACTTGTGTCACACCGATCACCGCATCTACGCGGTCAACAACAGTGCCAATTGACTCCGCAATGGTTGTGCTGAAAAACCCAGGCCTCACGCCGACAATGCGAGAGTAAGGACAATGAGGTTGTGTAGATCGGACTTTCCTTATGTTGTTGGATCGGGCGGTGTCGTCAAAGGCGGCAGTGCCTAGTGGTCAACAGTGGCATGAACGATAGAGCTTGGGTGATTTGCTCACGTTTGTGCTGAAGGGAGGGGTTTTTTTTTTTTTTTTCATTTTGTTTTGTTAATAATCAGGTATAATAATTTCTATTTTTTTTTCTATAGTATAGAACGTTTTAGGCCATTAATTTTTAATTCAAAGTTCAACACAATTGTACGCTACCAACTGAGTAAAAGACCATACTCCACATAATTTCCTTGGAAAATGGATGTAATAGTTGCAGCTAGTGACGAGTGTTGTGACAATTTGATGAGGAAAAAAGGACTGATGAGTGGTGACTAGAGGGGGAAAGGCAATGATAACATAAAGGTCACGGGACACCAAGGACATGCCGTAACGACAAAATTGGCGACTACAACACTGGTGAAAGTGGCATGGATTGGTGATGATGACCATTTTAATCGCCAAAAACGACAACCGCATGAGATAGTAATGATTCCCATCTTTCTTTCCATAGAGAACTGCCATAACGTTCCTATTTTTCCCTTCTTAATTCCTCGTACCGTTCTACTAAACACAGGTAAGTCCGGGTGGTCCTTTCCCTCGGTATCTAAGTGCACGCTTTTAAATCATTAGATTTAGTTAAAATTATTATTATTTATAAATTTGACAACCAATCAACATATATTTACTGGTAAGTTATTTTTGCAGTATTTATATCAAAAGGTGATTAAAAAACCGTACATTATTATGTCAAAAATGGCAGATCTATTAAATAAAAGGTTATGTGCATAACGACTATGACAATTTAACTTTCTTTAGGCTATAATGTGGTAGCATTACTAAAACTAGGGATATTTTTTAAGATTATTTTTCAGCATTTTTAAGGTCAAAACTGTGAGCTTAAAGTTTTTAAAGTTTTATTTATTTTTTTATACTATCCTATTTGAGGGCATTTCGTATTTTTAGAGTCAAAATCGAGATTTAACCATGAAAAGGTATGTTTGTATATTAAATATATAAAGATATATTTTGGAAATTATTATTTTTAAAAAACAAATATAATATAGTTAAATTGTAAAGTCTAATTTAAAAAGGGACAAAAAAAAGGAGGGAGAACACTTATTTTTACAATTGCAGTTTAAATACAAGATTATAACCTTTAAAAAAAAAAAGAAGAAGAAGAAAATACAAGCTAGTATGCATAGGCCAAGAAATAACCGAAGGGTCATGAATTACAACAATAAATACCACTTATGTGATGGAATATCAATGATAACCAAAGTGTAGATAATATTTTCTTATCATTGGCAGAAAGATGGACCCATTGGTCAAACACTGCCCAAGGAGTGTATCCACTGCGGGTTCACCTTTTTTGAAAATATATTAAAGAAAAGCAACTATTTGCACCAATTTTCACTCATCTTTAGGTTCATTTAATTTACCTTCTAAACTTTAAAAATTCACACTGTGCTAACTCTTTCTTGACTTTCATCTTGTTCCACTTTGTCCCTTGTGTTTCATTTCTTGTCAAAAGGATTGAAAGGAGAGAAACATCACATGCGTTAATTGGGGGTTCACAGGTAAAACCTCAAATTTGCTTCTCTTAATTGGCTGTTAACGTTAAGTTTTCAACGTAAGCCTTATTTTCAATTTGAAAAACGTCGTAAAATTATTCTTTAAAAATTATAAAAAAATAATTAAAAAAAAACACTCTCTAGAAACAAGGAGGAGGCTAATGTGAATCAAAATTGCATCCCAGTATCTTTTTTTTTTTCCTTAATTGATGGGGGGCTTTTTTCCTCGCGCAATTTCGAGCGTGCATTACTGCATTTTGTTGGAGAAGAAGATATTTATCGCCATGGAACCCAATTCAATGCTCAACGAAACGGTGTCCAAGTGCGGCACAAGTGCTTGTACTTTTTTGTTAAATAAAAAATAAGATAGTAAAAAAGGCCCTGTTCATTTCGTACAACAATATAAGCAACTGAAGGTCATAGAATTTCTGGTAAGAAAATCACGCAGCAAGGGCCTCGATTAAGAACGCAGCCTCTTTTAACCACTGATCTTGTATTATGACATATATCTATTGATCATATATTATCTCTTCCCCTTACATTAACAACTGGGGAAAGAAAGTCAAACTTAATTTAGTATAATGTATAACCATAAATATGATTTTCATGTATCAAGCTTCTTTCCCTCTCATCGAAATTGGGGAAAAGAAGTCGACATTGCTGAAAACCTACAAAAAAAAAAAAAAAAAGATATTAACAAAATAAGCTACCCTATCTCCCTTTGATGGAGTACTCTTTCTGTTTACTTGGGATTTTTCACACTATAATTCACGTTGCAGCCCCTTTTCTTCTCTAAATCTAAAACCAAGATTTGCTTTTAGACGCTAGTCACATTGAAATGTCAGTTAAGGGTTAATTGCAATCGATGAATAAAAAACCTACACTCCATGTCTAGTTTGTTTTCTGGGTTGCCTACCACTGGAAGGAGCGAACCCTCCGGAGAGGCTGTGGTGGTCTTCGCTTCTCATCAATTGGGATGACCTTTTCCATTAGCTGCAGGAAAATAAAGTGAAAGTTAGCTGCATATCAACCATTGAGCATTCTTTGTTCTTTACCCCAACTTTTTTCTATTACCCGTCTGGCAACTTCAAACATGTCGTGTAAAGAAAGTTATTAATACTCATAATTAATATTTGCTTTTACAATTCAAAAAAAATATATATATATATATATATTTGCTTTTAGTTTTCAAATAATAGATCCCTAGAACTTTTAAAAAAATAATCTATTAAACAACCGAATTCTATCTAGAAACATAATAGGAACCAAAAAAAAAAAAAAAAATTCACAAATGTTCCAACAACTTGATCATATCCAACAGCCACACAACTTATACTCAATAGTTGCTATGTCTTTATGCTTAGAAGAAATATATTAAACATGACCACATTTTCCCGGGAGCATACTAGTAGACAGAATAATGGAATTTAACCGCAAGATTATGTGGTACAACAGAAAATATAATTTGTTCAAAGTTAATGCCAAACCATGAAAATACCTTAAAACTCTATCGTAAATCTAAGAGGAACCTTGGAACTTCTGAACATTTGTGAAAAAGAAAACCTATATTTTATGATCATTACCTATGTAACCACACATTTTTTGTGTGTTCGTTTCTCTTTCTTTTACTTTTTTATCTTTTTACTATTAAATATCATGCTGTGTTCTAGTTTTCTCTTCATCATAGAAGTACTCTATGCGCAAGAGCTGAAGAAACACGCCACGCAGACATGTAGATTATATCCTACTCTAATCTTCCTAATTGCAATGAAGTATATGCTTTCATCAACGATTAGATAACTAGTAACCTGGGAACTTGAAGTTCGAATTAGTGGCATTTTATCCTAATGATTTCTTACATCATAAAACACAAAATGGAAATGCACAGAAAAATTTCAAGCGACAAACCTATGTGAAGATGAGGCAGTTCGTTTAATAATACATGTCTACTCCTCTCCTTCCAATTATTCCAAAATGAACGTAATAATGCACATTCTTTCAAACCAAACATCTTTTTAATTATTTTAGTATCTCATGCCAGATTTAATTTATTTATATTATATTTGTATTTTGTTTTTGGCTAATTGATAGCAATTACTTATAACAAACAAAAACCTTGTCTAAAACACACTGGGTTCAAAAAATTCCAAAACACTCTCTCATAACAAAGCATGGAGTAGCAAACGCATGTTTGCAGAAGTGACTCTCCAACAGTTCAGATTACGACTTCCCCTCTTCTAATACCAAAGATTGGTGCCTTGATCTTAAACTAGTTGTTTCATTATCAATTAAATGGATATTTGCATAGTCAAAATGCATTTGCAATAATACATGGTCTTGCAACTCATCCGCTATGACTTCCTCTCATTCAATGCTTTACCAGTAAACCCATTATGCTCAATTCTGTTACCATCAAGTACCTTTTCTGTTGCATGACATGATTCCAAAGTCTCAACCAAACAAAGTAATTACTTTCTCTTTCCATTCTATTGTTAATCACCATTATCATTCCATCATCATTGCAGTGTTGCAACCAAATGCAACCCAAAGTACAAGAAACAAGTAATCCCAAGCACCTAGCAAAAATATGGATTAAAAATGCAATTCAATAAGCTTTATTTTCCTTTCTATGCGTTTCATTATTCCTTGAAACAACACTTGTTAATTGCAAAAGAAACTTTCCTAATGGAAACAGTAAAACACAGTTATTTGTCAAATGAATTTGACATTGTTAATAAGTAACGAGTAAGATAGAAGTCTAAGTGGTACCTGCTTAAATCTCTCCTTAGTTCTCTCAGCCTGCAAACGAAAAACTTCAATAAGAAGACAAAGACATAAAACTTTTAGGCTGACATCAAAGAAAAGACTGAATCAAGAAATTGCTTAAAATGAAACATGACAATATATACATAACCAAGAAAGACACTATGATGGTATTTTGAGTAATCCCATATAGATGATATGAAATTCAGAATCCAAACCACACTCTAGTTCCAAATGGTTTTGTGAGTTTTCCAATTCTCTGTCTTAAAGAACTAAACAATAAGATGAAACGATATATAAAATAACAGGTTTAATAGGATGATACCTAGAATCATAACTAAGACCATCACGTCCATATTACGAGGCTTTAATGTGGTCTCCATGTCTGCGTAGTTAACAGTCTAAGACCTTGACTAGCACAAGAATAGTACTTACTAGAAAAGGCAATTTGCTTGTCAAAGACCAATGACGGAAAAAGAAAAAAAAAATTAAGAAATGAAAAGGCTTGCTTAAATCTTGTATGTTGTAGCACATCCGTAAATATGCCTACAGTATTAAAGTACTTCTGCAAATACAAACATACATACCGACATGCACAAGTATATTGTGGAACTAGAGAAACAGAGTCAGCAATTAGCTTAAATGCTAAAATCACAAAGCAAAATGTTCATTCTTATAATTATAAATGTAAAATAAGTAGACACAACCATCATGCTTCCATATCTGAGTTTGTACAACAAGTGGCAAGGTTAATTAATTAACAAGAGACTTAATAAAAATTTGGGCTTGACAATAGTGGAGACACGTTGAGGATGGTCTAGGGACAAAAGCACCAAAATCCATGTGGTCGGTTTAGGCATATTTCTAAGTTAGATTACATTTGGTGAGTTTCAAATTTAGGACTCAGGTGCATGAACAATGCATAACAGTGTTTCAGCCCAATCATTATGCAACAATCCTAAAACACCAAGCAGGAAATGACTTACCTTCTCTTTCAACAGCCGCTCATGCTCCTCCTCGAGCCTTATTGCCAGCGATTCCAACTCGACCTGGTACGCCTGCAAGCCATAATGCCATTAGATTCGGTTGAAAAGAAACACAAAAGTGAAAATTACAAAATCATAACTCAAGTTTAAGTGAAAAGTACGCCATATTCAATCTTGCATTTTCAGGAATTAACGACTATTACTTCAAGTTGTCAATCCCTTCAAAATCCCGACATTCTAACACCTAGTAGTTGACTTAATAATTAATATCAAAAAGACACATTAAATTTCAGTTTATTCTAATGAATGTGCTTCCACACAACCATCGTGACCTCATTTTTTACGAAGAACTAACGTCTAATTTTGAGTAAAATTTATACAATGAAGAGACTTAGTTCGCAATTTTCTCAACACGAAAAAAAATACAAAAAAAATAAAAATAACAGCGACCAAATGCATATCAAAATTAACCTGCTTCCTTTCCCTGGAGCGGGCAGCAGACTCCCGGTTCTTGATCATCCGCCTCTGCCTCTGCTGGGCCGCCTTGTCAAGCGGCTCCAAAACGCTGCTGCGGCCTCTCTTCCCCCTCCCGCCTCCTCCTCGGATCACCTCAACTCCATTCCCAAACCCCACAATTGACCCCTCCACCTCGTCCAGCGCCTGGAGAGGGCTCGGCGGCGGGATATGATCGAACGCGAAGATCCCACCGCTCAGCCGCTCGGTCAGCAGAGCAGGCGGCGGCAAATGCTTCACATCCTCGTCCGCCTCGACCGCCTCCGGTCCTCCCGCTTTCGCCAGAAGAAAGTCCTCCAGCGTCATCATCACGTCAGGAGCCTCCTCCTTGCATTCCTTCTTCCGGTGGCCGGCGCCAGAGACGATCTCCCGCCACACTTCGTCAACGGTTTTGGAACCAGCGGAGGAGTTGGCGGGGTCGTGAAGAGTAATCTCAGCGTCAAGTAGGAGAGTCGATGACGATGACTCGGCGGCGGCCGGAGTAGCCCCGTCGTAGGCGTCGTGGAGGAGGCCGTCGACGGTCATCGACGAGGCAAAGCAAAAGCGGAGCCTTGGGTTTCGAGGACGCCGAGGAGGATTTCCGCGAGAGATCCGAGTACGACGAAACCAACGCTAATTCTCTCTCCCTTCTCTCTCTCTGTTTGTTTCTCTCTCTAGGGTTTAGCAAAACTGATTGGTGTTTGGTTGGAAATTGGGATCAGAGTGACATTTTTGTGTGAAAAAAGAGAAACAGAAGAACGTTTACAAGCCCAAAGCCTTGAGTAGACCGGAGTTTCTCTCGATCAAAGATATAAAAAAAAAAAAAAAACAAAACAAAACAAAAAAAAAAAAGGGAAATTCAACTCCACTGTCCAGTACTCAGCACCACCGTCCATTTGACATTTTCCTCCCTTCGTTTTTATTTTATTTTATTTATTTATTTAAAAAGATTTCAACTGTGGCGTTAATGGTAGCTGTTGTTTCTCCTTGTCTCCTGCTCTTTTAGGATTTGGGCAAAAATGAACTTTTTTCTTATTTTGATAATCTAGCTTTTAAATTAATTTAATAAGTTAAAATAGTTCTTGAACTTTTAATATCGTGACAATTTAGTCTTTTTAACTTTTGATAAGATACATTTAAAGATATAATATTGTTTGGTAGTAAATTTAACAAGATGCATGTTTTCAATCAAAATGTGTATTTTAGTCCAATGTGTAGATAAGTATAGCATATTTACAAAAAAAATACTTTAGTGAGATAAAATCAAATAGGAAACCAATTGGCGTATATGCCTATATATAAGGAGGAAAAAAAAGGAAACAACGTTACTTGAAACACTTTTGAAAAAAGATGAGTTATTTATCTTTTTACATCATGTATTTTAAGTTTATTCAAATATTATACTTTTAGTTTTAGATCTCCTCATATTTATACATTTAAATTAAATTTAATACACAAATTATACCTTTACCCAATCAATATTTAAAATTGATCTAAAAAATTACCCAAAATACCCTCAAATTAAAAAAATAAGATAACTTTATATATTTGAGAAAACTTTATAATAAGGTTTTTAACTTTAAAAATGTATAAAATAGCCTCAAAAATAGGTGTTTTGTATGTTTCTATTTTTGTTTTCTTTTTATTTTTTAAATTTTTAATTTTTATCTATTTTACTTAAAGATAATTTAGTCATTTTAAAGGTCAAAATCAACTATTGATTGAAGTAATGTATAAATTTGTGTATTAAATCTAATCTAAAGGTATATATTGATGAGATTAAAAACCAAAAATGTATGTTTTGAATTAATTTAAAATCAAGGGTATAAAAAGATAAATATCCCAAAAAATTGATCCTAAGAAACACTTTTAAGAGAAAAAAGCTATTGAGAGAATTGTAAGGATCAATACAAGTGTTGGGGGGTAAAAAAAATGGAAAAAAAAGGGTAAAAGTAAAAAAAAAAAAAAAAGTAAAGCAAAAGGAAACCCACTAAAAAGACAACATAACTTGACATTTTTTTTAAATAGTAAATAAAAAGCAACTCTCACTTATCATATGGTAATAGATAATAGACATAAATAGAGCTAGAAGGAAACCAAGGGGACTTAAGCGCTCCTTAGCTGAACAATTACTGACTTTTAGCAGACTATCTCGCTAATCCAGATAACTAATACAAATAAATAAGAATAAAAATGAATATCACATATGGCATTGCCAAAAGAGCTCTTGAAAGAGCCTACCTCAAATACTAAAGAAAGGAGTGGCTAGACAGGCAATTTCACTCACATTCTTTTTATTTTTTAAACCTATACATATGTACATATATTATATTACCTAAAACTACAAATAGCCTCCCTTAAAACTAATATTTATTCCTACTCCCCAAAAATTAGTTAATAACACTTTTACAAATGTCCAAAGTACCCTAATCTCTTTAATGCATGTAATTTTATTTCCTAAAACTAATATTTTATTTTTTTTTCTTTTTGCAAGGATTGAGTTATTATTTTTTGTTATTGTTGTTGTATTAAATACATTGCATACATGATGTTCACAATAATATATTTATTCAGTAACGAAGCCAAAAAACTTTGTTTAGGGGGCTTGAGTTAAATACAAAATTTAAATTGAATTAACAATGCAATAAATACTTAAAATCCTATAGAATTTTTCTTAGTATTTGTCTTTATTGGTTGATAGATATGTATTTTTTCCTTCAAATATATAAACTTAAGTGGTATTGTATGATAATTTTTATTTAGATTTTTTTGTTGTAATGTGTGCAAGAAAAAATATGAAATAATAAGGTATGATGAAAAGTAAAAACTAAGCGTGTAAATTAATTTTTAAAACTATTTGCTTAAAATTTAAAATTATGAAGAATTAGGTGGGTGAAATTAAATAAAATAGGAAAAATTATAAATTTTAAAAATTAATAATAGAATGATTGTTTGCAATTAAAACAATTTAAGGACTAAATAAGAAAACATAGAATAAATAATACGAATTTTATAAAATTAAAAAGTATATATAATTGGGGGGCTTGGGCCAAGAGGACTTGAGCCCCTGCTAGGACCAAGCTCCTTTTGTCATTGTATTTATTTATCGAAATATATTTAAGACTGTCATGTTAATGTAAGCAATAGAATGAAAAATCAGTTTATAAATAATGCTTTATTTGTATACATTGAAAAAGACATTCTCAATAGCCTTAATAAGGACATTATTATGCAACATTTCCAAGGTGTGAAAACTTGTTGGGCACAGTTGTAGTACATTCATAGTTGTTAATCTAAATTAAAATTTGTTATAGCTATTAGTCTTAAAAAACCAGTATGCAATGGATTTTAAAATTTTTTTAATTAAAATATTTTTCCAAAAAGAAGTTAGGCATTATATGTATATAAATTAGTCTAAGATAATTGTAACTCTTGTAGACTAGAAACTGTACTTCTGAAAGAACTATTTTTCTCAGAACTATTGCGTAAGAATTTGACTGAAAGAGCCTCAACCAATTAAACTTCCTTACTATTTTCTTTTCCATAATTGAAATGCAGGCAGTCGACGTCATTCAATCTTACCTCAGGCAACGTCTCCTTTCAACCACAAGAGAAAACCAAGCGCTAAAGTTCATGATGTTGAACAACAGATCTATGGGAGTTTCAAAGTTTTCCCAATATAAGACCCTCCTTTAAGTTTCTTAAGTGATTTAAAAAACAATAGAAAAATATTTTCTTTTTTATAGAGATTGGATGGGGACTTATTCTTATCATATTAGGCTTCTAAATTCAAGTTTGGATCAAATTCTGTTGCAAAAACGTGTGAACTATAGATCATTGACTAATAGAGGTAGTCTACCGCCCTACACTAGACTAGTCGATCAGGCTAACATGGCACACCCTTGCCACGTGTTTTTCAGCTTTTGAGAGTTATCTGATTAACCTCGTTACAAACTGAATCAATAAATGCTACTTTATTTGACCCGGTACCCTTTATACAGCCTTAGTTTTAATTCAAATAACCTAATATAAATGTTATATGATTAAAATAATCATATATAAATAATCCCATTTAAATAAAATATATTCAAATAATTCAATATGTTTATTTTGAATTAATTCATAAAATTAATTCAACCAATGAACGAACACAAATTATTTAATCCAAACAATCGAATTTTAGCCAATCTAAGAACTAACATAAGTTAATAATTTGTCAGAAAAACACACTGTATCGTTACAGGCAAATATATGAACTAACAAAAAGAACCCAAGGATATACATAGAACGAGCTCCTATAATTATATGTCATCCATTCTCAAATTTTTTAGGAGTTTGAATGAAGCTTATTAACCACTAAATTATGAGTTTGGGAAGTTTATAGCCAAAATTAAAGATTTAGTAATCAACTTATCACTCATTAAGAAATATGAGAGCGTATGATGATAATTACATAAACTGATAAACAATTATAAAGTTATCTTTTCTTAATGCAATTTTCCTTTTTTCCTCCATGATCTTTACACCTTGCATCCGACAGTTCTACTTTCATACACAATGAATGCATTAACTATAATTTTATTTTAAGAGCATTCATGGTGGGAACATGTGCAATTTTTTTTTGTAGTAATGCTCCAAAAACTAATTTCTTGAAATGCTAATTAGAATTAGAGCAATATATTTATGATAATTACATCCTTTTTTTTTCATCATGAACGTCCCTACCTCTGCCCCTCCCTCCCTCCCTCTAGCATCAGTTCGAAAGTGACTATGTTCCTTTTATTTTTCACATTTACATAGTCCATGCATGCAACACTATACTCCATGCAAAAGGCAACAAATTTTATAAACACAACCGTCATACCTTATAATTGTGATTTTTTAAATTATTGAATTTGATTTTTTTTCATTAGTTACAAAAGAAATGGTGGAAGTATCATAAGCAAATATGAATGAAGTTTTTCAAAATACTAAGATTAATTATAAAAATTCCCTCACAATTATAAACCCATGCAACATACTAACAAATTTCAAAACATAATATTCGTTCGTCCTATCTATGAAATAGTAATAAAAAAAACTCCTTATAACGAACTTATTGAAATAGTAAAAAAAAAAAAAACTCCTTATGTTATTAAAAAAACTCCTTATTATAGCATCCCCACCGTGCACCTGTCTCGATATACATGTATCATTATTTCTTTTTAAAAATTATATATGTTATTTACACTACTTAAAAAATATGGGATTAGAAAAGTTTAATATATATATATATATTTATATTTATATATTTATATATATATATATATATTTATATATATATATATATATATATAAATATATTAAAAATAGTAATTACATTCCAAATAAGAACAATACATGACAAAGGACCACAACACATTGAGCGTCTCAACCCCTACCATAGATCAAAACTGCTAGTAGGTTCGATTAAAATGCTCATGGGAATAACAAATATACCAAGTTCCAAAAAGAAGAAATTGAAAAGAAACACAATTTATCGAACACACAAAAGGCTCTTTACTATAGATGGTGGACTACTTCAATCAAATAAGATCAAGAAACTAATAGCACCATGAGCAATAACAACATCGACAATATGTGGGCTAGACAAACAAACATCATAGGGGAATGGAGAGACCATACTAAAACTAATTGGCGAAAAAATCACCAAACTTATTCAATGGCCACTAAAAATAAAACAAAAAGGCAAAGCCCATGTGATACCAATGAACAATCTAAAGATGAGCTGATCGCCACCAAGAAAGGATGTAGAAGCCACAGCATCATTGGCGAGCTGAAGAAAGGCCATAAAAGATTTGGGATGTCACCTGAGCACCGCAAAGCTGCAACACCACTGCATTAACCGCTGTAACACCTACCACTTTCTTTAATGCATGATATGTGAAATTAACGATTTTGTGTGCCATTGTTTATGAAATTGTGCTATATGTTATTCATTATTATCATTTAGTTTAGTGATGTCATAGGTGACAACCACAAAAAATCGATATACTTAGGATGTTCATGTCAAAAATAATGATAAGCATAATGAATTTAATAAATGTCACAACATGCCTTAAAGTTATATTTTTTATGATGGCATGAATTTTATTACACATTTTCTAATTTTTATAACACCAATGATGTCATAATAATTGTGTGCATAAACATGGATTTTATGGTCCAACGAAGCCTCAACAATATAAGTATCCAAAGTAAATTGTGGGGGATTATATGAATGTGATATTCTTTTATCTATATTGTTGATTTATTATTGGTTTTTAGTTCTATGTTTATTTAGCTAATTATTTGTTTAGTGTTTGACACACACATATAAATATATGTATGATGTTTGTTATTGAGATTAAAGAAACATATAAATATAATATGCATGGATCAATTAAGTATTCTTATATATATGTGTGTGTGGTTTTAATAGTTATGTTTTTAATGGGTACTGTTATTATTAGTCGTTTAATATAAATTTGGCAATGTTATTGGGCGGATAGTTGACTAAAAAAAATATGATAATTAATGAGGTTGAATTCTTTTCACGTCACATCATCAATTGCTATTAAAACATACCCTTATTGAAAAAGTTAATCAACGAAAATATAACCATTAAAAACAAGTCTATACATACAATATGATGTTAAGTGATTTATATATGTTCCATATATCATATTTTAAATGTATTACACATTATTAGATAGCTTATATTATATACAGTGTATCATTATATTGGAAGCTAAATAGGAAATAGGAATGTGTTGCCAAAGTAAACTATGATGAATTAGGCAATCAGGTTGTAACGCCTCGAAATTAATTAAGTGATATTAGTGTGTAAAATAGTGGATTAGTGTACCATGATGAATGTTTTAAACATAATCTAACTATTTTGAAATATTTCTAAATTAATGTTATTCCTAATTATTTTATTTTAGTTTAGTCATTTTTAATTACATTTAATTATTTTTATTTTGTATTTGTTATTTTAAATTTTTAAACGAAACAATTTGTCAAATACCAAGCACGTCTCGTTTGAAAACCACATGCTTTTAGACATGTATGCCCTAAGGAGTAAAAATGTAATACGTTTTTGGAGACATTTTTATCAATAAAGAATTTATTCATTTATATATACCAAATCTTGTCCTCTTTACATTCATATTTGTTGAATGTATGATAAGCAAACAGTAGTCTGAGACCGTCAATCTAAACCTTAAGAATTGGGCATATGATTGACTGATTATGCGAAAGACACGATTCTTAAGGTGATGGTCTAAAACATATGATCCGCAATCGTGGGAATAAAGTTGGGCGGTTTATTCATGTAAAGATTGTTATGTTGTCTATATCTCTTTTAGGAGATGGTTTGTCTTGACCATCGGAGTTGGACTCTGTGAATAGAAACATTGGCACGTTGTCATAGGTGACGATGTGTTGGATCGGGACATAAAGTGAATTGATTTGAATTAATAATTTTGTCTTAGCAAATCGATTCACTTTAGACAGTTATTTGTATTGTATCTTAATCTTGAGATTAATAGTTGGCCCGTTATCTTGACTTGTGTCTTTTAAGGCACCAAAGGGTGACACCCACATCTCAATAATGGTATGCATGCCGGTACGTTGGAGGCATGACTCTTGATAGCGTAGACTTGTTATTCATAGATATAGAATCCATAGCACCTCTTTAGGAGTAATGATATCCTCTTATATGCATTGTCCTATAATTGAAAAACTGGAGCGCTCAACCATTTGGATACATAGGTGTAACCGAATGGTATACTATCTTTGGATAGTAAGTTTTCTAATGGTGAGGCAATGGAACGTAAGATAAAAATAATTGAAAAGGTAAGACAGAACTTGTTGTTAAGCCGATTATGGATTTTCATATGGGGATACGATACACTATGATATGTCATGGAGACTTAGCTATACGAGCTTCGTAATTCTATAAAGTTCGAGAATGCAGCTCCAAGCTTTTAGTGGAGTAGTGTTTGAGTTGATAATTGTGAAATGTATATCTGGGATATTGGGTTTCATAATTATCATGAGCTTGAACTTTATAGGTCCATTTTCGTCCCCTTTGCTAGCTCACAAAGTCCTGTAATGACACAACATGCTTTTTTAATAATTGGTGACTTATGTCGGATTTATCATATTGGTTTAAAATTTGGAAGAATTAAATAATTCATGTTTGTTTATCAATTGAATTAATTTTGTAAGAAATTAGTTCAAGATAAACTTGTTGAATTATTACGATCAGATAATTCTTGTTTATTTATCGATTGTTTTAATTTTAGACAAATTAGATCAAGAAAAACTTGTAGAATTATTGTGAATTGATTTATTTTCTTAGAGATTATCTTGATAAAGTTTATTTTGATTAGATAATTTTTCTATTGGGCTATTTGAATCAAAACTGAGACTTTATCCTATAGATTACGCATTTTCACTGAATCTTATTAGATATTGATCCAAACTTGATTCTGTTTCGAGTTGTTGAGACCTAATCTGATAAGGATTGACCCCAGGACCAATAGCTATATAAAGGAAGTGAGTCTCATGATTTACTTAGATCAATTTGTGAGATTAAGAGTGATACTCTTCTGGTGAGCATTTGAAAACTCCCTGAGAGCTTTTGTTCACAAATCACGAACATTAGCTTTGGGTTCTCTCTATTGGTTGGAAGGAGAGTCATCAGTAGAAGAGCTGTACGTGTGAGCCCACACTCACTCTGGTTGTGGATAGAGAATAGCAAAGAAGACCAGTTAGTTAAGGCTCTTCTGGAACGTTACTTCTCTACACAGGTTGCAGAGGTTCTTCGGCACACAGAGGTTAGTAAGATTTGTCTAACTTATACATATAACATGTCAAACTTGTGTTTTAGAAATTACTCTGATATAAAATTTTAAAATTCCACTGCGCATTGTTTTTCCAACAATTGGTATCAAAGACAGGTTTTTATATAAATTTATGAGTTTGTGATCATGTTATATGCATAAATTTTGTGATATTAATCTCTCCTATGCTTGAATTGAATTTTATAGAGAGTTGGTACTCTAGGTTTCTATAAATTATATGTTGTCATGTATTATATGGTGAATGTTTATTAATTAATTATGATTGATTAAATCATTGTTTAATTATTTATTAATTAATTAATGTCGGTTATGGTTCCTTAGAGGTTAGAATGTGTATCTTGGTTCTTCATGTAATTAGATGGCGGACTATCATTTCCATCTAGGAAATATTATTTAATTTTAAATTTGTAAGAATTTTTGTAATTAAATAATTATTCGGAGAAAACGGATCTAGAAGAAAGATGATAGCAGCCCCAGGTATTTCTTGAGTCTCTAATTTTATGTTTTTGAATTGTTGAAAATAAAATTGATGAATTGCATTAAAATTGTATTTTCTGGAATAAAAGATTACTGCTCGGTCAACATGCCAGACATCACAGTTCGACAGGCCGAAGGTCACATATCGGTAGGCCGGACGTGCGGTCCGGCAGGCCGACAGTGGGGCAAAAATTGGGGTGCTCTACCGGCAGGCCGAACTTTCATGGATTGGCAGGCTGATGTATTAGATTGACAGGCCAATGAAACATGACCGGCAGGCCGATCTTGCTGACCGAGAGTTGTCAAGTGTCCAGAAAAGATGCAATTTTTTCGTTGCAGTTTTAATTTTATTTTTAGGACAATTTTTAGAAACATTAAATTTGGATATGACCCAAAATATGAAGTATTTGATTCATACGGGATTGAAGACTTGAAGATGGATATTACATGAAGAAGGATACAGCTTGAGGATTCAAGGATGAAGAATCGATAAATGTCTCGATTATTCTCTTGTAATCTTAGTTTTCTATTCTCTAGGGTGGAACCATAATATTACAGTTATTATTATTTTGCTTGTAGCTTTGCTTGATTGCTTTGCTTGTTTGCATTATAATATGATTTGCCATGTATATTGATAACATGTCATATAGAATAGGGAGTGCCACTCATATTAAAATTGTTCATGCATACTCTTAAAATAAAACCTTGATTTCAAAAGATTGAGTGGGAGAAGATTTTCGAAGAGAGGACCTAAGGCCTCCATCGTTGGTCCATAGGCAAAACATGGTAGTCCCGACCCCTAGGAAGAGATTTCTATCATGTACCATATTGGATCTCTGAAAGGATAAGGTATTTTAGTATTATTTATGGTTGCACATCCCTAGGTGGTGATTATGAATCATGGATAAAATATTGAAACAATGGTTATACACTCAAGTTAATTTTATTATTAACCTCCCCTACGAGCTCTGTTAATAAAATTAATGGCCAAAGAAACGATTATTAATATATGCTGGATCATACGGGTCCTGGATGACATATATTAATCAGGAGGGGATCCGTGTTCCTGATTGAATTTGGCATGACTCCCCTAGGAGCTTGTTGAATTCTGAGTTGGGAATTATCATTGTAAGGTTGTGATATTTTCAAGGTTCTGACACATAAATACATTTGTATGATTTTATATGATTGTGTTATCTTACTAAACTATTATTATATGTTTACTTATGTTTGGTATAGAATCTTTATTGTAGATTGAAAATGTCTAAAAACGCTTTATCATCGATACTTGATAAAAACCAATTAACCGGTGAGAATTATAACGATTGGAAACGGAACCTGGACATCGTCCTATCCTTTGAGAAACTGAAATATCTACTGACAATCCCTTGTCCTCCCGAGCCTACGAGAGACTCAAGTAATAAGCAATTCTAAGCGTACGACCGCTGGAAAGATGCTAATGATCAAGCCCGCTGCTATGTTATGGCTAGCATGAACCAGGTGCTGTAGGCTCAACATCAGGATTATGAGACTGTGAAGCAGATCTTGGATAATCTTGAGGATATGTTCGGAGGCCAGGCCATAACAAAGCGGCAAGGGACGCTTCGAAAACTCTTAAACTGTAGACAGAAACCGGGGACATCTATAAAGGAGCACAAGATATTGGTCATGGGTTACCTCGCTGAGGCTCAAACCAATGGAGCCGACATCGATGCTGAAACTCAGATGACTATGATCTTTGAGACTCAGTCTAAGGAATTTATTCCGTTTAGAGCTACTTTTAATTTAAGCAATAGACGGGATATGACCTTGACAGAACTGATGAAACAGTTACATGAGTTCGAATTGTTGATCAGGGAGTCTCCTGCTGGTAGTGAGGCAACATGGTAGCTGCTTCTGGTTCCAATCATAAATCAGGGAATGGAAAGAAGCAACAGGCCAAGAATGAGAAGTCTTCTATTCCTGCTGCTACCAAGAGCAAGAAGAAGAAGAAGAAGAACCCAAAGAAGCTTAAGTGCTTCTTCTGTGGAAAGGTCGGGCATATCAAGAAGCATTGCAAGGACTTCCTTTCCAAAGGAGGTAGTTGTGATCTTCTATATTTAGAAACTTGTTTGGTTAAGGAATCCAGTGACATCTGGGTCATAGATTCCAGTGCAACTAATCATGTTTGTGTTTCTCTACAGGGATTTAAAGAAACGAGAAGTCTGCTACGTGAAGACTTCACGCTTTGGATGGGCGATGGATCCTTGGTCTCAGTGAAAACAGTGGGAGATGTCCATCTTTATTTTGATAATTATAGGAATTTAATTTTGCAAGATTGTTTTTATGTTCTTAAATTTAAAAGGAATTTAATTTATGTATCTTGTTTATTTAAAGACTCCTACGTGGCATCTTTTAATGAAAAAGTGGTGATTCGTAAAAACAAATCTTTTATCTGTTCTGGATGGATGCAAAATAATCTATATTTTATCAAACCTAAGATGGACTTATTGCTTAATGCTGAGATAAATGATAATGACTCAAAAATACTTAAAACTTCTCACTCTAATAAGACTTATCTTTGGCATTTGCGCCTTGGCCATATTAACCTGAATAGGATTCAAAGGTTGGTAAGGGATGGACCTTTAAGTCACTTAAAGGTGAAATATGTACCTCAATGTGAATCTTGTTTGGAGGGTAAAATGACCAAAAGGCCATACAAGTCTAGGGCAATAGGGCCGAAGGGGTTCTAGAACTTATGCATAGTGATGTTTGCTGACCGATGAACATCCGGGCACGAGGAGGGTATGAGTACTTCGTCACTTTTATTGACGATTACTCAAGATATGGGTATTTGTACCTAATGCACAACAAAAGCAAAACTTTTGACAAGTTCACGGAGTTTCAGGCTGAAGTGGAAAAGCAATTGGATAGACCTATAAAGGCACTTCGATCTGATCGAGGTAGGGAATACCTTTTTGATGAGTTCTTGGGACACTTGTTAGAGAATGAGATTTTATCCCATTTGACTGCGTCGGGCACTCCGCAGCAGAATGGCGTAGCGGAGAGAAGGAATAGGACTTTGTTGGACATGATTAGGTCCATGATGAGTTATTTATCATTGTCTTTATCCTTTTGGGGATATGCACTACAAACTACATGTTATCTTTTGAACAATGTGCCTTCAAAATCGGTCCCTAAAACTCCTCACGAGCTGTGGACAAAAAGGAAGACATCCTTAAACCATATTCGCATATGGGGATGTCCGGCTCATGTCATGTTTAAGGATCCGAATAAGTTGGAAGCACGTTTGGAAGTTTGTGTGTTTATAGGATATCCAAAAGGGACAAAACGGGGTTATTTTTATAACCCAAAGGAAAATAAAGTCGTGGTTTCAACTAATGCAACTTTCCTTGAGGAGAGTTACATAGACGACTTTAAACCTCGAAGCAAAGTGGTGCTTGAGGAGTTAAGGGGTGATTCGTTCACTCTAGAGGTTCCAAAAGAAACCATTCTGATCGGTGTAGAGAAACCAAACAAACCTGAACAACAACCTCAGGGGCTTCGGTGTAGTGGGAGGATCAGGCGTCAACCTGAGAGGTATATGTTCAATGGGGAGGTCTTCATGGCTGAACCGGATGAACATGACAGGGATCCTTATATTTACGCAGAAGCTATGGAGGATGTTGATTCAAGACTCTGGACAGAGGCCATGAACATAGAGATGAAGTCTATGGAGACTAATCAGGTCTGGGAGCTTGTGGATCTTCCCGAAGGGGTAAAACCCATAGGGTGTAAATGGATCTATAAGAGGAAAAGAAGAGTAGATGGAAAGGTCGAAACCTTTAAGGCTAGACTAGTAGCTAAAGGTTATACGCAAAAGGAAGGAATCAATTATGAGGAAATTTTTCGCCTGTAGCCATGCTTAAGTCCATCCAGATTCTCTTGTCCATAGTTGCCGCTCTCGACTACGAGATTTAGCAGATGGATGTCAAGACGGCTTTTTTGAATGGCTATCTTGATGCGTGCATTTATATGGAACAACTAGATGGGTTCAAGGTCGCGGGTCAAGCGGGTAAGGTTTGTAAGCTACTAAAGTCAATTTATGGACTTAAGCAGGCTTCTCGTTCTTGGAACATAAGATTTGATCAAGTGATCAAAACTTATGGGTTCTCACAAAATGTGGATGAACCATGTGTTACAAACACATTAAGGATGAGAAGGTGGTTTTTCTACTGCTCTATGTAGACGACATTTTGCTAATTGGCAATGACATTGGGGCGTTGTCATCGGTCAAATTATGATTGACCAAGCAGTTTGACATGAAGGTCTTGGGTGACGCTAATTTTGTTCTCGGTATCTAGATCTTTCGGGATAGGAAGAGCAAAATGATAGCTTTGTCTCAGGCCGGATACATAGATAATATTCTCAAGAGGTTTGCAATGCAGGATTCCAAGAAAGGTGGGCAACCATCTAGGTCTGAAATTACTCTTTCTAAGAAAGACTCTCTAAAGTCTTATGAAGAAAGAGAATACATGAAGAAGGTGCCTTATGCCTTGGCAGTGGGTAGTCTCATGTATGCCATGCTTTGCACACGGCCGGATATTAGCTATGCGGTCGGGATTATAAGTCGATTTCAGGTGGATTCAGGACCGAACCTTTGGGTTGCGGTAAAGCATATTTTCAAGTACCTGAGAAGAACTCGAGGGTATATGCTTGTGTATTCAGGTGAGGACTTGACTCCTCTAGGATACACTGACTCAGATTTTTAATCCTGTCTGGATTCTAGGAAATTGACTTCGGGGTTTGTGTTCACTCTGGGCGGCGGTGCTATCAGTTGGAGAAGTGCGAAGCAAGATTGCACTTGAGATTCAACGATGGAGGCCAAGTATGTGGCAACTAATGATGCTTCGAAAGAAGCAGTGTGGTTCTGTAAGTTCCTTGAGGATCTTGAGGTAGTTCCTGGTATAAATAAAACAGTATCACTGTACTGTGATAACAGTGCGGTGGTAGCTAATGCTAAGGAACCAAGATTTTACAAGAAGAGTAAGCATATTGATCGGAAGTATCATGTGATAAAGGACTTCATTGAAGGCGGGCATGTCACGGTGTGCAAGATCGCGTCAGAGAATAATTTAGTTGATCCGTTTACAAAGACACTTACTAGTAGAGTCTTCGAGAGGCATGAGGAAGCTATGGGGATGTGAAATTTGCTGTATTTACTCTCTTAGTGCAAGTGGGAGATTGTTAGATATGTATGCCCTAAGGAGTAAAAATGTAATACGTTTTTGGAGACATTTTTATCAATAAAGAATTTATTCATTTATATATACCAAATCTTGTCCTCTTTACGTTCATATTTGTTGAATGTATGATAAGCAAACAGTAGTCTGAGACCGTCAATCTAAACCTTAGGAATTGGGCATATGATGGACTGATTATGCAGAAGACACGATTCTTAAGGTGATGGTCTAAAACATATGATCCGTAATCGAGGGAATAAAGTTGGGCGTTTTATTCATGTAAAATTGTTATGTTGTCTATATCTCTTTTGAGAGATGGTTTGTCTTGACCATCAGAGTTGGACTCCGTGAATAGAAACATTGGCACGTTGTCATAGGTGATGATGTGTTGGATCGGGACATAAAATGAATTGATTTGAATTAATAATTCTGTCTTGGTAAATTGATTCACTTTAGACAGTCATTTGTATTGTATCTTAATCCTGAGATGAAAGTAGGCCCGTTATTTCAACTTGTGTCTTTTGATATACCAAAGGGTGACACCCATATCTCAATAGTGGTATGCATGCCGGTACGTTGGAGGCATGACTCTTAATAGCGTAGACTTGTTATTCATAGATATGGAATCCATAGCACCTCTTTAGGAGTAATGATATCCTCTTATATGCATTGTCCTATAATTGGAAAACTGGAGCGCTCAACCATTTGGATACATAGGTGTAACCAAATGGTATACTATCTTTGGATAGTAAGTTTTCTAATGGTGAGACAATGGAACGTAAGATAAAAATAATTGGGAAGGTAAGACAGAACTTGTCCTTAAGCCGATTATGTATTTTCATATGGGGATACAATACACCATGATTTGTCATGGAGACTTAGCTATACGAGCTTCGTAATTCTATAAAGTTTGAGATTGCAGCTCCAAGCTTTTAGTGGAGTACTATTGGAGTTGATAATTGTGAAATGTATATATGGGATATTGGGTTTCATAATTATCATGAGCTTGAACTTTATAGGTCCATTTTTGTCCCCTTTGCTAGCTCACAAAGTCCTATAACGACACGGCGTGCTTTTCCAATAATTGGTGACTTATGTCAGATTTATCAGATTGGTTTAAAATTTGGAAGAATTAAATAATTCATGTTTGTTTATCGATTGAATTAATTTTGTAAGAAATTAGTTCAAGATAAACTTGTTGAATTATTGCGATCAGATAATTCTTGTCTGTTTATCGGTTGTTTTAATTTTAGGCAAATTAGATCAAGATAAACTTGTAGAATTATTGTGAATTGATTTATTTTCTTAGAGATTATCTTGATAAAGTTTGTTTTGATTAGATAACTTTTCTATTGGGTTATTTGAATCAAAACTGAGACTTTATCCTATAGAGTCTCGGGTGGAAAATAAAATATTTACGGAGATTTTTTCGCAAGAGTTTGGCCTGTCGAATGACGTGTTTGGCCTGCCGATGGGGCCTGTTCGGCCTGCCGATCAACCTGTTTGGCCTGTCGATCAGCAAGTGATAAGATTACGTGTTTTCACGTGGATCTTATCACATATTGATCCGAACTTGATTCTGTTTCGAGTTTTTGAGATCTAATCTGATAAGGACTGACCCTAGGACCAATAGCTATATAAAGGGAGTGAGTCTCATGATTTACTTAGATCAATTTGAGAGATTAAGAGTGATATTCTTTTGGTGAGCATCTGAAAACTCCTTGAGAGCTTTTGTTCACAAATCACGAACATTAGCTTTGGGTTCTCTCTATTGGTTGGAAGGAGAGTCACCGATGGAAGAGCTGTACGTGTGAGCCCAAACTCACTCCGATTGTGGATAGAGAATAGCAAAGAAGACCAGTTGGTTGAGGCTCTTCTGGAACGTTACTTCTCTACACAGGTTGCGGAGGTTCTTTGGCACACAGAGGTTAGTAAGATTTGTCTAATTTATACATATAACATGTCAAACTTGTGTTTTGAAAATTACTCTGATATAAAATTTTAAAATTCCACTACGCATTGTTTTTCCAACACGTGCTACACATGGTTTTCCTTCACTGGTTTTGTCCTTCCATTCCTCTATTTAAGCTCTCCCGTCTCTCTCTTTCCCTGACTCTCACGCTCTCTCACACACACACACTCTCTCATGGTTTCTCTTTCTCTCTCTCCTTCTCTCAAAATTTGATTCAAAACTTAAGCTCAAGCCTTGTTCCTCAGCTGGATTGGAAGCTTGGAGATGTGATTAAGTAACTATAAATTCGATTTGAAGCTTAAATCCAAGGCTAGTTTTCAAATTTCAAACTTTTCCTAAATTTTTTAATTTTCTTTGTATTTTGAAATCCAAGCTTCCTTAAGCTTAGAAAACCCTTAATCTAGGTTAGAGAAACTTAAAATAACTAGAATCTAAGCTTAGTTTGAAGAGAAACTTAAAATAACTATAATCTAAGCTTAGTTTGAAGAAAAATGGATTTGAATCAAGTTTTTCTATTTTTCCTCTATTTTTTTATTTTCAGATTTAATTGAAATTTTCTATGTAAATCTTGTTTAAATTAGTCCAAAAGTGTTCTATTATGCTTTTCTATCAATTATGGTTATTGTTTATGCCTGGGAATTGAGAAAAACAAGTTAAAATTGGAGATTTGAGCTCGGGGAGGCCGATGCTCGAGTTTTGAAAAATTCCAAAATTTTCTAGTTTGGTAGGCCGAAATTTTCTAGTTTGGCAGGCCGGATTCATGAATTCAGCAAGCCAGACTCATACTTTTGGCAGGCCAAACTTGAAAAAGTTTGGCCGACCAGACCCAGATGTTCGGTAGGCCGAACTGTACAGTTCGGCAAGCCAGACCAAGGGAACCGGTAGGCTGACCGGGTTTTAGAGAACTTATTATTTTTCACCTGTTTTCACTTTTTTGGATCCCGAATGAGATTTTAATCTTGCAATATGATTTTATAAACACAAGTGGCACACTAGGACACTATGATACAGCTTAGCAACATAAGATATCTTAAGCTAGATACTAATAAACCTAGTTCCTATTTAATGTTGTTCATGGTTCCGTTGAGCTAACATATATCGGATCGGGATTGCGGTATTGGACATCGATACAGACATTGAGATAGGATTTCTACCCCTTTCCTTGGTTGTCAAGTTTCTAAATGATTTGGCCTCAAAAAGGATTTTATCAAAATGTTTTCCATGATTGATTGAAAAAGGATTTTTATTGGTTGTTTTCACAAACAGTAGATTAAGGTGTTTTTTATAATAAACCTCATAATGAATATAAATGAAAATACTTGGTAAAATGAGATTTTAATAACTATAGAAATATATAGACGGGCATGATGTCATATTAAAGATCGGGTTGTGTAGCGTGCGACCTTAGGGGCAGGTCCTGAAACTCAACTAGGCCACTTCGGTCGTGATAACTATGGTTTGCCCAAGAAAAATAAAAAGATACTTTCTAAACGAACTGTTTTTAATAAGACTTATTAAATGAATTTATTTTTTTAACTTTGTTTTCTAATTATTTCTTTGAGAAGTAAATTTTGTATTTAAATTATTAATCTGTTTTTAAAATATAGTCCTATTGAGCCTTTCGCTCACATTTTATTAGTTTTTAAAACCTTGTCCCCTTAGGTAGAATCCAGCTTAGGATTAACGAAGGGTCCACAAATCGGACTTACGACCACTAGAAGACCTGGGTAGGTTGTTGTACAAATCAATCAAGGCATGTATTATTTTAACTCCTTTTTCTATTTTGGATTATGGTTGTAATCTAAATATTGTCGATACTATGTGAGTGCACAAGTTGTGGGTCGGTGGGACCCAACGCGTATTTTCTTTTTCTTTAATTATTTTTTTTGTTTCATTTTGTTTCTATCATATTTGTTTAATTATTATAAATGTTTGCTTAAAAAGGGTTTTGAATTATCACCTTTTTCATAATTAATTAAATTTCTTAACTTACGTTTTAATTAAATTTTTACTTAATTAACTAGCCATGTCACCCCTGTACTACGGGGCGTGACACAGGTTGCCGTGTTTAATATTCTAAAAGAAATAGAGCACATATTATAGCATATAATATATTAATTACATCAAATCTAAAGCCCTAGAGGAATATATATCACTGCAACATTTATTATTACAGTAAATATGATAATGCACCCTACATTGCAACATGGCTTCCATGTTTAAAAAAATCCTTTCACGCTATAATTAGGGTTAGGGTGTTTTATATTTATATTCATACATATACATACACATACTGCCTCTACTACCACCTTCTCACACAGCTCCTTTATTTTCTTTTCCTCCATCCAATCCATGCCTCTTTTTCTAAAAAGAAACACGCTCAGAGTTGAGAATTAACATTCTTTTTATCCTATATTAATTCGATATTCCTTGGAGTTCTTAACAAGTCTTCGAATTTGAGAAGATAAAGCTATGAATTATTAATTTTTTTGTGGTATAGTGACTCGTTTTGATGCTTATACATGTACAATGATGGTTTCTTGTTTTAAAATATGTTTGTGAACGTTTTGTTTTGGTTGACTCTATGTCACCAAATTTTTGTATTTTAAGATTATATATTTTTCATGATTTTCTTTTTTGGAAATGTCCATTAATATGCTACCATGTTATATAAAATTATTAGAGCCATGTTAATTATCTTTGATTTTATGGAGGATTTTAATTTAATGGTGTTCACTGTCTGGCAAGTCTGGACTTCATATTTTCTCTAAATTTGAACATGTGTTCTATATGATTTGATTTTATTTCAGGCTAAGTTTCAGATATATTATGAAATCGAATGTCTAGTATGTATGGTAATTTTATAGATTTTTATGTCGCATATTATATTTATACAAAATTTTGATTACAAATATCTCACTATCAAACAAGTGCTGAAAGATTTTATTGCATGAATTTGGAAATTCATTTTAACTATTAAATGACCTTAATATGATTGGTAAAAATTCTAAGGATTATATATGTGTTTAGCTTTATTTCTAAAATTTTGTATCCTCTTCCTATGTGTGTATTGTTAGATAAAAGTCTATGAATGTTTGGTGTTCAGATTGGTCTGGTAACTGGTAGATTGTTGGGTCATTTTGGAAAAAATTTGAAAAGGCTATCTTGAATTAACATTTTTCATGTCAAACAATTAGTATGATGTCTCTATATTGTAACTATAGTATCGTTGAGTTTTCACAAGTTTATCATGCATATATATTCTGAGATTTAAGTTGTGACGACCTGTCTTTTTAGGCGGTCACTTAACTTTCTTAAACTTCACTTCTTAAACATTAATCTTACTTGCTTAGTAAGAAAAATACTAAAATAAATTTTTTTCATCCTTTAAACATACTTTTAAAACACACTTAAAGGTATTGTGACTCTTGTCGCAATATAAGTTGAGACCTCGCTTAACACTTGCCTTTAAAATCAATTCAAATCGTTTCTTAAAACTAAATAAGAAATATTAATTAAATCATAGATTAAAACTTCACTTTATAATTATATAAAGCATTTCGTAAAATGTATCTTAAAACTTTAAAAACATTTCTTAAAACTTTGATTTTCTTAAAATTTAGAAAACACTATATCAAATAGTGGGAACAGATTTTCTTTGTACAACGGAAAGTTACTATGGTGGTATCCATACCTAAATCTTTGCATCTGTCATCTACAGAACTAAGCTCTTTAAACAAGTCCTACTGGTCACCCTTAGGACTACCTATAGCATAAAGGAACTTTTATTAGCTTACGCTCAATAAGTTCAAACAAAATCTCACAAATCATTTTCACAAGTTTTAAAAGCTTTTCTCATAAAAACCTTTTTCTTAAAACGTTTTTCATAAACATTTTTCTTTAAACATTTCTGAAACGTTTTTCATAAACGTTCTTCATAAAACATTTTTGTAACGTTTTCCTTAAAACATCCTTCATAAACCTTTTCTTGAAAACATAAAAATGTTTTTCATAAACATTTAATGTAAAACATTTCTCAGAATGTTTTTATAGTCATTTCACATAAACACTTTATAATAAGGAATACAAGAAAATTCATAATACATAATTCCATTTATGCTTAATTATGAGCGTCTTATGAACATTCATTTCTTACTTTAACTTTTCATCTTTATTCCTTAACTTTCCTTATCTTATAGAATTTAGTATTCGTACCAACATCATTAATCATGAGATCATAAACATGATGCTTCTCTTATGAAAGGCTTGAGACCATCGAACATCGAGGTCATAATTTTAACTTTACTTGTGTACCTCACATCAAAGAGGTCACAACTTTAACTTTATTTTCAATACCTCACAACAATGAGGCTGATACGATACTTTCTTTTCTCTTTATTTTACCTTCTTATTAACTTTAGTGAGCATATCAAATGCAATCACATTATATGTAAACACATTTGCAAATCATAATTTGTACTGTAAAACTTATTGCATAACAAATGCAACATAAAACTTATAACTTAAACTGTAAAATATTATGCATTAACAAAATGCAAATGTACTTTCAACATAATTATTGCAAATACATTGCAACATTTTACTTAATCTTTAAAACTTCATACATAACTAGTGAAAACATACTTTAAAAACAACTTGTATAACATTTGCAAACATATAAAATGCATTTAAAAATCATTTACTTCATGCTGCAGGTGAGGGTTGAACTTACCTGTCTAAAGCTCTATCATTCTCGTTTCCTTCCCTTTCCTTTCATTAGTCAGCCTCTGTGTCCTGATCATATGACACCTGACTTGTTAGTTAACTTTCTTTTTATCAATCTACTCGATTGATAATAAAACTTAAACATTAATCGTTCTTTCCTTTTAACTTAACTTGGTACCCTATCGGTTTACCCTTCTCTTTACTTTGTACCCCATTGCTTTTAACTTTGAAACCCACTAAGTTACTATACCTTTTACTTAACTCCGTAACCAATAGGGTTACCTAACTCTGTAACCCATCGGATTGCCCTTCTTCTTTACTTAACTTTGTAACCTACCGGGTTATCTTTCTTTTACTTAAACATTCCTTATTGAACTTCCCGTCTTATATGACGGTGTCATTACTTAACATATTATGGAACATTTTTGGTCAAGAGCGTTATGCTAATTCGGAGTGTTCGACTCTGTTCTAGCCGTTTCTTCAAAAATGACGATTTTACCTTTTCGAGCTTTTTGTCAACTTCATAACTTTATAACACTTATTACTTAACTTTTCCTTTCAATTCTTACACATTATGGAAGAATTCCTGCTGAGGGGCATTTTTCAAGATCGGTGTTTCGAGTCAGTTTTGGCCTTTTTCATAAAAAGACGATTTTGCCCTTGATAGGTCTTCAAAAACTTTTGGAACTCGTTTAAAACATAACTTTCATTTATTTACATCTCATAACATTACAAAAAACAAAAACAATGGTTTTCCTTTCAATTAAATATGTTTTGTCAAAACTTTACAATTTTGACCCATAATACGAAAATCTTTACATTTTCGTCCTTAACGTTTTTCTTTCAATCTTTCCTTGACTAAACTTTGAATCATTTAGGACTTGGAAACTATGGTTATCCACTATCTTCAGTAGTGCGGGAACCTAGTGTTTCTAAGTAAAAACCCAGTTTTCACACAATTTTACGGTTTTGGCCTGAAACACAAAAATATTTACATTTTTGCCCCTGGTACCAAAAACAATCATTTTGTACCAAAAAATCCAGTTTTTCACAGGAAATAAAACTTTCCAAAGTTCCATGGTCAAATTCCAAACATCATAATGTTTTCATTTCTTGAAATGTTTTGCTTGAAATTTCGTAAAATTCATAATTCCTCAACCGAGCAAAATTTTGACAAACTGTCCACAATGCCTTAACAGTTTTGATGAGATCTATAACTTTTATGTTTTAACTTTCCTCAAATTCCAACATTAACGTGGACTTTTTGGTTAATTTTTAAATCTGCCAAGAATAAGCAAAACTTTGCAATTTAGTCCTTTTAGAATTTTATAAAACTTTGGTCACAAAAGTTTTTTCCCTCACTGTTTTGGTAGATCCTATGTCATATTTGGAACATAAATTGGCCTCTAAGGCCCTCAAACCCCATTTCTTTGAAACTACTTAAACTTTGCATCAAATACAAAAGTTTTAACAATTTTCCTCTTTTAAACCTAAAACCCTTACTTTCTTTATTTCTATCATTATCATCATCAATCTAAAACATAAACCAATCATATCATAATGTCCATTTTACACGCCATAGCCAAAACATTTCATCAAACACTTGGCATACATGTTATTACATAAACTTTTCAAGTATAAGGTTTAGAAATTTACCAAAACTTTGTCAACCTTTTTGATCCTCCTTTGCCAAGCTCAAAACTCTATCATGTCTTCTCCACAAAAAACATGACAAAACCCCAATCAAAACCTATCTAAAACTTGAAGAAAAATCACCAAAACCTATAGAAGAAAGTTTGGAATTTTACTTCCAAAAGTGCCAAAACTTGAATCATAACCTTTGAACTTGTTTTAAATATGATTTGGAGGCTTGAAATTCCTCAAAATTTTGAGAGAGTATTATCTAGAGGGGGACGGTTTTTTATGGAGGAGGGAAATGGACATTTTCTTGGTTTTATTTCATAAAACAATGATAAATACAACTTGATTTTTTTATACCCTTTGATGACTCACCATCATCATTATCACTTGACATCATCTTTTGGATTAACTTGGCTTTATATGATTAGGCCACCCAAGGGGCTAGGTGGCAAATTTCCATTCACTTTGTTGTCATGGTGGGTCTCACAAAAAAAAAACTTTTTATACAGTCCAAGTTTATACTGATAGTGTTCTTTCTATACTGCTGATATTCTTTTCCATACAATTCATGAGGTCCCACAACCTCCTATACTTATTTACATCTACCACTTAAAGAAATTCCTATACCGTTTAATTTTATACAGTCCATATTTATACCAACAATATTTTTCTTATACTGCCCGCACATTCTGTGTACTGCTACAGCATTCCTTATTTATTCATATTCTCCAAACAATATTATCCTATACTGCTTTGACTTAAACAATCTAATTCTTGTACTGTTTAACCTTAAACAATCTAATTCCTACACTGTATTACTTTTGCAATGTAATTTTTATAATACATAACTTTGTCAGTGTACTTCGTTACACTGTATTATTCTAATACTGTATAATTTTTCATATTATTATACAATATTTTTTCTTAAATTGTATTTTTGTCTTAGCATTTGTTGCAATACAATTTGCAACAATTAAATTTTTCAGCTTATTTCCATATCATTCCTTCTTTATTTAAGGCTATGACATGATTTTTACCCTTAAAAATTCCATTTTTAACTTTTATGGAATTTATCATAAAAATTGGATTAAACTATAATCCTTGTCATACATATTTTCATTTAACTTAATCCTTAAGTTATTGTATTTTTAATGTACTAAAAATGCGTAGATGTCACATAAGTTCTCTAAGTGTTTCAAGGTCAAACTATATGCCTTTATGATTCTTGACCCTATGTGCATGTCTATGACTAAAAGTTATTTTATTACACTAAAAATGATGTCTGATGATGTAATTTACATTAAAAGGCTATTTGACAAAGGCAGTCTAAACCAACTTTTCAGTTATAAACAGTATAAAGCTCTCACATGCTACAGTAAAAAAAAGAAGTTGCTACAGTATAAAGCTCTCAAATGCTACAATAAAAACGATTCCAACCAATAGTTTTAACCATTATGCCAAACACTGTATAAGTGATATTTTGAACCTATGTATGGAATGCTTGACATGAACACTCCAAAAAGTGAGCACACTGAGTACCATGACTATATCACCTACATAAATGTTAAGTAAGCTAAACATTAAATATATTCTCGCCTATAACATGATAAAAAATAATAAAAAGTGTTTGAGAAATGTTACTATGTATATCTATAAGTATTTCTTTTCCAAAGATTTCTATTACGATTTTTTGAAGGATGTTTTTAAAAAAATTGCCTTTGCTTTTCGCAGTTGTTTTATACAATGATTTGAAGAATATTTATATATATATGTATGTGTGTATTTATACGTAACACTTAAACAAGGCATGACACACCCAGTGACAATGTTAGTCCTGCTAGGTGGACTTGTTACGTTTGGTTTGAGATTAGCTATCTCCTTCCTCTTGTAACGGCACCCAACGATGTTAACGGTGTCATGCCAAGGCCCATGAAGATAAAATTAACATGTTCACCTTAAAAGGCTAAAGTACAACTTCTTATGATTTTTCTATGAGCACTCTTACATTTATTATGATGAAAAGATATATACATGTGCTTATATTAAACTTTTATTTGACATTATGAGAATAAGTTTGCACCTACTTAGCTTTTTGCTTACTTAGTTTTATATCATATTGCTAGATGGAGGACGGGTGACTGAAGGTGTATGCAATGAATGTAGTGTTAGAAAATAAAGTCATGCCATGAGATGGAGTTTCATTCCCCAATTTATGAATTTAATTATAACACTTTTGCTACCTCATAAACTCCTTGTTATGTTTGTTGGGTTTGCCAAACTATGGACTGCAATAATGTGTTTTGCAAATCTGGTCTTATGTTCACATATTCCCTTGTATTAATTATTTTAAGGACTAATTGTTTCTATAGGTCGTCGTTTAGCTAAATGCCTTTGGTGTTCCATCGAGCTTACAGAGGAGAAAAAGGCATACAACATAAGTTAGATAATGTATCTTATTGAGATCATATGGTTTCCTGATAATATACTTAAGGGTAAATTGCTTATTAGTTGTTATATGATGAAAGCATATAAAATGTGAACTTTTATTTTTATTTCATGTGTTCATGTGGGGGAATTGATTGATATATAAAAAATAAAAATTAGACTGAAATTCTTGGGTTAGGAAAATAGATAATACTTGTGTGTTCGAGTTTTTCCGCTAAGTAATTTAAGATATAACAATTAAAGTTAATGTATCTTGTGATGCCCATAAGGGGCTGTCACAACACTATTCACCTCCATGGACCTGCGACACAAAAAAGCCCAAAGACCCTAGACGGCCAAAAACTTCGAGCCGCCTAATGCCTCCGGATCACAAAGAGAAAAGCCACCCCACCATCACCTCCAGCCATCACGCTGCTAGACCAGATGAGCCTCAGGGTTGCCAGCCTCATGACGCTGCCACAAGCGGTGACCTAGCCCATGTCGCTCAACCCCATATCTCCACCCTAAAACGCTGTAAACCCGACCAAAATCCAGATCTTATGTTGTTGTCTTAAGTCTGAACCTACCCACGAGGCCGAGAGTCTAGATGCCAGCCCAAAGGTGGTGCCAGACTCCCACCCTACTAAACTTTTTGGAGAGGTGGCTTAGTTACCCTTAGAGAGAAATAGATGAAACTTTAGGAAAAAAAAAGGGAAAGAGCATGGAAAAAAATTTCTTCGAACTTTCCAAAATTTCTACCTAAATTTTTATAATTTGAAGGTCCTGAAATATCTTTTATATGTAAACAATTTTTTTCGATATTTATCAAAATTTTAAAAAAATTTTGAGTGGTGTTTTAATTTAATCCTTGAGCATGTTTTGAGACTTTACGAATTCTAAAATTTCGGAGGAAATTTTAAAAATATTGAGAAATTTTTGTCCGAACGCTCAAATTTTAGGAAAATTTTGGTTAATACTATTATAAATCAACAAAAATATTGATTTATCAAGGGTTGTAAGGTATTGTTTTTTACACAATCTTAGTTTATATCAAAATTTCAATATAAAACAAACGTTCATAGTTTTTGTAATTTTTTCAATATTTCCACCGATATCAATATTTTCTTTGAAATTTTCGTAGATTTAGAGTATTGATATTTCTACAAATATTGATATTTTCATCATTTATCCAAATATAGCACTGTCTTCTCAGGCAAACAATTGAAAAAATTCACAGTTTCCAATTTATGGAAAAACAATGAAAAGTGATTAATAAACCTATATGTGACATGTTCGTAACATATTCAACATTATTTAAATAATATGTCATGCTACCAATACTGTTTGAATCAAGACAGGATCTCGACCACATTTGAGCCTCATAGAACTTCTTTTTGGTATTAAGAAATGTAATATGTATGATATTTTTTACGTGAAACTTGTTTATTTATATATCTTTTTAATGTTCATACCATCAGAAAGTATTAAAATCATGTTCTAATATAAATTTTAGTAATTTTCATAAATTTGTTCGATATTTCCACTAATATCGATATTTTCTCCGATATTTCTGTAGAATTGAAGTATCGATATTTACATCGATACTAATATTTTCTTTCATGGGAAAGAGATGCTCACAACATATTATTTTGAAGTCACTTAAAAAAAAAAAGTTTCTTTATAAGTTAGTTTGAAATATTTTATCATCTTAGAAAACCTAATGAGTTATAAGTAGTAATTTTAACCTAACATAAACATAGCCTATAAATACAATCTCTAACTCTCCAGCACTCACTCCTCCTTTGCTTTTGGATTTTCTCGCTAGGTTATGGAATTTTATATTTAACTTGATAGAATTTATTTTGAGTTTAGTTTTTCTTTTAGGTTTTATCATTTTATATCATGTATTTTAAGAAAACATCATATTGGTACAATGTCATTTGAAAACTATTAAAACAGTACTTTGTAGATTTCAAAAATTCATTTTGGTCCCTAAGTTTGTATTTTTTTGATATAAAATTTCATTTTTACCCTTTTTATTAATAAACCCCAATTTAATTTGTAAAACTATAATAAACAATCAAAATAAATTATTACACAAAACTCATAAAAAAAGCATATATGTGAATTTTTCTTTATTTTGTTGGCATTATTTGTATTTATTTTTGTTTATAATTTTAACAAAATAATTTATAGTTCATTAACTAAAGCGAAAGTTGAAATTTCACGTAATAAAATATGAACTTAAGCTATTGAACTGATATTTTTAAAACTACAGAATACCGTTTTAATATTTTCAAAACAATAAGGTATCAATATGATTTTTTAAAACATAAAATATCAGAATGGTAAAAATCCTTGACCCTTTTTTTTCAAATTCTGAATGAAAAAATAGGTAGAGTAATAGGAAAAGTCTCTTTAATAAAGATTCCTTGACCCAACCCTACCTCAAGTAACGTGGAAATGGGGACAAAATTGACGGCGGGGTGGGGGTGGGCGTGGGGGTGCGTGGAGCATACCCATCCCATTTTGCCTGATTCTCATCCCTAAATCATAGGTGTTCTTATACCAACACCCAACAATACGCAATTTCGTTTTCAAATCATATGACAATGTTACTTGAGACACTTTCATGGAAGATAAACAGCTTCTAAACAAAACACAGTAAAAAATTTATCACGAAGATTATGACAATTATGTCAACATTTTCTGTTTTATAAAGAAAAATGTTTATTTTTTTAGCTTATTCACCCTTGCTAGATTAAATTTTATGTTCATCATGTGTCATGAAAAAATTCTTGATAAACATTGTTTTCATTTTATTTTTCTGCTAAATATATACGCACGAAGAATGTACACTTTTCAACTTAAATAGGAATATTGATGGAACAAATAGTAATCTCAAGCACCAAGGTAGACACCCTGTGAAAGGGTTACCAAAAAGAATTCAAGCAGCAGACAATCAAAGGAGAGTTCTTTACAAAGGCAATTAAATTTTGTAAATGTTTACGAAGAATGTACAAATTTAAATTTGAACCGAAATATTGAAGGGTAACAAAATATAGTCCCTGTAGGTGTTACTTAAAAGCCTCCTCATAAAATATTTCATCCAAGAACCAAAGACCTTCCAATCTAGCACCTCAACCACAAAGGTCTTCTCTTCTCACACCACTAAGAAAAAATAAAGCTGTTGAGCCATCAAAGGCTGGTCTGGGAAAAATGTCGAAATCATGACCTCTACACCTTAGCTGGTTTTATCGACAAGTGATGCACAAAAACCTGCATAATGACCATTGAGTCTGCAGATAATTACTTGTTACGACGGAAACTAGGAACCATTCATTGTGTTGCTCAAATTTTCAGTCAATTCTAGTTACAGTTTGAAACTCTTGCGTACTATTTGGTGTGAAACTTATTTTGTCCCCAATTTGTGGGCCAAATTCCATTTGTCTTTAACTCTCAACACGTCCTAGACCCCTGAGATACCAAATTGTTCCAAATTAGTCATCCCATCAATCCGACAGTTAAAATCTTAACAGAAAAAGGCATGGCTTTCTTTCCAACAGTTGTACCCTAATATGTATTATTACTCAGTTATTTTTGGAATTTGGCATTCTTACCCCCTAAAATTGTCACACATTTGCAATTTGCCTCCTGAACTTTTTAATTTTGGCAAGTTATACCCTGAACCTATAAATTTGTAACAAATCACTCCCATTGATAGCAATTTTATTTTTTTTTTTTATCGAAATTGACATCTAATTTGCATATGAATATTTGATTGATGACAAAAATGGTCATTCATATATACTCTAACCCAAATTTGTTGTGATAAATATCTTTAACTAATTTTTCATAAAAATAGAAAATTTTAAATTAACTTTGCTTTGAATATAAATTTAGGTTAATATTTACATTAAAAAAATCCTTTATACTATTAATTAACTATCTATGCAAAAATCACATGTCAATTTTAGTCAAAAAAATTAAAATTGTTATCCAATAGGGGGTAATTTGCTATCAATTTGTAAGTTCAGAGTGCAACTTGCTAAAATTAAAAGTTCAAGGGGCAAATTGTAAATATGCGACAAATACAAAAGGCAACAGTACCAAACACCCAAGTTAATTTCCACTAAACCGCACATGGCCCTTGCATGTATTTTCTCGTTGAGATTTTACAATTGAATGGACGGATAGATTAATTTGGAACTCGATCTAGGATGCTTTCAAAGTCAAGGACCCAAATTTGGCCTAGAGTTCAAGAACTAAATATAAAATTAACCCTTCTCCTTTATGCCTATAAGAAAGAAACTCTTTACAAATTCTTTCTCAACTAAAGCAAAGTAACATATAAAAAATCAGTACTTAAGCTATCAGTTTTTATAATGATGCTGAGATAGCCTTACCTTGATCAATTACGCACCCATGAGGGCTCCAAGGAGAAAGGCTTCTCGTTTCGGCTATGAGGAGCGGAAGGGCCGCGTGGAGGTGCATGGACTGTTATGGGAAGAATCCACTCGCTTTTGTCTCTTCCCTCTATAAGAAGAGGATGTTCGTATCTGAAGTCAAAATCCATATGAGCTTTTAGAGAGGAATGACAAAACACCAAATGCTGCTCTTATAAAAGTTGAACTGTAAGCGTATATCCCTTTTCCTTTGCTCCTTTACGAGAAAAGGGACAACTCTCTGCTTTTTCACCACCACTAACAACCAAATAAAGGCAGATTTTTCATATATCCTCATTATAGAACCTTTTAAATTTTGATAATTTAATTAGGAGAAAATGCCGTGATAATTTAATGGCCATACCGGGTCCAATCAACATTTTTTGGAGTGGTAAAGAACTCAAATCTAAGTGCCCATTGAACAGATACATGGGGAGTGGAAAAAGACATAGGCCCATCCATGGGAATGGAAAAAAGGAAGCTTGTTTGCACCAAATCAGCGACAACCTCGTAATGATCACTCTGAACCTACAAACGTGCAACAGATCAAAGTCATTAGAACACGTAGAGAAAGTATAGCATATTAGCTTTGCCGATAATTATAATTGTATGACAAGGGAACAATTTTTCTTTTGGCCTTGCATGAAGAAGTATGCGAATACATGAAGATATATTGACTTAAAATCTTTCGTCTAAATACACTAATAATCTGGCCATATTTTTTAGGCCTGAAGAACAGATGAGATGCACGAAAAAGTTCTCTGAAAAATCATGAAATATACTTCAAATAAATGACAAGATGACATTATACCCCAAGATCACAATCACACATGATAACCATCATGTATGGCACAGCGGTTCTTGTGAAGGATTATCAAGTGGCCATGGTTGCCCAATTAAAGAGGCGAGTGCATGTCAACATACACGACCAAAAAAGAAAAAGGCACTCACAGATCTTACCAAAGGAGAAGTTACAATTGACAAAATAGTAGGTTTCATTACCAACAAAAATACATCGATATTAATATCCAAATCCAACACTTGTAGGTATGAATAAACACTTAAAAGTTTTGCATAAAAGTTAATGAAAGGAATTCATGATATAATACCCAGAAGGTTGAAACCAAATTGTAATGAAAGGCCTGGAGGTCGGTTTGGAGCTACAAGAGGATAAAGACAGGGAGATTCCCTTCTCTCCTTTTTTTCTCTGTTGTAATGTGCTAGAAAGACTAATGGAAAAAGATTTCTCATCCTCTTTCCTTTGTCTTTTAATTATATTATCAATGAAAGGAAGTTTTCTTACCAACAAAATGTATAGTCATGGACTAATTGCCATAAAAGTTACAAGATACAACAGAGGACAAGATGCTCTCTAAACAAAAGGGAAGATGGAATCATAATAACAAAACAAGGAAGCTCAATGACTGAGCTTATTAGGATCTGAAAATTTTGTTTCATTTTTGTTTTTTGTTTTTTTTTTTGGGGTTTTTTTTTTTTTTTCCAGGGAAAGATCTGAAACTTTACCTTTGTGATTGTAGGCGAATTCCTTCGGGAAGGATGGACAAATCGCCGACTTATTGTTTCTGAAGTCTCTAATGTTATTGAAACCTGCAAAACAGCAATCCCTTTGTAGAGCATCATCAATATAAAACAATCATTCAGCTACTTCAATGATTTCTCTATAAAACTGCTACCACAACTACCTCAAGACATCTTCTGGATCCTTCTTCATGAAAGAAAGTAAGAGTGCCACCAATCTGTTGTACACATTTGTCATAGCTGGAGAAGAAATATGGATGGGAAAACAGACCATAACCATAATAAAAAGGGGGCAAAAACATACCATGTCGCTGAAATAATAAATTGACTCGGAATTTTTGGGGGAAAATCTGAGCAGAACATGGTCATCCATTCGGATATTGTAAGACCTTCCTCGAATAAAGCCTTCTGCTGCAGGAAATGTTTGCAGCAAATTAGTTTTTTAGTTTCCATACAACATAAACCTAAAGCTTTTGAAGGAAATGAAAGTGCATAAGAATACATATTGGAAGCTCAACAGTTCTGGCTGCGGGTGATGAGGGTGCCCCTGTTTCATCATCTGCAGAAAGAGACCTTGTGAGCTTCTGCTGCTGGCTCTGAGACGAGTTGGGTGACAAAATATCTGTTGCAAAAATATTATATCACTTAAACAACACTGTTGTTCCATCTCATACACAAATAGTAAATTAAGGTCGTTGCTTCAAGAAACAAATCAATAGAACTTGAAATATCACTAGTAAAATAACTTAATGCTATCAGAAGCTTTCATAGAAATAATTCCTCAATTGAGAACGGGTGGAAATCAATGCTATTGAACTCCAGAGTAACTCAAACACTGCAATCTCACTGCAATCTCACTTGACTCACCAGCACCAGAATCATACAATACTTCAGCCACAGAGAGCCGAGGAAGTGTTAAATTTGAAGACAAACTTGTACGCTCTCCTTCAGGATAGACAACATCTTTAAATGACAACCTTGCCGCATATGATTGCAAGGACATGGAACTACCAAAGGTTCTGTCTTTCAAGGGATTGTAGGAAGAAACAGATGATATCTCATCCTTGGAGCTTTCATAACCTTCTTCTACGCCATCACAAATATCGTTTGCTCTAACCTGTAAGCAAGTAGCCCAACAATATACCAAAGGATCTATTATTGAAAAAGAGAAACATGGTGACTCAACATCTATGAAAAAAGAAACAGAAATACAAGGTGCAAAAAATAAAATAAAATAAAGCCTACCCAATCACAGTTCCCATCTGCCTCTTTCCAAAATATATCCATTTGGATGACCGTAGAAGGAACAATCCCTGAGAGAATTTAATCCAAAGATACTTTTTAGGCAAGTATGTGACATTTACATAAAATACACAGCCAGAATCTCACGGGTATTGGTAATTCGAACTGAATTTTTCAACCAACTTCAGAATCTGTACATGTTAAGTGAAATTGCACAAAACTTGTGAAAAGCTTATGCTATGCAATGTAAGACATCCTATGCCTACTGTTGTCCCACTATAAGCATATTGTCAGCAAAAGGGGAAAAAAACTACCACCTTTTATGCACATACAGATAAAGATAGGTGCTTACAAAACTGTTAAAAATAATTTACAGTGAAAGCCTAATATACAACACAACAATTGCAATTTGATGATTGGAAAGTTCTAAAGATAACCCCAAATTCCTAACCATCAGCACTAGTAGTGGGATACTTTGCTTCAGACATGAACCAAGTGAAGAGTTCCCAACACATAAACGCAACTAAATGATTTAACACTAGTGCCTTAAATATGCTGCAGAAATACCATATAATGGGAACTCCAAGAATTTTCTTATTGGTAGCAAATTTGTGAAAACTAGAACTCATATGTTGACACAATAATACATCTTCAAAACCACACCATGGCAGGAATGCAATTTTGATAAGCAACATGCATAAATTAGCAATGAAAATTGAATAGCCAAAGCAAAAACTCACCATCACTTTGACCTTCTTCCACGGGCAAGCCATTGTTTTTCTGAGTGACCCATACTTGAAATGGAACACGAGCTTCCTGAACATTTAAAGTGCAAAATCCATTAATCTAAAAGTGAACAGGTCAAATCACTACATAACGAGACTGAATGTAAGCCTTGACATGGGCGTCCACTCTAGCACCCACAACTACCTTTGTACATGCAAACAAAACTAATTATTTTTTCTTATTATTCTTTTTCAGGATAAGAGAATGTTTTACCAAAAAAGAACAAATAGCTGAAAACAAGACAAGAAATAGAAACAAGTACAATGAGTCATAATAGGTGTCTAACAAACAGTGTCTAGCAAACATTCTTGCTACTCTAGTTTCTCAGCTAACAGACTCAAAAAAGTCATAAAAGAAGCAAAAGAAACACTCAAACTGGATACAATAGTAATCTATCATATTATCCTAAACAGCTAAGATCTAAAGTACGGTAAAACAACGACAACCTGTTCACCAAATAAATATTCAAGCAACAAACACATCAAGTTGAAGAAAACTGAAAACCAACCAGTTCAGTAAGATCTTTCACCGACTCTCCACGAGAATGGGAATTTTCCAGTATCAACCACTGCCCAGATATCGTGCTCCTAACATAGTACAAGTAGCGAATGGTAGCACCCTTGTATGACGGCGGTATGATATTTGGTAGCAATGTTCTAACAACATCTGAGAAATAAATTGCATATTTCACATATCCAATTCTTTGAATCAAAATGACATGACAGGAATTAAAAAAATGGTGTATTGTTATCATATTGTTCATCTGCTATAATTGATGCACAAAATCAAAGAATAATCACCAGGAAATGCTGGAGCATTTTAAATGGAAATCACAAACCCCTTTGGCATGCCACTTGTTACCACTTATACTATTCATTTCCCTCAGCCTTCATCAGTCTTCACACTGCACTTATTTGTGTCTTCTCTACACGCTTATGTGATTCTTGGTTAGCTGTTAAGAGAAGTGCAGTGCAGTAAGAACACTAGTGATGGATGAGAAATGAATAGAATAAGTAATAACAAGTGGCTGTTATTAGTGTAAATGATTAGTTAGCTGTTGTGATTACCGTGTTAGAGTTTGTTCAGTCAAATAAGAAGGTGAGGAGTATGAGTAGGAAATTAAATGTGAAGGGAATTAGTGAGTGATAGTGTGGATTAAGGCGTGGATTATTCAAGTGGGGAGGTTCAGCAGTTCCTCGAACTACTTCTAGGGCTTGTAATTTCTCTTGGGCCTTTTGTAGAGAATTTCTCAATAAAACCTCAGAAGTCATTCCACATGAGTTCAAACTGTATCTTAACACTTATCCAGCAGGAACTGTATCTTAACACTTATCCAGCAGGAATCTTCGCAAGCCAAAATCATAATAAAATTCACAAGCATAGAGAAACACTGCTGATAACCGCAAGCTACATTCTCCAGCTGCTACAAAAGCCATGTTCTTGTCATGCTTTTTATTCAGGCTGTTACCATAATATCTATAAAATTGACACATTGCTTTTAAAGAGGAAACTAGAAAAGAGAAGCGTGATAGCTAGAAGGTATAAACTGCATAAAATGAGCAGCAGGGTGTTCTTGGAAGATCGACAGCTCACTTGAGAACTACTTGTTCGTTAGATAGAATTACGAAAGGTTTTACCTTAATGGACTTCCACTTTTCTTTCCTCGTTAACGATTAGCCCCAGAAACAAAATTTAATCACTCTTTTCTAAACAGTAATTCAGACCCAATCAGAACTACAACATTGATTTGCCCTCGCATATTGATAAGATCATATTCATCTATAAAGCAAAATCCCAAAAAAGAAGAATAAACTATATCACTCCAATCAAGTATGAAAAGAATCCAACAAATCGCCTCAAAAGCAAGATGCCTTACATGACTTGGTTGCCCCAGCTGAAACAATCTGGTTCGACACTAGCGCCGTCGTGGATCCCTCCGCGAACACATACTCACCTGGATAATCCAAATTCAACCGAAAATTAAAACCCTAAAGCTCCAAAAATTCACAACAAAACCAATCAAATTTCTTAGAAATTCACCTCTCCTCTGCTTCGATCCCGGCAGAGGCTTCGGCGTGGCGAACCACTGCGTGTCCAACTTCTCAATGCCTTTGATCTCGAAGCTCAGCCGCTCCACCAAAAGCGACAAAGCCGAGTCGCCACCATTGCCGCCGTGATTGCCGACCTCGACGGTAACAACAACCGGATCGCCGGGGCCGTACACTTCCTTGTCGGTCTGGATATTCAATGTCGGCAAAACCTCCCTCTTCAAGGCCTTCGCATTGGCGTTGGCTCCTCCTCCGCCGCCGAAAATGGAGGAAAACCTAGGCGGCAACATTTATGCAATTTCTGATCCAAATTCTCGGTTTTTTTTTTTTTTTGGCTGTCTGGAAGCAGAATTTGGTGGGAAATACGGATCGAACTTTGAGCTCAGAATCGGAACAAAAATGAAGTTCGTAAAAAAGTCTTTTATTAAGAACTTTATACGGAAATGCTTTCGGAAATGGAATTTTGGAGGAAAAATCTAAAATTGGGTTGAGTCCAGAATCCAGATCTTGAGATGCAAATGTTTCTGGTTCTTTTTCTAGTTGAACTTGACGTTGTTTCTTTTTTCTTTTTTTTTTTTTTTTTTAAGTTTTTTCAGCACAAACAGCATTCTCTCATGGAAATTTGCATTTATTGGTCCATAAACATTGTTTTATGTGATAATTTGATCCCAGTGTTTTTTGATTTTGACAGAAGAACCCTTTAACTAAATTTTTCCCTAAAAAAATTGCTTTTCTTTCCTTAAAAAAAATTGATTTTTCTTTATTTAATCTGAACCCCAAATCTAAAAAGAAGTTTTCTAGAAAATTAAAGAGTAAATTGTATTGTTGCACTCTAAACTATTCGTTTTTTATACAATGCATCTCGAACTTTTAATTATTGCAAAATACCCCTGGTTTTTGAAATCATTGGCAATTAAAGTCCAATAACTAATAAGCATTAAAAAGCATAGACAATTTTAGCCATGAAATTTCCATGTGAGTTATCTTAAGAGTAGAGCTCATCATTCTAAGAAAAAAATTAAAACTCAACATATAAAAATAGTACTTAACAAAAATTAAAAGTAGCAATTGGCTCTTAATTATCAATAATTTCAATATTCATAATATATTGTGTCAAAATTAAAAATTTAAGGTGTACTTTACAAAACATGAATAGATCAAATGTAAAAGTGCAATTTACTCAAAATTAAAATATGAACCTTCTTTTTTGTTTTGGCTAAAAAAATCCGGTCGTGTTGAGTAAAATTGCAAACAATATTTCAAAAATTACATAAGAAAGGTAAAAGAAATCGGTGGGGACAAGATTTCAAAAGTCAAAGTCCTCTACATATAACAAGAGCGACAAGCACTTTTATCGCTAATTTATAATTTAGTTTCAATAGTAATTCATTTTAAGGAGATCTAATTTTTATATCTATAGTTTGAAGTTATTAATAAATTAACTCTACATTTTAAATTGTTTCACTTTTATTTTTTCAAATTGCCAATTTTTGTTTAATTTATAAAATATCATTTCTAGTTTGTGGGATATAGATTTATCCCTATAACCAAGCAGGGTTGATGGTTTCCAATTAAGAATATTAGGAAATTTAATTGATCTATTCAAAACTATAAAAGTGAAAAAATATAAAATATAGGTTGTAACTATTTAATATCATCAAAATACATATAAAATCTCCTTTGTAACAATTCATTTACCTTTTATAAGGTTATTTCCGCTATTAGTCTTTAAATTATGTGCATTACAGGCTTGTTGATGCTTACCGTTGTCCAGCATCGGATCAACACTACGTGCGGCTGCGCATGGTGTCCGGCTCTTCCCGGCTCGCCTTTGCTTGGTCGGGCGTACCTACAACAAGAGGAGGGATGCTTCGGAGGTGAAAGAAAGTGTCAGTCAATAGACAAAGGCTCTCTGATGCTCAAGGTAGGGTTGCTTGGCAGAGGATGGGAGCTTGTTAGGTGGGAAGGAGTCTCTCTCCAAAATGCAATAAATGCATCCTATTTATAGGCTACTACTTAGACCGGGTGTTAGGTGGGTTTTACCCACGACCCGGGTGTCACATCAAGGCATGTCAGGCAGTAGGTGACAAGTGTCATAGACCTCCACCGACGGATTAGCTTCTATCGAACGGTGAGTCATTTGCCGTTTGTTGGCGAGTAGCGGTCCACTTTGTGAATAAGAATCACCTGACCAGAGCTGGTGCATAGCCCGAGGTGGCAACTCGCTAAGGGTGCAGCTGCGGGGGCCTGAGAAGCACCTCGGACGAAGCACACGCTGTCGTCGGGGTCAGTAGTTTGCTCCTTGGAAGCTCTGTCGAGTTATTTAGCTGACCACCGAAGTTTGTCTCCTCGGTGGTGGCGCCGAGCTTACCCTCGACATTAGCCCCCCAGTTCACCTGGTCGGTGTCCGGCCAGGTGGACTACGCCGAGTGGGTGAGGTAGGCTGAAAGAAAGAAGACCAAATGGCATTCCGAAGAAGGGTGAGACAAAAGGTCACACGGATTAACCAGGGGACACATGTCGCTCTACGGTCGACTGCGTCGCTTGACAGGCGTAATCATCATGCCTCTTCATTTTTCGCGCCCAGATTTTCCTCCTAAAACGGCTATAAATAGGGCCTTTCGTTTTGTCAATTTCACACGACTGAAGTCAGATTTCACACCCGAAGAGTTCTTAGCTGCCGAGCTGTAGTTATTTACCCGAAGACTTTGCGTTTTCAAGCTACTATAGCCCGATCAGGTAATTTCTCGAGGAGTATGAAAATGAGCGACATCACAGATTCCCAGGATATAGACATTGCCTAGTTGAAAAGTAGTCCGAAGGGCAGTTCGTCCACTGTTCAAGCCGACGTCGAGAGTACGTCCCCAGAGTGGGACGGAGTAGGCCGACTCAAATAAATTTTTAGGGTCAACTCTCATACGGTCCCCAAGCAGGAGTTTCTTAACCTGTTAAACGAGGAAAGACTGATTAGGCCATACAGGAGCGAGGACCCTTACATCGGGGCGACGACTGCAGGCTTCTCCCAAGTTACTACCAGGGAGAGAGCCGAGCTTCAAGCAACCGGTGATGTTCCAAGCACATCCAACCAGAATTTTAGGCCCCCAGTCCACGTCGCGGGTGTAATCACGGTGGACATCTCCAACGAAGAGCGGGCGACCGAGGAGGTGGAAGAGGCAAAGTAGCCCGAGATAGAAGAGGAAGAACAGGTTGGGGGGGTGACTGCGTACAGGGTGACCATGCCTAGACAGACCTCAGCAGCAGCCTACACCAATGCTATAACGGAGTCCCGGCTAGAGGATCTACGTGTCGAGTTCAACATCTCGGATGACGTGATCCTTATCGTGCCTGAGGCCAAGGATTCGCTATTGGAGCCGCCAGAGGGGTGCATAATGCTCTATGTTGAATTCTTTAGGGCTGGGCTACGCCTCCCATTCCATCTGTTCCTCTACCGGGCACTTAATGATTTTAACGTGTGCCCGGCTCAATTAAACCCGAATAGTTATAGGTCGCTGATCGGGATGTATGTATTGTGGAGGTATCACCAGGCGACCGAGATGCCGTTGGAAGCATTTAAGCAAGTGTTCAAAATGAAGAAGCTTCCTCGGTAGTCTAGGTGGTATTATGTCACCGGCTTTAGGAAAGACTTCATTATGGGCAACCCCGACTTAGATAAACTCTAGAAGTATGAGTAGTTCTACGTTAGGGACAATTACCTAGCCCGAGCTGGTGAGGCTATCCCTAATGACTAGCATGTACTGAGGACGTTCGAATAAGGGCACGTGTGGTCTAAGAGGCCTTAGGCACTGGGTCATGTGATCGGGGCGGTCGAAGACCTGTTCGAGAAGCCGGAAGCGACCCGGTAGCAGTCCTTCCTGCTCAGGAAGGAAACCCTTTCCGGTTATGGCTGGTTCGGGAAACCCAGCAAAATAAATCCCCCATCAGTCTGCCCTGCTCAGTCGGCCGGGCAGGTGACAGTTGCCAGGCCTGGCGCCACGGACATCCCGGGGCCAAGCACTTCTCGATCAAGGTGGCCGACGAGGGAGCCATTATCGTCCAGCTCCAAGGAGTCGTCGAGTAGCTCCGTAGATGCGGGGCCACCCGTGGCAGACAAGGACCTCGAGGACATGATTCGGCTCATTAACCTGTCTCGTCAGCTCTGGATTGGAGGTTAGCCCCGAGTTTTTTTTTATATCCGTGTCGACCTGATTTTGACTCGAGAATTTTGTCTTGCAAAGATGTCTTCACGGCCGTGCACTGCTGCTGAGAGACGGGCTCTTATGGAGAGCCTCAGGAAACATAAGGGCAAGGCTGTGGAGGTTGGGAGGAAGCGTAAGCGGACTCCGAGGATAGAGCTTCCTCCCTGACCTGAACAAGTACCCGCATAGTCCAAGAGCCACCACCCCAGCCTCCGAGGACTACGGCTTTATCGGAGGAGACACCCGCCGATGACATCGTCGTGGTGTCTTCTGAGGATCCCCAGAGGAGACGCCCGAACTATCGTAGAACCATCCTAGAGCGTCTCGGGGATGTAATGCCCTAGGAAGATTTTTTGGTGAACCTCTAGAGAAAGGATTTCCAGGGCCTTTTTGAGGCGGCCTTCCATTCTGCCGCCACGGTAAGTGCTTGTCTAACTCAAGCCTCTTAATTATTTTTCCTTCCACCGAGCACTTAAGTACTGTTATCCTTAAACGAGTGCCATTTTGCACATGGCCTACTCAACCGGGATGAAGGACTTTAACAAGGAGAAAGAGCGCATAAGAAAACCTTCCTCAACAAGTTAGAGGTCGAGAGGAAGCTCGATGCTAAGAACATCGAGTTAGACTAAATCAAGAAGTCCCTTTCTTAAGCCGAGGAAGAAGCTCGGAAGGCCAAGTAGGACGTCGCTCAGGCCAAGGCGGAGGCCGAGGAGGCTTTAAGGGAGGCTAGGGAGGCGAAGGATGAGGCTGCCCGTCTCAAGCAGTACCTGGTGGCTCTGTAGGCCGAGCACCAGCGATTCTTGAAAAAGCTCCCCAACCGTCTCACACAAGCCATGGAGGAATTCAAGGCATCCCCAGAGTACGCCGACTATTACTACTTCGGCATGACAGACCTCTAGGATCATCTTATCCAACAACACCCTAAGGCTGAAGGCTTTGACTGGTCGCTCATAGTCGAGGCAGAACAAGGCGCTGCTCAACAACAGTGAGGCAAGGAGGTTGTCGTAGTAGACGGCGACAGCGACGGAGACAAGCAGAGCACTGCCAGTGGTGGAGGCGAGGAAGGCACTGCTGGGGATGGGACCCAGGCCTTGGCCATTTTGTTTGTTGTTTTTTATATTATTTTTTGTCTGGGCTTGGGAGGTGCCCGATTAATTGTACCTCCCCAACATCGAATGAAATTTATTTTCCGTGTTCTTTACTTTTTGGATTTTTGTGTACCGTGTTTTCAATATTTTTCACGTGTGATTGTTCTTGAGAAAATGTGTTCATATTTCAGGGTGAGAGATTTCTCGGGAATGTAGTTTGGCCTTCGTTTCATCGAGTTAAAGTAGATCTCGATCTTGGAATCGAATTAGGAATTCGGGCCAAGTTGGATGCTCTTTTGGAGGGCATTCCTAGATAATAGTTTTTTGAGCTTCTATTTTTTCGATTAAGATTGAGGCTGAGTATATTATCTTGATAACTACTGAGTTCATCCGAGTAGGGATGGCATCCCTGTTTACTCAGTTAATCTGAGCAGGGATGGTGTCCTCGTTTTCTCGGTCCGACAGAGCACAACGGCGTGTGAATACCCTTACCCTACTGCCCCCTAGACTTGTCTAAGTTTGAGGAAACTTTGTAAGTGTAGGACTCGTCGGGCACGTAGTTGTGCTGAGCGACTCACTGGGCCGTCTGTACAGTGACAGACTTAGAATCGGTTTGGTTCCGATCAACCCCCCAGTCCATTTTGTTGGGATAACTCTCCCTTGTCGAGAGTTGTTGTCTAGTCCTCCGGGCTGGAGCTATGGCATCCCTGTCGGGTCTATTTATTTCCCTCAAACGCATTACTCAACGGAATGGTGTAGGAAATTTATATTTCATTGATGTGTAGTATTTACATCCCAACCCTATTCAATAGGCCTAGTTACAAAAGAATTTTGGCCAGAGGTCAAAAAAGGTTTCTAGCTTCAATCTTAACAAAAGAATCTTTTTAAGAGCTCGGTGTTCCAAGGATGACCGAGCTGGTTTCACTCCATGTCAGATAAGTTGTATGTGCCCGGATAAACGATACCGATGACCCTATACGGCCCATCCCATTTTGGACCAAAAGACCTGTAACGCCCCTATATGGGGGTTAACAGTTTGTAATGAGATAAAATAAAAATAAATAATAAAAGTAAAACCTTAAAAATAAAATTTGCCCGGGACTTAAATGAAAACTCTCAACTCAAAAATAAAAATATAAACGATAAATAAACCACAGTTTTAAATGTAGCACCTTAAATTTAATAATATAAACTGTTGTCATCATCATTTTAACCCTCAACACATTGTAATACAGTCACAGAAAGTAACAATTGATGCTTACATTATCATGAAGAACATTCTCAACGATTGAAGCAGTCCCAATGTAATATAGCTACATCACTTCCTCAACTATATTTCTCGTAGCCACCTCACACTTAGTGAGTCCTGAAAAGATATAAACATAAGGGAATGAGCAACACTATGCTCAGTAGAGAAAGCCATTACTCACCTTTAGGTTTTTATCATTACCACATTAAAATCTGCATGGTCAGTAAGTCACATCATATTCCAGATTATGAGGTTTATTATGATCACATCTTATGGATACCGTAGTTAATCATTACCAAGTGTCATAATTACACATTTATACAAATATTACCAATCATCATTGTTCCTAGGTATCCATGTTAAATTGAGTATCACTCAACTCATCGAAACCCAAATGGGCGCACTTGATCACCCTATAAACATTCCAAGGGTGTTCCGGTGAGGGGACATCAAGCCCCGAGTCCTCACCAAATCAATTCCTGTACAGTGTGTTCTGGGACTTTCAACCCAAGGAAGCGTCATCACCTTCCCCCTATTTTACCTTTTAGGGTATTCATGCCCAAGGACGTAACCGTCGCCCTTTTCATGTCTCACAATTTCTCTATATTAAATCATTATCAATAGAGTTAGTTTTCCTAACCATGCTTCTCAATTTATAACATGTGTCAATTCATTATGTTCCTCGCCGTACAATACAAGACGAGTCCATGTCATAGTTTCATATGTGATACTCATATAATATCAGTTCAACATAGATATATATATATTGCGGCAAAACAATCAATTTTAATTCTATAAAAACCTCACAAAAGATGAGTAATAGAATCCCTACCTTTCAAGCTTATCAACAATCTTTTAATCCTGGAATCAGTTAACGTTAGCTCCATACTCCCTTGATCCTAAGGCGTGCATAAGGACAATTAAAACTAAAGCACAACATATAACTACATTCATAAATAAATCATGTGTAAACCTATCTTACTAGTATGTCATTAAAGCTTTTATATAAATCTCTTTTGAATACCACAGTAAACAATTTTTGTCTTAACACAATATAAAATGTGAACAAGTAATCTATATGTTTTAGTCCCTAATAAGATTCATCAATCACTTAGGATAATATTGGAAAGGTTGCAAGACATTAAAGAATTAGGTGGTGAGCAAAGATGGGTTCTTGGTTCAGGTTAGCAGCTGGTATACCATAACAAACTAGCAGATTTACTAGTTTCCAATACAAAAATTGAATAATTCTTAGAAAATAAAATACAACTCCGATTTAGGTTTATGATAGCTCGTTAGAAAGCCTAGGATGCTACTTTTCAAATATGCAAACCAATTCATAAAATTCATTTTAATTTAATCTTAGAATTTCAAGAAATAACCACTGCCCATAGAGGTATTACAAAGTTTAACAATATAAATTTTCTGTCTAGGGCATATACACTTAGACTTCATACATATGCTCCAAAATAGCAACAAACATATACTTAGGTTTAAGAACGCAAATTTGAATAATCCTTTAGTATAAAAGAAAATTTATAAATGAAAGACTAAATTTGTTCATAAGATTCTAACCTCGGATTATGGTTAGTTGGAAGCTTGAAATGGCTTCAAAACAGGTTCCTTTACTTCGGTATGACTGAAATTCTTGCTCAAATGGAGGTGATGGTGGCTGATTTTTATGGCTGCCTTGAAGAAGTTCTCTAAGTATTTTGCTTCAGCAAAGAAATGAGAAGAAGAGTGTGGGAACCGTGGAAGAGAAAGGAAGAAAAGATGAAGTCTTTGAAGAGAAGTGATGGAAACAATTATAGAGGAGACATGTTGAAGCATGTCACGGAGGAAATAAAGAAAATGAGGGTCAAGAGTAGTTGGAAAAGATATCCTTATGTCTCATCTAAAGACTTTAACACACATAATGCCAATATGACATTTTTGAGATTTATTAGAAGTTCTAAGGCTTTTTAGTAATCATACTAAATAAATATAGGAGAATTTTAGAAAATTTAAAAATAGATAAAAATAAATATTATAAAATAAATTTAAATGAAGCAATTTTTTTTTATACACTAAAAATTAATTTAATTACCTCAATACCCGTTAGGAGAATAACGGGTGTCACAGCTCTACTCCCCTTAAAGAAATTTCGTCCTCGAAATTTCAATTCTAACAATACTAGTAAAAATTTTGATTCCATTATGATTCCAATTCCGAGTCTAAACCGTTAATGTTGTTTATCTTCCAAAGTTAAGTTATCGTATCTCCACTTATTTACTTGCATAATAAATCTTACTCCTAAATCCCTCAATGAGAGTATTTCTGACAAGTTTCAACTTATAACACCGTATAATAGTCTAAGAATCTGATCAGGCATACATATTGACCATACCATGATTCCAGTCCTTCATTGTCCATGGACTGTGATTTATAATCACATTTAAGGAGATTGCCAGAGTAATTTTATATATTTCATCTTTAGGTTCCTTTTCCTTTTTAAGTAAGGAAAAGTCAAACATATTTGATTTCATACCTCTACTAATAAACTAAAACATAATCATAAAACATATATCACAAACGCTTTTATTCAAAACTATACATTAAACTTACTCATAGAGATATTAAACGGAATCTCAGAGTTGCAAACATACCCGGCATATTTTTCATTAAACAGCTATCCTCATGACACAAACATTCAATCCAAATAATATACTCATATTTCATATGGAATATCCCCATAACTGACTCTGGTACTTCCACATAATATTAACAGAATATTACACATTACAAACATAATACGGATACGTTTCGAGAGTACAAGGCACTCCGTATACCAGCTATCCATATCATGCATGCTTAGAGGATACAAAAACATCGATAAACAAAAGATCGGACCTTAAGAAGGATGCGTTTCGAGAGCATCAAGTACTCCGTATCCAGCCATCCCGGCATTAGGCTCAATGAATCTAAAAGATTGAACAACGACGTACCACAAGAAACACAGAATACAAGGCAAACGGTTATTCGTAACACACGAAATACGGACACACATGCCTACATGCCAAAGATAAAACAAAAAGATTACAGATGGAGATTCAAATCAATTGGCCGCTCCCGGCTTTCCCTTTCCCATTCAAGCTTGGATGTTGCAGTGTCGGATTCTGGATGTATGATTTGCATTTTATCTATCAATTCCTCAGCTGTTGAAGCAGTGACAAAGATTTGTCTCTCCGATTCTGTAGTGATGTTTTCTTCCACAGCGTAATCTAGAAATTTCAAAAGACCGTCATAAAAACCCTTTACGTTCAGCAGTCCCAAAGGTTTGGAATAAAAGCCCAACAATTGCCCACAAGCAACTATAAATATTTCCTCAAGAGTACCTAGACCACCAGGTAATGCTATAAAAGCATCAGAATTATAGATTATGTCTTTAAAATTTTTAGGGATACTCCTGACTCCTTCTCCCTTACCTATGGCTTCCTTACAAAGGTTTCCTTCAACTGGAATATGAGGCCAAATTCTTACATCAGTAGCGTCGCTAGACCTAGCTGCTAGTGCCATATTTACCATCATTTTTATACTACCACCCCCATAGATTATGTTAATCTTCTTGTGTGCTAGGACTTGCCCTAAGTGATTTGCAGCTTCTAAATAAGCTTTATCTTTTCCAAGGCTGGAACCACAAAAGACACAAACATTCTTTATTTTCTTCGTGGACTGGGAGGTAAACATATTTGGTTTATAGAAGTGGTTGCTTAATGTCTGCTCCACTTAGACTTCGGGTTCTATATGAGATTTTAAAGATGAGAAATATACAAAAAGGGCTAAAGAGATAGACGAGTAGGTAATGAAAAGGTAATCCAAAGATTTAAACAAAATCTTGTGCAGATAAGAAAGTAAGATAAGGTGATTGATAGTTTACAGAAAATCTGATTCACTTTTTGAAAAAGATTAGACTCTAATTGTATAACTTTTGACAATTGAGAACAATTCGACAGAAGACCCTCATGACTACAACTGTAGACTTTTTGACAAATATACACCAAGTCTAGAAATTTAATATAAACGACAAATACTGTAGAACTTTTGAAATTTGAGACACAATCTTGAAATATCTGGATAAGCTTTTCAAAATTCAAACATATTACTGTATCGTATGTAACGTGTCTGATAAGATAATATATTTTATTATATATATATTTAAGAAAATCATAAATTAAATAAGATATTAACACTTACTGTATCAATCTAATAATCACAATTATTTCAAACACAAAAGCAAATATTCTAAGTAAAAGAAAAACACAAACTGTTGAACATCAGCTAAAACTGCTTCAAATAAGTAAAGACTAAATAACCTTTATAGTGCGATGACTTATTCCCCATCCAGTTTTCTTATGGCTTGACAAACAGGATCTAGAAATACCATATTCCTGAGGCGTTGTCTTTCTGTATAAAATTTAGGCCAGAGTTTAAAAATAGCTCCTTGAACATATCTACTAGGGTGACCGTGGAGAGGAGGATGGATGCTATCCAAGTTCTCCTTTGAAAGTCCATCCCTACAAAACCTTATTTTATCCTCTCTATTCGTAGACATATAACCAGGTGAAGTACATTTACCGTTACAATTTTGTCTTCCACATTTGTTACAAGTGACCACGATGGCACGAGCTCTTCTTTTCATTGCACTACGACTGGTACCCGTTCCTGGTAAACCGACATCTTGACTAAAGTCACTCGGACGGATTTTCCCCTCTATCAACATTCTCACATCACAAGGGATACCAAAACGCATAAGAATCCACAACCGAGTAATTCTAGCCTTGTATTTCTTTCTGAGAATCTTTTGGGAGAGTGATGGGAAATACTTTCTCAGGTGTTGGTACTTTGGGTCCATGATGAGATGAAAGAAGAGTAAATAGAAAGGAAAAATTAAGATAGTAAATTACAGAATCCTAGAATTCCTTCTTCTTTTAGAGGAAAAGAAGAATTTTTTAATGAAAAAGAAGAGGATTTGCGATTTAGAGAGAAAATAACAAATTAAGAGAGAAAAAGTGAACTCGGAGAAATAAGCTCCTATGCACAGTAAACGTATATGTAAACAATAATTAAACCACTGTATATGACACGTATAGAGACCACGTGGGAGAGACAGTGTGAATCAAACTGATTTAAGATTTGAACTAGGCCCAAATGTTCTAAGTTGAAAATGGTCAGGTTGTTTCGGGCCTTAACACATTTAGAACAAGTTAAATAACAAACATAAAATTGAAAACCAATTTGTATAAATCTTAAACCCAATTTAAAGCCCACTATAGATAAAGTTAATTATGAACAACAAATCTAATTTAACGACAACAAGGATCTTCCTGAATGATATTTAAAATCATTTCATAACAACATAATCTTCCAGCAACTCGAATAATTTTGTTTTAATCAAAACCTTATTGAACAATACATACACCCATATGTTATTCATAATACTTAACATCTATCAATGGATTCATCATCATTGCTACCAAGGGTTTAGAATGTGACTAACCTTGAAATCAATACGATTTACGTCTTTCAACGTAGACCATATCAACGAACAAAGACACTTGATGTTACTACTTAAGAACATCTACAATCCTCACAATTCTACTTATACAATATATAATTTCCTCATATAACAAAACCTTAGGTAACCAAAAGATTCACATCTAAACATCTAAAACTTAAACATTTTATCGTAATTATCCAAAATTATTATAAGTGCCTTAAGTATTATGATTTACTTAAGGAAACTCCTATTGATCATTTTTCTATTGCATCTATATATAAAGATTCACTGATACACTTAAATACAATGTACGTAACAAAATATTCCAATTTTGAGATTCATGCATTCTAGACTTTACACAGTCTCAACAGACCAAAAGTCTAACATTTATCTCTCTCAAGATTCAATACCATGATTCCCAACTTATATCATATTCCTCAAATAAATAGAACTTTTAAGAAAAGATATTGACACTTATGTGTTCCATCGAATCCACACATAATCATTACTTAGGTTTGAATCAATTACGAAAAATTTGGCATATCTATGTCAAACTTTAAAATCAATAAATCAAGCCTTATATTTCTTATTGTTTTTCACGAGACAAAAGGCTCTTAAATCCTCGTATCTATATGAATTTCTCATCGTTTATACGAATTAAATATGCTTATAGATCCAAATATTATACGAATCTCTCATAAGCATTCTACTTATAAACTCATTCCATATAATTATCATTCCCTCATAACTATTAATACTTTCCTTCTATGTAATTATTGTACTCATATAACCATTAGTATTTTCATTCTATGGCATTTCCATGTTACATCCTTCTAGACTGTATAAATCAATGTGAAGGTTCATTTTGATGATGACAATGAAAATTCAGCTTCAAAACCATCTCAAAAATATATTTTTAAAGTGGTGCTACACTCCCTAGGTTAACCGAACCTAGGCTCTGATACCAAAAATTCTGTAACGCCCCTATATGGGGGTTAACAGTTTTTAATGAGATAAAATAAAAATAAATAATAAAAGTAAAACCTTAAAAATAAAATTTGCCCGGGACTTAAATGAAAACTCTCAACTCAAAAATAAAAATATAAACGATAAATAAACCACAGTTTTAAATGTAGCACCTTAAATTTAATAATATAAACTGTTGTCATCATCATTTTAACCCTCAACACATTGTAATACAGTCACAGAAAGTAACAATTGATGCTTACATTATCATGAAGAACATTCTCAACGATTGAAGCAGTCCCAATGTAATATAGCTACATCACTTCCTCAACTATATTTCTCGTAGCCACCTCACACTTAGTGAGTCCTGAAAAGATATAAACATAAGGGAATGAGCAACACTATGCTCAGTAGAGAAAGCCATTACTCACCTTTAGGTTTTTATCATTACCACATTAAAATCTGCATGGTCAGTAAGTCACATCATATTCCAGATTATGAGGTTTATTATGATCACATCTTATGGATACCGTAGTTAATCATTACCAAGTGTCATAATTACACATTTATACAAATATTACCAATCATCATTGTTCCTAGGTATCCATGTTAAATTGAGTATCACTCAACTCATCGAAACCCAAATGGGCGCACTTGATCACCCTATAAACATTCCAAGGGTGTTCCGGTGAGGGGACATCAAGCCCCGAGTCCTCACCAAATCAATTCCTGTACAGTGTGTTCTGGGACTTTCAACCCAAGGAAGCGTCATCACCTTCCCCCTATTTTACCTTTTAGGGTATTCATGCCCAAGGACGTAACCGTCGCCCTTTTCATGTCTCACAATTTCTCTATATTAAATCATTATCAATAGAGTTAGTTTTCCTAACCATGCTTCTCAATTTATAACATGTGTCAATTCATTATGTTCCTCGCCGTACAATACAAGACGAGTCCATGTCATAGTTTCATATGTGATACTCATATAATATCAGTTCAACATAGATATATATATATTGCGGCAAAACAATCAATTTTAATTCTATAAAAACCTCACAAAAGATGAGTAATAGAATCCCTACCTTTCAAGCTTATCAACAATCTTTTAATCCTGGAATCAGTTAACGTTAGCTCCATACTCCCTTGATCCTAAGGCGTGCATAAGGACAATTAAAACTAAAGCACAACATATAACTACATTCATAAATAAATCATGTGTAAACCTATCTTACTAGTATGTCATTAAAGCTTTTATATAAATCTCTTTTGAATACCACAGTAAACAATTTTTGTCTTAACACAATATAAAATGTGAACAAGTAATCTATATGTTTTAGTCCCTAATAAGATTCATCAATCACTTAGGATAATATTGGAAAGGTTGCAAGACATTAAAGAATTAGGTGGTGAGCAAAGATGGGTTCTTGGTTCAGGTTAGCAGCTGGTATACCATAACAAACTGGCAGATTTACTAGTTTCCAATACAAAAATTGAATAATTCTTAGAAAATAAAATACAACTCCGATTTAGGTTTATGATAGCTCGTTAGAAAGCCTAGGATGCTACTTTTCAAATATGCAAACCAATTCATAAAATTCATTTTAATTTAATCTTAGAATTTCAAGAAATAACCACTGCCCATAGAGGTATTACAAAGTTTAACAATATAAATTTTCTGTCTAGGGCATATACACTTAGACTTCATACATATGCTCCAAAATAGCAACAAACATATACTTAGGTTTAAGAACGCAAATTTGAATAATCCTTTAGTATAAAAGAAAATTTATAAATGAAAGACTAAATTTGTTCATAAGATTCTAACCTCGGATTATGGTTAGTTGGAAGCTTGAAATGGCTTCAAAACAGGTTCCTTTACTTCGGTATGACTGAAATTCTTGCTCAAATGGAGGTGATGGTGGCTGATTTTTATGGCTGCCTTGAAGAAGTTCTCTAAGTATTTTGCTTCAGCAAAGAAATGAGAAGAAGAGTGTGGGAACCGTGGAAGAGAAAGGAAGAAAAGATGAAGTCTTTGAAGAGAAGTGATGGAAACAATTATAGAGGAGACATGTTGAAGCATGTCACGGAGGAAATAAAGAAAATGAGGGTCAAGAGTAGTTGGAAAAGATATCCTTATGTCTCATCTAAAGACTTTAACACACATAATGCCAATATGACATTTTTGAGATTTATTAGAAGTTCTAAGACTTTTTAGTAATCATACTAAATAAATATAGGAGAATTTTAGAAAATTTAAAAATAGATAAAAATAAATATTATAAAATAAATTTAAATGAAGCAATTTTTTTTTTATACACTAAAAATTAATTTAATTACCTCAATACCCGTTAGGAGAATAACGGGTGTCACAAGACCCCGACCCGGGCTACTGAGTTGTGACCCTCTTTAGTACCAAATCCCCAATCTTCAAGCTTCTCGGTTAGACCTGCTTGTTGTAATATCGAGCTACTACCTAATTCTGGGCTGCATTACGGATTGCTGCCTGGTTTCTTTTTTCTTCGAGCAGGTCAAGCTTGGACGTCATGACCTTAGCATTCAGGACCTCCTCATAGTGTTCAATTCTGAAGCTAGGCAACCCCACTTCGATCGAGATAACAACCTCTGCCCTGTACACGATGGAGAATGGAGTCTCCCTGATAGCTGTCCGGGCTATTGTGCGGTAGGCCCAGAGCACTTGTGGGAGCTCGTCAATCCATGTCCCCTTAAGGCCCTCAATCTTTTTCTTCAAGTTATCCTTGATTGTTTTGTTAACTGCCTCCACTTGGTCGTTGCCCTGGGGGTAGCTCGGAGAGGAGAAAACTTTCTTGATGCCGAGCTGCTCACACAGGCGGAGGAGACCAGAGAATTTGAACTGTTTGGCATTATCGGTCACGATCGTGTGTGGGATTCTAAACCGACAAATGATGTTCTTCCACACAAAATTGGTACATTTAGCTTTGATTATACTGGTACACGGTTCTACTTCAACCTATTTCGTAAGGTAGTCTATGGCCACGATGCAGTACTTGAATTATGATCGGGCTAGGGGAAGGGGTCCGATCAGATCGATAGCCCACTTAGCGAATGGCCACACCGAGGTTACTGAAGTGAGGGGCTCGACGTGGTATCCAAGCATTCTTGCAAATTGCTAACATTTGAGGCATTTCGTGTAAAATCCTTGTAGTCCTGCTCCATGGTTGACCAGTAGTAGCCTTGTCGAAGACACTTTTGGGCCAACGATCGCCCCCCAGAATGATTGCCACATAGACCTTCATGGATTTCCTTCATTAGGTATTTAGCTTCTTTGGGGTCCACGCACTTTAAATACGGCGCGGTATACCCTCACCGATATAATCTTCCACCGATCATCGAATACTGGGCCGAGCTGTTGCGTATCCGACGTGCCTCTTCTTGGTCGTTGGGCAATTCAGCTGTGGTCAGGTATCGGATGATCGGGTCATCCATGTGGTCTCGAGTTCCTCGGCTACATTTGTGACTTCCTTGTGGATGCTTGGCTCGGCTAGTCTTTCAATGGAGACCGAGGTAAGTTCGCTATCACCGAGGCTTGAAGCTAGTCGAGCAAGGGCGTTAGCCTCTGAGTTCTCTGACTGGGGGATCTGCTTGAAAGAGTAGGACTTAAATTGCCCGAGCAGTTGCTTGACTTCTTATAAATATGCAGCCATTGAGATTGCTTGGGCATCGAATCCTCTGGTGACTTGCTGAACGACAAGCATAGAGTCGCTGTGGATGATTATGCGATCTAACCCAAGATCCCTGGCGATTCAAAGTCTGACTAGAAGCACTTTGTACTCTGCCTCGTTGTTCGAGGCCTTGAAGTTGAATCGGAGTGGGTAGATCACCTTGTATCCGTCCGGGCTTATTAATATCAGCCCGACACCTAATCCTTCTATACAGGAAGACCCATCAACATAAAGTCTCCATTCTGGTCCTAAGATGGTGTAATCTTTGCTACAGCTAGGGGCGTCTAGCACTTCTACAAGTGCCTTCTCGGCTAATAGTGTGGCTTGTTCAGCATCGGTGAATTCAGTGATGAAATCTGCAAGAGCTTGGGCTTTGATGGCCGTCCTCGGCACGAAATGCACGTCGTACTAATCGAGTTCTACTGACCATTTGGCCATCTAGCCTGATATCTCTAGGCTCTAAAGAACATATCGGAAAGGGAACTTGGTTGAGACCTTTATTGTGTGGCCTTGAAAATATGGCCGCAGCTTGCTAGCTGAAGTGATTAAGGTGAAGGCCAACTTCTTGAGTAGAGGATACCGCTCTTCGAAACCTTGAAATGCGTGGCTGATATAATAGATCGGCCTTTAAGCTCCATCTTCATCTTGGACTAAGATCGAGCTTACGGCCTTCTCGGACACGGCTAGATAGGAGGTTAAAACCTCGCCAGGCAAAGGTTTGGATAGGAGCAGGGGCGTGGCTAAATACTTCTTTAGGTTTTAGAAAGCTTCCTTACACTCCCTGCTCCACTCAAACTTCCCCTTAAGCTCCTTAAAAAATAGATGGCACTTGTCGGTAGCCCGGGAGACAAATCTCGAGAGAGCCGCTATCATGCCTGTGAGCTTTTGCACTTCCTTGACAGTTCGAAGAGAATGCATGTTAATAATTGCTTGGGCCTTTGCTGAGTTAACCTCAATACCCCGCCAGTTGACTAAGAATCTGAGAAATTTGCCCGAGCTTACCCCGAACGCACACTTTGCTGGGTTGAGTTTCATCCCATATTCCTAGAGAATATCGAAGCTTGCTCAGAGTTTGACCATGTGGTCCTCCGCTCGGACGGATTTTACCAACATGTCATCCGCATAGTCCTCTATTGTTTTGCCGATCAGCCAAGCAAACATCTTATTGACTAGGCGTTGATAAGTAGCCCCAGCATTCTTCAATCCGAAAGGCATCATCATGTAGCAGTATAGCCCCTGGTCGGCAACGAAAGCTGTCTTTGCTTGATCCTCCTTGGCTATTCTTATCTGATTGTACCCAGAATAGGCGTCCATGAAGCTCAGCAATTCATGGCTAGCAGTTTTGTCGACGAGTTGGTCTATCCGGGGAAGAAGAAAATAATCTTTTGGGCAAACCTTGTTCAAGTCGATATAATCAATGTAGACTCGCTATTTTTCGTTTGCCTTTTTGATGAGAATAACATTTGCCAAGCACTCTAGATATTTGACCTCTCTGATGAAACCCGCTTTGAGGAGCTTTTGGACTTCTTCATTTATAGCCGCGTACCTTTCCAGATTAAAAGCCCTCCTCTTCTGTATCACTGGCTTATGGTCGAGTTGGACATTGAACCAATGACAGATCAGGCGCTGGTCAATGCCGGGCATGTCTTCGCGGGACCATGCGAACACATCCCGGTACTTGATGAGAAGCCCCTTTAGGTCTGCCCGGATCTCAGGTTTTAACTGGGATCCGAGTTGGACGGTGCATTCAGGCCTTGTAGGGTCTAAAGGGAATAGCAACAAGTCCTCAACCATGGTGGCTCTTACCTCTTCCTTGGGTAGTCAGGGGTCGAGATCAGACAACATCTTGGGCACCAGGTCAGCAGAAAGATCTGCCTCGTCGACCGCATAGATGGTCAAGACACTTAGGTGCTGAGCTAAAGCGGCTCTTACTACATTGGCATAACAAGCTTGGGAATCCCTTTGGGATGAAAGAATTACTCCAACTCCGTCCCCTGTTGGGAATTTCATGGCCATATGATACGTGGAGACCACGGCCTTCAATGCGTTCAGCGTTGGGTGGTCGATTCTAATGTTGTACTGAGAAAGTTTGTCGACGACTAAAAAGTCTACTACTTGAGTGATCCGAGTAGCTCCTTCTCCAAAAGTCACAAGCAGGCTGACCTTTCCCACTGTTTGGACATATTCTCCCGTGAAGCCATAGAGTGGGGTTTGGATCAGGACCAAGGTGGCATTGCTGATCCTTAGCTTATCAAAAGCTTGCTTGAAGAATATGTCAGCCGAGCTGCCGTTATCAATCAGCACTCGTCGTACTATGTTGTTGGCTATATGCAGTTCGCACATAAGGGCGTCGTTGTGCAGATGGATCAGCTTGTCTACTTCCTCCTAGGTGAATGTGATCGAAACATCCTGTTGGCAGCATATTTTGTTAACATGTTTGGACATGTTTATAAACTTGCCTCGCTCGATCAGCCGAGCTTCTCTGACATACAATCGCTGCCCACTCGACGTGTCCCCAGTGACAGGCCCTCTGAAGATCGTGTGGACGATGTTTGGGGGTTCTGATGTGTTCCCAGCATCGGTTCATGAGCGGTTTAGCACGTCTCGACTCGGCAGATCATTCCTTCCTGAGCCGGTCCCTGGGCTTATGACTCGCTCAACAAATTCTCGTAAATGTCCTTCCCGGACCAACCTTTCAATTTGGTCCTTCAACTGGATGCATTCACGGGTGTTGTGCCCCACATCTTTGTGGAACTCGTAGTACTTCGCTTGATCCCGCTTCACCTTGCTACCCCTAAGCTTGGGTGGTGGCACCAGCAAGTTCCTGCTTCTCACTTGGGTGAGCACCTCATCGATGGTCGCCGCTAATGGCGTATAGCTTTGGAACTTGCTAGCCGGCGTCTTTGGCTTCTCGGGTTTATTTACCTTCTTTTGCTTCTTATTCTGCATGGTGTTGTTTTGCTATGGTGCCTTCTTTTGCTTCTTGTCGTTCTTTGTCCCGCTGGGGCTGGCCTCCTCCTTGTGACTTTCCATGTACTCTGCGGCATCGGTGTACCTCTGGACGTAGCTGAGCATCTGTAAAAATGTGCTCGGCTGCTCAAAGGCCAATGACCAAGTAAGTTTTTCGTCTCGGAGATCCCCTACAAAAATATCCTTGAGGGTCTTGTCTTCGACCTGCTTGACCTCCAAAACTACCCAGGTAAACCGATTAATATAGTCTCGGATGTTCCCGTCTCCTTGTTTGACGGGTATAGATACGTGATCTCTTTCCTCTGCATTTTCATCATAAAGAAGGCGGTTGAGAAGGCATCAGCAAGCTGTTGAAAAGAAGAAATAGAGGCTGGTTCAAGTCTTCAGAATCATTACCGAGCAGGTCCAGTTAGGGTCAGCGAAAAGGCCTTGCACATTGCCGCGTCACTAGCATTCTAGAGAAGCATATGTCCTCTAAATAATTCGACATGCTCATCTGCATCTGCGGTCCCATCATAAGCCTTAATTTGTGGAACCTTGAATTTGGGCGGCATAGGGGCTCGCATTATGGTGTCTGAAAACGACGGATCCAAGGCTCCCATCTTGTCCAAGCCGAAGCAGTTGTTTCAGATTTCATTGATTTAGCGCTGTAATGCCCGAAACTGGTGACTGTTTGTGTCTTTAGGCAGTTCGACCCTATCGGGTACTCCGCCCTCCATGCGGTCATCGGCCCTGGGCTGGCGATTTGGACGCACTTCTCCCTAGCGTCCTAGTCAGTCGAATACTAAAGCTTGAGAACCTTGAGGTGATGGAACCCGTGCTACTTGAGGGCTGAGATGGCCTTCTTGGACTAATCTGTTATTGGCCGAGGTGCCATGCGTGGAGCCTCTCGAGCGCTCGAAGTTAGCTTCTTCGCGATCGACCGCATCCCGTCCTACCCAACCTCCAGCCTGGTCAGCCAGGGCTAGAGGTAGCAGAGGAGGTGCGGCCTAACGCTGAGCCTGCTACCCGAGCTGTTGAGTTAAGATCTGAACTGCATTCGTAAGCTCTTGGATTAGGTCTTGAGCTATTGGGTCCTCTGCTTGTTCGGCCCTGGTTGTGCTTCTCTGCCCCTCGGACCGAGACCTTATGGCCCAGGGGCGGCCTCTAGGCCTACCTAGATTCTGTTGTCGATTTCTTGCATCTCCCGACCCCTCTTGTCAGGCAGCATCGTCTCTGGCATTCCCTCAAGTCACTATCTTGGTTCTCAAAGGTAGTGTGGCTGGTGTCTGAATGAAGGCGTATGCGCCCTCCTTCTAGCGCTAAAATGTTGATGCTTACCGTAGTCCGGAGTCGGATCAACACCACGTGCAGCTGTGCACGGTGTCCGGCTATTCCCGGCTCTCCTCGCCTGGTCGGGCGTACTTGCAACAAGAGGAGGGACTCTTCGGAGGTGAAAGAAAGTGTCAGTCAATAGACAAGGGCTCTCCAATGCTCAAGGCAGGGTTGCTTGACAGAGGACAAGAGCTTGTTAGGTGGGAAGAAGTCACTCTCCAGAATGTAATAAATGCATCCTATTTATAGGTTACTACTTGGACCGGGTGTTAGGTGGGTTTTACCCACGATCCGGGTGTCACATTAAGACGTGTCAGACAGTAGGTGACAAGTGTCATAGCCCTCCACCGACGGATTAGCTCCCATCAGACGGTGAGTCATTTGTCATTTGTTGGCATGTCGTGGCAAGTAGCGGTCTACTTTGTGAATGAGAATGACCCGACCCGAGCTAGTGCATAGCCCGAGGTGGCAACTCGCTAGGGGTGCGGCCGTGGGGGCCCTGAAAAGCACCTCGGATGAAGCGCACGTTGTCGTCGGGGTCAGTAGTTTGCTCCCTGAAAGCTCTGCTGAGTTGTTTAGCCGACCACTAAAGTTTGTCTCCTCAGCGGTGGTGCCGAGCTGACCCTCAATAGGGCTCATTGTTGGCTCCAAAGTTTCAAATAAAATATTTATTTTTGTTTTAATAACAATAAACATTTAATTGCTTAAGTACTAAAAATTTATCTTGAGTATGTAATGCTATTTAAAAGTATTATTTGAGCACATCAAGATATTTGGAAGGAATTCATCAAGTCTCAGAAGAAATTAATGAAGAAGAATGAAATTACTAAGAGATAAAAAATGCAAGCAATGGCATCAACAAGCATGAAGAATGGGTCTAAGCTTTTATTTCTAAGCTTGTATGATGTTAGAGCATGCATATAGTTTTTATCAAGTTTGAATGGCTCAAGTTTGATTTTAATTTGTAGTTTTGTTTTGAAAAGTTTTTAATCTTGATATCAAAATCTCTCAAACTTGGTCTAAAATATGTTTAAAATCTTGAAATTATTATTTTTACATGTTTCCATCTACTTCTTAAGACTTAAATTGATCTTAAAATGTTTTAAGTCATTTTAGAAATAAAATTGATTAAGCAGATTTTTTAAATCAAAGCAAAGTGGCGCTAGGCTTGCTAACAAGCTTGGTCAACCAGGTATGTACAATCCGGTTGATCGGACCAACCCAATATAGGTTGGTTCGAGCAACAACTCAGTCAACCGAGCCATGTGTACGGCAAATGACCAAACTATCTAATGACTAGTTTCTAGTTGTTACAAATGCACCTCAAACGGCTAGTTTTGGGTTCTAGTTTATAAATAGCCTCATTTCTGAGTTTGTTGATATCCAAAAACACCTAAAAATCCTTGTATCAATCTCTAACTGTTCAACAAGTCTTTTGATCATTCTTGAGCCAAACTTGTTAAAAATTCTCATTGTGTGCTTAATCATCTCCTAGATCATTCCATATTATATTCTAAGCAATTTCTAGGAGTTATGAGTGTTGATCTTAAACTTTCAAATCTTGTGAACTAAGTGGATTAGGCTTTCAAAGCCCTAGTGAAATTCGGGGTTGTTTTGGTCAACCAACCTCCATAAAATTAGCGGATTGTAAGAAGTTGTGGTGAGCCTCAGGTAAACAAATCACGAGATTTTACTTGGAGTAATCGTGCTGAAGAGATGACCAAAATAGTGGAAAAGGTCAGGGCAAGATCTTGCTCGGTGACAGTAGACTTAGGAATTTCGCCAAACAATTATAAATAGCATTTGCATTTCTCTTTCCCTCTCTTTTTATTTTGGCACTTGTATATTTGCTTGAATTAATATCTGTGCCTTTATTGCTTAAGTGTTTAATCTAGAAAGTTCCAATAATTGAAATTTTTTTTAAAAACCAATATCACCACCCTCTTGGGTAGCTATTCTTAGGTTAACAACTGGTACTAGATATGAACGATTTTCACCATATGCATACTTGTTTTCTATTGATATTGATTTGTCTTGCATATTGCTCTAAGTGTGATGCATTTCGTTGAATTTAAAATTATTATGATTCTTTTTATGATATGTATGAATTTTTCCTTATTCAAATTATTTTCTTTTGTTATGCATGTCTTGTATTTTAATTGTTTTACAAATATTTTTACCTATTTTAAAACATTTTTCAAGTTTTTAAAATGATTTTTAAAAGAAAATAGTTTAGCTACATTGATGCAACTTGGGGACTATATTTTTTAGCAACCCTGGGCGATCAGGTATGAAGAGTCTGATTGACCGGATTGTCGGTCTAGACCTAGCCCAAGACGCATGTTAAAAGAGGAAAACTCCTGTTGTCCTTCATTTTGACCACCACCTCTCAACCCTAATAGAGCGAAATATCATTCACAACCGCTCCTATTGTATTTTCTTGAGTTCATAACAAGTATTCCGGTCTTTTTAGTTCCTAATCATATTTAAAATCCTCCAAAACTGCCTTTTTGTTGCAAAATCCGAACCTTACTTCACATTTTCACAAATTTGAACTCTTTAATTGCTCTTTTTGGGTTTTCTACTAATGGCGAAACGAAGCGAATCTTCTAGGTGTCGAGGCAAGCAATCAGTTACCGACAACTATGATTTTCATTTAAAAGTAATCCATGACCCCGATATCTTGAATCCTATTAGCTGGCATAATTACAAAAGAATGGTTCATAAGAAAATTATGGATGGAAGGATAATAATCTTTGATGATATGCAATCATTGAACCTAAGAGTCCTTTTTGAGCAAAAGGGATTGTTAATCATGGTAGAGTTCAGATATTGGGCATATCCTAAACTAGTCATAATCTTTTATGCCCAACTAAATGCCAATCCTGCAAACCTTACTATCACTTGTGACTTGAAAGGAAAAACTATTGAATTGAATCCTAAATCCTTGAGTCGAGCCTTAAAGATACCAGACAAAGTAATTCCTGTAATATCATTAGAGGCTTTTGGCATTACTTTTCCTAAGCTTGATGTTTTTCAGCATCTTATGAATGACTTTGAGATAGTTTTTGCTCTTAAGCCTCCAACACAAAACCTACCTCTCAGAACCCATACTCTTCAACATATCATTTCGACAAACTTTATATCAAAAGCGAGTCATAAAAATGAACTTACCAAGGTCGACATGTCACTTCTTTACTATCTCCTTTCAAACACTAGAGTCAAAGTTTGCCATATCATCCTCCATCGCATGATTGATACACCTAATAATCAATCAGGTAATGCTTTACCTTTTGGACGATTGCTTACTCATATCTTTAAGTATTTTGAGGTTTCACTTCTTCGGGAAACCGATAGGCAAGAACAAAATCTTCATTCTTACTTTAATGAATCATCTCTCAAGAAAATAGGTTGCACTTTAATGAATGAAATTTGGTATGGTAAAGGGATTGAGGCACCTGCTCCAGATGAGGATGAGCAACAAGACTTTGCGCAAGTTGAGGCGAACCTTACAATGAAAGAAAAAGCACTCCACACATTCCACAAGCCAGATCTTCTTCTCATACTCTGTACTAGTAGCTCGTTTCTAGGTTCAACACCTTCAAGTCAAACTTTGCTACCCATCGTGCTCATACCGATGAGCAACTCACTCGACTCGATAACAACATGGTGGATAGAGGAAATAATATAGCCAACTTAAACAACACCATGGGACACATCCTCGAGGAACTTCAGCATCTCAACATGCATAGAGCTCTTCCGTCTGGACTTATTTTTTAGCTTTGTATTCTTTTCATGTTTTTGGATGTTTTATATTTACTTTTTTCTCTATTTTAAGACTATTTTGGGATTTATACTTTGAATTATGTTTCACTTTGCACTTTCATGATATTTCAGTTTCATGTTTGATTATGAGTTCTTTGCTATAATTCTGTCTTTCTTTTTGTTGATGACAAAGGGGGAGACGATATGATTGATTACTATGATTATTTTACATTGGTTGCATATTTTGTTCAAAACAAGGGGAAATGATGTTTTCAATACAGAGGAGCTATGTTCATTTTAATTAAAGATTATTTTTGTAAATATCATTTAGATTGAGATGATAATTTTTTTAATTGAATTTCATTTTCGGGTTATTAACAAATTCCTTCAAGATTGCATACTTTAAGGGGGAGTCACATTATGTTCAATAGGAGAGCTTAAGGTAATATGGTAAGAAATGTTTTAGCAAAGATCATTACTTATTTCAAGCAAATTCCTGTCCTTATTTCACCTAAAGCACTCAATTGTTTGTCATCATAAAAAATAGGGAGATTGTTGGCCCTAAGGTTTCAAATAAAATATTTATTTTTGTTGGAATGACAACTAACAATTAATTACTTAAGTACTAAAAATTTATCTTGAGTATGTAGTGCTATTTAGAAGTATTATTTTAGTATCTCAAAATACTTTGAAGGAATTCATCAAGTCTCAAAAGAAAGTAATGAGGAAGGATCAAATTACCGAGAGCTTAAAGATTAGAGAAATGGCATCAACAAGCATGAAGAATAGGTCTAAGTTTTATTTCTAAGCATGTACGATGTTAAAGCATGTATATAGTTTTTATCAAGTTTGAATGGCTCAAGTTTGATTCTAATTTTTGTTTTTGTTTTGAAAAATTTTTTAGTCTTGATATCAAAATCTTTCAAACTTGGTCTAAAATATGTTTAAAGTCTCGAAATTATTATTTCTACATGTTTCTATCTATTTCTCAAATCTTAAACTGATTTTAAAGTATTTTGTCGTTTTTAAAATAAAATTGATTAAGTAGATTTTTTGAATCAAAACAAAATGGCCCCATGCTTGCTGATATGCCTGGTCAACCGAGGTATATACAATCCAATCGACCAGACCAGCCTAATATCGGCTGGTTCGAGCAGCAGCTCGGTCGACTGAGCCATGTATATGGCAATCAATGGAACTATCTAACGGCTAGTTTTCTAGCCGTTGCAAATGCACCCAAACGGCTAGTTTATGGTTCTAGCTTATAAATAGCCCCATTTCTGAGTTTGTTGATATCCAAGAACACCTAGAAGCATCATTGTATTAATCTCTAAGTGTTTAACAAGCCTTTTGATCATTATTGAGCCAAACTTGTTAAAATTTCTCATTGTCTACTTAATCATCTCCTAGATCATTCTATAATATATTCTAAGCAATTTCTATGAGTTGTGAGTGTTGAACTTAAACTTCCAAATCTTATAAACTAAGTGAATTAGGTTTCAAAGCCTTAGTAAAATTCAAGGTTGTTTTGGTTAGCCAATCTTCGTAAAATTGACAGATTGTAAGAGGTTGTGGTGAGCCTCGAGTAGACAAGTCACGAGATTGTACTTGAAGTGATCGTACCAAAAAGACGATCAAGATAGTGAAGAGGTCGAGGCAAGATTTTGTTCGGTGACAGTGGACATAGGTATTTTGCCAAACCACTATAAATAGCGTTTGCATTTCTCTTTTATTTTATTTTTATTTTTCACACTTTTATATTTGTTTGAATTATTATTTATGCCTTTATTGCTTAAGTGTTTAATATAGAAATTTTCAATAATTATAAAAAGTTTAAAACCCAATTCATTCCCTCTTGGATAGTTGTTCTTGTGCCAACACTCGTTTGGTAGGCCTTCAGCTTGTACTTTTAAGTGCTAAGAAATAGCTAAGTGAGTTAAAATAGTTTTAAAATTTTTTAATAGCACTCTTTACAGTCTTCCTATATTACTTTTTTTTAAAAAAAATTTCCCCCACGTAAAGCTAACATATGATAGCTTCTTGTTGAAGGTGAAAGGAGGGAAATAACCGGTTGTGTTGTACAGTTTCGTTGAGTGTGTTGGAGTTGAGTACTTTTGGGTGGGTTGTTTCGTAAATTAACAACAATATTTTTATCAGTGTTATTGATAAAGTGAAAAGTTTGGGGGTAATTTTGTTGGAGCCGAACATGTAATTTAAAATATTAGAATTATTTATTATTTGTGTACACAAAGTAAGTAATATAGTAGATGGAAAATTGTAATATAGAAGAAGTAGAAATTAATAGCTCCTTATAAGGCTGTGTCACAATTGTTGTCGTTTATTATTATTATTATTATTATTTTGACAACCTTTTGTTGTCCTCTTAATGGGCCTAAATAATATCTGGTCTTTAAAAGTAATGGGCTTCCATGTTCATGTGGACTTAAAATAATGGACTGTCGTTTTATATGGGTCCTCATATTTCATGTGTTTTTCTTTTATCCTCATATATAGATATGAGATTAAGAAGCAGAGATAAAACTAGTAAGGTGAGTACATAAAAAGGATGATAAGGTAGTACGAAACAAGGATAATAAAACATATCAATAGTCTTGTATAGCTGGAGTCATAAGGACTTCAATTCGGATGAATATATTGTAGCAGTAATAATAATTGAACACTAATAATAAAACCATTACCGGTAAGACGAACGGTGTGGATGACTGATTGTGGTTGACCTCCTAGCATCGATAGTTGCAATATAGAGTGTTGAGAAAAGATGAAAGAAAAATTTGTTAGAAAATTTTTTGATAGTTATATATAATACGTGCGTATTATTATATTGAATTAGGTGTATCGTATTATTATATTGAATTAGGTGTATTTTTACATGTTGAAAAAAAAAAAAAAAAACACACAACATTTACCAACCGTTGAAAGGAAAGTCACCATCATCGTAGTCTTGTAACTAGACACGTAAGGACTTTAATTAGGATGGAATATATTGCATTAGTAATATCAATTGAACACAAGTAATAGAACTATTAATGGTAAGATGAATGATGTGAAGATTGTATGGATTATTCTGAGAATTTCTTGTTGAAAGTGCTTATGTTTCACCATTTTCACTGTTCATGGCTGATTTTTATACTATTATTTAGGTGCACTACTAAGTAAAACTCGAAAATTGCCTCTAGGTTAGAAATCTTGATCCGTAATTGTCTTGCATTTTTAACAATAAGTAGCATATTGTGACACACAATTGCGGTGAGGCTTTTGTGTCGTGATATGAAACATAACATAGTTTGAATGAATCCATCTTCTGCGTGTTTGTTGCCTAGATTAACTTATCTTTCTCAACGTAAAACATTCGTTAGATTGAACTTAGTAAGCTTTCTCCTAGGTTGCTTGATAGAAAGGGATTTAATAAAGCGCTTGTCTTATTAAATCTAAAATGTAAGGAAGGATCGACGTATTAGAGCTTTTCGCCATCTATGGTTGTTAGTTTCAACGAAAAATTTAAAAATAATTCTAAGATCAATTGCATAAACATTATTGAACGGTAGAAAATAAACTTTTAACCTGTTTTCTTATTATTGTTTTCAATCCTTTGAATTTTGCATGCGTTTTATTTATTTGTTTTGTTAATATTAATTTTCATTAATTTAGTAAAAAAATTGAAAACCCCCCTTTTCTTATAAAAAAATTATATAAAAATTGATAACAAATTAAATTTAATCCTCTGTGGGAATGAACTTTGCTTGCCATTTTACTCAGAAACGATCATTTTATTAAACACATCAAGGTTTTATCTTTCGACAGTCCTTTAGAACGTTGTCAAAATTTTTGCGCCATGTCGCCACAGATTAAAATTTTAATTAAATTGTTATTAGCTTTTCATTTTTATTTCAATTTTACACATTTTTTTTTTAGGTTTTTGCAAGCCTAAATGTCCTACATAACATTGAGGACAAACTCCTAAGAATCAAATACTTTTAGAAACATCCATAGCCATGCAATCAAATCCACCACCTCCATTTCCACCGTCACCTCCACATGCAACACTCAGTCTACTATCAGAGTTCAATCAAGCTCTAAACATCGACTTATCATCATCAAGTGATTCTTTAGAACACTCAGATCACCAAGAACAAGAATAGATGGTGCAAACAAAAATAATCAAACACTCAAAGAGATGGCAACACCGATTCTTGACCAACAAGTGCTTTGCATTCAATATCCAAACCTTGAAGCGGCCTATGAGCTCAAATCCAGATTAATCCACTTTTTGCCAATGTTCCATGGATTTGTAGGTGAAGATCTACATAAGCATCTCAAAGAGTTTCATGTAGTAGGCTCAACCATGAGGTCCACTGGAATTTCTAAAGAACAAATCAAATTGAGAGCCTTTCCATTCTCTTTGGTGAATTCTATGAAAGAGTGGCTCTACTACCTACCTTCTGGCTCTATCACCTCATTCCTGAATAAGCTCTTTCTTGAGAAGTATTTCCCTGCATCTAAGGTAGCCACCATTTGAAAAGAAATTTATGGCATCTGAGAGTACAATACATAATCCCTCTATGAGTATTAGGAGCGATTCAAGAAATTATGTGCAAGTTGCCCTTACCACCAAATCAGTGAGCAACTCCTCATCTAATACTTCTACGAAGGTCTTATGTCGATGGATCAAAGCATGATCGATGTTGCAAGTAGAGAAGCTTTAATTGATAAAACTCTGGAAGCCATAAGAGCTCTAATTATAAATATGACGGCCAATTCCTAACAATTTGGCAACCAACATGAACCACTACCACCACCACCACCACCATCACCATCACCAAAGAAAGAGAATGAAGTTGACACTTCTTCCATTACTGAAGAAAAACTTTCCCATCACTTCACTCGTTCAATAAATGGCAATGGGAAATGTGTCGCAAGCAAAGGTTTGTGGAATTTTTTTCACCTTTAGTCATTTCAAAGATTTGTGCCCAATAATGCAAGAAGGTAGCATGGAACAAGCCAATGCCATTAGGAGATTCTAGGGGCAGCCAAGGAAATATGATCGCTTTGCCAACACTTATAATGAAGGATGGAAAGACCAACCTAATTTTAGCTATGGGAGAACTCAACAACCGACTACACCAATCCCAATGATCAACCATCCACCAGAGTACACTTAACCAATGCTTCAATTATACCAAGCTCAACCCCAACCCACTCCACCAAAGTTTGACCCTTCTCTTGACAACATAGTTAAGGCTTTTGGTACTGGCTTCTTGTAATTTCAACAAGAGACAAAAACAAGGTTTCAAAGTTTAGAAACTCAAATTGGCCAATTGGCTAGTGCTGTGGACCAATTGGAGGCACAAAGTACAGGTAAATTGCCTTTTCAAACTGTGGTTAACCCAATAGAGAATTTTAGTGCCATCACATTGAGAAGTGGGAAGCATCTAGAGACTCTACCCCAAAAGGTTCCAATGGAAGAAAAGAGTGTTCAAAAGAAAGACATGCTTATGACACAAGAAGCCGCCTCTCTCGCTAACAAATCACCAACTCCAAAGGTAAGCCCCAAGAACCTTATGGCTCGTTACATAACCCCACCTCCTTTTCCTAGAACGTTAGCAAAGAATAAGAAGGACGAACAAGAAAGGGAAATTTTTGAGACATTGCGCAAGGTGCAGAAAAACATACCACTCTTGGATGCCATCAAGCAAGTGCCACATTATGCCAAGTTCCTCAAAGAGTTATGCACCACAAAGCGAAAACTGAAAAGTGATGAGGTAGTAAGTGTGGGGGAGAGTATGTTGGCGGTTTTGAAAAAGAAGATCCCTCCAGAATTCAAGGATCTATGTATGTTCACTATACCTTATACCATTGGAAACTCCAAATTCAATTGAGCATTGATAGATTTAGTAGTATCAATTAATATCATGCCATATTCAATTTTTGCTTCTTTAAATATCTATGTGCTTAAGAAAACTAATGTGATTCAATAACTTGTCGATCTCTTTAATGTTACTCCCATTGGAGTTGTGGAAGATGTTTTGGTGCAAGTGAATAGATTAGTCTTCCCATTGATTTTTATTTGCTTGACATGGAGGACCATTTCTTGCTCAATTTGGCACCTATAGTCCTTGGAAGGCCATTCTTGAAAACCGCTTGAATAAAGATTGATGTGTTTGAAGGAACGTTAAGTATGGAGTTTGATGGTGAGGTGATATGTTTTAAGCAAGACGAAGGATGAATGGTAAAAGTCAGTCTTCGTGGGGTTGAGGATGTTAAACCAAGCACTTGTTTGGATCCAACCCAATAGATTGAGAGCAAATTATAATAGATTTGATCTTTCTAACTCTCTACAGTTTATCTTTTTAGTATTTTTGTTGTGTTTGCTTTGTAAATATTTTTGTTTTTCTATTTTCTTTCATGCTTAGTCTTTCATTAAGGACAATGTAAGAATTAAGTGTGGGGGGAAGGGTAGCTTGATTTCTAATATTTGTGTGTTATTATTGTGTGCATTGTTCTAAATCCTGAGAATTTATTCTCAAGATGGCCCATTGAATGGCTGCTTTATAGAGGACATGGTTATCCATGCCCTCTCAAAATGCATTCAATGACAGGTAGGCTTCATAGGAATTCTTTATGTTTAGATTTTTGCATACATTTGCTTATCATTATGCCAAAAAAAAAAAAGTATAAAACCTAAAAACCATAAAGTCTTGTGGATTTTTAAGTTTTGAATTTTTGAGTCTTAGGATGTCTTCTAGCCACTTTGATGAGAAATGAGTATTATTACTATGATTTTGATTGAAGATGAGTATTGTTTTGAATTCTATGTTATTCAATGGTTCATATGTTCTTATGATGATTGTATTCAAAATTGGTTGCATAGTAGCTATGTTATTCGGTAAGAGATAAGCATGCTTGGATGAGTAGATTCTCTTTATCTTTTTACTGTATAAATTCTGGTTTGAAAGTAGGTGTTTTGCATTAGAACTATGCCAGAGATCTATCGAGGCATACGACTGATCGACGCACTAGGATTTTCCTAGTATAAAGCCAAATTAGCTAAAGCCCCAATAGATGTTCTAAAGAGAACATCCCCCTTATTAGCCATTTGAGCCTTTATGTAAATCTGTTCATTTGGCTAGCCGCATTTTCTTACCATGCCTGATCGTGTTTATACCGTTACCCTTGTTCTAAAAATAGATTGAAACTTTAGAGATGTGTTTCAAGTGCAAGAGAGATTTTGTGAGAAATTGGGTTGGGAATAAAGAATAATTGTGGAGGAGAGTACAAATCGAGAGCAAAGAAAGGGAAATTTTGAAAGAGTAGCTCACAAAAAGAAAACAAAAAACAAAAAAATAAAAAATAAAAAAATAAAAGCCAAAAAAAGAAGAAAATCAAAAATCAAAAAGTAAATTATTGTGAGCTATTCAATTCAAAATTTTGGTTTATGTAAGGTTAGGTTTTAATTGAAGATAAAACCCAACGCCATTACATTTGGCCTCGTCAATCACTTCTCTGGGTTTTGAGAGTGTCTTAGAAATTTTGAATTTTGAAGATGTCTCTAATCCCTCGAAGTCTTTATGATTATTGCATTGCCCATACCTTTCGTGCCTAAGCCACTACCCCTTGGCCCCGTTACAACCTGTACTGAAAGGCTTTTGATTTTAGGTGATGCCTTTAGCATAGTGGAGATTTCTTCTACCAAAGGGAGAGCCTATGATATTTTACACTTTAGTTTTCTTTTGTTTTGATTTTGGTTTTAACGTTTGTTTTGTAAAGCTTTTTAAGTATTTACTTGTTCATAGCAGGCACAAAGTGATAATCGTCTACAATGGCTGATGTACACATACGCTGAGTGCGGCTATCATAGGATACATAAACTTTTAAATAAATGTGGATCAAATCCATTACTTGTCTGATTTCAAGATTGTATCACTTAGTGTTCTTTGGGGTTAAAGGTTGGAAGATTAGTATTTTGTGTCTTTTGTTTGAGTTTTGCTTAAGGACTAGAAAAAGTTAAGTGTGGAGGAATTTGATAAGTGCATAATTTATCATAATTTTGTATCATCTTTCCTTGCATTTATTGTCTAAGTTTTTAGTATTCTTATGTTTTATTTATATTTTGTGTTTTTAGGTGTTTTAATATCAAGAATCAATATTGGATGGAAAATAAAGATTTTTAGAGTTAAAAATATCAAGCATTCAATTTGGCGTCCAACGAAAGTTGTGGAATGCAAATCAAAGTTGAAATAGTTGAGAAACGGCAAAAACAATGGCAAAGATGAATACAGTGTTGTAATGCCATTAGCACCCGCTGTAGTGCCATGCCGCTCCCACAACTGCACTATAGTGCCAATATGGCATGCTGCAGCCTGCACTGAAGAAAAAAATTAGCTCGATGGGCTAATTTCACAAGCTACAATGGGAAAAAAAATCTGTTGTAGCACCCTTCCAAACCAGAGATAGCTTTTTACACAGGATGTAGCTGAGGTTTTGGCTGTTGTAGCGCCCCTTCTGCCGACAACCTGTGGGCTATAGTGGGAAAAGCATCTGCTGTAACCCCAAGTCCATATTGGAATGCATTTTCACTGTTTTGAACTCTAGAACTTCATTTTGCTTTTTATTTTACCCTAGATCTATTTAAGCATCCTTATAAAACTCAAATGGGATGTTTTTAGAACCTTATTTTTCTAAGTTTTAGAGAGAGAAACAAGAGTGACAAAGAGAGAGAAGGAGGAAGAGAAGGAGATAATCAAGAAGATTTTGTAGCTTTTGGAGATCCTTGAAGCTCATCCATCTCCTCCTAGTTTTATCTCTTAAACTCTATATGTTCTTAGTTTATGTAATTTTATTTTTAATTTTAATTATGTTTGGCTAAGTTATTTGTTGCTAAAGATGAATTTGAAGCCTTAGACATGTTTATGTAATTGATTGTATGGATTATTTTCAGAATTTCTTATTGAAATTACATATGCTTCACCACATTTACTGTTCATGGCTAATTTTTATGGTGTTATTTAGGTGCACAATTAAGTCAAACTTGAAAATTGTCTATTGTTAGGTTAGAAATTTTTATATGTAATTGTCCTGCATTTTTAGTCATAAGTAGAAAACTGTGACACATAGTTGCAGTGAGGCTTTGGTGTAGTTGTAATGCAAAATATAACATAGGCTGAATGAACCCAGCTTTTGTGTGTTTGTTGCCTAGGTCAACCTATCTTTTTCAATATAAAGCTTCTATTAGATTGAACTTAGTGAGCTTCCTCCTCGTTTGTTTGATGGAAAGGGGTTTTATAGAGCGCTTGTCTTATTAAATCTAAAATGTAAGAAATGATAGGGATAATAGAGCTTCTCACTATCTACGATTGTTAGTTTTAATGAAAAATTCAAGTATAATTCTAAGATCAATTGCATGAACATTATCAAACGGTGAAGAATGAACCTTTAACCCTTTTTCTTATTATTGTTTTTAATCCTTCGAATTTTGCAAGTGTTTTATTTATTTGTTTTGTTAACTTTAATTTTTGTTAATTTAGTTTAAAAAAATTAAAAAACCCCCTTTATCATAAAAAATTATATAAAAAAATTAATAATAAATTAGTTAAATTCAAGCCTTTGCAGGAATGGCCTTTGCTTGTCAATTTACTCAAAAATGACCATTTTAGTAAACTTAAAAATAACCATTTTGGTAAACTTAACAAGGTTTTATCTTTTGACGGGTCCTTCAAGATGCTATCAAAGATTGAACCCCAATATGAAAGAAGTTGTGAAGAGTGAAGTTTTAAAACTATTAAATACGGATATCATTTACTCTATTGCAGACAATAAATGGGTCAATCCAACTCAAGTTTTGCCCAAGAAGTTAGGAGTAACTATGATAAAGAATGAAAAAGGAGATTTTGTTCCTACAAGAGTTGTCACCAGATGGTGAATGTGCATTGATTATTGGAAGTTGAATGCTGCCATTCAGAAAGACCATTTTCCGCTTCATTCATTGATCAAATCTTAGAATGTGTAGCTGGTCATCCTTTCTATTGTTTTCTCGATAGATATTTATGATACTATCAGATAGAGATAGCAATAGAAGACTAGTAAAAGACCACATTTACATGTCTTTTCAATACTTATGCTTTTCGGTGTATGCCATTTGGACTTTGTAATGCTCCAACTACATTTACAAGATTCATGATGAGTATTTTCAATGATATGGTTGAAAAGATTATGGAAGTTTTCATGGATGATTTGACGGTCTTTGATGATTCGTTTGACACTTGCCTGCTTAACTTGGAAGCCGTTTTGAAAAGACATGAAGAAAAAAGCCTCTATTAAGCTGGGAAAAATGCCATTTTTGGTTACATTTGGCATACTTCTTAGACACATTATCTTTGAAAGAGGAATTAAAGTAGATCTAACTAAGATTGAACTTATTTCGAACTTGGCAACCCCTAAAACTGTTAGAGATGTTTGATCTATTCTTGGACATGTTGGATTTTATAAAGGTTAATTCCAAATTTTTTAACCATATCAAGATCATTGTGTAACCTCCTATTGAAAGATGTAGCGTCTGAATGGACGAAAGAATGTGAAGAATCTTTCCAAACACTGATATCTAAGCTGACCTTTGCACCTATCATGCAATGCCTTAATTTTAGTTTACTATTTGAAATCATTTATGATGCAAGCAATTAAGCTGTAGCAGCTATTTTGGGTCAACGAAGGGAAGGAAAACCCTTTTGTAGTGTACTATGCAGGTAAAACTTTGAATAGCACTCAAATGAATTACTTAACCACTGAAAAAGAGTTACATGCTATAGTTTTTGCTCTTGACAAGTTTCATTCATACCTGATTAGTTCACTTATACCTGTTTTCGTTGATTATTTAGCCCTTAAGTATCTTTTTTCTAAAAAAATGCTAATGCCTGACTTATCAGGTGGATCCTTCTTCTGTAAGAGTTTGATTTGACCATTAAGGATAAAAAGAGAGTTGAGAATATGGTAGCTGACCATTTATCTCGTTTAGAATTCAATGATTCTGTCAATGATCCACCAATTCATGGTAAATTTCCTTATGAACATCTATTTTTCCATTACCAAGTTACCTTGGTATGCACACATTGTCAATTTTTTGGCCATTGGAGAAATTCTATTTGCTTGAAGTTTGTAAGACAAAAGAACGTTTTTGATCGAAGTGCGTAACTTTTACTGGGATGACCCTTACCTTTTAAAAATATTGTCATGATCAAATCATGGGACATTGCATCCCTAAAGATGAAGTGTTTAGTATCTTAAGAAGTCTGTCATACTGATGCATGTGGTGGTCATTTTTTTTGCAAAGAAAACTGCTACAAAGATCATGTAGTGTGGTCTTTATTGGCCCACTTTGTTCAAAGATATCACTACTGTCGTTATTATGAAAATTGTGAAAAATTAGTTACTCTGTCCCGCCGCCATATGATGCCTCTAAACCCAATTAGCACAACAGAAATATTTTCTATTGCTAGGGAATAGACTTTATAGGAACTTTTTCCACCTTCTTCTAGGTACCTTTACATCCTCCTTGCTGTGGAGTATGTTTTAAAATGGGTTGAAGCCGTAGCATGCTACACCAATAATAATACAACTGTTATAAAGTTCATGAAAGAAAATGTGTTATCTAGGTATGGTACGCCAAATACTATAATCATTGATCAAGGCATACATTTTTGTAATCGTTCTTTTGAAGCTGTAATGCAAAGTATGGTGTCATTTATAGAGTTTTGATTGCCTATCGTCCATAGACAAATGGACAAGCTGAGTTAGCAAATAGGGAGATCAAACAAATCTTAAAAAAAAAACAATAAATCCAGATCGTAAAGATTAGTCTTCATGTCTTCAAGACACACTTTAAGCGTATGGTACAGTTTAGAAAGCTCCCTTAGGAATGTCTCTTTATAGGCTCGTCTTTGGAAAAGCCTGTCATTACGTGTAGAACTTGAACATAAAGGTTTTTGGGCTATTATAGGTATGGTTTGATCTTAATAAGATTTTAAGATGGACCAGTTAAAAATAAGCATATTAAGATCACATTGCATGAAATTTCTATGCTACACATCCATGCTTAATCTTTGTCATTAATTGTATTGGTATATGTAATCATTGATTGGTCTAATTATGACATATGTAACAAAGATCACATTGGTCCTAATTGACATGGTTAATGGACAAGATTGTTAAGATATATATAGTTTTGATAGCAGAATTCATGAGCTCATAAGGTATAATTCACATTTATATAGTTACATGTATAGTCCAAAAGGGAGATTGTTGGAGTTAAATCCAATTATGGGCTAATATATTAAATAAATGTGTATTATAGGCTATCGGATAAGGTTTACCCAATTAAAGTGATCAATTTAGGTTTTGAGCTTTTAAGCATCAATAAGTGTAGGACTTCTATATGTAAAGACTAAAATATAATTACTAATTTTATGATGGGCTAAATTGATAATTAAAAATAACTGACATGGTTTTCAGTTGTATAAAACTATTGTGATCCCAAGTCTGTACGTATGTTTTCATTCTGCCACCTATTTACGAAGAGATTACATAGACATTCTTTAAGGGATGACTTACATACTAGACTTAGAAAATCCTCAATCTATAAACTTGGGAATAACATTACCTTACGTACTAGACTTAGAAAATCCTCAATCTATAGACTCAGGAATGACATTACAATCCATCGATTCAGGTTTCCAAATCTTGTTAATTCTCCTGGTTTGATGATAGTTTTCATAGTAAAATAAAGTTCTAACACCTCCTCCCTCTTTGGCACCGACGATTGCATCTCGGTCATCTGCTCCGGCACAGACAACCGCATCTCGACCATCTATTTTGACACCGACAATTTTTGTCCAATCTCATTAATAATAATTAAAGGAAGAGAGCTTGGAGCTGCAAAAATGGATGTCAAAGCAATTCTCCAACTAATTAATCATTAGAGAGGGAGAAATCGAAATAGATTTGAGTTTTGACCAAAACGACCTATCGGTGGTGGAGCTAGGATAAATCGGATTACTATTCTAATCGAAGACGTCAAGAAAGGAATCCATTTCGGAGTAAAAAATTTCACTAGAGAATTTTATGGGCCATCGGTGAAGAATTGCACAACGAGACCTGAGACTGAGTGAAAGAAAGAGATTGGGCTTTTTTTTGCTTTGAAAATTTTTTGCCACAACAAGATGTTTCTCATAGGGGTGCACAAAAACCGCCCCGCAACCGCCAGCCGCCCGCGCTCGACCCGCCCGAAAAAAGGGAGTCTGCGGGTTCAACCCGCCCGCCTATATATGTTGGCGGGCGGGTACAGTTTTAAATTTTAGGGGGTGGGTTCAACCCGAACCCGCCCGCCTAATTCTTAAAAAAAAAAAAATCTTAATCTAAACCTCTCCCAGTCCTCACTCTTTAAAAAGAAAAAAAACACTTGACTTTGTTCATTATTTCATCTGTAGTATCCTATTATTTTCGAACCCAATGAACAGGTTTTATGGAAGAACAAAAATTCTTAACTTTGTTTATCACTTCATCTGTAGTTAATGTTTCTTGTTGCAATGAATGATTATGTTTCTTAATTTGTTGTGAATATGGTCATTGTCTTTAGGCGTCAAACTTGGTTGTTGTTGGGAATGCTTCATACATTATCATCTTAAATTTTCTACAAATTTTCTTTACTTTTTTTTAATAAAAAAGAGCTCAAAAAATTATATTGTACATTAGTGTCGACTCAACCCGCCCAACCCGCCCGCACCTGCCCGCCCCCAAACCGAAACCGCCCGCCATTCCACGAGCGGTTTGTGGGTTGGTTAATCGCCAACCCGTCATTTAAAAAAAACCGACCTGCACCCGCCCAAAAACCTCCAAACCGCCCGTTGTTCACCTCTAATTTCTCATCGTGATTTGAATTGCACAACAATCTTCTCTTTGACGATAGTAATGGAGATATTTCAGTCTCTCGACTTTGTCAGAACAACTCCGAAACGGCGGGTGCTCCACGTCTAGTGCGGACCTTTGCTTACATAGATCTTCCGAGGTTGAGTTCGGATGGATTCGACGACACTGTCGATGATGATGCAGGGAGGGGGATTACATTGAGCTCTGAGAAAGTCGTCCGCAGGAGGACTCTAAGGCGGCAGCGGCGGAGGCTGGACGTTGTTGGATGAGCGATTAGCCACTTACAGCCTCAGCGATTAGCCTCAGGACTTGAAGAAATTGGGATTCAAAATTCAGATCATCGACCAAATCCGAAAACCCTGATGCAATCTTCGTCGTTGGATGCGCCGGAGCTGGGATGGACTCCAGGAAGCCACTCTAGCAACCGTAGCAGATGATGTCTGGGAGATTGGCCAGGGTTTCGATGGAGATGCTGCATTGATAGCATCAGTATTGAGAGGATTCCAAAACGGAAACCGACGGCGTCGGGGGCTGAGACGAGGATGGGCCGTATGAACCCCACTGCCACAATCGATTTCTTCTTCTTCGACGGATTCAATTTATTTGTTTTTTTCTGATTAATGTAAAATAATCGTATTTAAGAGAGACATTTCTGTTTTGATGGTCCTTTATTTTTTTCTATCATCAAATTTTAATCTAATAGTGTTTAATTATTCCTTGTTGTTGGAAAATAATGCTATTCTTCACCTAAAATTTTTTAATTTTAATTTTTATTTTGAGGTGTCTTTAAAAATATTAAAAGTGTGAATAAAATTTACAAGCACCAATAGCCTATTAAAAAAGAAAAACTACCTCATTTAAAAAGAAAAAAAAACTATTAAAAAAGAAAAAAGTCCACGTCGACGCTTTGAAAAAAAGCATATCTTCTCCTCCGGCCTAATATTTGTCGAGAGAGAAGAATATTACATCGAACCTCCTTTTTTCAGACGTCGCAAAAGGAGCCATGGCTTTGCTATCAGCTCCACCATCGTCGTATCTGCTCATCAATGGCCCATGTACGTGTCCCTCACCCAAACCCAGTTCCCTTTCTTGGGCTTCTTCCTTTCCCAAGCTTCCCATCTCCTCCAATTCTATCGCAACCCCTCCAAAATCTATTCCCACTCTCTATAAGGTAATATCTTCTTCCATTACTTTACTATTATCTTACGTTTGTTGTGTTGGTCCCAATTGTGTGTTTTTGGGTTTGCCCATTTCTAGAAATTTGCATAAAGTTGGGAATTTTTTAATACCCAGTTCATTTTTCTTGAAGTATAATCAAGTCCAAAATGAAGAGCATAATTGAGTGCTTAATAGTTGATAGCTTGAATGCTAAGTGCCAAAAAAAAAACCACTTCAGAAACGCATAGTGGATTAGCAATTGTTGTTCATATGATTGTCCAGATTTTAGTTTTGTGTGGTTCTGTTTGTGTTGCTCGACCTCGGTTTTGTAGCTAAGGTGTTTGTTGAAATTACTAGCAAAATAAGAGCATGATAATTTGGAAACAAAAAATGTTACTTTAGCAGCAAATTGAATGAGTTTAATAGGTGGTGATCTGAAACTTCGTTTTCCGGTGGATTTCTCTGTTATAGGACACAATACTGTGTTCAATAGTTCTCCGTCCTAGTACATACTGGATGGAAATTCCTCTGTTGGAGAACTTAAGATTTTTTTTTTTTTTTTCTAGTTAGACCTTTTAGCACAAAATAAGATGAATTGACAACCCAATGAATCAATTTTTGAATTGAACTGCCTGTAGGGGTGTGCATGGCAATAGGGAAAGTTGACGTTTGTGTAATCTTTGTAATTTATTTGTATTGTAAATTTCCCAATCTCAAGAAATCAGGGGAAGAATATTACTGTATCTATACTATTTTACTTATATATTACACAGTAGCAACGGAGAGGTTAAGGCCAATTATTCACAAGTTCTTCTTGTCTATCTGTCTATACATGGGCGGTCCAGGGGGGGTGTCAGACAGGTTGAAGAATGAAAATTTTCAAAACCCAACCAAGAACCACCCAATAACAAAGGAGGTTTGACTTTTGAGTGGGTTAGAGGCGGGTGGGTAAAGTTTTTGGGTCAATTTTGTAACTGGTAGGGTCGGCAGGTTTCATGCACACCTTTAATTTGTGAATTTGTTGATATGTGCGAATTCTTGAGCCTCAAGAAAAAAGCTCCCAGTTGGGATTTGTAGGTTAAATTGAGAAATTATTTAGATAACAAGCTCTGTCTTGTTGATCTGAGTTTAGACATGCTTCTTCAAATTGAAGGGGGAAAAAAAGAGAGAGACTTCACATCTCTAGTATTTTGCAGGATTCTTTCATCCAAGCTGCTTGGACACGAAGATCTCGAGGTGAGGCTGCAAAAAGACCTAGCAGAAAATCATGGAAGCAGAGGACAGACATGTATATGAGACCATTCTTACTTAATGTTTTCTTCTCAAAGAGATTCATCCATGCAAAGGTGATGCACCGGGGCACCAGCAAAGTTGTCTCAGTTGCTACAACAAATGCGAAGGATCTGAGGTATTCACTAAAATCACTGACAGATAGCAACGCCTGTAGGGTTATAGGTACTTTGATTGCAGAGAGGTCCATTGAAGCTGATGTATTTGCAATGGCTTACGAACCAAAGAAGGACGAGAGAATTGAGGGCAGACTTGGAATTGTCCTTGACACCATCAAAGAGCATGGTATCATAATTCATGTATGAAAAGGACACTGTTTTTTCATGCTTATATGGGAACGTACTAAATTGGTTCTCCAAAATGTACTAAAAGGACCGTTGCAGTTCTAAAATCTCTTTCACTGTGTTCGATAGGAGGGAGGGAGAGTAAAGGGAGAGGGTCAAACTACTGTTTGGTTGGATAGAGAAGAGAACAAAGACAGAGGGAGAGAGTATCCCTCTGCACCTGCCATTTTCAATCCTTCCATTAGTGGAAGGATATAATCCCTCCAAAAGAAATTAATAAGAAATAGAAAAATGGATAATATAGTTTTAGACAAATAACTATTATTCATCTTCTTAACTCCATCACATGTCTCATCTTTCTAGCTCTCTTTATCCTTCCTATTCCTCATCCCTCTCCTACCAAACTTGATTTACGTAGGATAAGATCCTAATTACTGGTAAGGAGTGATCCAAAGTTCAGTGTTTAATCTCAGTGAGACTTAATCATACCCTATTGCAATTTTTAAACAAATATATTAGAAATGTTTTTTTTATACGGAAACAAAAGACTTGATGCTTCCCAACAACCACAACGTCGATGAGAGCCATGATTGTGCTCTCATGCTCTTCACTTCCGCTGTGTCAACCCTCATGATCACCTTATTTTTGGGGTAAACAAAAAAAGTTTTTTTTACTCAACCACCAATGACCATGACGTTGATGCTGGCACTGGCACTGATAGAGCCATAATCGGCCTCTCATAGTCTCAGCCATCGAATCCAATAGATTAAACAGCCACTGTTATTTTATTTTTTACATGAATAGAAAAAGCTAAAACGAAGTTCTCCTTCCCCACCGCGGCTAACCATGACAAACATCCTTATGAGAGCCACGTCACCCTTTCATGCTCTCTACTTCTAAATCCGTTGCGACACCATTCAAAACAATGTCGTCCCCCCACAAATTGCTTCACGGGAAGGCTGCATACCCCTTTCATGCTCTCTACTTTCTTCTTGTTTTGTTTTTCTTTTTCTTTTGTCAGCGTCTAGGTAGTTTATTGCGCAATTAGTTTGGTGTAGTTTTTTTAATCCGAATCATTTAAAGTCAAAGGTTTACATTTACGCCCTACCATGGAATAAGTACCATTCTCCACCATAGAACTCTCCCAGAATAAGGTGATTGGGAAATATACCAAAGCTCTAATTTTGTGGCTCCCGTAAAGGTGATAAATGACTTGTTACAAACGCATTAGAATCACTAGAAAAGCAAAGCCAATACTGAACTCACAAGCAGCCAATACTCAACTCACAAACACCCAAGATGACCCAAGCCACTCTTTGATGAAAAGACTTTAACTGCTTTAAACTGATTTTTGCCAATAATCACATAATAGAATATTATTTGGTTACCCTACTAAATTTTCTATTATTTGGAATCCACAAACAGTAGTTTTACTTTTACAGTCGACTTTTAAATGCCAACTGGATAGTTTTCCTACAAAACAAAAGGAGAAAAAGATGGAAAAGACTAATTTTATTGTGATTATAATCATCTGTCCTGTACTCTTAATATCAGAATACAATAAGAATAATAATCTCTTAATAAAGAGATATATATCTCTCTCTCTCTCTTACAAACTACAACCTTCTAAAGCAACCAAAATACAAAAATCATGCACATGAATGACTGTTATATTCACCCCACAATAGCATTGCCTGTAAGAATTACAATGATAATATTAGTCAAGAATACAAACTCACTGAAAGATTTCTATTTGTGGAAATTCATTTTATTAGAATGTTTATTTCTGTATGTAGCTTTGCGTGTAAAAACTAATTGGTCCTATGCCAATATCCTTTTTTTTTTTGGATGAGTCTTTAATTGGTCCCATAGCCTTGCAATAGGGATTTCTGATCTATTTTATTTTTCCTCAAAAATGGAACGTACATGAACAATATCGCTGTCTTTTGATTCTTCAAGACAACTTTTAAACAAAAGTAAAGCCAATTTATAACTGGCAACCTATTGCCTACTGCGATGAACAACTAAAGAGTAAAGGGTGTCCTTTAATCATGAAATCATTTCTTGCCAACTCAATAAAGAATGGGAATTTAACATAAAGGATAGCATTGGAGATTTCAGTGAAATGCCTGCACATCTCACTCGGTTATACAAATTAATTACTGATGTAGACAAGTATTGAGTTTAACAGTAACTAAACTATGATTTTGCAGAAAGAAATGATCAAGGAGCGACTCCTAACACCAGGAAAAAAAAAAAAAAAAGAAACGGAGGAATAATACTAAATCAAGTTGAGTGATCACGTTGGTAACACCAGGGGATGGCATCAAAATCTCATAATTCTTAAGGATTATAATGAAAATTTTACCATAACAAAATTTTACCTCAATAGATAATACGTCTCGATGTCTCATATCTTAGGTACAACTGCAACACTCAGTCAGCCTGCAAACACCATAAATTATCATTAAGGGGTAACGTAGATGCATTTCAGAAATCAACATCAATGGGAGGGATTGTGCCCTTGTATACCATCCTCCCTTTGACAGCAGTTCATAAAATTCCATCAGGTTCTTTATTTTCCACGTGTAAATATATAGAGTTTTTATTACCTCAGCACATGGCCGTAACCCTTTACCTTCTCATTTTTGGGGGCGAAAATGGCTTTCACTAACTCAAAAACCTCTCCAATAGGCCTTGCAGCATCAATCTGATAAAAGAAAAAAAAAAAAAAAACCCCATGGTTATGATAAATATGCAATAATATATTACAACCCAAAAATGCTTACAGTAAGAATTACAAACATATAAACACAACTTTGCAAAATCATTATGATAATTACCTTTCTAACTTTTCCCTTGGAATCATAGTACTCAATCACAGGGAGACTAGACTCTAGGAAAACCTTAAACCGCTTTCTTATTGTTTCGATGTTGTCATCTTCTCTTCCCTAAACGACCAAAAAATATAATCGAATATATTATTAAATAAATGTACAGTAAAATGACATGCTAAAATAAACAGAAAGGATAAGGACAAAAACAGGCACAGAAAAAAACACACACACGGAGATCGAGGCAGAATCAGAGAGATTGATAAATCACATTTTCCTAACCTGGTTCCTACCCAGAAGACGCTTCTCCATCTCTTCTTCAGGACAATCAAAAAAGAGAACAAATGCTGGCTCAATTTTAGTCTGCAGGAAGCCACAAACCATTACTCAGGTCATGATTCAATGTAAGATCCTCAACTCCATACTATTTTTTTGGTAGAGATAAGATTACAAGGAGGATGTATGCAGTGGGCTTACAACTTCCTCAAATGCTGCACGATTTTCCTCGTTACGAGGAAAACCATCAATAAGGAATTTGTCATTTCCACTTTCTTGCATGGCTTTTTGGAGAAGCTTAATTGTTACCTCCGAGGGAACAATCTTTCCTTCCTTGATCATGTTCTGAATCATGGTGCTTTAGCAATAAAAAAAAAAAGGCGTCAATATCTCCGAATAAAATTACCACAGCTAAGAAACAAGCTTAAATTCAAAATGTGTATCTTCATGCAGTTTTAACCAACTCAATGATGACAAGCAACACAAAAAGGAAAAATAAATGTATAACTTATTAAAAAAAGACACACACACACACAGAGAGACACAGAGAGAGACACAGAGACATGAGGAGGGAGAGTATTTGGCTGATGTAGTCAAGCTCACACACGACAACAAATGAGCATTTCAATCAACATAATAAAACAAGGGAAAAATTACCTACCAGATATCATGATTGCTCAAAGTCTTATGGTATAATTTGGCTGAATGAACTGGATTGTGTTGTTAAATGTCAATACTTATGGTACGGATGAGCTATCAGATGTAACTTTTCTTGATAAACATCTTTAACAGAATGGGTATTTTCTTTTAATGAACTTGTTTGGTGAGGTGAAAAATGTAAAAATTAGTCAAAGTTCTTTATTGGTTGGGTTTTGAACACTCTAGAGACACGTTAGCACACATAAGTGAGACAACTAAATTATTAGATGATAGCAGGTTTTGTCTTATTGTTAGCCTTTTCTTCCTATTCTTAATGTTTGACTTAATTTTTGCTCTCAAACTGCAGTGTGTGTGCGTGTGCAGTTCACTTTTCAAAGCTGCAGTGTGCAGTTCACTTTTCAAAGCTGCAGGATCAAAGGCTTTTGACACGTTCCATAACCCTTGTGAACAGACTATAAGACAAAAGCCATACCCATTTTCAGATCCAGATTTGATTTCTGCGCGCAGAAGGTCACCTGCACTTAGATGTGTGTAACCAAAGTGTTCAACAATATTAGCACATTGGGTACCCTTTCCACTGCCAGGGCCACCTGGAAATCAGACGTGTTATTGAATTAGAAAACACCAATCTTGGAATGATACATGTAGGATACCATACACTTTAACAAAACTTGGAGAAAATTCTTACCCAAAACAAAAACAACCGTAGGCTTTTTCTCAGCTAAGCTTCCATTAGCATCCTGCAATAAGAAAATGAAAACGAGGCATGAGGATCTTTAATTGAATCAAGCTTTCTTGCACCACTTATCTTTTACTTCATTTAAAAAAAATAAAGAAAAAAAATAAAGAAAAAACATGCATTAATCACCCAAAAAAAATAAAAATCCAAGCCCAACATAAATCAACTAAGAGAATTAAATCCCACTGAACCAAATTTCACGGTGTAAACATAATAATGTCTTTACATATCATCATACCTGCTTTGCAACATCAACAGTTGTTCCCATTTCGGCACTTAAATTTTCTTTGGATATACCTTCTGCATCAAGCAAAAATAAATCGATGATAAAGAAAATAAATAGACAAGAAATATCAACTACGCTTATGTGGTCACAAAAATCTAACGCTCATCCACAAAGCCTTATAGATTTTCGAAATTTCTCTCAGATCTGCGGAGCTATGCAGAGCTCACGTTTATCCAACAACTAAGAACAACTTTTTTGGTTACACAAGTTAACCAATCACTCATTTCTCCACAGATCCAATGAAGAAAAGGAAACTAAAATGTAGAATGACCCAAAAAAAAAATATCTACAGGTTAATGAAAGAAATTTTATTTCTTTTATAGCTTCTAAAGATTACTGCTTTCTAAAACTTCGAAATATTTAATATCTTTTTTTCCCTCTGTTTTCCTCAGAAGCCAGATCAAGAATAACATTCATACGCAAACGAGATCAAACAGAAAACTACACAGATCAAGGCCAATTGGCAGCGAATCAGGTATATAAGCTACAAACGAAAAAGAAAATAGCAATAAAATGAGAAACGCGCGATCCATGAATTTAAAACTCAAAGCTGAAACTTTCCCTCCATTTTCTTTCCCGGAAAACAAACAAGATCTCACCGACAACATATTGAAATCAAAGAAAAGCGGATCGGAGTAAGAATTCAGGAAATCGGAGGAATGTAAGATTGGGAAGGAAAGAAGATAAATTTACCCGTTTAGAGGACACGAGCCAATGAGGAGAGAGAAACTGATGGAGAAAAGCAAGAGAGAGATAAGGAGGACGCGCTGGGGATGGCGCTCCACGTTCTTAAATACTGGCGCTGGTTTGAAAGAATGAAGATAGAAGGCGCAAACGCCCATTTACGATTTTGTCCCTCGATTGTATGACTTTTTTTGGCAAATAGTATACACGAGGTCTACTTTTTTTTTTTTTTTGGCAATAACAGGGTCAGGAAATCTGGAAAATGACGTGTGTTTGCTGCGATATTTTGGCAGAAATTTCTATATTTCAGAAGCATCATATGAATATAGATTTCTTTTTTTTCGTAGAATTTTTAAAAATTTTTATAAAAATATATATAGGTCCTATATTATGAAAAAAAATATCAATTTTTATAAAAATTGTAGTGTCAATTGACAAAATTGAAAAATGTTACGTAAATTTTTATGGAAACATTGTTAAAATATATGAACTTTATGCTTTTTTTAATTTACTTTTAAAAGTTATAAAATTCACATATTTTTATTTACTTCTTTTAATGCAGCCTTTAATAAATTTATTTTTTAATGTTATAAAATTCATGCTTTTTATTTACTTTTACATGTAGTTTATAGTCCTTTAAATTATGATGAAGTTTAGATTACAAGATGGCCAAATTTAGAGGGCAATAAAATTGAAGAAGAATTGATAAAATAGAGAACTTGATATTGTTTCTTACTTCTTAACGATTAGGTTAAATCACAATTTGTTATACATAGAGAGATAGTGAGTAGGAATCAAAAGATATACATTACACGTTTAGAATTATATAAGAAACTATTCAAATTTTATGTCTTGATATCAATATTGTTTCAATCAAGAAAGTAGTCCAAATACCATTGAATATCTTAGAAGCTCTTTAGAGTATTAATTTTTTCTTATCTTGTATGAAATTATGCATGTAAAGTACATGTATTAGTTTAACTTTTTAAGTATTTTTTTTTAAAATTTGATATTGTATGCTTATTATTTATCATGTTATGACCAATTCTTACAATTCATATTTATCACGTACTTAGTATTTTGGTTAAGATTTTCATTTAAATTATGTATTATTAACAATTTTAGATTTTCTTTAAAGTCTTATTTATTTAAAAATAAAGTGTTTTAAGATGACTTTTCATATTGTAAGTCAATTTTTACTGCAATTGATATTTCTACCGATATTTTTGTACAGTTTCAGTGTCAATATTTGCATAGATTTCAAGATTTTCATCTTCGGTTTAGAGTTTAGGTAACGTGTTGTATCACATAATGCTGACAAGAATTTTTTTTTATTTTTATGAAATCACAGGATTGGATTTTGAGAGTTAAGATTTGTAGTTTTTTATTTTTATCCTTGGTTTGAGAGCACGCCAATAAGAGTTAAAGTCTTACATGTTATAGTTTAAAACAAAAAAAATATTATAATATAAAATTCTTAACAACTACAGTATTTTAAATAAAAACTGATTCAAACTAAGTTTAAACCATTCTTCTAAATACCATATTAATATTTATAAAATTATTATGTAAGTTATGAAAAAATAAAAAACACTTTCAAAGGGAAGGTGCCTTTTTTATTTATTATTTTATTTTATTTTTTTTTTTTCATGGAAGGAAGCCCTCTTGAAAAAAAAAAAAAGAGAGAGAGAAGCAGACAGTCACGTGGCACTTTCCACCCACCCACCCACCCACCAAATGGCGTTACCTTTTTTTTTTTTTTTTTTTTTTTCTGTTGCTGCTAATAAAATGAATAATTAGGGATAAATTTAGGACTAGAAAAGTAATTTAATAGTAAGAGGGTGTTTAGAAGGGTGATAAGAGCCGTTGGTTAGAACCACTTTTATTGTAGCATGTGAGAGCTTTACACTGTAACAATTTTTATTGTTACTGTAGCATGTAAAAGCTTTACACTGTTCATAACAAAGTCACGGTTCCCACCACTCAGTTAAACAGCCACTAAGTGTTTGTTTTTTAACAGTTAAATCTATTTTAACAATTATAATTTTTACTAGATTTAATAGTTTAAAAACATAAAAATATTTAAAAGAGAAGGACCTTTTAAATTAAAAATTCAAGGATGAAATCCAAAGGATTGTTTCTATGTGTTGATCGGGTGCGTAAATTTAAAATTATAAAGGCAGGTTTAAATCATAAAAGTGATTAAAATTGATGTTTTGTAAAGTAATAATTGACAAGGTTTTAAATTGGGTATAGAATCCAAGATCTAAACTTTGTGGTCTCTTAAATTTCGACGGTTTTAAACCTTTTTTTATAGTAAAACATTTTTTATTCTTATTTTCCTTCATAAATTATTATTTTTTAAACACCAGTTCTTATTTTAAACTATTATTCTCCTTTTAAATCTTATATTCTAAATATCAGTTCAAATAAACAATAAAGTTCAAAACTATTATTTAAACTATAAGTTTTAAACGATACCATTTCGAATTTGTCAACCAAATGAACCTAGAGTTCACCAAAAAAAAAAAATAATAAAAAGCTTGCGTAGTCACAACTATTCAAGTCGGTGGAGTTTTGACTTTGGGTGATTCTGAAGCTGAGCTGCTTAGCCATTGGATCAATGAATCACAACTTTTTCCTTCTTATATAGGAAAACAAGTACGACATCTCAGAGGGGAACAATCCATTGTGCAAACAATTTCATCATATTACAATTAAAAAAATACCATATTATAAAGTTACTTTTATTAATAGTTTTTATTTTATTTATATTATTAGTATAAATAATTTACTCGTGACTGTGATTTGTATTCATATGGAGCATATATACGATATATTTTACTTGTAGGTCGTCTCTTTTTGTTTCTAATCCGTGAATGTAGGCCAAACTATGTCAAATCTATGTCTTCTTTTCCCATTTTATTTTCCAGTTTAATATATTTTGTTATGGTATTAGAGTGATTTTTACTCTAACAATAAAGCCTATCTTTAGGCCTATTCTTTGCTGTCCTTGCATCCTTTTTGTCGCTTATCATCTATGTGCCCTTGCGCCCTACCTTAACAATTTGTTCCCGTGCCCTCCTTGATGATTAACATCTCCTCTTTGCGTCTTTGCATCCTCAACAATTGTTGTTTCTATGCAACTATGTTGCTTTCTATTTATTTTCTCAAAAATAAAAAATATATATATATTATAAAATATTCCAATATTATGGAATCACTTATCATATTTCCATCTGGTGGGGACATATAAGAGAAAGTTAACATATTATACAATTGCCTTTATCAAACTTAATTAGTACCAATTTAGCATAAATTTATTGCAAGAAATACATCATTTAACATAGGACATTCATGACTCCTCTTCAAGAATGCAATCCATTCATACAAGAGATTTGAAGTGGCTGTTAGCTATAAATTGGCCGAAATTTTTTTGACATATAAATGCATACCACATTGAATTATGAATTTATGATGAAGTTAGCATGGTCCTCAAAAAGCTCAATTGTCTCTCACTACCTACTTTTCCCCTCCACAAGAAAAAAATAAAAAATAAAAAAATTGTGCCTTTACTTTGTTTTTGTTTTTACACTCTTAAAGCACATGATTTTCTTGTAATAGACGTATTTATAAATAAATAATTAAATTAAATTTTTTATTATATTTATATGCATGTATTTTTGAATATTTTATGAATATCATTAAAATTCTATGATTATCTATGTGACCTTAAAAAATTGTACATAAACATTATATATATGAGATGATGATATTTGAAAATGATAGTTAAAATGGTCAGTATTATATAATTAATTATTTCAAGTATGAAATTTTTAATTGAGTGTTATAGTGCAAGTCCTTTCCAATGAGAATGGAATAGTTTGATCCGAACCGTTAATAAAGTAGGTCATTAAATGAATGATTATATATAATATCAATATAAGACTAGGGCATAATGTAATATAAATGGCTAAATAATTTACGTTAAAATAAAGCGAGTTCTAATTATATCGACTGATAGTCACACAATTTCTGCTAGCCTAAAAAGTTAAAATATTCTTAGATAACATATATTTTTATAATCAATTATGCCTTTGGAAGTGGTCTATCAACCCTGATCAATTATGTTTTTATACACTTTTACAAGTTGTATGTTTCAAACTTTCTCATATAAGTAGTAAGATTGAAAAACAATGCCATTGAAGAGGTACTTATCATATTGGCTTGAATTTTCTCTGTATTAATATGGGATTAGCACCACACATAGAGAAATAAGGAAATGGAGAATTATCTCTTTTATTTTAATGAAGCTTTTAGAATTAATTAAGGCACTGTCATTCTCTATAAAAATAGAGGACTCCTCTATTAATTCTACATATAATTAAGAGTCTTAATTAGACTGTAAAATTTATGCTAATATTGCTAGCAGTAGGCATGTAAGAGAAAGAGAAAAAGAGAATAAGTGCTCTTCTATTCTTAGTCTTGCTTTATTTATGTGTTGAGATTTGTGGTAGACTAAAAGTCAAAAAAGTGTTCTTAGAAATCTTAATTCTTTCTATGCACACATGTATGTCTAAACGGTGACAAATATTAGGCAAGAAAGACAACGATTTTATATAGAGAACATTTCTCATAGAAGCTTTCCATTTTAATCGCTTTAACCAAATAAGCGTAAATTGAATATATATTTGTTAAGCATTAAACTAATATAATTTATAGTGTTGTGTTCTAAAGTTTTTACATTTTTTTATATAAGTTCCACAACTCTACTACATTTCCACATATTTTCTCTAAGGTTGTTTTAAAAAACTATTAAATCTGTTAGCTTTTTTAGCATTAAATTTGATTAAATTATATGTAGAACATATTCGTCATTGTAATGTGCTTTATTTATGCCACCTTTCTCTTTTATATATCGTTTTTGAATATTGAGAAGCTTTATGTCAGGCATTTCTAAATTCTAGATATGCTTACAATATCTATTAGTTCTGAGGACAAGATCAATGCTTTACAAGTGGTTAATATTCTCAGTTTTAACTAAATTTTGTAATTACTACAATGTAAAACTCTTATATGCTACAGTATCAAACAAATAAATTACAAAATAAAGCTTTTACATATTATAATATTTTTTAACTAAAATTAATTTAAACCATAACACTTCTAAACACCCTATAAACATTTGAATTGGCATTTCTTTAGTAACAATGACAAAATAAAGTCACCCACAAGATAAATTAAATACCTGAACTTTTCTGACAAGCATATCAATTGATTCCCCAAAAGGTCTAATTTGAAGAATCATTCCCTAAAAGTATAAGAAACCAAAAAAAAAAAAAAGTGACATCTCAATACGAACTTTTATTACGTGAAAACACCATTCAATTTTGATGTGCATTTTCGAAATTCATGTTGTAATTTATAACTTTATAACGACAAAAGTTCTTTTTGTCTTGACCTTATTCTCCAAAAAATTTCTGGAGAGAACCTTATTCCGATTCCACAAAAGAATAAGATCCATAGTTCATGCTCCATTATCTAAATGGGAAAGTTGAAAAGCAAATTTGCATATTAACATTAAGCTTGCACTTGCACATGCCAACACATGCAAAGTCTACAACGTGTTTGGCAAGTAAATGCTCTTTGGCAATGAATTTGATTGGGTAGGTCCTTAAAAATTATTTTCAGCAAAGCACATGGTCTTGGCTTAGTCTATGGCTATATCAAGGTGCAAAATAGAGGGGTTCGATAAACAAGATAACATTTGTTCCATTATTAATGGAATGAGAATCCAATTCGTCGATGGACCCCAAAAAAAAAAAAAAAAAAACCCTGCTTCCAACATATAACCAATAAAGTGGTGCAGCAATGAGAACGAGAGTTGTTGGTGGTAGGAGTGAAGCTCAACTCATCCTTAAAATATAGGATTTTTTATATATATATAATGAACGGAACGGAAAACAGATTGCACCAATAATATATTTTTTCTGGAAAAAAAAATAATTCTTGCAACATTATTTGTATGTAAACTGTTGATGCTTACCTTACCGTGATCCGGCGTTGGATCAACACCACGTGCGGCTGCGCATGGTCTGACTCTCCTTCGATCCTCCTCTGCCCGGTCGGACGTACCTGCAACAAGAGGAGGGACGCTTCGGAGGCAATAGAAAGGTTAGTCAACAGACAAGGGCTCTCCGATGCTCAAGGCAGGGTTTGCTCGGCAGAGGGCGGCAGCCAGTTAAGAGGGAAGGAAGAATCTCTCTCTAGAATGCCATAAATGCATCCTATTTATAGGCCACCACTTGGATCGGGTGTAAGGCGGGTTTTACCCACTACCTGGGTGTCACATCAAGGCGTGTCAGGCAGTAGGTAACAAGTGTCACGCCCCTCGTCCAACGGATTGGACTCCATTAGACGGCAAGTTATCTACCTTGTGTTGGCCTATAAGGGCGAGAAGCAGCCTGCTTACGAGTAAGATTGGTCCAACCCGAGCTACTGTATATTCCGAGGTGGCAGCCTTCTTGGGACGCAGCCTTGAATGCCTGAGAGGCACCTCGGAAGGGAGTATGACGTATCGGGGGCCGATAGCAAGCTTGCCAGAGTTCTACCGAGCTTATTAGTCGACCACCGAAGTTTATTTCCTAGGCGGTGGCGCCGAGCTCACCCTCAACAGGGTGTAAGGCGGGTTTTACCTACTACCCGGGTGTCACATCAAGGAGTGTCAGGCAGTAGGTGACAAGTGTCGTGCCCCTCGTCTAACGGATTGGACTCCATCGGACGACGAGTTATCTGCCTTGTGTTGGCCTATAATGGCGAGTAACAGCCTGCTTGCGAGTAAGATTAGTCCGACCCAAGCTACTATATATTCCGAGGTGGCAGCCTTCTTGGGACACAGCCTTGGATGCCTAAGAGGCACCTCAGAAGGGAGTATGACGCATCGGGGGCCGATAGCAAGCTCGCTGGAGTTTTGCCGAGCTTATTAGCTGACGACCGAAGTTTATTTCCTCGGCGATGGCGCCAAGCTCACCCTCAACATTAGCCCCCCAGTTCACCTGGTCGGTGTCCGGTCGGGTGGACTATGCCGAGTAGGTGAGGTCGGCTTAAAGGAAGAAGGCCAAACGACACTTCAAATGGGTTAAGCCAAAAGACGCGCGGATCAGACGGAGGACGCGTGTCGCGTTGTGGCCGTCTGCACCGCCTGACAGGCGTAATGATCGCGCCTCCTGGTTTTTGTGCCCAAATTCCCGCCTAAAATGGCTATAAATAGGGCCATCCTCTCTGTCATTTTCACTTGATTCTTAGAATTTTTGCACCCGAAGAGTTTTAGCTGCCAAGCTTCAGTTATTTACCCAAGGATCATATTTCCCCGAGCTTCCGAAACTTGAGCAGGTAATTTCCCTGTAGTGACAAAAATGAGTGATCTCAGCGATTCCTAAAATGTAGAGGTCTCCTGGTCGAAAAGTAGTGTAGAAAGTAGTTCATCTACCACCTAGATCGACACCGAGGAAGTGTCTCCAGGACGTGACGGGACCGACCGGCTCGAGCAAATCTTGAGGGTCGACTCCCAAACGATACCCGAGCAGGAGTTTCTAAATATGCTGGACGGGCAAAGGCCGATTAGGCCATCTAGGGAGCAGGACACTTATATCGGGTCGGCTACCGCTGGCTCGTCTTGAGTTTTTTCAAGGGAGAGGGCCGAGCTGCCAACGCACGAGGATGCCCCGAGCACATCCGATCGGAATGTTGGGGCCCCAGTCCAAGTTGTGGGGGTGATAACGGTTGACGTTTTCGACGAGGAATAGGCAGCCGAGGAGGTGGAGGTGGAGGCGGAGCAGCCGGAGATGGAACAGAAGGTCCAGGTCACCCGTGTCCAAGGAGTGACGGCGTATCGGGTAACCCGGCTCGGGAAAACCTTAGCGGCGGGCTACACAAGTGCCATCATGGAGTCACGGCTGGAGAATCTACGCGCCGAGTATGGCATCCCAAACGACGTGACTCTCACCGTTTCCGGTGAGGGAGATTCACCTTTAGATGCGCCGGAGGGATGCATCACGCTCTATGCCGAGTTTTTCAGGGTTGGGCTGCGCCTCCCGTTCCATCCCTTTCTCCGCCAGGCACTTAATGATTTCAACGTGTGCGCGGTTCAGCTGAACCCGAACAGCTACAGGTCGCTGATCGGGATGTATATATTATGGAGGTACCACTGGGACACCGAGATGTCGCTGGAAGCTTTCAAGCAAGTGTACAAGATGAAGAAGCTTCCTCGGCAGTCCAGTTGATACTACGTCACCGGCTTCCGGAAAGATTTCATCTTGGGCAACCCCCACTCGGATAAATTATGGAAGTATGAGTGGTTCTATGTTGGGGGAAATTATCTAGCCCGAGCCGGTGAGACCGTCCCTGCAGATCAACACGTGCCGAGGTCGTTCGAGCAGGGGCATGTGTGGACCAAACGTCCCTGGGCACCGAGCCATGTGATCAGGGCGGTTGATGAACTGTTCGAAAAGCCAGAGTCGACCGGGCAGCAGTCCTTCCTTTTAAGGAATGACACTTTATCCGGTTATGGCTGGTTTAGGAAACCCAGTAGAATAAATCCCCAAACTGTCTGCCTTGCCCGGAGTTCTGGGCAAGTTACTATTGCTCGGCCTGGTGCCGTTGACATCCCGGGACCAAGCACTTCTCGATCCGGGTAGCCGACGAGGGAGCCTTCATCGTCCAGTTCTGAGGACTCGTCGAGTGGCTCCTTCGATACGGGGCCACCTGTAGCCGACGAGGACCTCAAGGACGTGATTCGGCTCCTATTCTCTTCCCGTCAGCTCTGGATCAGAGGTCAGCCCCGAGTTTCATATTTGTTTTTCCCTTTTCTTTTTTGCCAACCTCGTATTGACTTTGAGGTTTCATTATACAGAGATGACATCGGCGTCGAGCTCCCACGCTAGTAGACAGGCTCTGATAGAGAGCTTAAGAAAGCAGAAGGGCAAGGCCGTCGAGACCAGGAGGAAGCGTAAGCGGACGCCCAGGACCAAGCTTCCCCCTCACCCCGAGCAGGTCTCCACATCAGTCCAAGTACCACCACCTCCGCCTCAGCCGACCAGGGATGCGCTGGAGGTGACGCCAGCCTATGAGACGGCTAGAGGCTCGTCTGAGGATCAGTAGAGAAGGCGCCTGAACTATCGCGGCATTGTCCTCGAACGTCTCGGGGACGCAATGCCTTAGGACGACTTCTTCATGAACATCTGCGGGGAGGACTTCCAAAGTCTCTGTAATACGGCCTTCTGAGCCACTGCCTCCATAAGTATTCGTTCAAACCGGTCGTTTAAATTTCTCTTTTATCATGTCGCCGAGCACTGACGTCTTAATCCTTGCAGATGAGTGCTGTTCTGCATATGGTGCACTCCTCCGGGATGAAAGACATCCATAAAGAAAAGGAGATGCACAAGAAAACCCTCCTCAAGAAGGTGGATGCAGATAAGAAGCTCGATGCTAAGAACATTGAGCTAGACCAAGCCAAGGAGTCTCTCTCTCAGGCCCAAGAGGAAACTCAGAAGGCCAAGGCCGAGGCCGATGAGGCTTTGAGGCAGTCTAGGGAGGCGATGGATGAAGCTGCATGGCTTAAAGGGTAGCTGACATCCCTCCAGGCCGAGCACCAGCACCTCGTGGACGAGCTTCTAGGGCGTCTGGCCCGAGCGGTGGACGAGTTTAAAGCATCCCTGGAATACGCCAATCTCTACTATTACGGCATAATCGACCTCCACGAACACCTGATCGGGCAACACCCCGAGACAGCGGGCTTCGATTGGTTGGTTATTATCGAGCCCGATCAAGGCGCTGCCGAGCAACAACAAGGTGAGGAGGATGAGGTCGTCGTGGTAGATGGTGATGGACAAAGTACAGCCGGTGGCGGAGGCGAGGACACAGCTGGGGGCGAGACCCAGGCTTAGACTAATTTTGTCTTTTGTTGTTGTTTGTTGTTTTTGTTTTTTTTTTAGACTTCTCTGGGCTCAGGAGGTGTCCGATTTATTGTACCTCCCCGATAAATAAAAATTTATTTCCTGTTTACTCTCCTCGGATTATTATATGCATTTTTTCTCTACATTATTTTCCAAGTGCGAGTGTCCTCAGGTTATTTTGTTCTTGCTTCGACGTGAGGGATTCCTCGGACATACGGTTACCGTTATGAACTGCCAAGTAACCATAACTATCAAAATAGACGCTCCTCGGGGTGGATTCCAGGTTGGGACCCAGTTTCATCTCGATAGCTATCAAGTTGTCCGGTTTATTGTACCTCTCCAATAAATAAAAATTTATTTCCCGTTTACTCTCCTCGAATTATTGTATGCATTTTTGCTCTACATTATTTTCCAAGTGCGAGTGTCCTCGGGTTATTTTGTTCTTGCTTTGATGTGAGGGATTCCTCGGACATACGGTTACCGTTATGAACTGCCAAGTAACCATAACTATCAAAATAGACGCTCTTCGGGGAGGATTCTAGGTTGGGACCTAGTTCCGTCTCGATAGCTATTAAGTTATCCGAGCAGAGGTGATATCCTCTGTTTTCTCAGTTAATCCAAGTAGTTATCCTTGCCCGCTCAGTTTATTCGAGCGTGGTTTAGGTTTATCGAGTTGTCCGAGTAGAGGTGGATATCACCTCTGTTCTCTCAGTTAATCCGAGTAGTTATCCTTGTCTGCTCAGTTAATCCGAGCAGGTTTTAGGTTTCTGCTCTCGGACAGGCAAAGCACACACGACGTGTGGCTACCCTTACCCTGTTGCCCCGCCTAGACTTGTTTAAGTTTTAAAGAAGCTTTACAAGTGTAGGACTCATCGGGCACGCTATTGTGCCAAGCAACTTACTGGGTTGCCTGTACAGCGACAGACCTAAGGTCGGTATACTGACCAGCCCCTAGCCTAGCTAATCAGGATGACTCTCCCTTTGTCGATAGTTATTGTCTTGTCCTCCGAGGTAGAGTTACGGCATTTTGGATCCACATTTCTTTTAAACACATTGCTCAAGTGGAATGGTGTAGGAAAGTTGTATTCCATTAATGTGATATGTACATGGATTTTTCTAGTCCTATTTGATAGGTCTAGTTACAAAATAATTCCAACTAGAGCTCAAAAAGGGTTTTCTGGCTCTGAATTTAGCAAAAGAATCTTTTAAGAAGCTCGGCATTCCAAGGATGTCCAACCTGATTTCCTTCCATGTCAGATAATCTGTACGTGCCTGGTTGTACGACGTCATCGACCCTAAACGGACCTTCCCACTTTGGACCAAAGGATCCGAGGCCGGGCTGTTGAATCGTGACCTTCTTTAGTACCAAGTCTCCAACCTTAAAACTTCTGGTCTAGACTCTCTTGTTGTAATACCGAGCTACTACCTGATTTTGAGCTGCGTTACGAACCGTTGCTCGGTTTCTTTTTTCTTCGAGTAGATCAAGCTTGGTCATCATCAACTCCGTGTTTAGAGTCTCCTCGTACTGTTCAATTCTAAGGCTAGGCAACCCTACCTCGGCTGGGATGACAGCCTTTGCCCCGTATACGGGGGAGAACGGTGTTTCTCCAGTCGTTGTCTGGGCAGTCGTTCGGTATGCCCAGAGTACTTGTGGGAGTTTGTCAATCCACAAACCTTTGAGCCCCTCGAGTTTTTTCTTCAGGTTGTCTTTGATTGTCTTATTCACGGCCTCCACCTGGCCGTTACTCTATGGATAGCTTGGGGAGGAGAAGACCTTCTTAATGCCGAGCTTCTCACATAGATGGAGGAGACCCGAAGATTCAAACTATTTGGCATTATCAGCCACAATTGTGTGCGGGATTCTGAACCAGCAAATGATATTCTTCCACACGAAGTTGGTGCTCTTCGCTTCCGTCATGTTGGTACAGGGTTCAACCTCGATCCACTTTGTAAGATAATCTATGGCCACGATGCAATACTTGAATTGCGATCGGGCCGACGGAAGGGGTCCGATCAAGTTGATGGCCCACTTTGCGAATGGCCATGTTGAGGTCACGGAAGTGAGCGGCTTGGCATGGGATCTGGGGATTCTAGCAAATTGCTGGCACTTGAGGCATTTTCGAGCAAAATCCTCGCAGTCCTACTGCATGGTTGGCCAATAGTAGCCCTATCAACCAAAGATCGTCCCCCGAAGTGGTTGCCGCATAGGCCCTCATGGATCTCTCTCATTAGATACTCGACCTTTTTGGGATCCAAGCATCTCAGGCATGGTGTGGTGTAGCCTCGCCAGTATAATTTTTCGCTGATCATCGAATACCGGGCTGAGCCGTTACGTACCCAACGTGCTTCTTCTCGGTCGTCGGGTAATTCAACCGTGGTCAGGTATCGGATGATCGGGTCCATCCATGTGGTCCTCGATTCTTTGGCTACAATTACGATTTCCTTAGTGATACTCGGCTCGACAAGTCTTTCAATTGGAACCAAAGTTAAATCACTTCTGCCCAGGCCGGAAGCTAATCGGGCAAGGGCGTCGGCCTCCGCGTTCTCTGAACGGGGGATCTGCTTGAAAGAATAAGACTTAAATTGTCTGAGTAGTTGTTTCACTTCTTGCAAATATGCAGCCATGGAGTCTGCTCAAGCCTGAAATCCCCCAGTGACCTGCTGAACCACAAGCATTGAGTCGTTGTGGATGGTGATGTGGTTTACCCCAAGATCTCCGGCGATCCGAAGCCCGGCCAGGAGGGCTTCGTATTCTGTCTCATTGTTGGAGGCCTTGAAGTCAAATCGGAGGGCGTAGATGACCTTGTAACTGTCTGGGCTGGTTAAGATCAGCCCGGTGCCCGACCCGTCGACGCAAGAAGATCCGTTGACGTGCAGTTTTCAGTCTGGCTCTAGGGAAAGACTATCCTCACTGCAGCTGGGTGCATCGGGCGCTTCGATGGGTGACTTCTCGACAAGCGGAGTCGCCTGTCTGGTGTCTATGAACTCTACAATGAAATCTGCTAGAGCTTGAGCTTTGATGGCCATCCTCGGCATGAAATGTACATCGTACTGGCCGAGATCTACTGACCACTTGGCCATACGGCCCGATATCTTCAGACTCTGGAGTACCTATCGAAGGGGAAATTTAGTCGGGACCTTGATGGTATGGCCTTGGTAGTACGATCGCAACTTTTGGACCGAAGTAATTAAGGCAAAAGCCAACTTCTCCAGCGGTGGGTACTGCTCCTCGGTGCCTTGGAATGCGTGGCTTGTGTAGTAAACGGGCCATTGAACCCCGTCCTCGTCTTGGACTAAGATCGAGCTGACAGCTTTCTCCGACACGGCTAAATACGCGGTTAAAGCTTCGCCGGGCAAAGGTTTAGACAAGAGCGGGGGCGTAGCTAGGTAGGTCTTTAGGCTTTGGAAAGCTTCCTCACACTCCCTGCTCCACTCAAACCTCCCCTTGAGTACATTAAAAAATGGGTGGCACTTGTCGGTAGCCCGGGAGACAAACCTTGACAGGGCTGCCACCATGCCAGTGAGTCGTTGTACGTCTTTCGTTGTCCGAGGAGAATGCATATCAATAATCGCTTGGGCCTTTGCCAGGTTGACCTCGATACCTCGTTGCTTAACCAAAAATCCAAGGAATTTGCCCGAGCTTACATCAAACGCACACTTAGTCGGGTTGAGTTTCATCCCATACTCCTGGAGAATGTTGAAACTTGCTCGGATATCAGCCATGTGGTCTTTTACTCGGACTGATTTTACTAGCATGTCGTCCATGTAGACCTCCATTGTTTTCCCGATCAGCCGAGTAAACATCTTATTGACGAGGCGTTGGTATATAGCTCCGGCATTCTTCAGGCCGAAAGGCATTACCACGTAGTAGTATAAGCCCTGGACGGTAACGAAGGCAGTTTTCACTTGGTCTTCCTTGGCCATCTTTATCTGATTGTACCAGGAGTACGCGTCCATAAAGCTCAGAAGCTCGTGGCCGGTAGTGGCATCGATGAGCTGATCTATTCAAGAAAGTGGAAAGCAATCCTTCGGGCAGGCCTTGTTGAGATCGGTATAGTCAATGCAGACCCGCCATTTGCCATTTGCCTTTTTGACTAGGATGACATTTGCTTACCATTCTGGGTATTTAACTTCTCTGATGAAGCCAGCCTTGAGGAGCTTCTAGACTTCGTCGTTTATTGCAACGTACCTCTCCGGGTTAAAAGCCCTTCTTTTCTGTATCACCGGCCTATGGCTAGGTTGGACATTGAGTCGATGGCTAATGATGCTCAGGTCAATGCCAGGCATGTCCTCATGTGACCACGCAAAAATGTCCCGATATTCTGTAAGGAGCCTTTCCAGGCTGGCCTGGATCTTAGGGCTCAACTATGATCCGAGTTGGACAGTGTGTTCAGGCCTTTCAGGATCTAGGGAGAACGGCACCAAGTCTTCGACTAGGGTGGCTCTTACCTCTTCTTTGGGCAATCTGGGGTCCAAGTCTGCGAGCATCTTGGGTGTTGAGTCGATAGGGAGGTTTGATTCGTCAACCGAATAGATGGCTGAGACGCCTTGGTAGAGAGCTGAGGCTGCTCTTACGGCACTAGCGTAACAAGCTCAAGAATCCACCTGGGACGAGCAAATCACTCTTACACCGCCATCTGTTGGGAATTTCATGGCCATGTGATATGTAGACACTATGGCCTTCAAAGCGTTCAGCGTTGGTCGGCCGATGATGATATTATACTAGGAGGGTTTATCGACGACTAAAAAGTCAACAACCCGAGTGACCCAAGCTGCTCCTTCTCTGAAGGTCACGGGCAAACCGACCTTTCCTATTGCTCGGACACATTCCCCCATAAAGCCATAAAGTGGGGTCTGAACCGGGACCAAAAGGGCGTTGCTTATCCTCAATCTGTCAAAAGCTTGCTTGAAGAGGATGTCGGATGAACTGTCATTGTCGATTAGGACACGCCGTACTACGTTGTTGGTGATAGGCAGTTCGCACACTAGGGCATCGTTGTGGGGGGTGGTGCATTAATCGATCTGCTTCCTCCTTGGTAAACGTGATTGGGGTGTCTTCTTGGCGACATATCTTGCTAATATGCTCGGATATGTTTATGAATTCATCCCGCTCGATCAGCCAAGCTTCTCTGACAAATGATCGTTGCCCACTCGATGTGTACCCGGTAACAGGCCTGCCGAATATTGTGTGAACAATATTCAGGGGATCCGAGGTGTTCCCAACGTCGACTTTGGAGCGTGTCGTTGTGTCTCGGCTGGGTGGATCATTCCTTCCTGAAGTGGACCTTGGGGTAATAACCCGCTCAACAAATTCCTGCAAATGACCATCCCAGACCAGTCTTTCTATTTGGTCCTTCAGCTGGATACATTCATGAGTACTGTGCCCTACATCTTTATGGAACTCGCAAAACCTTGATTGATTTCACTTCACCTTGCTCCCTCGGAGCTTGAGTGGTGGTGTTAACAAATTCTTGCCACTTACCTGGGCGAGCACCTCGTCGATGGTTGCCACTAACGGTGTGTAGCTTTAAAATTTACTGGTCGGCCCCTTTGGCTTCTCGGTTTTCTTCTCTTTCTTCTGCTTCTTGCTCTGCTCAGCATTGCTTTATTCTGGTGCTTTCTTCTGCTTTTTATCCTTCTTTGTCCCGCTTGGGCCAGCTTCTTCCTGATGGCTTTTCATATATTCGGCAACGTCAGCATGTCTCTGGGCATATCCGAGCATTTGGGAAAACGTACTCGGCTGCTCAAAGGCCAGAGACCAGGTCAGCTTCTCATCTCAGAGACCCCCTACAAAAATGTGTTTGAGGGTCTCATCTTCGACGTGCTTGACCTCGAGAGCTGCTCGGGTAAACCGGTTGATGTAATCCTTGACACTATCGTCTCCCTGTTTGACAGCATGCATGTATGTAATTTCTTTCCTCCGTGTTTTGGTCGTAGAAAATGCCGAAGAGAAGGCATCGACCAGCTACCGGAAAGAAGAAATAGATGAAGGTTTAAGCCGTCGAAACCATTGCTGAGTAGGACCTGTCAGCGTGAGCGAAAAGGCTTTGCACATCGCCTCGTCGCTGGCATTTTGTAGTAGCATGTGCCCCCAAAAGAGTTTGACATGCTCGTCAGCGTCCGTTGTCCAGTCGTAGGACTTGATCTGCGGTACCTTAAACATTGGCGGCATAGGGGCCCGCATTATGCTATCTGGGAAAGGTGGGTCTTGAGCTCCTGTCTCATCTAGGCCAAATCGACAATTCTAAATCTCGTCGATCTGTCGCTGTAGTGTCTAGAACTGGCGGCTGTTAGTGTCCTCGGGTAGTTTGACCTTATAGGCTATTCCCTCCTTAGTATGGCCTCTAGCTCCAGGCTGGCGGTTTCGGTTTGCTCCTTGAGATCCGAGCCTGTCAAATACCGAGGCTCGAGAACCTTGTAGTGAGGGAGCACGAGCTGCTTGGCGTCCAAGACGACATTCCTAGACCAACCTATTATTGGCCGAGATTCCACGGGTGGACCCTCTAGACTGCTCGGATTGGGCTTCTTCATGGTCGGCTTCGCTTCGCTCTATCCAACCTGTAGCCTGGTCAACCTAGGCCGGGGGCGGCAGAGCTCGTGCAGCCTGGCGCTAAGCCTGCTGCGCGAGCTATTGCGTTAGGATCCGGACTGCGTCTGTGAGTTCTCGGATCGGGTCCTGAGCGGCCAGGGCATCCACCGGCTCAGCCTTGGCTATGCTTCCTTGCCCTCCGGATCGGGACCTCGCGGTCCGGGGACGGCCCCTAGGCCTACCCGTGTTCGGTTGCCTATTTCTTGCTTCGTCTGACCCCTCTTGTCGGGCTGTATCGTCTTTGACATTTCCTCGAGTCGTCATCTTAGGCGTTAGAGGTGATGCAGCTGACGTTTGGGTGAAGGCATAGGCGCCCTCCTTCTAGCACTAAAATGTTGATGCTTACCGTGATCCAGCGTCGGATCAACACCACGTGTGGCTACGCACGGTTTGACTCTCCTTCGATCTGCCTCTGCCCGGTCGGACGTACTTGCAACAAGAAGAGGGACGCTTCGGAGGCAATAGAAAGGTTAGTCAACAGACAAGGGCTCACCGATGCTCAAGGCAGGGTTCGCTCGGCAGAGGGCGACAGCCAGTTAAGAGGGAAGGAAGAATCTCTCTCTAGAATGCCATAAATGCATCCTATTTATAGGCCACCACTTGGATCGGGTGTAAGGCAGGTTTTACCCACTACTTGGGTGTCACATCAAGGCGTGTCAGGCAGTAGGTGACAAGTGTCGCGCCCCTCATCCAACGGATTGGACTCCATCGGACGGTGAGTTATCTGCCTTGTGTTGGCCTATAATGGCGAGTAGCAGCCTGCTTGCGAGTAAGATTGGTCCGACCCAAGCTACTATACATTCCGAGGTGGCAGCCTTCTTAGAACACAGCCTTGGATGCCTGAGAGGCACCTCGGAAGGGAGTATGACGCATCAAGGGCCGATAGCAAGCTTGCTGGAGTTCTGCCGAGCTTATTAGCTAACCACCGAAGTTTATTTCCTCGGCGGTGGCGACGAGCTTACCCTCAACATAAACCATGAGATATTTTGATAAAAGAGCCAAAAAAAAAATTAAATTGGAGAAATGACATCTCTTTTTTTACACTAAAAAAACATGCTTTTTTGTGTAGGAAAACTGCTCCAATTTTTTTTTTAGAAAGATAAGAAAAAAATTGTAACAAAGAAAGGAACCTCAACAGAGTGAGAAAAAAAAGCTGGAACAGTTTTCATGCCCAAAAGCTTATTTTTTGGTGCCAAAAAACTGAAAAAAAAAAATCATTTCTCCAAAAAAAAACTTTTTCTTAAAGCCATTTTTAAAAATCCCCCATAAACCATAGATATGTGCAAGTGTCATGACTATATGTGAAGTCGTTGAAGTAGGGTCTTCATGCCCCCTTCAAAACCCCACCCTCCTCCTCCTAATTTGGGATGATTTCATATTATTTTATTTGGGACTTCTCTTAGAAGAATCTCACAAATAGTTCACGTCTTGAAATCATTATCTAGTTAAGAAACATTTTTTAAAGATTTGATGATTAAATGACGGATTGGTGGGTATATTTTTTGTGACGACCCGCCTTTTCGGGAAGTCACTTTACTTTCTTAAACATCGTTTCATAAACAGTAATCTTGCTTACTTTGTAAGAAAATACTGAAATAATTTTTTTTTCTTTAACATTCTTTAAAACTGATGCGACCTCTGTCGCATTTCAAGTTGAGACCTCGCTCAACACTTGCCCTTAAAATCATTTCAAATCGTTTCTTAAAACTTAATAAGAAACAATTATTAAATCATAGTTTAGAACATTATTTTATAATTACATAAAACAGATCATAAACTGTATCTTAAAACTTTAAATACAATTCTCAGAACTTTGATTTTCTTTAAACTTTGAAAACACTATATTAAATAGTGGAAAACCCTTTTCTTTGTGTAGCAGAAACAAACAGTGATGGTATCCATACCCAAATCTTCACATCTGTCCTCTGCAGCACCCCGCTCTTCTAGCGGGTCCTATTGGTTACCCATAAATTACCTACAGCATGAAAAACTTTTAATGAGCTTTCGCTCAGTAAGTTCAAACATATTCTCACAAATCATTTAATCATGCTTTAAAACTTTTATCATAAAAACCTTCATCTTGAAACATTTTACACAAACATTTTCCATAAAAATTTTTGAAAACGTTTTTCATAAACGTTTTTTATAAAACATTTCTAAAACGTTTTGCATAAACGTTTTTTGTAAAAAATTTCTTGAACGTTTTTCTTAAAACGTCGTTCATAAACCTTTTCTTGAAGACACAAAAATATATTTGATAAATATTTATCATAAAACATTTCTCTGAATGTTTTCCGCAACATAACATATAAATATTTCATAAAAAGGCATTCAAGCAACATCAGAATGCATGACTCCATTTATGCTCAATTATTAACTTCAATTATGAGCATTTTATGAACATTCTTTTATTACTTTAACTTTCTATCTTCGTTCTTTAACTTTTCTTATCTTACTTTAACTTTTTCTCCTTATTCCTTATCTTACCTTCATTTTTCCTTACTTTACTTATTGTTCGAACCAACTCATTAATCATGAGATCATAAACATGATGTTTTCCTTCTGGAAGACTTAAGACCATTAAACACTGAGGTCTTGTACCTCACATCTAGGAGGTCAAACTTTAATTTTACTTTCATTACCTCATAACAAAGAGGCTGGTACGACACTTTCCTTTTATCTTTACGTTACCTTCTTATTAACTTTAGTGAGCATTCCAAATGCAATCACATCATATGCAACACACTTACAATTCATACCTTGTACTATAAAACCTATTGCATAACAAATGCAACATATTGCTTAATAAATACATCATAAAACGCAAACACATTTTGCAAATCATAACTTGTATTCTAACACTTATTGCATAATAAATGAAACATATAACGAAATCACATTTTACAAATTATAACTTTTATTCTAAAACTTATTGCACAACAAATGCAATTTATTGCATAACCAATGCATCATATAACTTACATTATAAAACATTATGCATTGTCATAATGCAAAACATACTTTAAATACTTTAAAAATCATAACTTGAACTTTTAAAAATGTTATGCATATCAATATGCAAATAGACTTTAAACATAACAATTGCAAATTCATTGCAAATATTTTTCTTGAACTTTAAAACTTTTTGCATAATAAATGCAAACATACTTTAAAAGAAACTTGCATAATAATTGCAAACTCATTTGGAAATTATATAAATAAGCATTTAAAAATCATTTACTTCATGCTATAGGTGAGATTTGAAACTTACCCGAACTATGCTCTAGCGTTCTCTATTCCGTTCCTTTTCCTTGCATTAGTCGGCCTCTGTGTCCTGATCAAACGACAACCGACTTATTAGTTAACTTTCTTTATTATCAATCCACTCGATTGATAATAAAATGTAAACATTAACCATTCTTTCCTTTTAACTTGACTAGTATACTTTCGTTTACCGTTGTTTTTACTTAATCGTATAAACCATCGATTTACCTTTCCTTCACTTAGCTTTGTAACCCGTCGGGGTTACTTTTCCTTTTAACCTCGTAACCCAATGGTTTGCCTCTCGTTTACTTAAACATCCCTTATTAAATCTATGGTCTTACTGGCGATTTCATTACCTAACGTATTACAGAATATTTTTTGTCTAATAACGTTATGCTAAATCGGAGTGTTCGACTCCGTTCTAGCCGTTTCCTTGATAATGATGATTTTACCCTTAACGGGTTTTTCATCAACCTTGTAACGTTATAAAACCCATTCTCACATAAAACAGTGTAACAATCACTGATCATGCATTTCATAAATTTTTAAGAAAGCATATAAAATAATTTATTTTAAAATGATTCATACTGTAGACGAGATTCCTACTTACTTGGACTCCAAGCTAAGTAGGTCCAGTTGTATCTCGCTGCATCTACAGTATGCAAAGCATGCTCTACAGTGCTCCTCGAGCAACAATGAATAGAAAGGAATGCTTCCTGGAGATCATACATTACTGGAACTATCATTTTGGACTCCGTTACTACTGTTTGAATTGCCTCGATCTACGTACAGTCGGTACCGGATGATTTTTATTGGAGTGAAATTAACTTAAACGAAGGTCACCATTGCATTTAGAGCGTCGAAACCAGTCGGGAGGCACTCTCGGATCTTCGATCGGAGGTCCGGATCACAAAAATCCAAAGTCACAGTTGATCGACCATTGACCGACTTTGATCGACGTTGACCGGCATCAATCGGGGTCCGTTGGCAGCTGGGCTCGTGCCTACCCCCCCTAAATCGACCCTTCTGAGTCCAATGACGGTGTCAATTTCACCTAATTCTACCTCTAACATAGTAGGTCAGAGCTTGACATTGATGGCAAAAATGGAGGCTCCGATGATGGCTTTTCGGTGATAGAAACCCAAAATTGGCTGAGGGCTTTTACTACCCATCCTCCTATGAGCATTTCCCCTCATCCAATTTGAAGAAACGTGGTTGGGAAGGGCAAAAATGGAGGCTGCTATAGTGGTTGACGGCGACGTTGGCCATTCTATGACGAAACGGTCTCCTTCGGTGCAATTGATCAAGGGGTTTTATTCCCCTTGATCCACTGAATCCATTGGGAGGGGTGGTGTTGGCCACCTCCTCCGGCAAGGCGGAGTTCCACCATGGTGTGGTAGCGCATGGCGATGGTAGGCGGGCGGAGCACTCTGGCTGTTGTTGAGCTACCACCAAGCGTGGGTTTTGTTCCTCTCATCACGGTGGTCGTGTAGGAACAAGAATCACGTCGATCGGATGTCGGACGGCAAAGATATCTTGTCAAAAAGTTTGGGTTTCTCTGCCACTTTGGGCGGCACGTGTGGCTTCCTCCGGCGTTTTTTTGGGCGGCACGGCACCTCGTTGGACTTAGCTCGTTGCGAGCTTTCCATTGGCGCGGGAGGTGTCGAAAGCAGACGCCAGAATCTTGAACGAGATTTGAGGAGAGAGAGAGAAAGTAGAAAGCTGAATTTTTTTTTTATTTTTCCTTTTTTTTTCTTCTTTTCTTTTTGCATTTTTATAAAAGAAATTGTGGTCCACACAATCCAATTCTTATACTGCATTGCTCTAATACTGTATAATTTTTCATGTTATTATATAGTATTTTTCATTAAACTGTACTTTTCATCTTAATATAATCCTTAACTTAATGCATTAAAAATTCTCGGGTGTTACAATCTACCCTCCTTAACAATTTTTGTCCTCGAAAATTAGTACCTTTATAGGTAGTTCATCTCCCTTGTCATCCTTTTTCGTTCTTAACATGCTTCCTTGGTCACTACTTTTTCACTAATACTGAGCCTTCATCTTGGAACTTTAACAATTTTCATCATATTACTTACATATTCCTTTAAATTGTACACCACACTTCTGCTGCACAACTTTAATCCTTCAACATTTCAGCGTAGTTTCCATTCATCTAAAGGTTTAGCATTCTACATATGAATGCTATCCTTGAAAATAGGGTTTATTTTCATTCTAATTTCATCATTTCTATCTAAAGATCAGGGTCATCCGACCACAAAATCCATAATTTCTGGTTCATATCCATTCTAATATTGCATTTTCCTGTAATTTTTCTCATAACGTATAAATTTCTAGCTTCCATCCTTCAATCTGTGAGGTTTCCGCTGCTAGATTGGGCATCGTTGTCTTGATCGTATTTCCCATCTGGGCAGTTACGAGTTCATTCGCATATCTCAGTCAGCTAAAGAGTGCTTAAGCTCGATCAAATCACATAATTAGTCATCTAACATCTGGTTGCTCTCAGACACTCTCGTTCCATAGAGTACCAAAAATCACTTCAGACCTTCATTATTTCGTTATCTTGATCCACTTTTCCTTGTTATACGTGTAGCCAATACAGAATAACTCCAACAGAGTAAGATTTGCTCATACGAAAACACTATTGTGGGCCTAAACATCATAACGTATCACAAGCTCATCTTCTTGATTTTGAGCCGATGGCCATCTGTTGACCATCATTGACCACGTTTTGTCATCGTTGACTTGACATCGCTAATAGACGACAACTACTGTCGAGTTGCGAGGACATTCTAGCATATATCATCATGTTCATCCTTTGACCCTTACCTTCTTGTTGCTCATCTGGGTGTGCTGATATCAAAGGCTACGCCCAACAATAACATGTATTCGTTAAATTCTAACTTTTCTTCCTACTTAACTTAACTTACTTACTTGAGCTATGGTGTAGCGGACATATGACAGCGCGAAATAGATGGAAGGATACCGCTCTGATACCACCTATGACGACCTGCCTTTTTGGGTAGTCACTTTACTTTCTTAAACATCGTTTCATAAACAGTAATCTTGCTTACTTAGTAAGAAAATACTGAAATAATTTTTTTTTCTTTAACATTTTTTAAAACTGATGCGACCTCTATTACATTTCAAGTTGAGACCTCGCTCAACACTTGCCCTTAAAATCATTTCAAATCGTTTCTTAAAACTTAATAAGAAACAATTATTAAATCATAGTTTAGAACTTTATTTTATAATTACATAAAACAGATCGTAAACTGTATCTTAAAACTTTGAATACAATTCTCAGAACTCTAACTTTCTTTAAACTTTAAAAACACTATATTAAATAGTGAAAAACCCTTTTCTTTGCGTAGCGGAAACAAACAGTGATGGTATCCATACCCAAATGTTCACATCTGTCCTCCGCAGCACCCCGCTCTTCTAGCGGGTCCTATTGGTTACCCATAAATTACCTACAGCATGAAAAACTTTTAATGAGCTTTCGCTCAGTAAGTTCAAACATATTCTCACAAATCATTTAATCATGCTTTAAAACTTTTATTATAAAAACCTTCATCTTGAAACATTTTACACAAACATTTTCCATAAACATTTCTGAAAACGTTTTTCATAAACGTTTTTCATAAAACATTTCTGAAACGTTTTGCATAAACATTTTTCATAAAACATTTCTTCAACGTTTTCTTAAAACGTCGTTCATAAACCTTTTCTTGAAAACGTGAAAATATTTTTCATAAAACATTTCTCTGAATGTTTTCCATAACATAACATATAAATATTTCATAAAAAGGCATTCAAGCAACATCAGAATGCATAACTCCATTTATGCTCAATTATTAACATTAATTATGAGTATTTTACGAACATTCTTTTCTTACTTTAACTTTCTATCTTCGTTCTTTAACTTTTCTTATCTTACTTTAACTTTTTCTCCTTATTCCTTATCTTACCTTCATTTTTCCTTACTTTACTTTAGTGTTCGTACCAACTCATTAATCATGAGATCATAAACATGATGCTTCCCTTGTGGAAGACTTGAGACCATCAAACATTGAGGTCTTGTACCTCATATTTAGGAGGCCAAACTTTAATTTTACTTTCATTACCTCATAACAAAGAGGCTGGTACGACACTTTCCTTTTATCTTTACGTTACCTTCTTATTAACTTTAGTGAGCATTCCAAATGCAATCACATCATATGCAACACACTTGCAATTCATAGCTTGTACTATAAAACCTATTGCATAACAAATGTAACATATTGCTTAATAAATACATTATAAAACACAAACACATTTTGCAAATCATAACTTGTATTCTAACACTTATTGTATAACAAATGCAACATATAACAAAATCACATTTTACAAATTATAACTTTTATTCTAAAACTTATTGCACAACAAATGCAATTTATTGCATAACCAATGCATCATATAACTTACATTATAAATCATTATGCATTGTCATAATGCAAAACATACTTTAAATACTTTGAAAATCATAACTTGAACTTTTAAAAACGTTATGCATATCAATATGCAAATAGGCTTTAAACATAACAATTGCAAATTCATTGCAAATCTTTTTCTTGAACTTTAAAACTTTTTGCATAATAAATGCAAACATACTTTAAAAGAAACTTGCATAATAATTGCAAACTCATTTGCAAATTATATAAATAAGCATTTAAAAATCATTTACTTCATGCTATAGGTGAGATTTGAAACTTACCCGAACTATGCTATAGTGTTCTCTATTTCGTTCCTTTTCCTTGCATTAGTCGGCCTCTGTGTCCTGATCAAACGACAACCAACTTATTAGTTAACTTTCTTTATTATCAATCCACTCGATTGATAATAAAACGTAAACATTAACAATTCTTTCCTTTTAACTTGACTAGTATACTTTCATTTACCGTTGTCTTTACTTAATCTTATAAACCATCGATTTACCTTTCCTTCACTTAGCTTTGTAACCCATCGGGGTTACTTTTCCTTTTAACCTCGTAACCCATCGGATTACCTCTCGTTTACTTAAACATCCCTTATTAAATCTATGGTCTTACTGGCGATTTCATTACTTAACGTATTATAGAACATTTTTTTATCTAATAACGTTATGCTAAATCGGAGTGTTCGACTCCGTTCAAGCCGTTTCCTTGATAATGACGATTTTACCCTTAATGGGTTTTTCGTCAACCTTGTAACATTATAAAACCCATTCTCATATAAAACAGTGTAACAATCACTAATCATGCATTTCATAAATTTTTATAAAAGCATATAAAATAATTTATTTTAAAACGGTTCATACTATAGACGAGATTCCTACTTACTTGGACTCCAAGCTAAGTAGGTCCAGTTGTATCTCGCTGCATCTACAGTATGTGAAGCATCCTCTACAGTGCTCCTCGAGTGACCATGAATAGCTAGGAATGCATCCTGGAGATCATACATTACTGGAACTGTCATTCTAGACTCTGTTACTACTGTTTGAATCGCCTCGATCTACGTGTAGTCGGTATCAAATGATTTTTACCTAAGTGGAATTAGCTCGAATGGAGGTCACCATTGCATTTAGAGCGTCCAAACGAGTCGGGAGGCGGTCTCGAATCTTCGATCGGAGGTCCGGATCACAAAAATCCAAAGTCGTCGTTGACCGACTTTGACCGGCGTTGACCGAGGCCCAAGGTCCAGGACGAAGAGTCTGACCAGGTCCGAGAAGGTTACGCCAACCAGAGAGGCCATGTCCAGGCTACGGCCGACTGGGTCCAGGACGAAGAGTCCAACCAGGCTACGACTGAGACCCAAGGTCTAGGACAAAGAGTCCGACCAGGTCCAAGAAGGTTACGCCGACCAGAGAGGCCAGGTCCAGGCTACGGCCGACCGGGTCCAGGACGAAGAGTCCAACCAGGCTACGACCGAGACCCAAGGTCCAGGATGAAGAGTCCGACCAGGTCCCAGAAGGCTACGACCGAGACCCAAGGTCTAGGACGAAGAGTCCGACCAGGTCCGAGAAGGTTACGTCGACCAGAGAGGCCAGGTCCAGGCTACGGCCGACCGGGTCTAGGACGAAGAGTCCAACCAGGCTACGACCGAGACCCAAGGTCCAGGATGAAGAGTCCGACCAAGTCCGAGAAGGTTACGCTAACCAGAGAGGCCAGGTTCGAGCTACGGTTGACCGAGTTCAGGACGAAGAGTTCAACCAGGCTACGACCGAAACCCAAGGTCTATGACGAAGAGTCCGACTAGGTCCGAGAAGGTTACGCTGACCAGAGAGGCCAGGTCTAGGCTACGGCCGACCAGGTCCAGGACGAAGAGTCCAACCAGGCTACGACCGAGACCCAAGGTCTAGGACGAAGAGTCCGACCAGGTCTGAGAAGGTTACGCCGACTAGAGAGGCCAGGTCCAGGCTACGGCCTACAAGGTCCAGGACGAAGAGTCCAACCAGGCTACGACCTAGACCCAAGGTCCAGGACGAAGAGTCCGACCAGACCCGAGAAGGTTACGCCGATCAGAGAGGCCAGGTCCAGGCTATGACTGAGACCCAAGGTCCAGGATGAAGAGTCCGACCAGGTCCGAGAAGGTTACGTCGACCAGAGAGGCCAGGTCCAGGCTACGGCCGACTAGGTCCAAGATGAAGAGTCCCGGCAGGATATGCTCACAAAAAATATTTCCCAACTACATCAAGACTTCGATGCTGATGACCTCCACCACCAAAGTCTTGGGGGGCTACTGTTGAGGGAAATCTTCATGATGAGAAAATCTTCTGAAGTTCATACCCTTTTAAAACCTAGCACCCGAACAGGTTGGCTGAAATGACCAATCCGACCAGGACAGTATCTGTCCGACCAGGGACCTTTTCGACCAGGATCTGCCCGACCAGGACAGGATCTGTCAAACCAGAGACCTGTCCGACTAGGGACCTGTCCAACCAGGGAGCCGTCCGACCAGGATATGTCCGACTTACCCAAAGACCACCACGTGGCACCATCTCAACCCTCCGTTGGGCAATCCTCCTTCTCTGGAGATCGTGACACCTGTCGCTGGACACCTGGGTTACGGGCCAAACTGGTCCATACCCAGACCCAAGCTAAACTCTATAAATAGGAGCATCAACTCCACCACAAAGGTACGTGCATTCTTCCCTTGCCTATTCTGCCTCTCCCTTAGCTCTTCCCGGTCAGAACACTAACTTGAGCGTCGGAGCGCCCTTGGCAGACACCAAACCAGTGTCCCCATACTCCGAGGCCTTCTCTCCTCTTGCAGATCCGACCAGACTAGGCCGAGCCAGGCAGAACAGGGAACCCGACCACTGTGCGTCCCCGCACGCAGTGTTGTGCCAAAATCAGGCATCAACAGACATATTAGCCTAAATAGGATTGAGAGACTTGTAAAGGATCACAGGGCCGGTTTGACGTAATTTGGGGTCTTAAGTGAGAGATTTTTAAAGGAGACCTATTTAAAAATATATATTTTAATTTATTAAACCTAGTCCTAAACCATTGCTTAACACTAAATTGTTTAAAGTCGCTGAAGCTAAGAATAAAAGACAAGATGTTTCATGGCAATAACACATATCTATGGCATCTTCAACTTAGACATATTAGCCTAAATAGGATTGAGAGACTTGTAAAGGAGGACAGGGCCAATTTGACATAATTTGTCGCCCAACTTGGCTTGAATCTTTATGTGGGTACGACTAATGTATGGGCCAAATGTTAGGACATCAAGCCAGCCTGTCTGGATCAATCTAAATTGTCATCATTGTCCAATGATAATCATGGCTCATTTGCATAGTAATTAAAATTTTTACAAAAATAACTACCTTAAATGCAAAATCATGTAGTTTTCAACGATTGTTAATAATAATAAAGAGAAAAAATTTTGGGAAAATTGCACAAAAAAATCACAGTTTTCATTCTTAATATAATAAATACTATACTTTTAAAAATATTTAAATATGTAGCATTTCTAAAATTCCTCTTCTTCTTCTCTTTTCGTTTTTCATTTTCTCTCTCCTACTTCATGTTTTTCTCTTCATCATTCTATGCAAAAATAAATTTAATTTTAATTTAAGTATACTAGATACTGTTACATTTTAGTCTATTTCTTCTTATTTTTAATTAATAATAGTCTAATTCCTTCTTTCTCCACAACCATTGGTATAAAAATTTTAGTTACCATCTGACTAGGATATAATTATTTAAGTGTTATTTCAGAAATTCTTCCTCAATTTTAAGGTGAAGGACCAAAACAGCCAAAAATAGAAAATTCATGAAGTGGTTTGCTAAAATTAAAAGTTTAAAGATTAAAATGATACAATACCCATAATTCAAAGACTGTTATTACTAATAATCTAAGGAAAATATAACTTTATTTTTTTTTTGAAATGAGATATAACTTCATTTTACATTGTTATTTTTGTTAAATTTTAACCATTTTTATTATTAAAGGGTTAATATAGCACGAATTTTGTAATGCTTTTGAAGTTCAAATGCCAAGATATGACAGAAAACATAGCTTGAGATCTCAAAGTAAAATTAACTGAAAAAAAAAGAAAAAAAAAAGCATCTTTCTCTAATGGATACATATTTTTTACTTATATTTAACGGTAGAAGGACATGTACAGAGTTCTAACCAATTTTTGATTCGTATGAGAGAAATTGTAAAAAAATAAATAAATAAAGAAATAAATATCTACACAAGGTTTCAACCTCTTCTCCTCCCTCCTTTGAAGACCACCTCAAAAGAGCGGCGTCCTCATTGTCAGTGACAGAGATTAAGGTGGAGGTAGCCAGAGGGGGTTTATTTTCTATTTTTTTTACGTATAATGTTTTTAGTTTTAATATAATAATTATGTATATAAATTAAATTTGGTCCTTTTTAAATTAATACAAAGGTATGTGTCCGTATAATCTTAATAAAAAGAGTTCGCCATCTACTAATGAATCCTGGCCCGTCATTTCTCGACTTGTAGACTGGCGACCACTCAGTCGTCATCATTGTGTTCCAATACAGCTGCTCCGAGACCCCAAAGGTGTAGTAGCTGTTGCCTCCTTAGTGATTCACGAGCCGATCTCTCTCAGATAAAAATATAATTGCCTTACAAATCTATATGGTCATCTGTGTTGCTTCCCTCGTGTTTCGTGTCTGGTCTGTCTTTTTCTCTCACAAGAGTGAAGAGTCGCTCCTCTTCAACTGGGCATTCTTGGCTTTAACATTGGCTGTTTTTACACGTCACATGCACACCAACCGTTCGAAAGAATGTCTGGAAAATTGTGTCTAGTTTGGCGTGTGAAAACGCAAAATCCGTTAGCTTTTGCTTAGAGCGCAAGCTTCTTACAAAGTCTGGTCTGAAATCTGACTTTTGATGACGTGGGTTATTTTTCAATTAATTCATTTTCTTATTAAACAAAGATTTGGTTCTACGTATACAATTGGTTGATGGAAAATCATATGCTAAGGCCCCATAATTTATTTTTGGTTAACATTGAGGAGGTACAAGACAAAGTGTGCTGATGTTCATTTATGGAATTGGACAGTAATGGCGACAACTTAAGCAAAAAGCATGCAACTTTGCAAAGATTTTCCTTTTGACACGATATGCACGTTAAGGACTTTAATACGTTAATTCTATAACATTTTATTAGTTTTTGTTCAATTAATAGAATAAATTGTGTCCTGTCAAATGCTAATATTTCACCTTTGAATTGCTCCTATATATCCTATGAATTTCATTGTGCTCCTGAAACTATTCCAGGAGAAGTTTGATTCCGTTCTTTTCGGATATTGATCGGTCTTGGTTTAGATAATAACGTTTTGTTTTGTCGAACATATAGCTCATTTGAATGATAAAATTTCGTGGAAATTTGTGATGCTGCATGCTGCAGCCAGCGGGAGTTTTGGTTTCAATAAGATGCATATTTGAGGGCAAAAATGGAGGCTCCCACAGCGGTTGACGGTGGCGTTGGCCGTTCTCTGACGAAACGGGCTCCTTCGGTGCAATTGATCGAGGGGTTTTATTCCCCTTAATCCTCTGAATCCATTGGGAGGGGTGGTGTCGGCCACCTCCTCCGGCAAGGCAGAGTTCCACCATGTCGTGGTAGCACACGACGGTGGTAGGCCGACGAAGCAATCCAGCCGTTGTTGAGCTGCCACCAAGGGTGGGTTTTGTTCCTCTCATCACGGTGGTCGTATAGGAACAAGAATCATGTCGATCGGACGTCGGACGGCAAAGATATCTCGCCGAAAAGTTTGGGTTTCTCCGCCACTTTAGGCGGTGCATGTGGCTTCCTCCGGCGGCTTTTTGGGCGGCACGGCACCTCGTTGGACTCAGCTCGTCGAGAGCTTTCCATTGGGCGGCGCATGTGGCTTCCTCCAGTGGCTTTTTTGCTCTAATACTGTATAATTTTCCATGTTATTATACAGTATTTTTCATTAAACTATACTTTTTATCTTAATATAATCCTTAACTTAATACATTTTTAATGCATTAAAAATTCTCGGGTGTTACATTTTTTGACTCCCACCAAAAAAATTTTCCTTTTCTTATTACTATTTCATAAAATTTATAGTAAGACAAGCGTATTTGTCGTACTAGCAAGTGTTATTATTTTAATAGTTTGATTAACAATTTGATGTATGATAAAAGTTAATCTAACGGTTAAAATAACACTACCTACAAATAGGGCTAAATGTTTGTTCTACCATTACTGCTCCCTTGTTGTTTTTGGGCTTTTTCTTTTCTTTTCTTTTCTTTTCTTTTCTTTTGGTTCTTCTATGATGCGAAACCCTATTGGTAGGGCTCTGTTTTTTATAGTTAGATTTGGTCAAAATTATTTTTTTAGTAAATCTAATGACTGAAAAATAGATACCTATTGCTAGATTTGTTTTTCAGTACCCACTGTAGAGATCCCTCTTCTCTTTTGGTTTTTATATTTCTTTTTCTCCATTCCTTGTCCTAAAAAACGTCTCGTAAAAAAGGGTTTGTGTTTATGTTTATTCAAATATTATATGTTCAATTTTTGATCTCAACATATGTATGCCTTGAAGATAGCCGACCTCAGGGTCAAGCATCAGGCCAACACTGAAAAATACAAGGCCGAAATGGCCATTGAGAAAAAGAATGAGGTCGATAAAAAGTTGGAGAAGTGTACCGATGAGTTGACTCAGGTCAAGGCCAACTTGGAAGCGGCCAAGGTAGAGGCTAGTCGGGCTTGGGAGGATGCCCGAAAGGCTTAGGTGGACCTCCTTAGGGCACAAGAGGCAGCATGTGCAATAAAGGAGAAGCACGAGAGATTTCTTCGAGAGTAGCTGCTAGGCAGCTCTTCTAACGAAGCATCCTGAGGTTGCCGCAATGGACTGGTCACTCGTGGTCGACCCCAAGGAGGAGGAGGAGGAGGAGGGGGTGAAGACATGAAGACTCCAGCTTCAACGGAGCAGGATAATGAAGGGCAAGGGTAGGGTACTAGCCAAGCTATCGTTGATCTAGATGCTAAGGAGGCCAAGGACAACACTCAGCCTTTGGATTTGGGTTCCAATTCTCGTCCTCCCTTCTCATTTCTTTTTTTTTTTTTTACTTGTGCTTGGGTATAGGAGGTACCAGGTTATTGTATCTCCTCCAAACTCATTTGTGTAATAACATTAAAATTTTTCCTAGTTTAAGTTGTTCAGATTATTCTTGATATCTATTTATTATTATTTTTGTTTGCGCATATATTTTTTTATTTTATTTATTTGCTGAGTAGAGGCATGTTTTGCTCGGTTTTGGGTATGGTGGTGCCATAATACCTTTCTACACCCTAGGCTTGTTGAATCCTTTAGGATTTCTACAATTCTAGTCAAGGTCAGGATTTTTGGTCCTTAGGTTCTAACCAATGCTCTGTATGACCAAAGTCGGAAAGTCCATGGTGCTATTGGACTAGTGAACTAGTGTTTCAAGTTCACTTATAGTTGAGATTTATACTAACTAACCCCTTAGTTGGGAGTTAAAATGCCCCCTCGTCAAAAATTAATTGGCCTTTTCCAAGGTTTAAAGTTAAGAAAAGTGGGTCGAGCTCGATCTGTGTCATCGTCTCGGCCCATATTTTACTCGGAGGAATTCTTAATTTATATTTTCATTGAATGTTTTCTTTTGTACATTTGTATTTTGCCTTGGTCGATAGAACTTTACCGCCTATTACAAAAAAGAATATCAAGGCCAGAGGTTAAAAAAAGTGATCTGGCTCCAACGTCAACAGTAGAACTTTTTCAAGTGCTTGTATAAACTCATTATTTTTAGCAAGTATAATTGTGTACAATTTAATTATTAGTATGCCAATTTAAATTTTTTAAAATTTTGCTGCATCTAAAATTTATCTCATCTTATTCTACCTATTTTTAATTTACTAAAATTTTTCCTACTACTATTTAGCATACTTACTAAAATGCTCTTGAAACTTTTAGTTAATTTCAAAAATTCCATTTTGGCATTTTCCTTTAGAGTCTTCCCATAAAGACCCTTCCTCGCCATCTCCTTTGTTGCTTCTTATCAACTCTTAGACAAGTATCCCGCATTCAATGAGATGTTAATCATTTTTTTTCTTTTCCTTCTTTTTCTTCTCTTTTTAATCCCTCCTTTCTCTATATCCCTCTACATTTCCTTTTTCTTCTTCTTCCTTTCTTTAAGTTTTTCTCTACTTTCATATTTCCTCCCACAGCAGCCGCCATACCAAAAGAAGTTGAATAGACCAAACCTTAAAATCCCACTTATTTTTCAACTGAAATCATATAAACTTCAAGGGATTTTTTAGATCAAACAATGCTTTTGAACTAAGTTTTGAGGTTAGATTTTCTAAACTTAAACTTTGATTTAAATTTGTGTTTTAGTATAAATTTTGTAAAAAAAATATGTTTTTAATGTTTATGAATGATTATACATTGTTTTTGAGCTTAGCAACATGTTAGAAACTAAATTTTAATTGATAATGAGTGAAGAACAATCAAGAACTCGTATGGGCATTTTCCCAGGTTTTGTGTCATTTTTTCAATTTTCTGTCGCTTTCCCCTATAAAGGAAAACGACATACCGCTTTCCAAAAGAGAGACTTAAAAAAAAAAAAGGCCAAATTTTATACTTTAAGTGGGGTTTGGACCCACAACCTAAGGGAGAAATGAGGAAGACCAAGCCACTAAGATAAAAATAGCTATGTGACAACTTATGTTTTGGAAATAATAATATTTGTTTATAAAGTTTGTGATTTCAAATAATTTTATTTTAATGAATATCAACTTTTTAATTGTTTTATTTCTAAATATTTTAAAATCGTATTATTTATTTTAGAAATCCATTCTAATACATTTTGTACCAAAATAAAATTTGTTTGTTTTTATTTTATTGTTACTTTATTTATTTCATAATTTACTTAAAATTAAGTTGAAAAATTGATATTCATGTTTTTAACATATTAATGATTATGGCACACTAATAAAAGTAAATGGAAAGTTGACATAAGTATAGATAAAGATTTAAGTTAAGTATAATTATTTTTATATGTTTTAGGATAACGACGTACTAGAAGCTTACGTGGTAAACCTGATTTTGTGAGCTAAAAGTTATTAGTGGATTATTTGCAAAGATGTAGGGATTCTATTAGTCATCTTTTATGAGGTTTGATTAATTAAAATGGGTTCTTTACATTGTAAGATATATACATATATATATATATATGATATTTTGAACGTATATGGATATTGCGTATGACACAATAATGTAGAACTTGTCCTGTATTATATAGAGAGATTAAATTGATTTGGCATGCAGTGATATAATTTAAGTAATATGATTAGGAAATACGCTCTATATATAATAGTAGTGGTTATGAGGAGAATGGTAAGACGTAAAGAGGGCGGCAGTTACGTCCTTGGGCACAAATACCCTAAAAGGAAATAGGGAGTGATGATGACGCTCTCTTGGGTCGACTGTCCCAGAATGTACTGTATAGGAATCGACTTAGTGAGGATCCAAGACTTAATGTCCCCTCATCAATAACTATGGAATGAATGATTGGAGTTGTCAAGCATGCCTTTGTGGTTTCATTGAGCAGAGAGAAAGTGAATTTCAATTTTTATGGCTACCGATATAAATTAAATATTCTTGATATGTATATATGTATATGTATGGAACTTGGTAATGTTTAATGCAAGGTATCCACTAGGAATGAACATAATGGAATTGTTATAAGATGAATAATGTTGTGACTAACTAACCATATAGGTATTAATGTAGTAATTAATAAAACCTAAAGGTGAGTATTGGTATTCCCTACTGGGCATATCGAGCCTCATCTCAATCATTTTATCTATTAGGTGGAGTTTAGTGTAACCTATCTAACAAGAAGTAGACGACAAAATTGCTTGTGTCATGTTGGAATATCTTAGCCTACTTGTATTTCGTTTGAACATGTAAGATTCATAATCTATAGCAACGACTGTGTTAAATTGTTTAGTTACTAGGAACTGTATTATGATAATGATGATTGTATTTTTTTAACATTTGGTACTACACTAAAACTATGGAATGTTATTTAAAGCATATTGGTTGTTTTTTGATTTATTTCAAAGACTCATGGGTAACATTTTATTGTTTTCAAATGGTATTGTAAATTAAATTATTTAGATTTTATTCAATACTGCTAACCCCCACATAGGCGTATTACACATTTTGATATCAAAGCCTAGGTTTGATTAACCTAGGGGGTGTGGCACCACCTTAAAAATCAATTTTTTAAAAATGGATTTAAAGTTAAATATTAATGTCATCATCATTCGTACTAATCCTAGTTAAAATTCTGTAGTCAATAGAAACCATGCCGCCAAGACGTCAAACCCAATCATCTGAACAGTCACAACCTGGTGAGCAAGTTCAACCTGCTACGCAACTACAACCGGCTGAACAACCTCAAGAAGTTGAGCAACCTCGACCGGTGGCCAGTGTCAACCAATTGCACAAGAAGTAAACAACTTAGGCTAAATACTTTGAGCTCTATAGAATATACAAAGACCTACAGAGGCTCGTAACCCTGATCAACGTCATCTTACCCTACTGAAAAAGTTCATGAAACAAAAACCTCATGTGTTTACCAAAGAACCTAATCCTGGTATGGCAGAACAATGGCTAAAGGCTGTTAAGAAGAAGTTGGACACTCTAAGAATTCCACAGGAATACCGAGTTAGTTTTGCCACGTGTGTATTTAAAGGTAAAGCTGAGGAATGATGGGATCTTCAGAAAGATGATTATAATGTGTTGAATCTCACCTGGAATCAATTGGAGATAATATTACGTAATATTTATGTTCCCCAAAGTCACAGCCAAGCAATGCTTCGGGAATTTGAAAACTTAGTCTATATAAAGCACGTCCCGTTTCACATCTTATGAAGAAAACAATTAATTTAGCTTCAAAACAATAGTGAACTGAAAAACTTATTAAAATTATGGCTTGTTCTTTAAGGGCACCACCGTTTCTCTTCTAGTGTGAAAAACACATTAATTTAACCATCGAAATAATAATGAATTTTAAAAACTTGTTAAAACTTATCTCTTATTTAAGCACGGCTCAATTTAGTTCTTGTATGAAAAACACACTACTTTTGCTATAAAAGAAATAGTGAATTGAAAAAACTTGTTAAAACATATCTTTTATTCAAGCATACCTTAGTTTTACTTCTTATGTGAAAAACACACTAATTTAAGCAAAGAAACAAGAATGAATGAAAAAAACTTGTTAAAACCCATCTCCAATTAAAACACGTCCCCGTTTCATATCTTGTGAATAAAAGTACGGCTTGTTCTTTAAGGGCTCCACCGTTTCTCGTCTAGTGTGAAAAACACACTAATTTAACCATAGAAATAATAGTACACTAAAAAAACTTGTTAAAACTTATCTCTTATTTAATCAAGGCCCCATGTTAGTTCTTGTATGAAAAACACACTACTTTTGCTATAAAAACAATAGTGAATTGAAAAAACTTGTTAAAACATATCTTTTATAAAAGCATGCCTTAGTTTTACTTCTTATGTGAAAAACACACTAATTTAAGCAAAGAAACAAGAGTGAATGAAAAAAACATGTTAAAACCCATCTCCAATTAAAGCATGTCTCCGTTTCATGTATTGTGAATAAAACACGTTAGTTTAGCTTTAAAACAACAGTGAACTAAAAAACTTATTAAAAGTACGGCTTGTTCTTTAAGGGCGCTGCCGTTTCTCTTCTAGTGTGAAAAACACACTAATTTAACCATCGAAATAATTGTGAATTAAAAAAAACTTATTAAAACTTATCTCTTATTTAATCACGGCCCCATTTTAGTTCTTGTATGAAAAACACACTACTTTTGCTATAAAAATAATAGTGAATTGAAAAAACTTGTTAAAGCATATCTCTTATCTAAGCATGCCCCAGTTTCACTTGTTATATGAAAAACACACTAAGTTAGCTAAAGAAACAAGAGTGAATGAAAAAAAAAAAAAAAAACTTGTTAAAACTTGTTAAGCGAAATTAATGTGTTTTCTTCACCAAAAAGAATGCGACCATTCATACAAGAGATTTGGAGTGGCTATTAGCTATAAGTTGGCTGAAATTTTTTCAACATATAAACGCATACCACATTGAATTATGAATTTATGATGAAGTTGGCATGGTCCTCAAAAGCACAATTATCTCTCACTACCTACTTTTCCCCTCCACAAGAAAAAATAAAAAATAAGAAAGTTGTGCCTTTACTTTGTTTGTTTGTTTGTTTTTTTTTTAGGATATATACTCTTAAAGCACGTGCTTGTAATAGACGTATTTATAAATAAATAAATAAGTACATTAAATTTTTCATTATATTTATGTGCATGTAATTTTTAATACTTTATGAATATCATTAAAAGTCCATAATTATCTATGTGACTTTAAAAATTATATATAAACGTTATATATATATAATGATGATATTTAAAAATGATAATTAAAATGGTCAGTATTATATAATTAATTATCATAATTAATTATTTAAAAATATGAAATATTTAATTAAGTGTTATGAGAATAGAATAGTCTTATCCGAACCGTTAATTTAGTGGGTCATTAAATGAATATACTATATATAACATGAATATAAGACTGGGACATAATGTGATATGAACGACTAAATACTTTACGTTAAAATATAGCAAGTTCTAAATATATTGACTGATAGTCATACAATTTCTGCTAGCCTAAAAGGCAAAAATATTCTTAGAAAACACTTGCTTTTATAATCAATTATGCCTTTGGAAGTGATCTATCAACCCTGCTCAATTATGTTCTTATACTTTTTTACAAGTGGTATATTTCAAACTTTCTCATATAAGTAATAAGATTGAAAAATAATGCCATTGAAGAGGTATCTATCATATTGGCTAGAATTTTTTCTCTCTATTAATATGGGATTGGCACCACACACAAAGAAATGAGGAAATGGAGAATTCTCTCTTTTATTTTAAGCAAGCTTCTAGAATTAATTAGGTCACTCTCATTCTCTATGAAAAAATATATAGAACATATTGATCATTAGAAGCTTTATTTATGCCACCTGTCTCTTTTATATATCATATTTGACTATTGAGAAGCTTTATCTCAGGCATTTCTAAATTCTAGGTATGCTTACAATATCTATTAGTTTTGAGGACAAGGTGTATGCTTTATAAGTGTCTAGTATTCTCAATTTTTACTAAATTTTATAGTTACTACAATGTGAAACTTTCATATGCTTCAGTGTTAAAAAATAAACTACATTATAAAATTTTTATATATTATAATATTTTTAATTAAAATTGGTTCAAACCACAACACTCCTAAAAACCCTATAAACATTTGAATTGGCAATTCTTTAGTCACTCGCAAGATAAATTAAATAACTGAACTTTTCTAACAAGCATATCAATTGATTCCCAAAAGGTTGAATTTGAAAAATAATTGTAAGAAACCAAAAAAAAAAGTGACATCTCAATACGTACTTTTATTACGTGAAAACACCATTCAATTTTGATGTGCATTTTCGAAATTCATGTTGTAATTAATAACTTTATAACGACAAAAGTTCTTTTTGTCTTGACATTATTTTCCAAAAAATTTCTGGAGAGAACCTTATTCCGATTCCACAAAAGAATAAGATCCATAGTTCATGCTCCATTATCTAAATGGGAAAGTTGAAAAGCAAATTTGCATATAAACATTAAGATTGCACTTGCACATGCCAACACATGCAAAGTCTACAACGTGTTTGGCAAGTAAATGCTCTTTGGCAATGAATTTAATTGGGTAGGTCCTTACAAATTATTTTCAGCAAAGCACATGGTCTTGGCTTAGTCTATGGCTATGTCAAGGTGCAAAATAGAGGGGTTGGATGGACAAGATAACGTTTGTTCCATTATTAATGGAATAAGAATCCAATTCGTCAATGGACCCAAAAAAAAAAAAAAAAAAAACACCCGCTTTCGACATATAACCAATAAAGTGGCGCAGCAATGAGAACGAGAGTTAGTGGTGGCGGGAGTTAAGCCCAACTCGTCCTTTAAGTATAACATTTTTTATACATATAATGAACGGAACGGACAACAGATTGCACCAATAATATATTTTTTTCTAGAAAATAAAAAAAAATCTTGCAATATTATTTGTATGTAAACCAAGTGTCATGACTATATGTGAAGTCGTTGAAGTAGGGCCTTCATGCCCCCTTCGAAACCCCACCCTCCTCCTCCTAATTTGGGATAATTTTATATGATTTTATTTGAGACTTCTCCTATAAGAATCTCACAAATGGTTCACGTCTTGAAATCATTATCTGGTTAAAAACTTTTTTTTTTTTTTTTTTAAGATTTGAAGATTAAAGCAGATTGGTAGATACATTTTTTGATTCCCACCAAAAAAATTGTCTTTTTTTTTTTTTTTTACTATTTAGCAAAACTTATAGTAAGACAAGCTTTTTTGTCCTACTAGTAAGTATTATTATTTTAATCATTGGATTAACAATTTGATTTATGATTAAGTGCGTTGCAAACTTTTAAATATGGACCCTTGAAGATTAAACCATTGAAAAGTTAATCTAACGGTTAAAATAATACTACCTATAGATAGGGCAAGATGTTTGTTCTACCATTACTGCTCCCTTATTGTTTTTCGACTTCTTTTCTTTTCTTTTGGTCCTTCTATGATGCAAAACCCTATTGGTAGGGCTTTGTTTTTTATTGTTGGATCTGGTCGAAATTATTTTTTTTAGCAGATCTGATGACTGAAAAATAAATACCTATTGCTAGGTTTCTTTTTCAATACCCACTGTAGTGATCTCTCTTCTCTTTTTGTTTTCAGATTTCTTTTTCTCCATTCCTTGTCCTAAAAAATATGTCCCATAAAAAAAGGGTTTGTGTTTATGTTTATTCAAATATTATACATTCATTGTTTGATCTCAACATATGTATACCTTATGATTAGATTTGATACATAAAATTATATCTTTTTTTTGGTCAACCTTTAATTTTGACCTGAAAGTTACGTAAAATACCTTCAAATAGATAAATAAGAAAATACGAGGAACTTAGAAAAAAAACTTCAAACTAAGGCCCCGTTTGTTTTTGTTCTCAAAATTTTTGAAAATGTTTTCGCATATTTTTTTAGGCAAAAATTTTAAAAACACTCTTAGCATAATTCTTTAAAAATTCTCATTTTCAAAAACAAAAACATTCATCTATTTTGAAAATAATACCAAATGGCCCCTAAAGGTTTTGATGTCAAAATTGCCCATAGAGGGTTTTTCTTTTTATGTGTGTGTGTTTTTTCTTTTTTTCTTATCGTTAAAATTTTAGTTATTTTCTCTCTCTTATGTCAAGATGATTTGGTTATTTTAAATAAAATCAATCATTGATTAAGATGAGATATAGATTTATGTATTAAATCTAATTTGAAGGCATACATATAATAAGATCAAAAAACTAAAGTTGAATAAACCTAAAACATATGATATGAAAAGATAAACATAAAAAAATCCAGGATATTGGAGGAAATATTTTGAGGTGCGAGTATCTATTCGATATTATCGAAGCAATGAGATACAAATGTACTACATCAATTAAATATATAAGACAACATAATGCAAGTCTTTGGTAGGATAAAACATTTTTGCAGTACCAGTTTGGGTAGCACATTTTAAAATTTGTAATATGAATACTTACGGATTAAACCATTGAAAAAATTTAATAGTCAAAATAGCAGTACCTATTGACAGGGGAAAAATATCTGTCGTATCATAGGTGCTCCTTTTATTATTTTTGGGTTTTTTCTTTTCTTTTCTGTGGATTCTTCTATGGTGCAGACCCCTACTAGTAGGATTCTAATTTTTATCATTAGATTTGGTCAAAATTATTTTTTTTTAATTTGATAGTTGAAAAGATAGATACCTACTAGTAGTTATCTTCTTTTGATACCCGCTGTAAAAATCCCTACTTTTAGGTTCAAGATTTCTTTTTCTCAGGAAGCACATTTCTTGTCTTGAAAAAAAAAATGTGTCCCATCAAAGGAAAAGAAAAAACAAGCATAGGATATTGAAAGAAATATTTGAAGTGCAAGTACCTATCCAATATTATCCAAACAATGAGAGAAATGTATTACACCGATAAAATAGAAAAAAAAAAAAAAGCCTAAAACACTCTTTGTTTTTTGCCTAAACACTACTTTTGTCTTTTTTATTAGACAAATGTCTAAAACATGCTATTTGTTTTTACCCATACTCAAAACACCCCTTGAAACAATTAAACTCTAAAAAAAACTAAGGTTACCCTATCCAACTTTTACTAAATACCATTTAAAACATTATTAAATGAAATCATTAATAGGATGTTTAGAATATCACTTCCAATCAATCATCTATAACTATATACAGTATAATGCTCTCAGCAGCTACTATAAAAAGCAAAAAATTGCTACAATGTAAAGCTCTTACATGCTACAGTTCTTAAACTTAAAACGCATATTCCAATTGATTCTTCAAACAAAAGCTAAATAAAATCAATTTTAAAAAGTTAAAAGTACTAAAATAATGGAAGTATTTGTTTAATTGAAATTTGTATTTTAACATCTTAAGATTCTTTTTTATTTAATCTCTTAGTTAAATGCCACTCAAAATAACATTTAATCTTTAATTGGGAAGGTTGTTCTTGAAATTTTCTAAAATTTAATTGCTTCAAATGATATTTTGAATTGATTTTATAAACACATGAAATATTTTAGGCATTCACATAAAAATAGTATTTAGACAAAAGACATGGCGTGTAATGGATATTTTTCCGATAGGATATATAAGAAAACATATGCAAGTTTTATTGTCCTAAAAAAATTGCCCTGTCCTAAAAAAATTGCCCTTTTTTTAAAATATTACATCAAACATTACCATGGGCGCCTGGGTAACGTGATGGTGCAATATTGCGTTATGCATCTACATGTTTAGATACTTGTTCAAAAATGACAATAAGCAAGTCTCAATTTTATTGCATGACAGTCTTCGAAAAATATAGCGATGATAATCAGACACTCACTTTTGGTTCCACATTTAACCACAAATTACAAAAGAGAAAACGGGCTGAAAAAAAAAAAAAAAAAGCAAAAAACATATAGACCTAAAAAAACAGTAGTCTTATGTAAGGCCGAACGTAGCCTAGCAATCTCATTAACAAAATTTTTGCTCTTTAAGTACTTAACAAATTTTTGAGCAGAATCTTTAGCTCACAAAATTGCCACATAAATTACTCATAAGAAGTCTTAAATATTGCATATATAATGCGCTAAAAAGTTCTCCAGTGTTACACAACCAGAAGGCCACATGCTACTTGCTAGCAAGCATGTCTAAAGTGCTTCGCAAAAAGTATGAAAATATAGAGACTGCTTATAAGATAATACAATCCTTCGATTACATGTTTGGCCAACCAAATGAAAAGGCTTGTAATGATGGCGTGAAGTTGTTCATGAACAACAAGACGAATTTCTAGACTACTGTTAGTACACATGTGCTCAATATAATTATTCATGAGACTAAGCACAATGGGGCAACACTAGATGAGGGTACACAAGTAGAGATGTTCTTAGAGAGTCTAGGTAACGCCTTTCAATAGTTCGAGAAAAAGTATGTCATTAACGATATGTAAATGGGGCTCACTTAATTGTTAAATGAACTCCAAAAGTAGAATTAGTTCATTGTGCAAAGAGCAATGAAGCAAATGTTGTGGAACCTACTAGTTCTTCCAAGACATAAAGCAAAAAACAAGAACGTTGGAAAGCCTAAGTCTAAGAACAAGAAAAGAAGATCCGAGGTAAATATGATTTACTAGTTTTAGAAACATGTGTTGTTGAGATTGAGTTCTCAACCTAGATAGTTGACTCGAGAGCAACTCTATGATGTCTAAAATTCTCACATACTCGTTGGCCAATACATTGCATGATTTTATGATGATATGCCTGTGATTTATATGTTGATTATTCATTTAAAATGCATCATCATATTGATAGTGTGCATTAAATAGTATATTATGTATAATTTATTGTAATATGACAAGTTTCTCGAGGGCAGATCTGGTCAGTGTTATAATCGAAAGGAAGTTGTAATAATGATGTTCAGGGATTACAATGGATTTAATGGATAAAGGAGCTCAATTATACCTATAAAGTACAAAATTGGGAGAAAGCGGTCACTTTTGACCTAAATAGAGAGTTTTAGTATAAGTTTGGTTAACAAAAAAGTATCCATTAATGATGTGAGATCTCTTATGATGATGATGTATAGCTATGAAAATAATAATGATTGGAAGATGTGAGTTTCACACAAGTTTCTTGGTTAGAATACTCTAGAAAACCCTAAATTACAAAATTTTTTATGTTTGGATTTTTGAGTCATGATTAGGGTATTTGTTTAGGTTGTAAGTGGCTTGAGAATTTATTATTCCATGTTTGATAATTTATTGAAGAGTTCTAGAGGAATAGATAAAGTTTTGATAACAAATGGTTAAGAACTCAAAGATGGAGTTTGTAGTGTATAGAAATTTTGATGTGAGCGTATCCATCAAATTTGGTAGGCAAAATGATTATCCATGACCTCATTAGTGCTTGAGCTTTTGTATGAGTTTTTAACACCTCAATGAGGAGGTGAGTATTTTGAAATAAGGACACTAAGCTAGCCAAGGTGAAGCCACTTCATGGTGAAGTAATTTAAGGTGTGTTCTTGGTTGTTTAAAAACCTTATAAGAAATTAGGTGCCATTTTTAGACCTAAAAACTCTAAATTCGACTCTCCAAGCTCTAAAACTTCATCTCCGATTTTTTTTTTATGCAAAAGGAAAATTCATTGGTGGTTTGTCAAGTTTTGGGTGCCAAATCACAAGAAAAACCTAACTAGGTCAAGGTAAGGGGCTGTTTTGGTTTATGGGATGTTTGGTATTAGTTCAGGGGGTTTTCCTTTGAGTTTTAATAAGATATTTGAATCTAATAACCTATAATATGTCAGGAACATCTCCACAAAAAGTTAAAGTAAATTCAATTGAGAAGTGGGATTTTCAAGTTTGTTCTTGGTGGCTGTCTAGAATTAGGTAAATTTTGGAAGTGCTTCAAGTTTTGCCTTTGTTTCCTAGGCTAGAAGGCTCGTTTGAAGCTAAAATTTTGAGGATATGTTCATTTATATGTTATTTAAATACCCCTAAAACAGTTTTAGTAAATTCAATTTGGTTTGGGAGTTATAGTCTTAAAACTAAACCTGGTTCTCGAGATGTTGTGGTTTATGATGGTTTTGATATTTTGGGAATTTAAAACTTATTCAAAGCTTGGAAACAGGTGAATTAAGCTCTGGGAAGTCTTAAAATATACAAGAAAACTATGGAAAATTTTTTAGGACAACGTTTGGATCATTTTAAACCAAAACGAGCCCAAAAGGAAGTTGAAATGGTCCCCTCGAGCTGGCTGGCTGCGCCAGGCCAACAGCTTGCACACAATGCCTACACATAGGGGTTGCATGCAACTTGTGTGGACATTTTACATGCATGAGTAGGGTTGCCTCGGCCAACCCTCGGCTAGTCCTTGACTAGAATAGGCCAAATGGCCTAGTCAGGGGTTTTTAGGCCCCAGAGTCCCTTTTTGATGCCGTTTGAAGTGTTTGAGATTTGAAAATCCCTACTTTCATTAACATTACCTAAAATAAACATTTAAAATAGGAAAATGAGCTCCTTAATGTTTGATTATTAGTTATTGTCGGATTGGTGATAATGTAAGTAGAAATTTTTAATCTTTCAGAGGTGTGAAATACTGGACCCCATGAGAGCTTTATTGATAATCTCATTGAGTAAAGTAAGCAGAATTTCATCTGTATCACCATAATTGTTATGCATTTAATGTTATCAATTGATATGTAAAAGTTATGTACATTGCACTAGATGTCGTGATTTTAAATACATGCTAGCATGTAAAGAATTATGAAAAATGTGAAATTAATTGTAATGGTGAGTTGTGACAGGACTCTAAGCACCTGGGACGCAATGATGTGAAACTATTAAGCATCAGGGATGCAATGATTAGGCATTTGGGATGCCATGTGAAATGTTAAGCATCTGGGATGCCAATGATTTAAGCATTTGGGATGTAATACTGCCCCCTCCAAGAAACACTAAACAATGTGCACACTATGTTAAGAGTATGAATGATATAGTAAAGAGTAAATGAAATGAAAGTATGATAAAGTGAAAAGTTAAAGAGTAAACATATATTAATTGAGCTCATTCATTCAAATGCTACTCATGCTTGCATAATTCTACTAACTGGGCATTAACTCACTCATTTTTATGGTGATGTAGATGAGCAGAAGTCCTAGCACTAGCTGAGGACTAGATGGTTGGTTGGCGCACTCTTGATGTTTGAGGCTAACGTATATGGACTAGCTGACCTGTGATTTTGTGGTCTTATTGTATATGCATTTTTGGTGAGCCAAAGGGATTATGTATATAGTACATGACTGAGCTTATTTTTGAGAGATGTATTATATTGTATATGTTTGGCCAACCATTTGGGGTGCATTACATATGTTTGGATATCCTCACTAGTTAAAACTTTTTAAAAGTTTAAATTTGTCCGTATTTTTATACTCCTTTTGAATGACTTATTAAGGTTAATATGAGTTAAAAAAGGTAAAATATAACACAACTTAATATAACTAGATGGGATTTTTAGGATTATGTTAGATGGTTGTTACAAACTAACTATGTTTATTCTTCTTTATAGAGTATTAGTTTTTCACGTAAACTTGCTGATGTGGAGTACAAATAGTCATGGATAATGGAGTAAGGGTATCGGCAAAAGCAGTAGGAAAAGTTATACTTCTATTTAGAAATGATTATTTGGTTTTGAACAATGTTTATTTTATTCTTGGATTTAGAAGAAATTGATTTCTGTTTTTAGATTAAATGAACAATTATTTAAAGTTTGTTTTGATAATGAAAATGTTTTTATTTCAAAGAATGGTTTAAATATCTATTCTGGAAACTAAATGACAGTTTATATTTTGTTAAACCAAGTCCTAAACCACTGCTTAACGCTAAATTATTTAAAGTTGCCAAGATGTTTCATGACAATAACACATATCTATGGCATCTTCGACTTGGACATATTAGCCTAAATAGGATTGAGAGACTTGTAAAGGATGACAGGGCCGGTTTGACATAATTTGGGGTCTTAAAGGAGAGATTTTTAAAGGAGACCTATTTAAAAATATATATTTTAATTTATTAAACCTAGTCCTAAACCACTGCTTAACACTAAATTGTTTAAAGTCGCCGAAGCTAAGAATAAAAGACAAGATGTGTCATGGCAATAACACATATCTATGGCATCTTCGACTTAGACATATTAGCCTAAATAGGATTGAGAGACTTGTCAAGGAGGATAGGGCCAGTTTGACATAATTTAGGGCCTTATGTGAGAGATTTTTAATTGAGACCTATTTAAAAATATATGTTTTAATTTTTTTTTGTCATTACTTCATCATCCGTTATTTCATTTCTTTTTTCTAATTGTTTTTCACTTGTATTCTTACATCTATGTTTGTGAGAAATTTTTGTAAAACTCCTTTTAGAGATTGAATCAAGCTTTTGTTTCTCTCTATTTTTTTGAGTTTGACGTACCATGGTACATGTTTTCTATTAGACATATCTATTCATGAGACTTAATTTACATTAAAAGACCAAATCAACCTAATACATAATAATAACAAAAAAATAAAAAAAAAATAGCTAACGTTAAATTCAAAAGAATTAAATAAGGAGCCAAATGAGATGTTAATCTTATGTATAGTTTTCTATAGAGTAGTAGAAAGGGTGACTCATCTGTCAAAATTTCTACTATCAACCCCCAATAACCAAGCTCCTCTTTACGTAAAGTTGCAATTCAAGAAGTAATAATCAACAAGTAAATAAAAATGAGTAAAAAATGGATAACTAAAAAACCTGCAAGGAACAAATTGACAAGACGAAACACTAGCCCATTCTTGAAAAGAATGATTTTAGAAAGATTCAAAACGGACAATTTGTGTAAATACTTTATAAAAAAACTATGTGAATTGGGTGGATCTGAATCTTTATTTGGGCAAAAAAATTAGGCCCAACTTGGCTTGAATCTTTATGTGGGTACGGCTAATGTATGGGCCAAATGTTAGGACATCAAGCCAGCTTATCTGGATCAATCTAAACTGTCATCATTGTCCAATGATAATCATGGCTCATTTGCATAGTAATTAAAATTTTTACAAAAATAACTACCTTAAATGCAAAATCATGTAGTTTTCAACGATTGTTAATAATAATAAAGAGAAAAAAAATTGGGAAAATTGCACAAAAAATATCATAGTTTTCATTCTTAATATAATAAATACTATACTTTTAAAAATATTTAAATACGTAGCATTTCTAAAATCACATTCTCTTTTTAAACACTTAAAATATTCAATTTTACCACATTCTTTTTCTTCTTCTTCTTCTCTTTTCGTTTTTCATTTTCTCTCTCATATTTCATGTTTATCTCTTCATCATTCTATGCAAAAATAAATTTCATTTTAATTTAAGTATACTAAATGCTGTTACATTTTAGTCTATTTCTTCTTATTTTTAATTAATAATAGTCTAATTCCTTTCTTCTCCACAACCATCGGTATAAAAATTTTAGTTAACACTTGACTGGGACATAATTATTTAAGTGTAATTTCAGAAATTCTTCCTCAATTTTAAGGTGAAGGACCAAACAGGTAAAAAGAGAAAATTCATGAAGTGGTTTGCTAAAATTAAAAGTTTAAAGATTAAAATGATACAATACCCATAATTCAAAGACTGTTCTTACTAATAATCTAAGGAAAATATAACTTTATTTTTTTTTTTGAAATGAAATATAACTTCATTTTACATTGTTATTTTTGTTAAATTTTAAACATTTTTATTATTAAAGGGTTAATATAGCGCGAATTTTGTAATGCTTTTGAAGTTCAAATGCCAAGATATGACAAAAAAACATAGTTTGAGATCTCAAAGTAAAATTAACTGAAAAAAAAAAAAAGAAAAAAAGCATCTTTCTCTAATGGATACATATTTTTACTTATATTTAACGGTAGAAGGACATATACAAAGTTCTAACTAATTTTTGATTCACACTAGAGAAATTGTCAAATAAATAAATAAATAAAGAAATAAATATCTACACAAGGTTTTAACATCTTCTCCTCCCTCCTTTGAAGACCACCTCAAAAGAGCGGCGTCCTCGTTATCAGTGACAGAGATTAAGGTGTAGGTAGCCAGAGGGGGTTTATTTTCTATTTTTTTTTTTACATATAATGTTTTTAGTTTTAATATAATAATTATGTATATAAATTAAATTTGGCCTTTTTAAATTAATACTTTTCTGTGTCCGTATAATCTTAATAAAAAGAGTTCGCCATCTACTAACGAACCCTGGCCCGTCATTTCTCGACTTGTAGACTGGCGACCACTCAGATCATTGTGTTCCAATACAGCTGCTCCGAGACCCCAAAGGTGTAGTTGCGGTTGCCTCCTTAGTGATTCACGAGCCGATCTCTCTCAGATAAAAATATAATTGCCTTACAAATCTATATGGTCATCTGTGTTGCTTCCCTCGTGTTTCGTGTCTGGTCTGTCTTTTTCTCTCACAAGAGTGAAGAGTCGCTCGTCTTCAACTGGGCAGTCTTGGCTTTAACGTTGGCAGTTTTTACACGTCACATGCACACCAACTGTTAGAAAGAATGTCTGGAAAATTGTGTCTAGTTTGGCGTGTGAAAACGCAAAATCCGTTGGCTTTTGCTTAGAGCGCAAGCTTCTTACAAAGTCTGGTCTGAAATCTGACTTTTGATGACATGGGTTATTTTTCAATTAATTCATTTTCTTATTAAACAACGATTTGGTTCTACGTATACAATTGGTTGATGGAAAATCATATGCTAAGGCCCCATAATTTATTTTTGGTTAACATTGAGGAGGTACAAGACAAAGTGTGCTGATGTTCATTTATGGAATTGGACAGTAATGGCGACAACTTAAGCAAAAAGCGTTCAACCTTGCAAAGATTTTCCTTTTGACACGACATGCACGTTAAGGACTTTAATACGTTAATTCTAAAACATTTTACTAGTTTTTGTTCAATTAATAGAATAAATTGTGTCCTGTCAAATGCTAATATTTCACCTTTGAATTGCTCCTATATATCCTATGAATTTCATTTTGCTCCTGAAACTATTCCAGGAGAAGTTTGATTCCGTTTTTTTCGGACATTGATCGGTCTTGGTTTAGATAATAATGTTTTGTTTAACACATAGCTCATCTGAATGATAAAATTTGTGGAAATTTCTGATGCTGCAGGCTGCAGCCAGCGGGAACTTTGGTTTCAATAAGATGCATATTTGAGGGACTAGTGATTTTTGGATATAAAAAAGCACCAAGAATGGAAGATTCATATTCTGTCAGTAGCCTCAGAAGAATCCTCAGTTTACCCAAGAAAGGGCAGGCAAGTGTGTCCTTCCAAGACTCAGGTGAAAATTTATCCTGGTTTCTACCTGGAGAGCATGGTCCCAAAACTTCCGAAGTCTACGGGTTTGTAGGGTCCATCACAACTGTCGTCGCCACAGGTCCAGTCTAAAAACAGGGTTTGTTGATTCAACTTAGATTTGGTTGAGTCCAAGTAGGTTAGTTTTGAGTTGCAGAATGTATTATAATGTCTCAACAATGTTTTATGTATGGATCTGTGAACATAAGACGGAATTTATGGATCTTCGTTCTATACTTTATTGTCAATGTGCTATTAATTTAAATTCCGACTGGTAATATTAACAGCCCCGAACATTTTCATTCGTAAACATCTCATGAAATAAGATACATCTTTTTCAAAACTGTAACAACATTGGGTTCAAACTCGTCTGTTTGCTTTGGGCAGCTATTTTCTTGATACGGGCATATTTTCCAAAGTCTTGGCTGCATTCCGTTGGGATCTTCTACCATCCTAGCAGGTCAGTTTGCTTCATTTCTTTTCACAATACTAATTTTGATGAAGTTTAAGATAAGTAGATCAGGTAAAACTTACTTCTATTCAGTCTTCTTCTTGAGAAATCATTTGGTTGGGAAAAGGAAATCCATAAGGCTTAGATGTGCAGTCAGCTAGATCAAACAGCGGCAGGAGGAAAATCATTTGATGCTGAGCGGAAAAGTATACCCAATGTTTTGCCTAGATTAATTGGATAACAAAGAGATGACAGAAAGTTTTTTGAACAATTTGACACACTGGTATATTTTATGTAAGTGAAACAATAATGATCTGCCCGATTCGACCCCGAGTACCCCAAGCCAAGTTTTATCCCAGCCGAGTTCCCAGGGAGGTCGGGAGCCCCACGCGGATTTGCCTCCCGCGGGGGAGCGTGTCCCCCAAGGGTTGAACTTGTGACCTCTTGTATAAGAGGCCTTAAGGTATCCCTCAGGTACCAATCCCTCCAATTGGAGGGATTGGTACCCAGGAGACACCCTAAGGCTTCTTCTCCAAAGAGGTCACGGGTTCAACTCCTGGGGGACGCGCTCCCTCATATAAAAATGAGAGGGACAAAACCCAAAGGCCTCCCGCGGGAAACAATTTGTTAAGGAGGGAGCCACCGTCCTTGGGAACTCGGCTGGGATAACCTGGGCGATGAGCTTGAGTCTCTCTCTAAAAACACGCGTTTTATGTTGAGGTAGGGCTCCCGACCTCCCTAGGAACTCAGCTGGGATATAACTCGGCTGAGAGTACTCGGGGTCAAGCCGGGGAGGCGTGGGGGCTCCCGACCTCCCTGGGAACTCAGCTGGGATATAACTCGGCTGAGGGTACTCGGGGTCGACCCGGGCAGCCTCCCCGGCAATATGTTAGAGGTGCCCGCCAGGCTCCGGCCGGGGATCTCAACACCTCAACAATGATGATGATGATGATGATCATAATATCATCTTTATCTGATGGGGATGATGAGAAGAAGACTTTTCTTGTGAATTTGGCTGAACAAATGCAAGCTATTCAAAAGGCTTTGAGCTGTTTGAATTTGGAGACATATTCATAACAGGAACAAACTGTGGAGTTTGGCTCCTTAATGCTTGTAGCCTTTTTATTAATAGGGATCTGCCATAGATTCTCTTGATTTTGGTCGTTTGTTCTTGTTCTTTGGTTGTTTAAGGCATCTTTCGTTCAAGGGGGAAAAACTGGAGACAACTTTTGGGTATAGGCCGAAAGATCCGGAAATATTTGAACCACCGATCTGTGCTCTGACACTCAATTCTCTTAACTTTTGTGTGCTTAATGTTAATGTCGAAAAGCATGATCTGTAATTGGAATTTTACCTCTCCACAGGTATTGGGCATTGGCAGTGCCAACTTATGCAATGGTGACTATAGTATTAGCATTGGGGTTCTACATTGGCCTCAACTTCATGTCCACCCCTCCCCCTACTGCCTTGAACACTATATTTGGTTAACCTCAAATCCTTATCCCAGAAATTCGTTTTATGTTTGAGATGTCGGAAATAATCTTCTACTTCTTATTTTTGTACTTGGTTCATGTCTCTTTGACAATTCACGCTTGTGTTTGTTGTTTAATCTGTCTTTTTACTTCCTTACAAAACGATCTGTTAGAAAGCTGGCAAGATTCTTTTAGGACAAGATTACTGATTTCTTGTAATTGATAGGACTGATTTCTTGTAATTGATAGGAGAATCCCTTGATAGGAGGATCTAATTTAGGATTAGAATATTTTTAGTTTTTTTCCTGATTTTCTGCTTTTCCTGATTTTATGGCCTGGATTGGCAGCCAATGTACAATATATATGTGTACTCATTATTTTGAAAATGTTGTGAAAAAGTATTCTCACATTTTCTGTATTCTCACATTTTCTATCATGGTATCAGAGCCCTAGGTTTCACGCCTCTAGGACATTTTTTTCTAGCCTTCATTGCAGAATTTCTGTTCAGCCTTTCTTGGCCTTCATGGCCGGGGTTTTTTTTTGGCCTTCATTGTCGACGTTTGTGTGTCCCTTCTTCCCTGCCGTGCCCATAGTCAACAATGTCTAAAGTTGCTGAAACAAACAGCCATCCTCAACGTGATGAAGGAACGACAAAAACCTATACTCCCGCCGGTGAACTTCAGAATATAGCCCAATCTTATCGACTCAATGGTCAGAACTACTTGAAGTGGTCTCAACTGGTCCGTACCTATCTAAAAGGCAAAGGAAAAATTCGAAATCTTCTTGACACAGGACCAAGACCAGGTGATCCAACTTTTGATGCTTGGGACGAAGAGGACTCCATGATTATGTCTTGGTTATGGAGTTCAATGTCACCAGAGATTAGTGACACATGTATGTTTCTCACCTCTGCAAAAGCTATTTGGGACGCTCTTCATCAAACATACTCAAAAGCGAAAGATGCTGCCCGTGTATACGAGGTTAAAGTGAAGACTGTAGCTGCAAAACAAGGAAATAAAACGGTAACGGAGTATGCAAACATGTTGTAGAACCTTTGGCAAGAACTTGATCATTATAGGGTTCTTGAGACCAAGTGTCCCGAGGATGCCATGATCTTGAAGAAATATATTGAGAAAGATCGAGTGTATGATTTTTTGGTAGGCTTAAATGCAGAGTTTGACTTGGTCCGGATTCAAATTCTTGGCAAAGAAGATGTTCCACCATTGAATGAGGTTATTGCCTTAATTCGTGCTGAGGAGAGTAGAAGAGGGATTATGCTTGAACCGGTGACAACTGAAGGATCTGCCATGGTTGCACAAGACAACACCAACCGGAACAAAACATCTCAAAATGACCCACGAGACAATCTTTGGTGCACCTACTGTAAGAAGCCAAGACACACCAAGGATCGCTGCTGGAAATTACATGGAAAACCCACTACATCAAGCCGAGAATGGGGCCAAAGGGGTGATCAAAAAACTCAACAGCAAGCTCATCAAGTTTCCACCACAAAATCCACTCAACCACATCCGGTCTCAAAGCTGCCTGAAGAAACTACTCCTGGCCACCTTAATCAGGCCGAGATTGAGAGGCTTCGAAGTTTTCTGGAATCATTGGAGCAGCCTAGTGGCTCCTGTTCATTAGCACTCAATGGTAAGCTTTTCTCTCACGGATTACATGCCTCGGATCAATATGTACAGGATTCATGGATCATTGACTCCGGAGCCACAGACCACATGACACCCTCCTCAGCCCATTTTACATCATATTCACCATGTCCTAGCAGTAGGAAAATTGTTGTTGCTGAGGGTTCTGTTGCCACGGTGGTTGGTGTTGGTCACATTCGGTTGAGTCCGTCCCTTTCATTAAAAAATATCCTCCATGTTCCAAAATTATCCACTAGTCTTCTGTCTATTCACAAATTAACTTGTGATATGAACTGTAATGTTTTGTTTTATCCCTCTCATTGTGTATTTCAGGAACAAGCTTCGGGGAAGAGGATTGGACTTGCTAGGGAAAAGGGCGGCCTCCACTATCTTGATACATCAGCCACACACTCACTTACTGTCAAGCATGTTTTCTCAGAGTCTATTTTTTCTGTTTCCAATAATGATGCCATTTGGCGTCACCATTTTCGTTGTGGTCATCCGTCATTTACTATTTTAAAGACAATGTTCCCTTCTTTGTTTAAAGGTGTTAATGTCGAGGATTTTCATTGTGATGTGTGTCAATTTGCCAAACATAAAAGAGTTTCTTTTCCAACAAGCAATAATAAGAGCTCTTTTCCTTTTTATTTGATTCACACCGATATATGGGGCCCCTCTAGGATTCCCAATGTCACAGGAGCTCTATGGTTTGTCTCTGTAACGCCCCTATATGGGGGTTAACAGTTTTTAATGAGATAAAATAAAATAAATAATAAAAGTAAAACCTTAAAAATAAAATTTACCCGGGACTTAAATGAAAACTCTCAACTCAAAAATAAAAATATAAACGATAAATAAACCACAGTTTTAATGTAGCACCTTAAATTTAATAATATAAACTGTTGTCATCATCATTTTAACCCTCAACACATTGTAATACAGTCACAGAAAGTAACAATTGATGCTTACATTATCATGAAGAACATTCTCAACAATTGAAGCAGTCCCAATGTAATATAGCTACATCACTTCCTCAACTATATTTCTCGTAGCCACCTCACACTTAGTGAGTCCTGAAAAGATATAAATATAAGGGTATGAGCAACACTATGCTCAGTAGAGAAAGCCATTACTCACCTCTATCATTACCACATTAAAATCTGCATGGTTAGTAAGTTACATCATATTCCAGATTATGAGGTTTATTATGATCACATCTTATGGATACCGTAGTTAATCATTACCAAGTGTCATAATTACACATTTATACAAATATTAACAATCATCATTGTTCCTAGGTATCCATATTAAATTGAGTATCACTCAACTCATCGAAACCCAAATGGGCGCACTTGATCACCCTATAAACATTCCAAGGGTGTTCCGGTGAGGGGACATCAAGCCCCGAGTCCTCACCAAATCGATTCCTGTACAGTGTGTTCTGGGACTTTCAACCCAAGGAAGCGTCATCGCCTTCCCCCTACTTTACCTTTTAGGGTATTCATGCCCAAGGACGTAACCGTCGCCCTTTTTCATGTCTCACAATTTCTCTATATTGAATCATTATCAATAGAGTTAGTTTTCCTAACCATGCTTCTCAATTTATAACATGTGTCAATTCATTATGTTCCTCGCCGTACAATACAAGACGAGTCCATGTCATAGTTTCATATGTGATAATCATATAATATCAGTTCAACATAGATATATATATATTGCGGCAAAACAATCAATTTTAATTCTATAAAAACCTCACAAAAGATGAGTAATAGAATCCCTACCTTTTAAGCTTATCAACAGTCTCTTAATCCTGGAATCAATTAACGTTAGCTCCATACTCCCTTGATCCTAAGGCGTGCATAAGGACAATTAAAACTAAAGCACAACATACAACTACATTCATAAAATTTATTTTAATTTAATCTTAGAATTTCAAGAAATAACCACTGCCCATAGAGGTATTATAAAGTTTAACAATATAAATTTTCTGTCTAGGGCATATACACTTAGACTTCATACATATGCTCCAAAATAGCAACAAACATATACTTAGGTTTAAGAACGCAAATTTGAATAATCCTTTAGTATAAAAGAAAATTTATAAATGAAAGACTAAATTTGTTCATAAGATTCTAACCTCGGATTATGGTTAGTTGGAAGCTTGAAATGGCTTCAAAACAGGTTCCTTTACTTCGGTATGACTGAAATTCTTGCTCAAATGGAGGTGATGGTGGCTGATTTTTATGGCTGCCTTGAAGAAGTTCTCTAAGTATTTTGCTTCAGCAAAGAAATGAGAAGAAGAGTGTGGGAACCGTGGAAGAGAAAGGAAGAAAAGATGAAATCTTTGAAGAGAAGTGATAGAAACAATTATAGAGGAGACATGTTGAAGCATGTCACGGAGGAAATAAAGAAAATGAGGGTCAAGAGTAGTTGGAAAAGATATCCTTATGTCTCATCTAAAGACTTTAACACACATAATGCCAATATGACATTTTTGAGATTTATTAGAAGTTCTAAGGCTTTTTAGTAATCATACTAAATAAATATAGGAGAATTTTAGAAAATTTAAAAATAGATAAAAATAAATATTATAAAATAAATTTAAATGAAGCAATTTTTTTTTTATACATTAAAAATTAATTTAATTACCTCAATACCCGTTATTACCCGTTAGGAGAATAACAGGTGTCACAGCTCTACCCCCCTTAAAGAAATTTCGTCCTCGAAATTTCAATTCTAGCAATACTAGTAAAAATTTTGATTCCATTATGATTCCAATTCCGAGTCTAAACCGTTAATGTTGTTTATCTTCCAAAGTTAAGTTATCGTATCTCCACTTATTTACTTGCATAATAAATCTTACTCCTAAATCCCTCAATAAGAGTATTTCTGACAAGTTTCAACTTATAACACCGTATAATAGTCTAAGAATCTGATCAGGCATACATATTGACCATATCATGATTCCAGTCCTTCATTGTCCATGGACTGTGATTTACAATCACATTTAAGGAGATTGCCAGAGAAATTTTATATACTTCATCTTTAGGTTCCTTTTCCTTTTTGAGTAAGGAAAAGTCAAATATATTTGATTTCATACCTCAACTAATAAACTAAAACATAATCATAAAACATATATCACAAACACTTTTATTCAAAACTATACATTAAACTTACTCATAGAGATATTAAACGGAATCTCAGAGTTGCAAACATACCCGGCATATTTTTCATTAAACAGCTATCCTTATGACACAAACATTCAACCCAAATAATATATTCATATTTCATATGGAATATCCCCGTAACTAACTCTGGTACTTCCACATAATATTAACAGAATATTACACATTACAAACATGATACGGATACGTTTCGAGAGTACAAGGCACTCCGTATACCAGCTATCCATATCATGCATGCTTAGAGGATACAAAAACATCGATAAACAAAAGATCGGACCTTAAGAAGGATGCGTTTCGAGAGCATCAAGTACTCCGTATCCAGCCATCCCGGCATTAGGCTCAATGAATCTAAAAGATTTAACAACGACGTACCACAAAAAAACACAGAATACAAGGCAAACGGTTATTCGTAACACACGAAATACGGACACACATGCCTACATGCCAAAGATAAAACAAAAATATTACAGATGGAGATTCAAATCAATTGGCCGCTCCCGGCTTTCCCTTTCCCATTCAAGCTTGGATGTTGCAGTGTCGGATTCTGGATGTATGATTTGCATTTTATCTATCAATTCCTCAGCTGTTGAAGCAGTAACAAAGATTTGTCTCTCCGATTCTGTAGTGATGTTTTCTTCCACAGCGTAATCTAGAAATTTCAAAAGACCGTCATAAAAACCCTTTACGTTCAGCAGTCCCAAAGGTTTGGAATAAAAGCCCAACAATTGCCCACAAGCAACTATAAATATTTCCTCAAGAGTACCTAGACCACCAGGTAATGCTATAAAAGCATCAGAATTATAGATTATGTCTTTAAAATTATTAGGGATACTCCTGACTCCTTCTCCCTTACCTATGGCTTCCTTACAAAGGTTTCCTTCAACTGGAATATGAGGCCAAATTCTTACATCAGTAGCGTCGCTAGACCTAGCTGCTAGTGCCATATTTACCATCATTTTTATACTACCACCCCCATAGATTATGTTAATCTTCTTGCGTGCTAGGACTTGCCCTAAGTGATTTGCAGCTTCTAAATAAGCTTTATCTTTTCCAAGGCTGGAACCACAAAAGACACAGACATTCTTTATTTTCTTCGTGGACTGGGAGGTAGACATATTTGGTTTATAGAAGTGGTTGCTTAATGTCTGCTCCACTTAGACTTCGGGTTCTACATGAGTTTTTAAAGATGAGAAATATACAAAAAGGGCTAAAGAGATAGACAAGTAGGTAATGAAAAGGTAATCCAAAGATTTAAACAAAATCTTGTGCGGATAAGAAAGTAAGATAAGGTGATTGATAGTTTACAGAAAATCTGATTCACTTTTTGAAAAAGATTAGACTCTAATTGTATAACTTTTGACAATTGAGAACAATTCGACAGAAGACCCTCATGACACAACTGTAGACTTTTTGACAAATATACACCATGTCTAGAAATTTAATATAAACGACAAATACTGTAGAACTTTTGAAATTTGAGACACAAATCTTGAAATATCTGGATAAGCTTTTCAAAATTCAAACATATTACTGTACCGTATGTGACGTGTCTGATAAGATAATATATTTTATTTTATATATATTTAAGAAAATCACAAATTAAATAAGATATTAACACTTACTGTATCAATCTAATAATCACAATTATTTCAAACACAAAAGCAAATATTCTGAGTAAAAGCAAAACACAAACTGTTGAACATCAGCTAAAACTGCTTCAAATAAGTAAAGACTAAATAACCTTTATAGAGCGATGACTTATTCCCCATCCAGTTTTCTTATGGCTTGGCAAACAGGATCTAGAAATACCATATTCCTGAGGCGTTGTCTTTCTGTATAAAATTTAGGCCAGAGTTTAAAAATAGCTCCTTGAACATATCCACTAGGGTGACCGTGGAGAGGAGGATGAATGCTATCCAAGTTCTCCTTTGAAAGTCCATCCCTACAAAACCTTATTTTATCCTCTCTATTCGTAGACATATAACCAGGTGAAGTACATTTACCGTTACAATTTTGTCTTCCACATTTGTTACAAGTGACCACGATGGCACGAGCTCTTCTTTTCATTGCACTACGACTGGTACCTGTTCCTGGTAAACCGACATCTTGACTAAAGTCACTCGGACGGATCTTCCCCTCTATTAACATTCTCACATCACAAGGGATACCAAAACGCATAAGAATCCACAACCGAGTAATTCTAGCCTTGTATTTCTTTCTGAGAATCTTTTGGGAGAGTGATGGGAAATACTTTCTCAAGTGTTGGTACTTTGGGTCCATGATGAGATGAAAGAAGAGTAAATAGAAAGGAAAAATTAAGATAGTAAATTGCAGAATCCTAGAATTCCTTCTTCTTTTGGAGGAAAAGTAAACTCGGAGAAATAAGCTCCTATGCACAGTAAACGTATTTGTAAACAATGATTAAACCACTGTATATGACACGTATAGAGACCACGTGGGAGAGACAGTGTGAATCAAACTGATTTAAGATTTGAACTAGGCCCAAATGTTCTTAGTTGAAAATGGTCAGGTTGTTTCGGGCCTTAACACATTTAGAACGAGTTAAATAACAAACATAAAATTGAAAACCAATTTGTATAAATCTTAAACCCAATTTAAAGCCCACTATAGATAAAGTTAACTATGAACAACAAATCTAATTTAACGACAACAAGGATCTTCCTGAATGATCCAGCAACTCAAATAATTTTGTTTTAATCAAAACCTTATTGAACAATGCATACACCCATATGTTATTCCTAATACTCAACATCTATCAATGGATTCATCATCATTACTACCAAGGGTTTAGAATGTGACTAACCTTGAAATCAATACGATTTACGTCTTTCAACGTAGACCATATCAACGAACAAAGACACTTGATGTTACTATTTAAGAACATCTACAATCCCCACAATTCTACTCATACAATATATAATTTCCTCATATAACAAAACCTTAGGTCACCAAAAGATTCACTGATACACTTAAATACAATGTACGTAACGAAATATTCCAATTTTGAGATTCATGCATTCTAGACTTTACACAGTCTCAACAGACCAAAAGTCTAACATTTATCTCTCTCAAGATTCAATACCATGATTCCCAACTTATATCATATTCCTCAAATATATAGAACTTTTAAGAAAAGACATTGACACTTATGTGCTCCATCGAATCCACACATAATCATTACTTAGGTTTGAATCAATTACGAAAAATTTGGCATATCTATGTCAAACTTTAAAATCAATAAATCAAGCCTTATATTTCTTATTGTTTTTCACGAGACAAAAGGCTTTTAAATCCTCGTATCTATACGAATTTCTCATCGTTTATACGAATTAGATATGCTTATAGATCCAAATATTATACGAATCTCTCATAAGCATTCTACTTATAAACTCATTCCATATAATTATCATTCCCTTATAACTATTAATACTTTCCTTCTATATAATTATTGTACTCATATAACTATTAATATTTTCATTCTATGGCCTTTCCATGTTACATCCTTCTAAACTGTATAAATCAATGTGAAGGTTCATTTTGATGATGACAATGAAAATTCAGCTTCAAAACCATCTCAAAAATATATTTTTTAAAGTGGTGCTACACTCCCTAGGTTAACCGAACCTAGGCTCTGATACCAAAAATTCTGTAACGCCCCTATATGGGGGTTAACAGTTTTTAATGAGATAAAATAAAATAAATAATAAAAGTAAAACCTTAAAAATAAAATTTACCCGGGACTTAAATGAAAACTCTCAACTCAAAAATAAAAATATAAACGATAAATAAACCACAGTTTTAATGTAGCACCTTAAATTTAATAATATAAACTGTTGTCATCATCATTTTAACCCTCAACACATTGTAATACAGTCACAGAAAGTAACAATTGATGCTTACATTATCATGAAGAACATTCTCAACAATTGAAGCAGTCCCAATGTAATATAGCTACATCACTTCCTCAACTATATTTCTCGTAGCCACCTCACACTTAGTGAGTCCTGAAAAGATATAAATATAAGGGTATGAGCAACACTATGCTCAGTAGAGAAAGCCATTACTCACCTCTATCATTACCACATTAAAATCTGCATGGTTAGTAAGTTACATCATATTCCAGATTATGAGGTTTATTATGATCACATCTTATGGATACCGTAGTTAATCATTACCAAGTGTCATAATTACACATTTATACAAATATTAACAATCATCATTGTTCCTAGGTATCCATATTAAATTGAGTATCACTCAACTCATCGAAACCCAAATGGGCGCACTTGATCACCCTATAAACATTCCAAGGGTGTTCCGGTGAGGGGACATCAAGCCCCGAGTCCTCACCAAATCGATTCCTGTACAGTGTGTTCTGGGACTTTCAACCCAAGGAAGCGTCATCGCCTTCCCCCTACTTTACCTTTTAGGGTATTCATGCCCAAGGACGTAACCGTCGCCCTTTTTCATGTCTCACAATTTCTCTATATTGAATCATTATCAATAGAGTTAGTTTTCCTAACCATGCTTCTCAATTTATAACATGTGTCAATTCATTATGTTCCTCGCCGTACAATACAAGACGAGTCCATGTCATAGTTTCATATGTGATAATCATATAATATCAGTTCAACATAGATATATATATATTGCGGCAAAACAATCAATTTTAATTCTATAAAAACCTCACAAAAGATGAGTAATAGAATCCCTACCTTTTAAGCTTATCAACAGTCTCTTAATCCTGGAATCAATTAACGTTAGCTCCATACTCCCTTGATCCTAAGGCGTGCATAAGGACAATTAAAACTAAAGCACAACATACAACTACATTCATAAAATTTATTTTAATTTAATCTTAGAATTTCAAGAAATAACCACTGCCCATAGAGGTATTATAAAGTTTAACAATATAAATTTTCTGTCTAGGGCATATACACTTAGACTTCATACATATGCTCCAAAATAGCAACAAACATATACTTAGGTTTAAGAACGCAAATTTGAATAATCCTTTAGTATAAAAGAAAATTTATAAATGAAAGACTAAATTTGTTCATAAGATTCTAACCTCGGATTATGGTTAGTTGGAAGCTTGAAATGGCTTCAAAACAGGTTCCTTTACTTCGGTATGACTGAAATTCTTGCTCAAATGGAGGTGATGGTGGCTGATTTTTATGGCTGCCTTGAAGAAGTTCTCTAAGTATTTTGCTTCAGCAAAGAAATGAGAAGAAGAGTGTGGGAACCGTGGAAGAGAAAGGAAGAAAAGATGAAATCTTTGAAGAGAAGTGATAGAAACAATTATAGAGGAGACATGTTGAAGCATGTCACGGAGGAAATAAAGAAAATGAGGGTCAAGAGTAGTTGGAAAAGATATCCTTATGTCTCATCTAAAGACTTTAACACACATAATGCCAATATGACATTTTTGAGATTTATTAGAAGTTCTAAGGCTTTTTAGTAATCATACTAAATAAATATAGGAGAATTTTAGAAAATTTAAAAATAGATAAAAATAAATATTATAAAATAAATTTAAATGAAGCAATTTTTTTTTTATACATTAAAAATTAATTTAATTACCTCAATACCCGTTATTACCCGTTAGGAGAATAACAGGTGTCACAGTCTCATTCATCGATGATTGTACTAGAGTCTCGTGGATTTTCCTTCTTAAACATAAATCAGATGTGACCACTATCCTTCCAAACTTTATTGCCATGATACATAACGAATTTGGTGTCAAAATAAAAAGGTTCCGTTCTGATAATGCTAGAGACTACTTTAACCAATCCCTTTCACCATACTTTCTACAACAAGGGATAGTTCATGAGTCATCATGTACAAATACCCCCCAACAGAATGGGGTTGCTGAAAGGAAAAATGGGCACCTTCTTGCCACAACACGTGCTCTACTCTTACAAAATCGAGTTCCAAAATCATACTAGGGGGAAGCTGTTCTCACTGCTGCCTATATTATAAATAGACTACCCTCCAAAACCTTGGGCAATCAAACCCCGATGCAAATTCTCTCTCAATTTTATCCCAACATTCGCACCACAAATAATCTCACTCCTCGAGTTTTTGGTTGTTCTGCTTTTGTTCATGTGTCTAGTCACAACAGAGACAAATTGGATCCACGAGCACTCAAGTGCGTGTTTGTTGGGTATTCTCCAACACAGAAAGGCTACAAGTGTTATCACCCACCTACACGAAAATTTTATGTCTCTGTTGATGTCACCTTCGAGGAAGATCAATCTTTTTTTTCCCAGTATTATCTTCAGGGGGAGTTTGGCTCTTTTGGGGAAGATAAGGCAGAAGATCTACTCTTCCTAGATCTACCTACTACCTCACAACCTCATCCATCTCAGTCCAGACCATCCTCACAAGAACTAAATCATGAAACAGTCAAAACTGTCCCATCCAATGACACTAATGACATGCTTGACACTAGAAGGTATGGGCAGGTGTACACAAGAAGGAAAATTCCAGAACCTGATCCTGTGCAAGTCCAAAACTCAACTCCAATTCCTGAAAATGAGGTAAGCATAAACCTAATTTCTCCTCCAATTTCATTTGATGATAACTTACCCATTGCCTTAAGAAAAGGGACAAGTGAGTGCACTAAACATCCACGGTATCCATTGGCCAAATCAGTGTCTTTTCACAGATTTTCTCCATCTCACAAAAACTTCTTAGCCAACTTAAATGTCATTCCAATTCCTAGTACCTTATCTGAGGTTCTATCTGATGAAAA